>JANHMN010000001.1:52760011-52799573 GCA_030674055.1 Rhabdomys pumilio | reverse complement strand
TGTGTGTGTGTGTGTGTGTGTGTGTGTCTGTGTGTGTGTGTGTGTGTCTGTGTGTGTGTGTGTGTGTGTGTGTCTGTGTGTGTGTTTCCCTGCACATGGAATTGGATCTCTAAGGACATTTTAAACTATATAACATACTGGTTCCATATGAATAGTTAGGAGTAAAAGTCTCTCTGACCCCCACCTCCAATGCCACTGTCAACAATACACAGTGATCTGTATTGCAACAGAAGCGATCTTTGTATTGATTTGATATGGTGAAGGTAATTGGAATGTGGTCTGTCAGGCCTTATTTTAAAGGCTGTCAGTGCCACAAGCTTAAGAAACAAGGGCAAGGTATGGGATGTGGCCATGGTGATAGAGTACTTGTCTAGCATGCATAAGTCCCTCTGTCCAATCCCCAGGACCAAACCAGACAACACCTATCCATGCCAAAGGATAAGTCTAGGAAATAAAATGAAAAATTATACTGAACATAACTTTATGCTAGTTGTTTTTCTTTTCTCTTAAAAAGAGGTTTATTTATTTTGTTTCTTGGTTGTATAATTATTCATTATGCATATATGTGTGTACCTGCATGAGTTTATGTGTGCTATGTGTATGAAGATGCCCATGGAGGCCAGAGGCATAAGATCCTTAGAACTGGAGTTAAAGTAGGTTGTGAGCCACCCAGACATAAGTGCAGGGAGCCAAACCTGGGTCCTCTGAAGGAGCAATAGCACTCCTAACTCCTGAGCCATCTTTCCAGTCTTATTTTGCAATCAGTTTGTGTTCTTATTATCCCAGCCTCTTAACCCAAGGGCTAGGACTTTGGAGATAAGGGAATCACATAGTCCATTACCTACATGTTTCTGGGCACCATTGATATCCACTAATGAAATGAATCTGTTTCTTCTTCTGGAAACAGAAGGAGGGAAAAGCAACCTGTACCCCCATCCAACAACTATGGATGGCATAGTTATAGGAAGGAACACAGCTGTAGGGTACTCTAAAAGTGAGCAACTGTCACCCCCAACTTTCATCACTCTCACTTTTCTAATACCTTTGTAATCACTGGGTGCCCTCTAACCCACTTTTCTACTTGAAATGCCAAGAACTGTAGAGGAATTTAAATCCAGCAACATGGCTGCCATGGCTGGAATACAGATACACCCTTAGTACACACCTTTAATTCCTAACAATATAGGTAAAGTTAGTTTGTAGGACACCGCTATGTTGAATAGTAATGCCTAATTGAGGGACAGACAAAGTGACGAATCAGAGAAAGATTTGACAGAATGAGTCAGAGATAGTATATGCCCAACTCTCATAAAAACAGTGCAGGAAAGAGAATCTACTAAAAAAACAATTCAGAGAGAGAGAGAGAGAGAAAGAGAGAGAGAGAGAGAGAGAGAGAGAGAGAGAGAGAGAGAATGTTAGAGAATGTTTATTCAGTTTGGTTGAGCGAAACTGAGTTCAGTACAATTAGTTGGAAGTCAATGCAGTGCAGTGGTGTTGAATTCTTTTATGAGTTCATGAAGTTCAGTGCAGGTAAACAGAGGCAGAATAACAAAGAGCCCAGAAGATTAGAACAAATTGTTAAGAGTAAATTTGAGGCCAAGCAGAACAATTGAGTGAGAAGCTGAGAGAAGCCAGATCGAATCAATCAGCTTGGAGAGGAGTTTGGGCCAGAAAAACTGTGTCAAACCAGCCAGCCCTAGTTCAGAGAGAACTAGAAAGGGTGAGCTTATTCAGCAGCAAGCCTCTGAGAGGACAATTCTATCAAGTGAATAAAAGTTACTTTTACAAAGAGCAGTTGTTTCTATTTTTTGCCTGACACATATTGCAGGGTTGTGCATCAATCAAAGTGAACAGGAGGACTAGAAAGATAACTTAATGGTTAAAGTAAATTCTAGCATCCATGTAAAAATCCAGTTATGGGTACAAACATGTAATCCCAGGGCCTGGGAAGATGGAGACTAGAGGATGATGCCTGGTGCTTAGTGGTCAATCAGTTTAGCCGAATTGGTGAGCCCCAGGGCCAGTAAGAAACACTGTCTCGAGAAATTAGATTGAGAGTGATTGAGGAAGACACCTGATGTTGACATCTGTCCTCCGCATAAGCGTACAGTGTGTCCACATACAAATGTACGCTTTCATACACACATGACTATATACATACATGGCCAATAAGAAAGCTAAACAGATCTCAATCATCCATATTTGCAGTCAATATAACTATCTACATATGGAAACCAAGTGTGTTTACAGTTAAGCATTATAAATGCCAGAATGTTCAGCAGGTTGCTGGATACAAGACTAACACTGAGAAAAGCCAATGAGCAAGCCCTAAATATGGACCATCCATGGTTCTGCTCTCTCATCTCCCACATCTAATGCTTACTGAATCCACTTGAGTACACATATTAAATATTTACAAAATGAACTAACATCTCACCACCATCTCCCTAAGCCAGGCCACTGTCATCTCTAGTCTATGCCAGAAACTTTCTAACTAGACTTCCTAAATGCAGTTCTACCTCATGTGTAGTCATTTCCCTACCTCGAAAGCTTTACATTGCTCTTGCGAAGGATTCACAGATCCTTGGGTTTATGAAGCTCTTCCTTGCCTGCCCCTGCCAGCTTTATTTCTTGCTATCTCACACTTCCTACTTTAGAACTCCAGCCATCCTGAATCTGTTCACATTCTCAAATGTACCGTTCAAAGCATCATTTCTACCTGGAGCATCCTCTGTCCTTCACTATCCCTTCCTCTTCAGCTCCTTCTCTCTTTTATTTTTATGATTTATTTTATTTTATGTGTATGTCAATATATATGTGTGTTATGTATGTGCTTGGAGCCAGAGGGGAACATAAGAAGATATATGATTCCCTGGAACTAGGGCCACAGGAACTAGTACAGATGTTGTGAGCTGCTGTTGAATGGTAGGAATTGAACCTGGGTCCTCTTTAAGAACAGTCAGTGCTCTTAACCGCAGAGCCATCTCTCCAGTGCCTCCTTCTTTAGCTTCTCACCTATTCTCAAGCTTTAGGTTGGCCCTTGCTTCCTCTGACTTCCCAAGCTAGGTGAGAAGCCCTGCTGGCTGCACTCTCAGCTTCCTGCCTCCCTTGCCTCTTCACGGCACTGAACATGCCTTCTGCTATTGCCTGTTAACCCTCATTCATCATCAGCCAGCTGTAAGCTCCACAATGGCTGAGAGTGTGCCTCATTTTATTTTTAGTGCTGAGACCTGGTAGGTGCTTATTAAATAGGTATGAATAATAATTCTTCTGTGCCCTTCTCAGATGGTGGATTAAAAAATGCAGATTGGGAAGAATCCCTAGGCTAGGGTAAAGACGGCTGAGGCTCTAACCATGGGTCACTGTCCTGCAAGAGGAGGAGCCCACAACTCAACCACATCTCCAACAGCTACAAATGTGTTCTGTCTAATTTTAGAGCAGAGAGTGCTTAGGATGCCAGGGCTTATAGGGAAGGAGTAGAGAGCCCAAGAATAACGACACAGGTCTGCCTCAGTGTGTCATGAACACTGGATGATTCAGATGTCCCTGAGAGGTGACACAGCTTCCCTTTATTTCCCGGCAACCCCCATGAGTGGGATAGCTTATTATCCTTAGTTGCTGATGAGGCATATGATTTTTTTCTATGAATTTTAAAATTAGTCCTTTGAGGATTTCGTACAATGTATTTTGATAATAACACCTCCTACACACTCCTCCCATATCCACCTCCACTTCCCTACCCATCTAAGGTGTGTCTTTTTATTTTTTTTTTTAAAATTCATCTGGTACAATTAGTGCTGTCTATATTCTTTTTGGATGTGTGGCCTTCCATTTGAGTGTGGTAAGCCCACTGGGGACCATACCCTTAAAGAAAACCGACTCTCTCTCCCAGCAGCTGTCAATAGTGTCTTAGCTGGGGTGGGATTCTGTGCCCATTTCCCTCATCTCCAGGCTGGTCTGGCTTGTACTTGCACAGGTCTTGTGTATTTTATCTCAAATGCTATGAACTTCTAAGAGCAAAAGGAACATGGTTCTTAGAGAAGGTAAATGATGTCAAAGCCACCGTCGGTAAGAGACTATCCAGCTTTTTCCATACACGACCCGAACACTTGACATAAAGACTGAGGCATGTTTATATGAGTAAAGGATTTTATACCTGACTGTGAGTCCATCCAATAAATGGATCATCCTACCCAGAGTCATTTAACAAGGATTTCTGAGCCATCCTGTGTGTCGACACCATTCTAGTAACAGAGAAAATACAGAGCAGAAGCAGAGCAAATACAAATGATAGTAACAATAACAATAGTACTTTTTCTACAGTTTCTTTTAGTCACTCTTAATACCCCTCAGTCTCCCACACATACATCTTCAGTGTCTTTAATCACACAATTCTCTGCTAGGGCAGGAGAGTGTCGTCAGTTACATGTCCCCCCTGTTGGTGATTATTTGGATGATTTCCAGTTTTCTAACATCTTAAGCCATCTTTGGCTAAGCCACTTGTTTGTGCACATACACGTATTTGCTCCACCAGGTCAGACTTCTGGAAGGAGAGCTGTGAAGGTGAAAGGTTATGTACTTTTTTATTTGGACAGACCTGCTCCTGTCTCCTGGGCTTCAACCATTTCATCTCCTGGGCACACTGGAGAAGGTTGTCTCCATTTGGCCTCAGTCAAAACAAACCTTTAAACCAGTCGTAGGGGTTCACACCTATAATATCTGTATTTGAGGCTGAGATAGGAGGATTACCGGGAGTTCAGGGCCAACTTGTTCTATGTTGTGATTTTTCAGGCCAGCCTGAACTACAGAGTGAAACCTCATCTTCAAAAGTGTCCAAACAAACTAACCTGTTAATCTTGGGTTGCTAAGGTTCCCTTTGCCATTTACACATCTCTGACTGTGGGGCAGAGATCTTCTTGGATGTTTGTTAACATGCCTTCTTCTGTTTACTTTCTAGATTGCTTCTTCTTCTTTGTCATTCTATAGGAACACTGTACTTAAATTTTTGTACCAGCCTTTGAATATGCAATAATGTTAAAAAAGTTTAATTCCAACCTGTCCCTAGGAAAATAACTTTGTAGATTGATTTTTTTTCCAAGACCATTGAGTGTTGCATATTACAACTTTTATATTTATTGACTTACTTGTTTATTTAGTGGAGTGGGGTGAACAACTTGCAGGAGCTGGTGGTTCTCTCCTCCCTCCACGTGGCTTCTAGGAATTGGAGTCAGGTCATCAGGCAAGTGCTTTTAACCTCCAAACCTTCTTGCTGGTCTTGTTATGTCTTTGAAAGGTTTGCTATTTAGTTAGAAGGACCTTAAGGACTCACTTCTAGACCTTATCTATCTATCTATCTATCTATCTATCTATCTATCTATCTATCTATCATCTATCTATCTATCTATCTATCTATCATCTACTATCATCTATCTATCTATCTATCTATCTATCTATCTATCTATCTATCATCTATCTATCATCTATCTATCATCTATCTATCATGTCTTCATGAAGTCATCACATGCATGTCACTATTTCACACTGGTGAAAACTAGATTCTCCTGTATTTCTCTTAGTGATTCTATTGTTCTTCTTACTATTTTACAAATAGGCTGTTAATTCGTTAGGAATTTATTCCAGGTAGGATGTAAAGAGGTACTAATGTTTTTACAAAAGAAGAGCAGATTTCCCCATGGCAGCCTTGGCTGGAAGATAACTAGCAAATGTTGGAGCCATCACCAACAGCTGATTTCCATGCATGAATACTGCTGCATCTATTTTTAGCTGCACTGCTGCTGAACCTGCACTACACTGTTTTAATTACCATAAATTTGTAATATACTTGATATCAGGCAGCACAAGATTTTCTTAACTATCCATGTCCAATAGATGAGTTTTTAGAATCTACCCAAGCTGATTACACACTTCTATTGTTGTTTTGATGAAACTGTATGGGACATGATGGAGTGTGGCCCAGGGCTTCCCTACAGTATTGTTCTCATGGATCACATCTATGTCACTGATTTTGGTCAGAGCCTTTTTCTTATTTCTACCCAAGAAAAGTATAGTTTTTGTTTGTTTTTTTTTGTTGTTGTTGTTTTGTTTTTGTTTGTTTTTGTAATGGATCTTGCATAGCTCTTGCAAAATGTATTCTAATTTGAGGATGGTGGATTGCTTAGTGATAGAGCCCCCGCCTAGGATGTTCAAGCCCCTGGCTTCATCCTCCAATAAGTGTTCTGGGTTCCTAGTAATACTGACTGATAGGCATGCTGGTTCATTCTTTGTCAACTTGACACAAGCTAGGGACAGCTGGGAAGAGGTAACCTCAATTGAGAGTATGATTCCATCAGATTGTCCTGTAAGCAAATGAGGCATATTCTTGATTAATGGTTGACATGGGAGGGCCCAGCTCATGGTGAGTGCTGCCATTCCTGGACAGGTAGTCTTGAATTGCATAAAAAATGTAGGTTAAGCAACCCATGAGCAAGCCAGTAAGCAGCACTCCCCCATAGTCCCTGCTTCAGTTCCTGCCCTGACTTCCCTTCATGGTGGATCGTAGCGTTTCCTCTCCATATTGCTTTTGGTCATGGCATTTATCACAGCAACAGAATCAAGTAAGGATATTATATAAAACTGCTTGTATTACATTATAGTTACTAACTGAACATTGCTGGTATGCCAGAAAGCTATTACATTTGGGTGGGGGGGAATCATTTTATTTTCTGTATTTTATTTTGTGCTGGGTATTAAATCCAAGGCCTCATGAATGCTATGACTGAGTACATTCCCAAACCATTTTTAATCAGTTTTAATTGACTAAGTCTTTCTCTCTCTCTCTCTCTCTCTCTCTCTCTCTCTCTCTCTCTCTGTGTGTGTGTGTGTGTGTGTATGTGTGTGTGTTGACACAGGATCTCACTGTGTAGCTTTGGCTGTCCTGGAACTTGGTATGTAGACCAGGTTGGTCTTGAATTCATAGAAATCAGCCTGACTCTGCCTCCTGAGTGCTGGGATTTCATTAAGTAATTATTCTTTTTGGAAGTGGGTCTTAATTGCTTAAGCTGACCTGGAACTTGTGACAATCCTCCTGCATCAGACCTCTGAGAGCTGAGATAACGGGCATGAGCCATAATGGCCAGCCGGTTCTATTTCAGTTGCTTCTCTTGGTGCTGTAATGGACAGCTCCACATTGTCTGGACTCTGATTTGTGTCTAAGCACTTGACACATGTTAGCGCCTCTGTCACAACCACCCTTTGAAGGACTCACTTCTATTGTCCCTGGGTTTTTTTTGGTTTGGTTTGGTTTTTTGTTTGTTTTTATTTTGGGTTTTTTTTTTGTTTGTGTGTGGGGGGAGTTATTTTGTTTTTGTTTTGTTGTTTTGGTTTGTTTTCAGAGAGACCAATTGACTTACTAAAAGCCATACTTGCATCAGTGTTCCAGTGTAACATTACTTACAAATACTTACAAATAATACATTTATATCTAATTCTGCAAGGATTTTGCCTCATTTTTTTCTTTTACTCTTTTTTTAGTGTTATGTTGATGAAAACCCTAAGAATTTGATTGACAAGAGCAACATCTAGTCCTATGACTAGGCAAACAAGGCACTTACTGTAGGTGCAGAATTTCGTGAAGCTTCAGAAAGGTCTACACCTGGAACAGAAGCATTTTAATAGCGTTCTTACTGTTTCAGATTGGAATCAAGGGCAAATCACTGATGATATTAGTTGAAATTTGCCTATTTTGTCCTGTAAGGACTTTTTAATGTTAACTTTTATTTTAAAATATTTTGTTTTACAGGTGACTGATAGGGTCTTTTGGCATGTGTGTTTTTAGCTGGCATGAATATTTTTGTGCCTGTAGTACTTCTTGAAGTTGTCAGCTGTTCTCAGCTTCCCTATTCTGGGCCACTAGGTCTTCTCTCTCAATTCTATAGTCCCATCTCTGAGAATCTGTAGGGAGTTCCCTCACTCTCTGACAGGCAGGCTACTTCTGTTTCCTTTCCACTAGACTATTTCTCATATGCATGTGTTCGTGTATGGCCCATGTGTCCTTCATAACTAAAGGGATGTGTTTTGATTCCTAGATTACTGAAATCCTTTATTAGAAATGGCATTGAATGGGGATAAGGAGATGGCTCAGTGGTTGAAGTATATGCTGCACAAGCATGAAGACCCGAGTTCAAATCCCCAGCACTTAGGGAGAAGTCAGCCATGGCTGCTCACACATTTCATAAATGTGTATTCACATTTATGAAATTCACACATATGTATGAATGTTTTATGTACATATATGTATGTGTGTCATGTGTATGTCTGGTGCCCAGATGGGTCAGAAGAGAATGTTGGTTTCCTTGGAACTAGAGTTACAGAAGGTTATAATCTGCCCCCTGGGTGCTGGAAACCAAAATTCTTCTGCAAGAATGAATGCTCTTAACTGCTTAACCATCTCTTCAGCCCCACCAACACATTCATAATCCCAGGACAGGATGGGTGGAGACAGGATTTCTGGGGCTCACCAGTCAGCCAATTTAGCCAAAATATGGTGAGCTCCAAGTTCAATGAGAGACCTTGCCTGAAGGGAGTAAGGCAGAACACAACAGAACAGGACACTCAAGCCCTCCTCTGACCTCTACACATGCATGCTGGGAGTACACACATCCACAATCATGTGCAAACACATGCATGTGCATGTAACACACATACATACATACACCTACATACACACACGCATACACATTCACAGGATCATAGAAGCTGATCAAGTTGCTTTGTTTTGTTGTTGTCATTTTAAGACAAGATCTCAGTGGGTAGGTCTGAATGGATGACACTCATTATGTAGATCAGGTTGGCCTCAAACTCACAAAGATCTGTCGTCCAAGTTCCAGGATTAAAGGCATATGCCATCAAACCTGGTGATTATTTTTAAATTCTCAGCAAAACGATCACATGGGACTGAATTTCACAGGAAGTAAAAATCATCTCCCATTGTTTTGTTACCCATAGAATTAGTGGATTGCCAGGTTGTTTTTTTTAACTTGTTCTTTTTGTAATGCTTGGACTCAACCCTGGGACCTTGTGAATGCTAGGCAAGGGCTCTACCATGGAACTTCCACCTTAGCCCTTGATTTTTGGAGATAGGGTCTTACTATGTACCCCTAGGCTAACCTTAAATTTAATAGCCCCCCTGCCTCAGCTTCCCAGATGCTGGGATTGCAGATGTGTATTAGTTTCTTATCCTGATGTAGCAATAAAATCTCTTACAAAAGCAAGGCGAGGGAGGAAGAGTTTATTTTGGCTTTCACTTTGAGGGAAGAGTCCTATCGACTCGCTGGTTACACAGAGTCAACAGTGCAGAGAGATAAAAGATGGTGCTCCGCCCACTTTCTCCTTTTTATTCAGTTCAGGACCTCAGCCCATGGAGTGCTGCCACCCACATTAGGGTGCGCCTCCCTAATAATGTAGAAACTCCTGATTTAGACACGCCCAGAGGTTTGTTTCGTGGTGATTCTAAATTCCATCAAAGGACAATCAAGGTTAACATTACATAGGTGTGCAGCACCACCCCTGTTTATAGAAGGAAGGGTTTTTACTCTTCTAGACAGGAGTCTGCGGTGCTGGGTTAGCATGGGACAAGCAAGCTTGACAGCAGGAGCAGGAAGGTGAGATCTCACATCCTGGACCGCAAGCAGGAAACAGAGCAAACCAGGGCTGGCTCAGAGCTTTAAAATCTCAAAGCCCTCCCCCAGTGACATATTTCCTGTTGCAAGGCCACACCTCCTGAAGCTGCTCGAGTAGCACCACCTACTGGGGACCAAGGGTTCAAATACTTATATAAGTCTACAGAGGCCTATTTGCATTCAAACTACCACACCAGGCTACTGCCATTTTATTTTAAACTCCTTTATTTTACACTAGTCCTGAGTGAAGCATACTTTCAGCTATGCTCTTATCAACTTTAGCAGGTTTCCTTCCTTGACAGTCTAGAGGAAACTGGTTCGTACTGCCCCATGGCAAGGGAAGCATGGCTAGGACTGCCACTCAATAGCTCGGTCCGCCTCCTGAGATCTTTCACTATGCTTTACAGGAAACCACAGAAAGTTAAACCATACAGCAAGTCTCTACAGAACAACTTCCTTCTCCCTGGTCTCCTGGGATCTGAGTAGTTGGTGCGGGAAGACAATGATGGGGCTTGTGAGCCGGAAAAGCAGCCACCCCTCCTCTGTCTTCTCAAGGTTTAGCTGGGTTGGCCGGGTTGGCTGGCTCAGCTGGGAGCATCATGAAGATCTTTGACTGACTCAAGCAGGGCAGTTCAGTGTCCTTTCCTCCCCCACCCCCCCAACCCCCCAGGAGGACTTGCTGATTGGATTGCCACCAACATACAAGTAAGGCCTGCGTGGGAAAGCAAGCCCTAAGTAACAGGGAGACTCCCAGATGGTGTAGACCAACACACAGGAGCACTCCTTTGTGATCAGCAAATGAATACAGCATTCCCATCCTGCTAGCATGCTCTGGAGGACTGAACAGATGAGAAGCAAGATGAGGCATACTCACCAATGAGAGTATCTTAAGTAGAGGGAAGGGTCAGGATTGCAGTAAATAAACAGAGTGATAGCATTTACAGAATACTCAATTGTGAATAAAAGAAAAATATCAGAACGTCTTTTTAAAAAGAAGAGAGTTTCACATTGTATACTGCGGTACATGACAGGAAGTTCAACACACTTCCAGAGATGCAACTCCTTCTTTCTTTTCTATTCAGAGTGTGTTGGCTTTTCTGTGTTATAAAAAAGGTGGCTGGGCCTCCAGTAATTGTGCCCATATCCATAGTAAAAAAAAAAAAGTGGGGAGGGAAGGAGCAAACTAGCCAGGTCTGGCCTTTTCCTGTAGAAATGCCTAAGCTTCCCCCGAGTATGCTTTTGGTTTTTCCTTTGACAAGACTTGGGTCCTGTGGTCATCATTCCTGGATCAATTCCCTAGCCAAGTCTCGAGAGTTCATGGTTGTTTAAACCAGGCAGTTTAACCATCTCTGTGCTTCTCCTTGTCATTAGAGGTCCCCAAGGGTAACTGGAGAGACTGGGATTCTGTTGAGAAGAAGGGACAAATGTTAGGTAATATCTGTTAACAAAAATTGTGTGTCAGAAAGGCTGTAATAGCATCGACCACATTGTTGGCAAACTGAGAAAACAGAATCCTGTGTTAAAAAATTAAGAGTCTCAGGCTACCAGTAGTTAAGTAATTGTGGGACCCTTCTAAGTTCATGGACCTGTGTGACCTTAGAAGCATGGGGAACATGAGGGGGGAGAAGAGACAGGACCCCAGCACTTCTTAGAGAAAATAGCTCGAGGAAAGCTGACAAAATGGGGACATAGAAGACAGTGAGTATGTGCCAAAATGCAAGCTGCACTTTCTTTTCTCTGCCCTGAGTAGCTTGGGTTAGAGCTTGGGGGTGATGTTCATATTGGGCAGATAGGAGAGGGACTACAGACAAGTGCTGCATTCACCCAGGACCCCCGGGGGTGGGACATAGTCCTTCAGAGGGAGGAGTCAGTTGGGTGCAGCCCTACTCTGCCAGACACTCCCTGGACTCAGCCTCAAGGTGCCTTAGGCAGTTCACCTGCAATGCAAGCTAGCAACACGTGTTGTGTTGCGAGGGTCATCTGAGGAGAACTCACTCCAGAGGAAAGAACTCATTGTTCCCTTCTGTGTGGATGCCACCCACCCCTGCCTAGTGTCGTCCCACCACCACTGTCCCCAGGCCTGCAATACTAATTTGGAGGGCGACAGTTTTCAGAGATTGAGTATGAATGTTGGATGGCAGGGTTCAGGGAGAGAAGGGAAGGAAGAGGCCCTGGGAGCAGGGTTTGTTTATGCAAACCCATCCTGCCCCTTCCACCTTAGCCATCACCCCAGCAGCTGTGCCCTCCAGTGATGAGCACAGGGCTTTGGTGACGTCACCCCCTCTGCTGCCAGGAGACATAAATTCCATTTCCCAGAAGATGCAGCAGACTGTAGCTTCTGGGCAAACAGTAATACTAGCAGTAAACATTGGCAGAGAGACTTTCAAATGGAAGAGCTGTGTAGACCTGGAGCAGCCAGGCTGCAGATCCCCTAATGGGGAAGGGTCGAATGCTTCAGACAAGACGACAGGATTCACAGTGGCCAAAACAGTAATTCGAAGCCCCGCCCAAACATATCAGCTCCTAAGCCTAATCATTAAACAAACAAACAAAACAAACAAACACATGTTTAACTGAAGGAGGAAACTATAGAAACCAGGCAGATACCCCCTCCAGAAAAACAAACAAACAAGCAAACAAAAAACCCACCAGGTCACCACCCATTCATGGAGGAGTAACAGAAAAGATGTCACTCTGGAGGGGGAGCAGTGGAAGGAAGAGGGAGGGGAAAGAGAGAGGAGCAAGGAGGGAGGGGGGCAGTCATTGCCCTGGGGAAGTCTGGGGGGTCACAGTTTTAGTCACCCCTGAAGGAGCTCACCAGACAATCCACAAACTCTGATATGCGGACAGGCGGGGTTCACCTGGAACACACACAAACACACACACACACACACACACACACACACACACACACACACACACACACAGGGGCAGGGGGTAAACTTCAAGCTGTTTTCTAGATATAACTTGTGGACTTGTGGGAAAAGGCCACCTGCAATGTTTTTAAATAATTGAAGTCAAGTTCACGTGGTGTCCCTCTAAAGAGCCACTAACTTCCAACCCACCGGAGGAGGGAAGCAGAAACTGCCTTCATTTTGCACACTGTCAGGGCACTTAACATTTCCCAGAATGCCTTTGCCAAAGGAGAGGCTGGCATCTGGGGCAGACTCCAGCTGTGCAAGGCCTATAACACAGAGCCTCAGGTTGGGGGCAACCCTGCCTAGGGAGCTGGCAGGACCACCTAGTGTAGCAGCATTAATACAGCTTCCGGTGCCATTCACTCAGTCTCAACCCCTGTGCAGTGAGCTTGAAACCTCCAGGGATTTCCAATGGAAACTGACACTAAATCCTATTCTAGATTTTTTTTTCTTTTATCAGCTGAGAATGGAGCTCAGTTGGTAGAGTACTTGCCTAACATGTATGAAGCCCTGGACTTAATTTCCAGTGTTTCATAAATGCGGGGCCTGGGGCTCACTTATAATCCTAGCACTTGGAAGGTAGAAGCAAGAAGGTCAGAGATTTAGGGTTATCCTTAACTGCCTAGAGAACTGGAGAACAGCTTAGACTACAAGAATTCGTGTTTGAAAAATAAAATGATATATTTTTAAAAAAGGACATGAGACTCTGTCTCAAAAATAAGAGACCAAATATAAAAGAATGGGAGTTTACCAGAGACTGGCGGGGGGGGGGGGGGGGGGGGGGGGGGAAGCACCAAAATGAAAGGGAGATGTAGATCAGCGGGTGTTAGATTGAGTTAGATAAGAGGGAAAAACATTCTGGAGATCTACTGTTCAGCACTAATATCATTAATTATGCATTGGTAAAAGATACATAAACGTTCTCATACAGCCAGATGTGATGGTAAAGGAATGGTGCCTGAGAAGATGAGAGAGGTGATCAGCAGGAACTTGGTCACAGCCTGGGCTGTAGAGGGAGTTCCAGGCCTGTTTGAGCCATATAGCTAGAGCCTACCTCAAACAAGTAAGTATAAAAATAAATATGACTTGGAATATGAATTGGAGGAGAGAGGGAGAAATGGCTCTCCCCTGACTGAAGGAGCTTGCCCTGTTTCGGGGAGTTGGTCTTTCCTGAGGCTTAAGCTGGGTCACAGCTGCTGGGGATAAGAGGGACTTGGTCCAAGGCTTTTTGCTCCACAAGGTGTTTGATCCATCCAGAAACCTAAGCCTTTGGTACAGAGCTCTCCTGGGAGAGTCAAGGCAAGAGCAGATGGGGAACCAGGCAGTGGTTATACCTGGGGGAATGACACCGTTTCTCCTTCATCTTTATGTCACAGAGGGTAACATTTACTGCACTCAAAACTGTTTACTGACCACGTGAGCAATCCATTTGAGGCAAACAAACAAACAAACAAACAAGCTTAATTTGTTCTTGACTCTACAACTCAAGCAAACCCTTCCCTTGGCAAGGTGCTTCATCCCTTGTGACATTGTTGGGAGTCAGAGAACTGAAACCCGAAAGAAGCTGACCAACTGAAATGTTCTAGAGGGGCTGGAGAGGTGGCTCAGCAGCCAAGGACTTTGTTAATCTGCAGATAGATCCCAGTACCCAAATGGCAGCTCACCACCATCTGTAATTTCCACTCTAGGAAATCCGATGCCTTCTTCCCATCTCTGTGGACACACACACACACACACACACACACACACACACACACACACAGTTTGCTCATAAGCATGCACACACACACACACACACACGTGTAACACACACTTATAAGTATAAAATAAACAGATAATTTTTTAAAGTATGCTAAAGATGTAAACGTTTAAGAGGAGTGAGGCTGACGTTGGACATGTTTTCCTTGCTGTTTGTCTGACTGTAGACATGCCATGCTGGTTTGTTGTTTCCACCCTGGTCTAATAAGCATTGAAGAGATGTCAGGTGAAGGCTGGGAGAAAAACCCAGAGTCAATCTCCCCTTTCTTACTTAGGAGCAACAGTGTCCCTAAAAGAGCATCTGCAGTTACCATGGCAACCTAGACTCTTCCCACTTCACATCCTCGTGTCCAGAACAATAACCCATCTTAGCCCTCTGTGTTTATGTCTATGAGTGTGCCTTGTGGGAGTGAGAGTGATCTAATATTAGGACACTGTGCACTCAGTGCTCATTAAGAGACCAGGAAGTGCTCACAAGGAAGACTTATTTACCTCATCTAATAGGACACAGGAAATGGACCATCTTTGATATTTTAGACTAGAGTGAAGTACACTGCTGCCTCTAGACTCCTGTGTGGTTTTGCCAGCTTATGAGCTGAGAATGGCTTTCATATTTTTAAGTGTTTGAAAACTCAGAGCAGTGGTTTGTGACAGTGAAAACAATGTGTGACCAAGCGTCTCTGTGCATGTGTCTCTGTGCAGAGCAGTGTTCTCTCAGCCCACAGTTCCTTTCTTTATGAGTTGTCCATGGCTTCTTTCTTAATTAGGACAGAGCTGAAAGTGAGGCTATCTGGCCCACCAAGCCACACATTTTGGGTCTCATTGTTCAACTCAAGAAGCTTCCACTGAGAGTGGACACATGGAAGGCTCTGCCCAGACCAGGGTCACTGAAGACCAAGTGTTGCCTCCAAGAGGCCATGGCCATGATCTGAATGCTAACACAATATGCTTCTAGGGAATCTGAGTTTTTGCAAAGAGCCCTGCGTGCTGGTTTATACAAAGGAATTCTAGAAGGAAGTGATGTGGACCTTGCCAAGGTCTAGACCGGTCTGCTCCAGGAGATCTCAGTTCTTTAGCAGAGCCCTCTGGTCTGTTGGCACAAGTCTAATTGGTAGTAGTCTTTATGGCTGCCTATATATGGGTGGTTCTCACATCCAGGTGCTTCCCTGTGCCAACCTGTTCCAACTGGCATTTTGCAAATAGGTGCAGGTATACCTAACCTTGATATGTTGAAGGCCCTCGGGCCACAACTTCAATAGTCCATTGGTCCCCTGCCCTCTGTGGATAGCTGTGTCCCTGTTCCTCCAGTGGATTACTTTATGGCTTCTCTGTCGCCCTTTTATTACACTTACTGCCTGCAATCAGCTCTCTCCCTCCTACTCTCAGCCTGCCTCTCACAGACCTATGTCTCCTTCCCTGGTGTCCTCACTGAGTCTTTCCTGACGTCACCTTTAGGAAAACTTCTCATGAGAGACACAGGTCAGATTCACACACATTCAACATCAATAAACTATTAAAGCAGCAAAGTAATGTTCAGAGCTGGCCAAGTATAGTTCAAGGTCTCACAGGCCCAAGGACACTGGGCTCCAGGCCTGGTGAATGTGCAGTGTGTGTACAGTGGCATTTGTGAGCTGCTTTACAACCCTGGAGAGTCTAAGTGGTCCTCATCGTGGACCATATAGATTGCTGTCTTTTGCACCTTCCCCTGGATCTTACCAAGTCCTTACCTAGTCAAAAGTCAATGCAACTTACAGTTAGTAATTTCCAAAGCCCACTTAGACTCTCCAGGGTTGTAAAATATCCACACAGGTTAGAGACTCAGGTTGAAGGCTGTGTTGTTCTGGGTTGTGCGACCTGCTCTTCTGTACCTGCTCTCGGGTTCTCCTTGGCCTACCTGGAATGCAAGCTTCTTTACATGCTGATCTAATGTGCCAGACTCGATGAGTTCTCAGCAGTACCTCTGTGAGGGCAAAGGGTGTGGTGGAAGGGTATGTGCGGTCCGAAAGATTTGCAAAGTGGCAGATGACTTGCTATGAGAACCTCCTGTTAAGGTCTCTTACATCGTTTCTATGCCCTCGTTCTATGCCCTCGGAGCTTCCTGGTGTAAACATAGAAGAAGCCAAATCATCCCAGGCTACTTTTAGCTGCTTAGAAAGTCATTCACAACTCACCCCTGTGCCTCACCTAATGTCCTTGTGACTGTCAAAACCCTTAAGATATAGTCTTAGCAGAATACTCCAATCCAAAAGCTTCCACCAATCCAAAAGCTTAAAACATTATGGAGAGCATCTGAGTCCTATAGCAAAGTCATCCTCACTTTGCTTTAACCACCCACCTATGGTCCTTACCAATGTAGATGATAAATGCTTTGATTTATGACTTTCTTTGTTCTGCTAATAAAAATCTCATAGAACCACTTCCATGGTGGAATATGTCTTTGGAAACATTTTAAGTTCATGTTTCTGCGCTATTGTGATTTATCTTTGACTCCAGAATAAACTATTCCTTATTTCCTTTGAGGTGAAAGCTCTCTCTCTCTCTCTCTCCCTCTCTCTCTCTCTCTCTCTCTCTCTCTCTCTCTCTCTCTCTCTCTCTGTGTGTGTGTGTGTGTGTGTGTGTATCCAGTGGAAAGGTGTGTATGAACAAAATGCATGTGTTTTGAACAGAATATACATGTAGTATTGAAATTACACCTGTGTGGGGCTCTGTGTTATAAACTACTTTTAAAGGCATAGTTTTGACACTGTGAGGCATCTATTTATTAGCATTAACAGATAAGATGGTAAGACTGAGACTATCGAGACAATGGTCCAAGGCTGCGTTCATCTGTGGTAACAGATACAGAGTACTAGACTCCTTTGATGAGGAGTGAAAATGGATCTTCTTTAGCTGATAGATAGATAGATAGATAGATAGATAGATAGATAGATAGATAGATAGATAGTTACTTAGTTTTAGATAGCATCTAACTCTTTAGCCCAGGCTAACCCCAAACTGCATCCTCCCACTTCAGCCACTTGAACGCTAGGATCCTAAGCATCTCCCAGCAAACCCAGAGTGCTGGGCTAATTTTCAAGACAGAAAAATCTTCCCTGCAGACTCTTCTTCTGGCTGCATTAGGTTAAAGAGCTTGGTATCCTTTCTTGGCTCAGTCACTGGATGAAGATGGAGGACTGGCTTGGATGGAGGCCATAACTGGAGACTCTGCAAATTTATCCTCACTGATGCCAGCGAGGCTCCTCATATCACTTTGCCTTTATACCTTGCTGTACCGTGTTTTTTTTTTAACTAGTGACTTTCATGCTTAAGTGTATATCACATTCACCTAGATGATTTCCTGAGGCCCAAATTGCTGGACTAGCTGCAGAGCTTTGGACTTTTGAAGTTAAAAGAGAGGCCTGGGATTCTTCATTGTCAAACTATCCTCAGGAGAAGTGAATCCCACGAGTGTAGAAATTCAAATGGAGAAACCAATCCTTGAGGACATTACTGTTCAAGACAACCACCATTGCTTTAAGCTAATACATCCCCACAGCCTGTTCCTCAATCTACTCTCCTGTTCCTGTTTCACTGGGAACAGAGAAACATGGCCGCACCGTCACTTTCCCTTAGCCCCTGCGCTGTGATTTATTTTGTGCTGCTGTGGATGATCTAATGCTCCCACTGACAGTCTCTCTCCCAGCCACTGGACCGCACCCCCTTCACCTGCCCAAGGACATCACTCCTAGACACGACCCTGTCTATGGGGTCATTATCACAGCAAACAAGAACAACACACAACCAAACAACAAAACTATATTGTCTTCGGTCTCAGCTTTCTCTGCATCAAAACTCGGGGGGAGGGGTCGGTCTCTCTTCTCATCCTCCACACGTCCTTTGTCCTTTCCTGCCATTCTCTCTTGGGTCCAGTCCAATTAGACCTCTGTTCTCACTTCTGCACTGACATTGTTCTTGCTGAAGTTATTATCGTACCTCTTGCTTGTTGTTTCTGTAACAAGATGTCTGAGACTGGGTAATGTTCAGTCTGACACTGGGGCAGGAAACAGATGACTTTCAAGGGGGCTAAAAATAACCTGAGATAATTTGGCTGTGACCCTCAACATTTAAACTCCCCCTGACGGTGAGGTTCAGTCAGTTAACAAAAATGTTAACTCCCGTCTACCTACACTTTCTCTTTAGGTAGCTTTATCTAGTGTCTCAATTTAAAATGTCACCACTCTAGCATGACTTCTGTTTTATATTGTCAGCCCAGACTTTTCCTCTGAATTCCCAACTCTGGTATCTTCTACTACCTTCAAGGTGGGCTTGACACAATTAACATTTCCAAACTGACTTCCTTACTCCTCCCCAGCAACATGGGAGGCACAGTGACACAGACAGACAGACAGACAGACAGACAGACTGACTGACAGACAGACAGACACACACACACAAACACACACACACACACACAGAGTTTCTTCCCCCCTACTCTGAGCTGAGCAATGGAACTCCATTCTTCAGTTCCTTGAGGTCACCTTTGTCACTTCTCTCTCTCTCTCTCTCTCTCTCTCTCTCTCTCTCTCTCTCTCTCTCTCTCTCTCTCTCTCGGGTCCCAACGGCAGGACCCAAACACAAGCACAGACCTCTGCATTCACTTTCAGCAAGTATCTAGGACCTGACCCTTTCTTGGAGCCATTTTTGTTTTCTCCCTGATTCTTTCCTCACATGTGGCATCATTTCAAAGTAATTCAATCCAAGTTTGCATTTAAATGTCAATCCTGTCCTAGAACCCCACACCTCAGAATCCCACCCACAGAGAAAAAATCCAAGGGCCTCTGAGAGGACTGCAAGGAATTGACATGGCTCCGCTCTGACTTTGCCGTGAGAACCTCCTGGTTATTTCCTGCACACATCAAGCATGGCTTATCGCTCACTATTTCTGACACACTGCTGGGAATAGACACCATCTCAAGTAGAAAATCAGAGACCGCATTAGCTTTTCAATCAAACACTTTAAATTAATTGATGGAAATGGGAGTTTCTACACAAATCAAGAAATTGGTGACTAAATTATACCTTGGGCATAAGTTAGATCAGGTATAGTCAGTTCTATAGAGCTATGTTCTATAGAACTATGTTCTATAGAACCCACTAGCTATGTTCAGACCCATAAATAGACCCTGTATCTAGTCACTCCTGTGGTTGCTGTCATACTAAGATGCCTGGCCAGCCAGCTTTCCTCAATGTTTGTTTCTGGGCTCTGGGGATTGAACTGGGGTTCACATGCACTGAGCCATCACCTCAACCCAGCAAATCTGCTGCAAAACAAGAATGTCTTCTTGATTGATCTAGTTCGCCAACACTTTTTCCCCAACACCATCTCAAAGCTGGTCATTTATGTTTGCACTGAAAACATCCAACCTGGCACAGTCCTCCCTCTCCTGTGCTCCCACAAGATGATATACCTAATTAAAGCATTCTAGTCAGGCAGGGAAGAGTCATTCTGATGGTTGTTTCTAGTCACATCCCAGCCACCTGTACCTCAACAAGGAAGTGGATTACTCTAACAGGACAAATCACTCTTCCATTGACATTGATGTGACTTTCGTCTTTCATAAATGCCAAAACCTTTTCTTATCTCCCAGACAATGTTCTTTGTTAAAAATAGAAAAACACAGCATCCTGTGAAAATGGCAGACATCTCCATTAGGAACTGGCTTGTTAGGAGCCCAGCCAACCCGGCACTGAATAGAGACCTACAGTGCTGGGGACCTGATGGGCATTTTCACGTGGACCCCTGTGCCTTCTCTTCAGGTGAGATGGTAAGGTTGTTGAAGGGGTGCAAGCAGATGCTCTACTGCAACCTACTGGGATTCACTGGCCAAAAAACTAAAAAGGAGTCTCTTGTGTTGAGCGAAGGCAACACTCCTTTGGGGCTAGTGGTCCTTGGCAGATTCCTTTGGCCTCCTCTTCTCTCTTTATCCTTCTGCATGGCTGTTTTCCCTTCATGATGCTTTGGTAAATAATAGAGGCTCCTTTCTTACCCCAGCATTGTAAATTCTAAAAAGAAGCCTGATCTAAGGTTAAAATGTTAAGTACAAAATAATCTTTCATCAGGTTTCAGGACCCAGAGTGTATGAGGACTTTTGCAATGCCATTCCTTAGACTTTGGCCTAATACATCAAGGAATGCAAAGCCTGTAATTGTTTGTAAAGTTGAACTCAGAAGAAAAGGTCGAGGTAGCTTGTGATGTTTTGGCCATGGGGGTTGGGGGCAGGGGCATGCCCTAGACCATGCTGCTGCTGCTCAGTACAGTACCTTGTCTAGCTTTCTTCCTCTCCCCTGAAGCTGTTTGATTAAACTTGGTTCCTTCCTCCAGACTCTCCACTCTTGAATATTAGCTTTTGGACAGTGACAGCTACATGTGAAGTCAGAACCAAAGGGGTTGAGAAGACTCATTGTCTTTCCATATTTGATCACATTGCTGTCACTTATATAGGAGGTTTAGTTAGTTTAAAGCAAGCCATAGATTCCAAATGTGGCAGGGAAAAATATTAGCAGAATTAACTATTAGTTTTCCCTACTGACAAGTAGGAGAAAGCTCTCTATAATAAGGCACTGAGAGGTAGGTGGAGGGGGGCCATTTAGGAACAGAGCAATGTGAAGAAGAAAATCAGAATCTGAATTCGAAACAGCAGCTTCACCCTACCTGGCACTGGGCCAGTGGAGGAACCCCTCCCCCATCCATGTTGAAATTTGACTGGCTTGATTTTGTACAGGTGTCATGCAGATAACTACATTTGCAGTGTGTTACTACCTCAGCGCTGCCATAGCTGGAAAATATCATTTTGCAACTATCCTCCCCATCTACCTTACATTCTATCCGCCCCATCTTCCACAATGTTCCCTGAGCCTTAGATGGAGGCAGGGGTGGTGTAGATGAGGCCTCCACAGTTGAGCACTCACGGTTCCTTATGTTCAGTATATTGACCAGTTCAGAATCTGTACATTAACAACCACCCATTTCAAAATGAAAGCTTCTAAGACATCCATTCTCTGTGACCCAGTTACCCAGAGCCCGGGGGTCCATGTTGTTCTGTTTGTCTTTCTAATTCACCAAGAGCTCACGACTCCATCTGCTTCTCAACACTGACTGCATATTACTGTTGCCGTGATTGACTTGAACATATCCTGATGGGACAACACAATGGCCATGGATTCTCTAAGTGGGACACAGTTGCTGACTTGATTGTTGTAAATGATTTTAGTGAGTTCAAATTGTAACATACATTAGAATCTTCACCTGGAGGCCTTATCAAAACTGGAGTGAGATATCTGGAATTTGGTTTTTTTTTTTTAAACAACACAGAAATATTATAAGAATATGTTTCCATTTTAAACCCAGGAGTGGGATATGTGGTTGCTTCAGAGTTTTCCACAGCTGCTGACTATGATTTGCCTCGTGCTCTAGCAAGGGGCCCGATTTTGCCAGCTGCTGATGAATTCTGGGCACTCTTCAGAGGGCATTTAAGTGCGAGGGCTCTGAGAGGTGGGATGGGGTGTTGTTGGTTGTAGTTTGTTAAGTAGTCATAGGCAAAGAAGAAATAACAAGAAGAAAAGATTAGATATTCTGACAGCAAAGATCAAATTTGCCCCAGGGAACTCTTTCCCTAATTTGCAGGAAACAGTCTAAGGATAACATTGCCCCCTTTCCTACTCCTGGCTTTATACAGGAATTTCTTTCTTTTCCTTTTTCTCTTTTATCTAGTGTTTCAGACTGAAAGGATAGAAAAAGGGGGCACAGAAGGGTGAAAGAACCCACTAAGTAGCCAAAGACCAATAACAGGGTCCCACCCCTAGAATTTCTGGGATCCCCAAATTAAGATTTCTAACAAGTTCTCAGGCAATGCCCATGCCACATAGATCTTGGCAACACTTTCATAACCAGCGTGTCACATGAACCAAGCTATGAGCAAACCCATTGTATAATTGAGGACCACATAAACAGGTTTGCCATATTGGGATTCACAAAAACATTCTTTAATAGAGATGGGCAATATGGGCTTTGTGTGCCCTGATCTTCAGTCCTGTGTCCCTAAACTTTTACACATGAATTCTGACCTCCTTGCCAGAGCATCTGTGTAGGGAGGCCCCGGGACTCTATGGAGAAAGAGAACTTTCTGGAGTCCAGCCTCATAGCCTTCTTGGACAAGATATTAGTCACGTGATTAAAATTGTTTTGGGTCTTCTAGACCAGCCTCGGCACTGAATATCGTCAGATGATTCCAGTCAGAGCCACCCTTGGGCAGGAGACTCACCCAGCTGAGCCCTGCCCCAACTCCTGACAAAATCATGATGCATAATACAGGGCTGGGTATTTAAGCCACTGAATTCGGAGTGCTTGGTTCTGTTGCAATAGACAACCCGGACCATGGGCCAATAACTATCACCCTTACGTGGGAAATGCATGCAGCAGACTGGACAGCTATTTGACTGATGTCAGAAGAACACATGCAAATACACGTGACGTTAGTGCGAGCTGGTGAAGGTCTGTGACATTCTGTGCTATTCCAACTAACTCAGTCCTGCGGCTGATTAAATAAATGTCCCACAGATCCACCTCTGCAGCAAAATATGCAACCACTGCAAACAAGGCCTCCTTGTGAATTGTGCAGAGGCTCATGAGTTAGCATTAAGTTCAAAGTTGGGACTCTCAGGAGGATGTAGGAAGACGTGGCCAATTGTGGGGAAGGCTGGACAACGTGGAGCCCTCACACAAGGAGGGCTCTGTCTGCTCCCAGCACCTCGTGCCTGTTCTCAAGGTGGAGTTCTGAGTTTGGGAGCAATTCTCATTCTGAAGAAGGAGGTATTTATTTCCTTCTCTCTCCAACTCACTTAAACCTCCCTCAGCCCAAGGGGAATTTTTAGAACTGTATAATAAGTACACTTTCAGAATCACAGCCTCTTTTTTTCTGAATGTGTTTCTTATGTAAATGCTATATCAGAGAAACTTCCCTCTGCTTTACACTTCAATCCTGCTTTGAAAACCTGCAAAATTGAAACAGAAAAAAGACACCTTGAAAATGCACTGGGTTTCATCTGTTTTCCATTTTTACCTAAGGCTTCTGTCCAAAGACCCCCTGCAAAGTCTCAATTCTTCTAGTTACGATTAATTTTAAATCATCTCATGTTGAATTGGAAGAGCAAAGAAAATGGATGGTTCCTGTACATTTGTTCTGTCCAAATATACTGAGGTGAAGTCCTTGACAACAATCTACTAATCCTTGGAAAACTGAAGTATCCCACAGCAGGGCTCAGTCAAAGAGGCTCCATCAGATGACTGGGTCTCTCCCCCAGGACATGGACCTGTGGAGGAAGAGAAGCAACCTGAATTCACAGTTGGCCCTCAAAATATTATTTAAATAAAGAATAAATGAATGTGCCTAGCCGAGCAGTGTTTGAATGAATGGGTTTGAATCCCAACTCAGGCACTTACTGGCTACATGAAGACAAATCTTAGAGGGGATGGAATACTTCAAGCTGTTTTACCCTCGGGGAGACGGCCCAATCAGATAAGTGGAGTGGGAGCATCAAGAGGACTCCCCTGGATCCCACCCAGGAAGCAGATAATGGAGACCGAGTCTTCTAATTTCAGTACTGCGGTGGTGAAGAACGGTGGAGGGGAGACAGGAGCTGGGAGAGGGACGCACTGTCAGCTGCCTAGCCAAATCAGGGAGTTCCAGGTTCAGGGAGAGACCGTGTCTCCAAAAATAAGATGCCTCTGGCTTCCACATGCAGCTGGATTGAAGGACACAGGTGAACTCACTCACATTCATATTCCCGTCTGCGCATGTACACAAAACGTCTTTAGGGGCTGTAGGTAAAGAGGGGTTGTGTGACACAGAAGATAACAATGCAAAGCTGCTGCGTGGCAGTGTCACTGTGTGACCCCACACTTGGCGGCAGGCTGAGCCTTTACCTGTGGTCCGTGTAGGCTGTGGTTATCGCTTCCTTTCCCTCAGCTCAATATCTCAAGCAGTGTTTTTTGCCTGGAGCCAGCTGCGGCCCCGGGGACAGCCATCTGAATTGATTATGAGAGATTGCATTATTTTTTCCATCCTCAGATTCCAAACCAGAAACAGAGGGGAAAGTACAATAATAATTCACTGCTGTCGCAGGAAGGAAACAGTGAAATCAGTCCATTCAAGGGAAAGCTAGGAGAAAACTGAGAAGAGCTGGTTGTCCCTCAGGCCGATAGGGGGCGCTGCTGAGTCAGACCACCACTCTTGAACCCCGGGGGTGTCGACCTGCTTTCTTCATCTCTCAGCCTTCTGGCTGGGATGTCTCTGGCCTTGATATTTGCCATCCCACCCAGTCCAGCCTTGCCCTTTGGATGACATCACCCATTGTTGTGGTGCCTCATTCAGAGGAGTCCCAGCGAGAAAACAATGGAGCCCGCACTCGGGGTGGATAAAGCTGGGTATCATACCCTCCCTGTCTCTCCTTTACACATACCCCTCTTTCTTACCTCTTTCCAGGTGTCCCATTGTCCCTCCTCCTTTATGCAAGGGCCCAAGACCGCAGGTGCTTCAGACGTGTTTAACCACCCTTTGACTTCGTCTCATCCAAGAAGGGTAGTTGGATATCTGAGTTCCTAGTCTTTTGCGAGTGCTGCCAGCAACCCCTTTCAGCACCCTGTTTGTCCCCTGCATCCCTAGATGGACTCACTGCTCTCACTGAAAGCTACATCCTAAAGATTGAAAGGAGGCAACAGACAACGTCCCCTCCCTGCTGGGCTGTGGCCAGACAGTAGAACAGGGCTCCATTGTGCCTTGGGTGTGGTGGGCTGCAGGGACCACCTAGGGTGTGGCTAAGGGCCCTTGCACTGAGGCAGCAGATCCTTGAAGCCACACTAGTCCCCAGGATGACCTTCTCCCTGGGGTCCATTTTCACATTCTGAAGTCTTTGACATTTCCTCTTCTGTGTCTCCCTCCCTATAGGTCACACTGCTCCAGGAAGAAGAGAATAGTGATCCAAATTGTTGTTGAGAAAGTGCTTACTTAAAAGCCTATTGAAGTGTAATTTTAGAGCCTGTGTCTGCCACCCTTATCAAGAAACAAGTTCTAGAGAGAGGGGCCCTGTGTTCGATGACCTTTGAGGAAAGATTTCAGAGTAGGCGGGGCTAGGTACACTGTCCTAGGAGGTGGGTCTTCACCAGCTTGTATCCTCACCTACCATGACAGAGAGGCAGCCCCAGGGGGCATTCTGATCCCCACATGGAGTCACATTGCCCACCAATCTTCCAGGAGAAGTCTGAGGGTGACCCTGCCCAGATAGGAAGGGCCTGGAGCTACGGAAGGAAGCTTCTCTGAATGAGTGGCAAGGGCTGCTCTCCCAGACCAGGTTTCAGAGCATCTGCCTCACAGGGTCAGTAGCCCAGTCTCCAGCTCTCCCAACCGCACAGGGCAGGACAGACTGGAATCCTTAAGCTCTGGGGGTTGGGAGGAGGAAGCCACTGGCAATATCAAGTGAAGAGTGCCGCCCCCTCCCAACCACCCAGATGCTGGATGAGGAGTGTCTTCTCATAGGTTTTTCCTGCCCTGGTAGGAGGGAGACTCAAGTCCGAAAGGGATGGTAAGATATGGAAATCTGTGGCCACACCCTCCAGGCTCCAGGGATCCTGAGTACTGGCCCTTTTATCTGTTCAAGAATGAATGCTCTCCAATAAACAGCCTGGTATCCAGCTTCATCCTGATGCAGCCTGGGCGGGGCAGTGGGGAGAGCAGAAACCAGGGTGAGGACAGGAGAGCTGAGAGACTGTGTCCTCCAGGAACACAGCAGAACAGAACACTGCTGGGGGCTGAGAGCAGAGGCAAAAGGGACAATGTCTGTCACCACTGTTGAAACTTCCAGAAGAACAGACCTCTGTCCACAGGGACACACAACCATAAACCCAACCTCCTTAGACATGCAGCCATATAGATACATAGCCTACCGGTGCCCCTTACAGACAGACAGACAGACAGACAGACAGACACACACACACACACACACACACACACACACACACTCACGGACACTTTGGCATACTTAGATTATCTTAATGTAGGAAGGTCCAGCCCACTGGGGATAGTATCATTTCCTAGGCAGGTGGTCCTGGGTGGTATAAGAAAGCTAGCTAAGCATGCGCCTGTGAATGAGCCCGCTAGCAAGCAGTACTCTCGTGGTTCCTGCATTACTTCCTTGGCTGTGTATGAGTTTCCTGGCTGGAGGTAATGCTGTATGGAAAAGCAAGCATGTCTGCCTTCGGGTTCCTGTCCTGACTTCCCTCAGTGACAGAAAGTGACCTGGAAGTGTAAGCTAAATAAGCCCTTTCCTCTCCTCCGTTGCTTTTGGTCAGTGTTCTATCAGAGCACCAGATTGAAACTGGAATGGTCTCCTTGGCTAATGGCCATGCTCAGGGAGCTGGCCGAGAGCCTTCGAGCAGCAGCTGGTGCTCCTAGCTCAGCTGCTCTACACAAGGCTGCTTCTGGGGGGCCCTCGCAACCCTGGCAACGTCTCGAGAATTTTATTTATCTCATGAATTAAAGTCATGAAATTCAAAAGGAAAGCAAAACAAATACAAAGTCTGTCCAAAGGTATAAAAACCTATACATGAAAAGCGGGAATTGTTTAGACACATTGTATTGGTCTCATCATCCATGAGATTTGGCTTCAGTCAGAACATACATAATAATGGACTCAAAGCGGCCCACCACCTACCACCACCACCAGAACAGCTACACTCTGCCTACGCAGTGCAAAGTGGACTTCAGCTCTCTCCTGTTTCTGTATATGTGGAAACATTATTTTTATTAAACTGATATTCAGAAGGGCATTTACACAAAGCCATACTATGGAGCAAAATTCAGCAAAATAAATAATAATTTGTTCAGAGCCTTAAAAACAATATATTTGCTAATTCAATCCCATCCCACCTCCCTTCTTGATGGCTGTCACTTTTATCAGCTCCAGGAGCTCAAGTTTAAGGTCAGCACATTCTCCAAGTTACTCTAAACTCGTATTTGGAAGGGAGGAGTGTCACTATCCAGTAGGCCTGTTAATGGATGCATGCAAGAAGCTACTAGAATTTCTCGTGTTTGGATGGCATTAGGCTGTAGTGGGATGGGCTTTCTTTTAGCACCACACATGATAGAAGTAGGGAGGTACTGAAAGAGGTGGCTCAGACCTGAGGCTCTCTGTCCACTCTGTGGGACCCAGAGCTTGCCTGGGGGCTCTCCCTCCTACACGGCCGGGGTGTTCATCAATAGTACTTCTTGGCTCCATAGCACCCCACGCTCAGGTTGCCAAGCACCGTAGTGACTACAATTTGTTCTGCATCTAGACCCACACAGAAGCCTCAGACTGGGGCTGCAAAGCATGGGGTCCGACCACCTGTTTATGGAGCCCCGTTACCTGGATTTCCATCCCCTGGTGTGCCACTGGCCTAGTGACTTTAACTACTCCAGGCTGGACTTTCCCTTTGTGTGTAAAATTAAAGCAAACTTTGCCTAACCCCTGGTTCTGTCACAGCAACTGAGCAAGGAAATTTGAGCCAAGTGTTTGCACAATCTCTGTACATCCCGGTCTCTGAGTGGAGGGAAGACAGGTGGGAAGGCACCCGGCCTGAGCAGCCAGGAGCTAAAGCCACAGGAGGTTGAAGGAGGACCAGATAGGTGACCTGGAAATGACCACAGGCCTGAGTCCGGGCTGTCACCTTTGATATCCTGGAGGGAAGATCCATAAGACCATAATTCCTGTAACTGTATTTCCTTGCAGAGTACACTGTGCTCTGCCAGAGAGCGCTGCCACAGGACCATTTTCTCATTACTGTATAATAACATCAGCTCTAATGTCCTCTTTCTCAAAGGAGTCCAGAGCACTTAGAGATTGCATGCTCAGTGCCCAACGCATAGGCCTGGGGCTGGTGGCAGAGGCTGCCAGATACCTTAATCAGGCTTCACTGCAGTAAAGAGAGCAGAAGCCAAGAGTGCCACAGAGTCACCGCACTCAGCATCTTTAGTGCTCTGGAGACCCACTCAGAAAGATCACTTGCTCTGAAGACACCACCGAAGCTACTTTGAGGGGACTCCAATGAGCAGACTTCTCTGCTCATCGAATTCAACAGGAAAAACAGGAGTGGGGATAGGGATGGGGTGGGGGCAGGGGCGGAACTGGAAGGATTCTACAAGCCTGAGGGCTCCAAGTGGGTGCTTGCTCCCAGCCTCCTTTGCCGGCTGAGTCAGAGGTCACGTGGGATTGAGTCGCTCTGGTAGAAGGCAGAAGCTCAGAAAGGGGATGTGTGAGCCTTCACTTTGTGGTGGGTTTGGTTTCCAGAGAAGCTTCTGCCCTAGGACTGAAACTTACATCTGGGGAATGAAAGATTTCCCCAGACCAAGTGAAACTCTCATGAGAAGACCCATTGCTATGTTTTACCAGTTTTGGGTATTTTACTTTCAGACGACAAAGGCAGTGTTCTTCACTGTATCTTTCAGAGCCCCTGACTTGCTGCTCTCGGGTCATATGCCTGCACTAGAGGTCTGAGCACCAGACACCTGCACTGACCCCTGGGTCCACAGCTCTAGCATGTGGGGAGCCCACAACCACACATTTTATCAGTGTTTCTGCAGGGTGTAGGTCGCACTCAGATGTCACCAGCAAGGAAAACCACAGTGCCTGAGGGCTCCATGCACAGAGCAGTGGGTAGAAGGTGCTCTGACTTTGGTGACTTCCTGTTGCTGACGACACGGGGGCAAGCCGGGAGGTGGGGGTGGGGCACTAGCTGAATAGCAATGGCCTCGGGGGCTGAGGTGAACCATAGGCTCCGTCAGTCCTCACTTTTCACCCACAGGAGCTCTTTTAGTGCCGAGACGGAGCATCTTGGAGGCAGGAGGGCCTCCTAACCAATGTTAAGAGGAAGAAAGTGGTAAGGAGCTGGGACCCAGGAGAGTTGGGCTATTTTACTTGAAGCCCCACAACTGCTTATTGGGTCATCATCTGTCCCCAGTGGAGGCCAAGAATCTGCTGTGAGAAGCCTGTGGCCCTGATCCCACTGGCACCTGGTACTCCTCTAACAGCCTTTGTGCGTCAATCTTTCCCCACCCTCCCTCATCCTGTCCCCTCCCTTCTCCTAGCTTTATGGTACCCATTTCCTAGCTATTCCTGTTTATCTAGAATCACCTCACCAGAGGCATCCATTGACTCTGCTCCACTATCACTAGGTTCAAACAAACAAACAAACCCCAAACAACTTGTAAACACCAACAAAAGAATTCTGATCCAATCAATTTATTCTGGGGTTAGTGGGGTGAGAGGGTAGTGGGGTGAGGGATGGGGATAAGAGCTCAGGAGTGGGAGCTACCCAGGAACTTTTTTAAAATGAGGGGACAGCCATAGATATGTGTTTTCTGATTATCACAGTGGAAAGCTGGGGGCGGGGTGTCCACCACTTATAGTCCAGGGGTATTGAACCATCAACAATGCACATAATAGCAGCAAAACTGCCTTGAACTTTCTGTGAAAGAAAGATTGTTAGGGGACCACTTTGGTCTCAAACTTAATATGGAGGTGTGTGTGGGGTCACGGTTAGCTCACTTTCCCTTTTTTGTACAGTTCAGGATCCAGCCTATGGTGTTATCCTGTTTCAGACTGGTCTTCTTCCCACATCACAATTAATGTAGTCAAGACAATCTGCTACAGGTGTGCCCGTAGGCAAGGCTATTCAGACGGCACCTCTTTAAGACTCATCTCTCCAGCAAATCTGGATTATGTCAAGCTGATAATTACCACGTGTACTAGCATGGCATTTCCCATGTTCTCGATTATGGATGTGAACGACCAGCTACATCAAACTCCCATTGCCCTGACTGCCCCACAGTGATGGACTGTAACCTGCTATTGAGTCCGATAAACTCTTTCTCCTTTAGCAGAGTCCGATGGAGCATTTTATCACAGCAACAGGAAATGAAGCTAACACACACACTAATGTACCCAGGCCACAGCCAAAAGAGCTTCTCACTAACTGGCCCTGGCTCTGTGCTTCTTTCCAGGTGGAGATGGAAGTGAAATCCTCTGTCACACAGAAAGTGAACACAAGAGCAATGGTGTCAAAGGTCAGAAAGTCCATCCCTCGCTTGCAGAGAGTAAGCACACCCATGGGGTCCTGCTGGAAGCGGTTGGGAGAATTGGATGAGGAGGGTGAAAGGTCAGGCTATGAGGGATGTACTCAAACACTGCTGTAAGTTTGCATAGCTTTCCTCTCCTTTCTTTTCTTTTCTTGTTTGTTTGTTTTTTGTTTTTGTTTTTGTTTTTGTTTTTTTGTTTTGTTTTTCGAGACAGGGTTTCTCTGTGTAGCCCTGGCTGTCCTGGAACTCACTCTGTAGACCAGGCTGGCCTCCAACTCAGAAATCCGCCTGCCTCTGCCTCCCAAGTGCTGGGATTAAAGGCGTGCGCCACCACCCGCCCGCCTTTCCTCTCCTTTCAAGTCAATTTGCATTCATCAAATGCTGGTGTTTGTCAGAGACATAGATCTCAACCTTCGGGAGTCATGGCAGGAGACTGACTTAATTTTTAAAAGATTCAAAATGCCATAGAGACATTTACCAAAGCCTTGGAAACTTGGGTCAACCAAGGGCTGAGTCTGCTCCCTGATGGTCCCCAGCATGGCCCTGACACTGAAGAAATTTCATCTTGTTGGAGTGACAAAGTGCTTCAAGAGAGGTTGTGCCAGCTGACCCATCCTGGGGCTAAGCTCTTCCCTGCCATGCTGACTCCAGAGTGGAGCCTACAGGGTTTTCAGGGAGAGTGGAAGCTGTAAACTTGAACTGTCAAAGTACTGGGACAGGAGAGAAGCTTGCCAGCTATTTGTGACCTGTGCTCCGTGAGTGGTAGCATTCATAGCCTGCAGTCATATTGTCTCCTATTTTCTGGATCACAAAGCAGAGGGCATACCTTCCAGCCAGGGCAATCATACGGCTTCTGTGGGTGAAGAAACAAACCCTACAGTAAAAGAAGCAGAACCCGGGAGACAGATGCAGTGCGGGAGGGGGAGGGGTAAGAAACACTGGCTTCTAGGGCAGCTTAGGCAGCTTAGGGGCATCGTGGGAATATCTGGGTTTTTCTTTCATCATAATCTAGAAGGGTAGATTTAGATGTAAGATTTTTAAAGATCCTTCTGTCCTTCCTAAGGGGGTCTGCATTGGGGTGGCTAACTTACTTCGTTGGTCCCAGAGCAAGGTCTGCCCAGGGTCATTCAATTTCATGGCAGGAGGGAGGGGGGCACTTCCTTTTCAGTTAGCTTAGCGCTTTCCCCTCCGTCTCACTTGGAGTTCCAGGTCAGTAAGGCAGGCTTTATGAGAACCATTTCAGGGCCAGCAAAATGACTCAGCTGGCAAAGGAACTTGCTGCCAAAACTGATGAGCTGAGTTTAATCCCTAAGACCCATGGGACAGAAGGAAAGACTTGACCTCTAAAAGTTGTCCTCTGGCACTCCACCCCCCCCCCCACCCCCCCCCCCCCCCCCCCCCCACCCCCGCCTAACCCTAACCCCCTCTACCCCCCTGCCGCCGCCATAGTCCTCATTTATAAAATGATGCCTTAGAAAGATTAAGGGATTTGTTTATATGGCACACAGGCTAAGTTGCTTTTCTCGATTCTGTGTCTAAATGGCCGACAGGAAGTAACTTCAAGGAAGGCGGGTTTTATTCGGGGCCTGTGGTTTGGAGGTAAAATCCATCATGGCCCGGAAGGCTATTTGAGTGGATTAGGAAGCAGAGACAGGGTCATGATGGTACTTGTAGGGTTCTCTCTCTCTCTCTCTCTCTCTCTCTCTCTCTCTCTCTCTCTCTCTCTTTCCTGTGCCTGTGGCAAAGCATCACCTACATTCCTATATTCAATGTCCTTCCTGGATTAAACCTTTCTGGAAGCTCCCTTACAGGCATGCTCAGAGATAATTCTGACCCCTGTCCAATTGACAATTAGAAGTGTCCATCACAAAGACACAGACGTGATAAAGCTGGGTATCTAAGATCAGAGGGACTCAGATGGCTTCCTTGAGGGTCCTAAGGGAGAACTTTGTGACACAGGAGTATGGCTCAAGTAGACAGTGGTGCAAGCAACACGAGGGCTCCTCCCACCACCCACCTGCAGCCTACAGGGTTTTGTTTATTTACCTGTTTAGTTCTGTCACCTAGCAACAGCAAGCTCCCCAAGGGCAGACAGAACTCAATGCTCTCATTTGCCATTGAGTTTCCGGGGCCTGGAAGAGAATCTGGCATAATATCCATGCACGATACCTATTTTTGGCTAGATAAACAAAAAAAGAATAGAATCCTTAGTGAAAGTTTGTTTTGTTGGTCTCAGATAGTGAACCCAGGACCCTGCACGAACCTCTGAAAAGCTTTGAGAAAGGGATCCATAGAGCTGAGATTCATTAGAAGGCTCGAGATTTTACAGGCTGATAGAAGGACTACTCGTGTTCCAGACTGAATATGGAGGAGAAGGCAGTAAGCAGGTCTGTGTTGAGCATCAGGGAGTCTGGCTGCCGTCTGAGAGAGCTGTTTCATGGAGGGCCCTAACTGTTCATTGCAGATCCTGCCCTAAAGGAGAGGCTGGCCAGACCTATAAATCTGTGGCTGGCTCTGGGTGGGGAGGGGGAGATGTCCAGCTTCTGGGGTTGGGGGCGAGGTGTTGGCAGCAGGATCCCACATTAACAGGTGACAAGGGTGTCCAGGCAGAGATGCTGTTACTATTAATAGGAACATATGTCACAGATAATGCGTTTGTGTGTCAGGAACATGGCCACTGAGGGCTTGTGAGACTTCAAAGATGGCTTTGAAGTTCTGAGGTAGGTGCTAGGAAAAGAAAACAGAACTGGGAGGGGTCGGCAGTCAAAGCCCCATGGTTTGCCTGCTATGTGCATCGAAGGTTTGAGTGTCTCATGGGAACTGGCTTATGGGGATCTCCAGCTGGTTGCCAAAATAGGAGATATAGGAGTGGTCCAGCCTGTCCTTCTGGACCTCTGAGCTGTAAATAGTCAGGAGGACACAAAGGGGAGGGGGGGTTCCGTTTTGTCTTGGATAGAGTCTCATTATGTAGACTAGGCTGGCCATGAATTCATAAAGACCAGATGCCTCTGCCTCCTAAGTGCTAAGATTAATGGTGTGGACCTCTATTCCCAGCTAGGGAGCTTTTCCAACCTGCAGAATGCTGGCCTGGTAAGGGACTGGGAAGCTCATTCCTTCAGGAAGGACAAAAGATGATAGAACCCTTTAAGCTGGGGGTGGGGTGGGGTGGGGTGGGATGGGGTGGGGTGGGATGGGGTGGGGTGGGGTGGGGTGGGGTGGGGTGGTGATGACCAGTGTCCTATGATTTGCTGGATCAGGTAGACATTTTGTCTCCTGTGGTTCTTAGAAGAGGCCATTGAACTTCCGATGATTTGAGTTTCAATGCTTTTGTCAGACCTGTTTTAACAGAAAGCTCCCTAATTCTCGCCCCTCTCCATGTGCACAGCTGGTTAACAAGTCGTACCCAAAAATACGATTCTCCTCTTCCTTGCACGATGGTGATAGATTGGATTTTATTGTTGCTGTTCTTGGAATATTTTTGTTTGTGAGGATCTCCACGAGACAAAAAGGTATAGAAGATCAATTCCGGCCCCTTATTCCCAGTCTCAATGTCACGCCTGTTAGTGAGGAAATACAGCTCTGAAGGAGAAGGGCTGGAAGAAAACCAAGCCCTTCTGGACCCTCAGATTCCTTTCTTTCTAGCCTAAGGGGCATTGTTTGGCTCATAAATTACAGGCCTTTTAAGAAAAGCAAACAAACGCTAACTGCATTGCAAAGGTCACCAGGCCTGTGGAGAGAGTGCGTGAATGATTAGCTTTTGCTACAGAAGGCTTTGAGGACTTTACAGGGTTCAAAGGTGCGGCCAGAAAATTTCAGTCCAGGGCAAATCCTAAGAAGTCTTCCTCCCCTATCTGTCACCTAAAGAGCTTGCCCATCTGCCTTCTGGGAGGATTTGTTGCTGCTGACAGGGCGGGTCAAACAAGGGCAGGCACTTGCCCCACCCCCTACCCTTAGACCAGGCCAGAAACCCGTGAGGTTTCCACTTGGAAAGCCATCCTGGTCGGCTTCTTCACGTGCCTCTCCATCACCTGCACTGTGAATGACTAGTAATGACATATATGCATGCCCGGGCGGCGACCTTGGATTATTTTTGTCTGTGATTTTCAAATGTTTATGAGTAAATTGATAATGCCTACCCTAGTTCAAAGGATGGTTAAAGGATCAAATGAGACAAAGCACAAAGAACGGAAAATGTACAGAACATGTATCCGTGAATCTTAGGGGCCTGACCTGTTCTTTTCTGGAACATTCTCACCTTCCACCCATCTGTTCTCCGTGTGCCAAGTGTGTGTGTGTGTGGGGGGGGGTTACACTTGCACTTTCCACTGTGTGTCCAGGGTGGACTGAACAGTGACTGTCCCCATGCAATCAACACTCCCCTTTGCCAGCCTCATCCAGAGCATGGAGAGCCCGTGGGTCAGGATAACCTGTCTACTTGGGTGAGGACTGAGGGTGGCCGGCTGCTCTCCAACACCGCGACTGACCACAGTCAGCAGACAGCCAGAGAGGAGCCGCAAGCGCCCCCTGGCGTCTCCACGGCGCAGCACAGGCAGGACTGCCACAGCCAAGCACAATCAGCCAACAGTGATGGCCAAGGATGCCCTGCAGGTCTCCTTCTCTTCTGCTGTAGGTTCTCACTCCATTTGGAACATGTGTCCTGGTCACAAAGGACAGTCTTCACCTATATGGATCCTACATAGAGAGAGCCAAGGGCAGAGAATATTTTTGATGATCATCACCACGGAGACAAAAGAAGAATCTTCTAGAAGGAAGCAAAAGAGGAAAGGGCAAAGTAAGAGAAGACTATGGGCTTGGGTGAAAAAGAAAAGTGGCCCAGACCCCTTTGGGACTATGGCTCACTAGGTGAGTTCCCCATCTGAGGTTGCCTCTTGGGCCTGAAACCACAGGTTAGGTTTTGTTGAGAGCACTAATGTTGGCTGCCTCGCAGAATATCCCCATCCCTCTCCAGGTAGGAAGGAGAAGGCTTCAGTCTACACTTTGAGCAAGTTTGGGCTGTCTTTGGGAGAGGCAATTTGCTCAATTACCTCACAATTCCCTGACACCCAGCACCAGTCTCTTGTTCCTTTGTATCCAAGCACCCGTGGGTTGGGTCCTGACAGGAGAGTCGTGAGCTACGATCTGAGGACTTACTAAAGCTGGCAAAGGAAAGTGACTCCCTCTCAGAGCAAAGCTGCTGAATGAGAGGAAATGAAGGGTCTAGACTCAGAAACAAAGCGACGGGGAGGGAAGGCTGCTGCCAAGACCACTACTGTTTGTTCCCAGGCTTGGCAGGAAGGGAGAAAGCCTGAAAGCTTTTCTGACACGCATTGTATACAAGCAGAGTATGTATTTTGTCCACACAGCCCTTAAAGTGCACCTTGGATCCCAGTTAGGATAGCAGACACCAGCTGTAGGGAGCTGCAGGACCATCAGTGTGTCTTCTCTGGTCTGCTGTATCAGGCTGCACTCTGCACGGAGAGAGGAGGCTGGCTCTTCTGAGAAGACAGGCTTCTGGAGCCAGAGGTCTTTCTCATTGTGATTTTTCAACTTTCAGCATCTCAAAATTACTTTATGAAGAGCCTCTCCTGAGCATTGGAAAACTTAAGATCAAGTCTAGCTCCCCTGCACTAATGCAGTAAATGCATGTCACGGAGCAAACTCCATCTTCCATCCATCTATCCATCCATCCATCCATCCATCCATCCATCTATCTGTCATCCATTCATCCATTCATCCATCCATCCATCCATCCTTCCATCTATCTGTCATCCATCCATTCATCTATCTGTCATCCATCCATCCATCTATCCATCTGTCATCCATCCATCTATTCATCCATCTATCTGTCATCCATTCATCTATCTGTCATCCATCCATCCATCTGTCATCCATCCATCCATCCATCCATCTGTCATCCATCTGTCATCCATCATCCATCCATCCACCCATCTATCTGTCATCCATCTATCCATCTATCTGTCATCCATCCAACCATCCATCCATCCATCCATCCATCCATCCATCCATCCATCTGAGTCTGCATTTAGCAAGCTTCCATGAAGCATCTGCTCTGCACAAAGCATAGTTCTGGGTGCAGAATACAGTAATGAATGATTAAAACAAGCCCATCTGAGTGGTGGTGGTGAGCTCGCTGAGTTAGGCTGGTCTGGGAGGACTGAGCCATGACCACATATGGCATGGAAGGCTTGTGAGCCAAGGGACAAATAGGTGCAAGGTGTGCAGAAATGTACTTGGTATATTCAAAACAAAGCGAGTGAGCCAGTGTGGGGGAACAGCTTGCAGGAGACTGGTGGCCAGCGCCAGACCGTGTGGGCCTTACAGACCATGGTAGAAAGTTTTAAATGAGGTGATGAAAGGCTACTGGAAGGAGTAGAGCTCTGAAAGAACATGACTCAGTATGCAAGTATTTAAAAGTATTCTAGCCCATGGGGTGAGTTGGTAGGGAGGAGAAATTGGTAGGATGGGAGACAAGACCACATCTGTAGCAGCCTAGAGGGGCAAGATGATGGCTTAGCCTAGATATGTGAGAACTATTAACTTGGAACCATAGTTAGAAAGCAGGGGCAGGAAATGTGGGGGTCCATCTGGCTTGGACAGGGCTATTGCAGACTGTAGTTCATCAGAATAGCCCTCAGCACGGCACCTTCTCACCTGACAGGGCTACGATGCTGGGTTAAGTGTATGGATTCTAAAACCTTTCAAAATGCATTCTTGTAGAAATAGGATTCCATCAGCTCTCAGATAAAGCAAATACAAGTACCAACCCTGACTGTCAGGTAGGCAGCTGTGTTCGTCCTTGGGAACAGGTGTGGAATCCTGGAGGTCTGAAGCCTTTCATCAATGGCCCTGGTCCTCCAGGGATGGAGCAGGATGCCTAGGGCTTGCTTGAGAATCTAGCAGTCTCTGGATTCTCCTGATTAAGTTGGGTTGAAAGGCAACATTTCCAGAACATGCTGGATGAGAGCAAGCGTGCTCTGAAGGAGACTTGGACACCTAGGCATTATCCCTGGTTGGTGGGAAATGATGTAGACACTCCCTGAGGACCTGTGACCACAAGGTGACCTTGAATGCTCTCTCTCCGGACTTGTTTGTTGGCTTGAAAATCCACGAGCATCAAATGTAATTGAAATGATCTTGGCTGTGCTGTTGGCTAACTGGCAAGTTTAAAGTAAATCTTTTTCTGTAGTTCAGCTTCAATCTAGACCTCAGACAATCCCCACAGATGATGTTTAAAGGAAGAATAAACAATTCACATTAAAGATTAACAAAGCACACAAAGAAACTATCATTGGTTGTGAAAAAAACAAAACAAATGGCTCTCTGGTGGTTTCAGATAGTAGGATGGTCTTACATGCAATAAAATTATTTATTATATTTAAAGATATAAAAGAGGAGCTTAGAACATGACATGAACGGGAAGGAGACCCTAACGCTGTGATTCTTAACCTGTGGGTCATAACATTTAACGGTTGCATATCAGCTACCCTGCTTATTAGATATTTGTGTTACAATTCATAATAGAAGCAAAATTACAGTTATGAAATAGTAAAGAATTTTATGGTTGGGGGCTGCCACAACATGCGTTACAGGGTTATAGCCTTAGGAAGGCTGTGACACTGCCCTAAAGCATAATCACACACATTTGAGAAATGACCAAACAGACTCTTAAAATAAGAACCAAAATAGTAGAGTTATATTCGGTGGACACAACCAATACAATTAGATTCAGCTTAAGATAGTTAAGAAAAGTCAGTTAGGAATGTCAATTGAAAGATGGGTGCAAATGTATATCTGTCCAGAATGCAGTTCTGAAAGACAAAATAGTGTAAACTGTCAAAACTGAAAGTCACAAAGGGTAGAGTCTTGAGTTAACTTCACAACCACATTAGATTTCCCATAGGAAGAACGAATAAAGATAGTTCTAGAGTTAAATGCTAATGATTCCTTAGAACTGTTGGAAACTGTTTTTCAAAATTAAAAAACCTAGCTGGGCAGTGGTGGCACACTTGGGAGGCAGAGGCAGGCAGTGCTGGGAATTGTTCCAATGTCCTCTTTCTGGAATCCTCAGGCACCTGCACACATGGCATGTACACAGAGAAACGCAAATATGTCTTTATTATTGTAAAAAAGAAGACAGAAACTGACCAAAGCCGAGGAGCGCTGTGATCAGACGTTGCTGAGCTGTGCAATCCAGCCCCAGAATCACTGGAGCTGAACATCTGCAGTGTCCAGGCTGGGCTGTTCTGTAGCTCACCTTTCAGAGCTCAGCTTTGAGCATAGACTGGAGCTTTAGCCGAGGCACTATAAAAGATCAGCAACTTAGCATCAGGAAAAATCACTTGTTTGCAAGAAGCTGGGTTTGGATTTTAGACTAACACAGTCCTGAAAATGAAGGAGCCATAGGGCCTGGCTCTTTTCATTTGTGAGTGCCTGCTGCCCTCTGCTGGCCAGATGTAGGAACAGCCAGGAACCGACAGGACAGTCTACAACTTCCACAGTGCGCAGCTCTAATGGAAAATACTTGGTCTCATAGGCCTGTGGGTCCACCCTCTCTAAACTCCACCCGGTTTTTAAGTAACAGCACGTCCAGCTTCCCTCTTTGCATACTGTTACTGCGTATATGTTTTAATGCATTCAGTGCAATGACTAGAAGGCAAGTCTTGGTGATTTAACATAGTATTTGCTTTCTTCACGATTCCAAGAAAAAAAAAAAGCCATACAGTTAAATAAGACACGTTTTCAACCTTTTAAAACTATGATTTTCTGAGTGATAATCTGGGGTTCCCACTACTTTGTTGCAGCACTTTGGAAAAAATAATATTCATTTTCACCAAAAAGGAATCCCAAGTGGTGATACAGGACTATCATTCCTTGGAGAGCTGAGGCAGGATTGCAAGTTCAAAGCTTGCCTGAGTTACAGAGCGAGCCCAAAGCCAGCTCAGGCTATTGGTTTGGGAAATGTCATAGTATGGGAGAAGAATGGCTGAGGGACAGGGTGGAGATTTGTGAACTGCAGTTGAAAAGAAACTTTGGAACACTTGTC
>JANHMN010000001.1:52736833-52759911 GCA_030674055.1 Rhabdomys pumilio | reverse complement strand
CTCTGCTTGTCTTGGCAGTTGGCAGTCACAGAAACACCGCCCCCCCCAACACACACACACACACACACACACACACACACACACACACACACACACACATGGGAGAGGCTAATTAACATTCCTTGATCAGAGGACACTCGCTGGATTAACAGAGAAGGAAGGGAGAAGCTGATTATTTCCTCAGACCACATGGAAGGGAACACATCTGCGGGTGGGGAAGGCCCAGAGCACCCGAAAACACATTCTGCAGGACGGACCAACCTTTGCCACCTACAGACAAGGGAGGTCCTTGCTGCCTCATTCCCTAGAGACCAATCAGTTTAAAAGTCGCATTGTTCTGCCAATCACATTGTGCCTAATGGCTGCTGCCCTAAGGACTGTATAAAAGCTCACTGGACAAGTGACATGGGGTCGCCTCTCCTTTTGGGGTTCAGCATGGCCCCAGCATGCTAGAACATTAAAAATTCCTCTTGCATTTTGCAGCAATCTCTCGTGTCCACGTGATTCTCTCAGAGGGTCTCTGGTAAACTAAGGCTCTGCTTGCTAGAGTCTTACACAGTCTTCAGCTATAACATAGTCAAGGTATTATTGAACGCTCAGAGGCCATGCTCGCTCACACAAGATTTCGGTTGTCACCATTCTGTCACAGGCAAGGTATGCTCACAAGTGCCCTATCCTTCTTGATGACTTATAAGCAGTTAGTGGCAGTTTCTTCAGTGGTGTAGCCGCTAGAAGGTGCCCATTCCCTGTAACTAGTCCCTTACCCATATGGAGAAAACCCTTATTAAAGTCATTGGTTCACACACATGCGCACACATTCATACACAAAAGTTTATACATGCATGAAAATATCACATGAAACCAATCATTATGTATAATTAATATATTCTAATAAAAAACTAATAAAAAAATAGAGCCATCCTGGGCAACTTAGTGAGATCCAGCCTCAAAATAAAAGATCAATGCAGGGTGCATGTTCAACACATCAAAGGCCTGGGGCTCAGTCCTCTGCATGGGGTTTTTTCAAAGCCTCCAAAGCAATGTTTGTGTCTTTAAGAATATTACTTTGTTAAGCAAAGTTGCAAAGAATGGTCAAAGTTCATAAAGGATTCCCTGGAGTTGAGAAGCATCAAGAAAATGCCAAAGGAAGCCATTTGCTCTAAGAGCACAATCTCCAGACTGCAGATGAGTGCTGCTGTGGGGCTCAGTATTCTCTGAAGGAGGAAGAGAAGGGCCCTCAGCGTCCCTCCTGACACAGTCACCAGAGCCACCATCTGAAATGTGTTTCAGACCACAAAATCTTTCTTCTTGTTGGAGGTAAATGTTGCACCTTTGATCCCGGGACACAATAGTACTGATTCCAGCCCAGCTTCTCACAACCAGGGATGCCCACCCATCCCAGCTTGCCTGAGGTCACCATGGTGGCCTCTCTCAGATGTTCACACTCTCTCCCTCACTCCTTAAACTGTGTGGTGATGGAGTTTACCAATCTGCTGTTTGTTTCCTGCTTCCTGTCTTCTCCAGTGAGTCTGTCTTGCTCGTTCTGTATTCTCAGTGCCTAGTGAGTATTTGTATGTCAGTGAGTGAGCAAATGGGTTGTGCTAACATCCGGATATGAAAGACACAGAGGTGGATCCACACAGAGCCACAACACAGAACTCATTCCTGAAATGGGAATGAGTTCTAGGCTTGACTGTGGCAGAGAGGGGTGTAACTGGAGTCAGGTGACAGGTAGAGAGAGTTCCAGCTGCATCCTTCTTTGAGATTTTCCCTAAGCCTCATGATGACTCTCCACACTTGAGAGAGGAACAGGAGAAGAGCTCAGGAGCCTGGAGCACTGGCTTCTGCTTGGACTTGGATCACAGAGACTTATAAAGGACACCAGCCACTGGCGAGCTGTCTGTCATCGCATGGGTTCTATTCCAGTCAGCTGGAGAATTCGCCAGCAGCAGGCTAATGCCTGGCCTGCCCTGAGCCCATCTCTTGAGCAAGAAAAATCAGCTACGAGGAAGCTGTCCCCAGGAGAGGTAGGGAAGATGAAATGCTTGTGTGGTCTGAGGCAGGAGCAGTTTTGTCTCTGATGAGCTAGCTGATGGCCTGAGTCATTCTGTCAGTCATCGGCAGCCTCTCTCTAGCATAGGATCCTGGCAGCTGACAGGGGAACCACCCTGAGAACGAAGTTGAACAGGAAGGAATGAAGCAAGGATTCTTTGGGCCATCTCAGGGCAGCTCGACCTGTGGATTCTTTAGGAAAAAGGCCACTTTCTGGGCCACAGCATCCAGCTCACTTGGGTTAGCTGACTGAAGGAGGTTGCTCTTTGGAACAAAATAGTGCTTCAGGAAGTGCTGGCTCACACATCTGTGCAGCTTCCGGGCCAGGCGAAGGAGTGCAGGCTGGAAGACCTGCCAATCCTTGAGGTGGGGGTATTTCTCACAAGTCCAGAAGAGCACCATCTGAGGGGGAAGGAGAGATGTCGGGAACAAGCTGAGTTTACATGGGAAGAGGAACAAGGCATCCTGGGAAAACTGGATTCACCAGGAACTAATAGTCCATTGCTTCACCTGGGCCTGGGGCTTCCCTAGCTGGATCACACCTCCAAGCTACTCTCTCTTTTTTCCCTCTCACCCCCAGCCATCAACACTCTCCTGGTGAATCATACTGTGACCCAAGCAGAGGCCCTCTGCCTCCTAGCATACAGGGGTACATGGAAGCCCTCATCTCCTGGACCAGAGAGTTCTGCCAATATGGCAGTCTCTTCCTCTCAGTAGTCACCACTCTCTCACTGCCTCTGCCTCCCAGGAACCCTATAGGAGAAACTCCCCTCTTAGAAGATGGCCTCTTGGTCCAGTCAGAGCTGCCTGCTCTCCCCTGGCCACCTTCTCCCCTGTAGGTCCAGGCACCCTGCTTAATTCTCCTGAGCCCACTCACTCCATCCCTCATCCACTCCAGTGGGGAGCCTTCTGCCATTAATCCTAAATGCTTCTCTCTTAACACCCAAGATCTCCAAGCATCAAACCGCAGGCCCTTTTCAGTCTCACCTCTGCTTGCTTGTCAGTGGATCAGACAGTTGGCCCACACCCTCCCTCTCCAATCAACTCTTCTTTTGGCCTCTAAGACAATAGTCTTCCAGGCTTTCTCCTCTCAACCCAGCTACTCCTCTGCAAGGCACTCATCTGTGCCTGCTCTGCTTTGGGGATCCCTGAGGGTCCCTCCTTGGCCTCTTCTGCTCTTGCCCCTCCCCCACCTAGTGCTCAGTGTAGAACCACCTTCTCAGTAAGATGGAGGAGCCACACATGGCACCTTCTCCAGTCTAGACTCTGCCTCTGACCTGCTTAGTCTTGGGTCTTGGCAAGTTACTTCAGTTTCAACATGCCCAGACTAAGCTCGTGGCCTTTGTCACAAACCAGCTCTGCCTTTAGACCTGCTCATCCAGCCAGCTGTGCCAGACACAACCTGGGGCAGCATGCTCCTGTCACTCACAGCCCAACCTACCCATCTTCCTGTTCATTGGTCTCTCAGACCTGCCACTCAGCTTCACCTCCCTCCCACCATCCTTGCCACCACACTCTGGTAGCCTAACCTATCTGAGCCTATTCCAATTACCAGCCCATCTGAAGTTCTTTGTAAAGTACAAATCTTCATTGTTTATTTGTCAAATAACAGTTCTTCTCACTGTTGGCTAACTAAGAATACAAGACAGGGCCTCACTGCGTAGCCCTGGCTGGTCTGGAGCTGTGTAGAGCAGGCTGGCCCATTCATATTCACAGATATCCTCCTGTTCTTACCTCCTGAGTGCTGGTCATGTGAGCACCTGATTAAGGATACACTCTGTGAGTTTGGTCCCTGCCTTGCTTGCCAGCCTTCTGACCAAAACTGGTGTCTATAGAATCAGGTCAAGTGCCACTAACAGTGACAGACAGGGAAAACAGGGCACTAAGACACAATGGAGGACTGTTCACCCAAGAAAGAAGGAAACCCTGTCTTTTACAGCAATACGGAAGGACATGTGTTAAGTAGAATGAGCCAGACTCAGAGAGATGGACACTGCATGTTCTTCCCGCATGTGGAAACTAAAAGTTGATCTGAATGTGGTGGAATGAGGACTGGGAACTTGGAGAGGGGTGGGGTGAAGGGGGTGGGGTGAAGGGGGTGGAGAGGGGTGGGGTGAAGGGGGTGGGGTGAAGGGGGTGGGGTGGAGAGGGGTGGGGTGAAAGGGGTGGGGTGAAGGGGGTGGGGTGAAGGGGGTGGGGTGAAGGGGACAGTGCAAGGGGAGGTTGGATCTGAGCATTGTACGTTGTCCACATATGCAAAGATGTCACACCAAACCCAATTATATGTGCAATTAGACATGGCAACCAAAAATAATTTCAAAAGAGTGTGTATTTGAAGTCCTGGGTGGATGAAGAACACTTGCTGCTCATCCAGAGGACCTGAGTTCCCCAGTACTCTGGTCTGGCAGCTCACAATAGCCTGTAACCAGCTCCAGCATCTGACTCCCTCTTCTGGCCCCCTAGTGCACCTGCATGCCATGGCATATGCTTACACAGACACATATACATAAGTAAAACAACAATAATAATACATATTTGAGATTTTAAAGAGTGGATAATCTCTTCAATTAAAGTGGGCCTGGTAAAACAGAGGAGGGAGGGAGGGAGAAGGAGCGGAGAGAGTGAGAGAGTGAGAAAGATTCCATGGGCATGTGCGCGCACGCGAGCGCGCGAGCGCGCGCGCACACACACACACACACACACAAGCACACACATGCACGCACGTGCGCCCACACTCCAAAGAATGAGACTGACTCCTCTCACCAGAAACAAAACTCAAAATGGATTGTGATGCTAAAAGATAAGGCCTGAAACTATGGAACTAAAGAAAGCATGGTGTTATCACAGGCAAAGGTTTTTCAGAGAAGACCCAACAGTACAGTCAACAAAAGAGAAAGCAGATGAATGTGGACACATGGAACTCAGATGTGTCTGCACTGCAGAGCCGTCACCAGAGTCAGCTGGACTGGAGGGGATGTTAGCAAGCTGTGTGCTATGGATATTCAGAATACATAGAGCTCAACGGCAAAAGAACAAACAACACCGAGAAAAGTGGATGACTGAGAGGAAGTTCCATTTCTCAAAAGAACACGCACAGTGGACAGCAAACACCTAAGTCAGTCTTCCCTGCCGGTCAAACCCACGGTGAGATGCCAAGTCACCCAGTGAGAGCGGCTGCGTTAACACACAAAAGATGAAGTAAGATGAGGAGATAGTGAGGACAGGGGCACCCCTGCAGTGCTGGTGAGAACATAAATTAGTGTAGCTTTTGTGGAAAACAGATCAGAGGTTCCTACAAAACATAAAACATACCTGCATACCAAGGAAAGGAAATTAGAACATTAAAGAGATCCCTACACTCTATGGTTACTGTGTTATTCACAATGGCCGAGAAAAAAATGACCAACCTAGGCGTCCGCCAACAAAAGAAGAAAACATGGTATGTCTACACAGTATATCTACACAGTATGTCTACACAGTAGACTACTGCCCATCCATGAACATGCATGGAATCCTGCCATGCGCAGCATGGTGGAGGAAGTGGGGGAGCCCAGGAGACCGATACAGTGGGTTCCACAGGAGAAAACAGAGATTATGAGAAGTTAGGAAGGGAGTGGAGAGGGGACAAAGGAAGGTTGAGTGGTGCTATCAAATCCACGGACAGGAATAAATTCACACACTCACCAGCACAGCAGTGTGCGGAGGAATATATCCATGTGCTCGCCATCACAGCTGCATGCTTGCAGTTTACAGCAATTCGTTATTTTGAAATAACTAGGGGAGTTCAAAGGCTCCCAACACGAAGACAGGATAAACATTCGAGAAGGGAATTCTCATGACCTGGCTTTACACGGTGGATGTTCTGTGTGTCTCAACTTTTACTCTACATATTCTGCGTTACGATGCTTTAATTTGTACAATAAATCTTTCCTAGTGTTACATCAAAAAAACAATCGAGGAGGGAGAGGGGCTGGGAAGAGGAAGACAGGAAGGCAGGTAAGAAAACCCAGTTGCTATGATGCACAGCTAGGTTTTATATGTCTCTGTGAGCTGAGATGCATGCAGTGTGGAAATCTTGGAACTAAAAACAATTCCCAAGGCCCCATCCTGATCCCATCACACACTGGGACCCACCTAGAGACAGTTGCCTGGACTCCCCCCACCACACCCATGCTCACCTGCAGGTGGTGGGTGGTGATGACCGGCCTCCTCCCTGGACACCACACATCCTCCTTCAGCTGCCTCAGGACCTGAAAACATTGCCTTCGACAGCCTCCGTCCTCATCCAACTGTTCAAACAACACCTGCTCTGCCTGGGAGAAACTCAGCTGCCAGTGATAGCTGGACTGGGCCACCAAGTTAAACCCAAATGACTGAAAAAAGAAACAGGATTGGGAAGATGAGAAGCACAGGGCTGGCTAATGTAGACAGAAGCTCAGATAGCTGGAGGGACCCACGGCCCGAGGCTTGTGGTATGTCTACGCAATGGAATATTATTCAGCCAATAAAAAAGAACCAAACCCAGTCATTCACAGGGACATGGATGGGCCTGGAGTATAATATACAAAGTGCAATAAGCTAGAAAAAGACAAACATATACTGAATATTCTCCCTCTCACATGGATGTCAAAACATGGAGGCCTCAAGGCATCATGGGAGAACAGGAAGCATTGTGGTACATTCAGGGAACAGGGGTGACTCAGACCTTTATGGTAGTTGTGTCTACCATGTCAGAGCCCTTGAGGACTTACCAGTCTTTGCCTAAGTAAGGATTTCTGATAAGAAATCTGCATTTCTGACAAGTTTGTACTCAGAGCTGCCATGGTGAGAGGGGGGCACATGCATGGGAGCAGGCTCCAAGGAACCCTCTGCTTCCTAGGAAGCTGATACATGTCACTAATATGATTGGCAAAGCTGACGGCACTCTACTGAATGAATCCCCTCCTGGTCACCCATACCTTGATGCACTCCACTCTCTCTGGGGAAGGCCACCGCTTCAGACACCGAGGCCACTGGGCTTTCTCAGGCCAGGTGGTGGGGATCTCCACAGTAGGGGCCAGCTCCAGCTCCACCTGGCCCGTGGACGTTTCCACAGCAACCCAAACAGTAGTGCGTTTTTCTAGCACAGTGACTTTGCCTGATGGGAAAAAACCAGAGGGACACTTGAGAAGAAAGCCTTGCTCTACACAAGCAGCAGGGCAGGGAACAGTGAGCAAATGCTCTGGGAGCTGTCAGTGTGACTGTCACAGTGTTATTTCTGTAGATACCAGACAGTCAGCTTCGGTCATAGGGTCACAAGGAAGGCTCGTGGCTGGTGGGCCTTAACTTTTTCTCCCCACTCCTCCAAAGCTTTGAAGCACATTATTTTAGGGTATGTGTGTGCATGTGTGTGTGTGTGTATGTGTGTGTGTGTGTGTGTGTGTGTGTGTGTGTGTGTTTTGCTGGAGATCATGCATGCGTGCATATGTGAGTGTTTTGGGAGATCGAACCCAGGGCCTCACACATGCTGATCTCAATATCCCTGAGTTATAATCCAGCAGGTTTCCATTCAAATTGATGGGTTCTTTTCAGAAAGTTCAATGAAGGAAGGTCATAGAAGATGGGAAAGGGGCATATTGGTTATTGTGTGATGGAAACTAACATTTCTGTGTCTCAGTGCTAGTTTGGCAGGGAAGGCAGGTGAGGATAAGGACAGAGCTCTTCAATCTCACGTCAGGATCTTATTGAAGGGTGGCTTTAGCCCCACCCTCACCCAGGGGCCTTCCAGGGGAGTCCTACTAACCTGCTTTTCATTTGAATCAGTCTTAAGGATGGTGTTTGCTTCTACCATTCATCTTGGGAGCCATCTTTGCCCAGATGTATTTATTAACTTAGGTTAATAAATACAGATCATAAAAGCTCTCAGAGCATGTCACAGCTGGAAGGGGATCACATGAGTGGGAGGGGTCACAGCTGGAAGGGGGCCAGGTGAGTGAAAGGGACTTTCTATTATTTCATTTTCCAAACGGGTGAGGAAAAAATCTGTGTGGTGAGTTTTCCAGCTCATGAGCCAGCCAGTCCTCATTGCCAGGGGAATCTCTTTTCAAAACAATAAATTTTTATTGAGTTTTAACCTATGTGTATTTGTGTGCCTGCATGAGTTTCTGTGCATCACATACATGTAGCAACCTGCAGAGGACTGAAGAAAGTGTCAGATCCCCTGGAACTAGTGTTACAGACTGGATCCTGGAAACTGAACCCAGGTCCTCTGCAAGAGCAGCAGCAAGTGCTCCTAACCACTGAACATCTCTCCAGCCCCAACACATGTGTGGTTTCAGGTTGTTTTGGCTTCGTTACAGACAAGAATGGGTGTCTGGAACTACGGTCTGTCATTTCAGTCTTTCCTTCTGAGGGAATGGAAGCTGTTAACTGTGTTTGGCTGTTCTGAAGAAAGCAAGCTGTCATGGTTTACATCTCACCAGAGAGGCCTGGACAAGGCAAGGATGAGGAGTATGGCTTTAGCTTTGTTCACTGAAAGCTCCTCATTGGTCTTGCCCAGCTTGCCTCTCCCATCCCTCCTTTCAATTGCAGACCATTTCCAAGTGTTAGGATTGAACTTGGAGTTAAACTGCCAGGACCACTTCCTGCTTCTGCAGATGTGGGAGGTTTCAGTGTATGACCTTCAGCCAGGAACAGAAAAGAACTCTTCTCTTTCTTTCTTTCTTTCCTTCCTTCTTTCTTTCTTTCTTTCTTTCTTTCTTTCTTTCTTCTTTCTTTCTTTCTTTCTTTCTTTCTTTCTTTCTTTCTTTCTTTCTTTCTCCTTCCCTCTCTCCCTCCTCCTCCTCCTCTTCTTCCTCCTCCTCCTTCCTCTCTCTCTCTCTCTCTCTCTCTCTTTCTTTTTAACAAGGTCTCCAGTATCCCAGGCTGGCCTTGAACTTTCTATGCAGAGAATGGATGGTCTTGAATTTCCGATCCTCCCTCTCCACCTCCCAGAGTGCAGTAAGCAGAGATGCACCAACATGTCACATGTATGAAGTGCTGGGGGTCGAATTCTGGGTGTTGTCCATGCCAAGCAAATATTCCACCAACTAAGCTGCACATTACCCCAGTCTCAGACTGCCATAAGAATTAAATAATCCACACAAGTACCTTCTATAACACCCATCAGATATGACCAGGATGGAGACTTTCTTGGAGCTATTCTGTTCAGACAAGCAAACATTTACAAATGTGTCATCCAACACTGAGTTCTGTAGCCTGTGTAATTTTTCATAAGATGTGTGTGCCTGTGTGTGGCTCTCTTGGCAGAGGCTGCATACAGTCTACCAGTCAAAGGTGCCATCATTCACTGGACCAATTTTCTTGGATAGTCAATTAGATTTCTTTTTTTCCTAGTTAGTTACTACTTTCAAACCTAGGGCAGAGAATATTCTTGGCCATATTTCCTTGAGTGTTTGCAAAAGCTTATTTGTTGAATGGCCAAGTAAGCACTTCATAAAAATAAATAATGGATAAATTGCTCTTTAAAAATGAAATGCTCCCAAATTCCCTGCTCCCAAGAACAACATGAAAGTGCCTGTTTCACCCGACCCACCCATACCCAGCAGGACCACACTGCTCAGACTTCTTATAGCTGTTACTCTGCTAAGCATTTTTAATGTTTCTGCTGTTGTTGGAGTTCTTTGTCATTGTTGTTTTCTTTTAGATTTATTTTTAATTCTATGCCGTTATTATGCACCCATGCATGCAGGTACCCATGGAAATCAGCAGAGGGCATGAGATCTCCTGGAGCTGGAGTCACCTGAGGTAGGTGCTAGGAACTGAACTTGGGTCTTTTGCAAGCGCAGCCACTGCTCTTAACCACTGTGCATCTCTCGGGCCCCAACTGTTTAATTTTATAAGATAGGTTCTCACTATGTTATCCAAGATGGCTTCAAACTTGTAGTTAATCCTCCTGCCTCAGTCTTCCCAGTGTTGGGAATATAGGCATGTACCAGCTACCATACCTGGCAATCTGCTGGAATTTTTATCATTTTTAAAAATCTACATTTTTTTCCTTTAACTACTTATATTCTTCCCCCAAGATCCCTGTTTTTGTGTTGTTGGTCTTTCCTTCTTTTCTTACTTTCTGATCTCTCTCTCTCTCTCTCTCTCTGTGTGTGTGTGTGTGTGTGTGTGTGCGCACGCGCGTGCGTGCATGCGTGCGTGCGTGCGTGCGTGCGTGTCTGTTTGTGTGTGTGTGTGTGATTTTTTTCTGCTGATCAGTTCATCTTCCTAACTGGTTTATAACTACTTTTGTAATTAAGGAGTTGAGTCAGTTTTTCCACGTATGCACGCATGTTTATGTGTGTGCATATGTCACCCTGTATTGTCGTCAGTGTTTACAGTTGTCAAGGTCCGTGTGTCCTCTGCTGCGGTAGCTTTTTGAGCATTCTGCTTCCACACCCTGTGTGCCGTCAGATGCTTGGTACACAGAAATGTGCAGATGACCAAGGTCTGGGGGGTGTGAGTAATTTCCTCCTTTAAATAAGTATGATGAGTTTTGGAATGAGCACCAAACCACAGCCTGAGGTGTGTTTGTCAGGGCAGTAATTTCTAAGTCATGGAGGTTCCTGAGAATGAATCCCTGCCCTAGGGATTTCATTAACAGACTAGTGCTCCCTCCCCTCTCCCCACCATTGCCATAAAGTAAAAGGTGACTAGCTATAGCTCCCCTCTCATCTTCCCTCAGCTCACCTGAGAGGTGACAGGTTCTCACTGCATTTTCCACCAGGGTCCGAAACACCTTGAGGACTTTGGCTGGCACAATGTCCCCCTCAATGTTCACATCTGCCTTGTGCCACTGCCACAGGGTCTTCATGAACATCTCAGTCTCCAGCCACTGCTGCAGGCCTTCGGGGTCCCGCAAAGGGCAGGTGAGCTTGGTGCCCTGCAAGCTGTAGTACCGCCAGCGCTGTGTCCTGGCCCCCTTGTACCCTGCAAGGCCTTTCAGTGGGATGGTGACATGGAAGAGGCTGGGGGCCAAAACCTGTGGTCAGAAAACGAGAGAAGAGGAGCTGAGCTCACACACTGGGGGAGGTGATCGACAGAGGGGTGCCGACCTGTCCAGTCAGGCAGCTCAGGTGGCCACGCAACCCTCAGCAATGTGATGAGGTGCACAGAAACCGCCTGGGGATTGCTGAGAAGTACAGTTTTGTTTTGCCACTAACCTACCTGGGGCTGTGGCAGACAAAGTGACTTAACTCAAGGAGTTCTGGGGTTTGTGAGGCCATAAGTTAAGCATGAAGAAAACCCAGAACTCTGGAGGGAACCTGAAATTCAGGAGAGAAGAAAGGAAAGTGGAAATAAGTCCACTTAGCCTCACACACAACCCAAATCTCTGGCTGTGCCCATCCCTTCTCTGAAGTCACACCAATAGGTAACCTGGATACCACTTCCCCCAGAGAGTGACCTAAGGCTCAGAGGGGCTACAAACCATGTGGGGAGACTGACAGCAACCAGAAGAGTAGGAACTTTGAGTTCCTGTGGCAGTTTGTTCAATGGTTCTAGTCTTGGGATAGCTGAGCATTCTGGTATTACGGAGAATGTGACAGGACTTTAAAGTGTCATGCTTTCTTTTCTCCTGTCACAATGACCCAGGGTCAGTATGAATGACTAACCCTTATAGAATCCAAGGTGAGATGAAAGTCTGTCTGTCCGGACAATGTGAGCCATTGAGATGATTCTGTGTTCAGTGGGAAAATGGATGTGAATCCACCCACTCCTACTCTCCAGAAACCAGTTAAACAGTCCAGGAAGAAAGCAGGCAGGCATACAAAGCAAAGGACACTGTAGACTGGTTGACGGTGCAGATATTCCTGAGGGACCCTGAACACTGGCTGGACCCAGGCAGCTCACCGGAAGCCTCTTTGTTCATCCAGCTACATCTTCTTTGAAGAAAGTTATAGAAAGTCCAACAAACAGCGAACTTTGGTCCCTGATCTGGGCAGTGACCAACTCAATGGCAACTGATCCCGCCTCACTTTCAGAGAACATCTGGTGCTTTAAATGATGATACCGTACGACTTCTGGTGTTCAGAGGTTGGATTAAATAGGGAGGTCAGACACCTAAACTACAAATGTAGTAGTCATGTGATTTGAATCCACTTGAACGAGTTCAAACGTGCAACTGTGGGGCTGGACGGGTGGTCTGCCAGTTCAGTGCTTGTCATGTGAACATGACCACCTGAGTGCCAATCACCAGCACCTACCAAAAAGTCAGGTGTGTAGCTGTATGTCAGTAATCACAGCACTGGTGTGGGGGTGGGGACGGGAAAAGGCAGAAACAGGGGGATCTCTTGACTTGCTGACCTATGTCCACTATAAATGAACCAGAGAGCTCCAGGTTCAGTGGGAGACACTGTCTCAAAATGTAAAATGGAGAGCCACCGAGGAAGACAGCTGATGCTGACTTCCATAGCTTCCACAGGTACATCTACACACGGAACACACACCTGAACAGGTGCATCCGCCCACACCCACACTCCCCCAACAACAACAGCAAATAAAGCCTAAAACAACTACATTGCCAGTCACATAAGTGCTGTTCAGTAAATACTTATCCAACTTAGCCCAAGATAACATTAAAGGCATTTTATGTGTCTTGTTTGTTTTGTTTTTTTTTTTTTAAACAGGGTCTCCCATATCCCAGGCTGCTGTCAAATTTGATATGGATATTCTCTCAGAGGCTCAGGTATTTTATACTTGGTCCCCAGGTGACAGCACTATTCGGGGAGGTGGTGTGGCCTTGCTGGAGGAAGTATGCCACTTGGGGTGGGGTTGGACTGTGAGAGTTCAGAACCTGGCTCCACTTCCAGTTCCTTCTGTTTGATGTTTGTGGTTGGAGACCCACTGTGTGCTTCGATGCCTTAGCCACCGAGATAAGCTCAAAAGAATTATTTCTTCCATAGGTGGCTTTGGCCACAGTATTTTATCACAGCAAGAGTAAAGTAAAACAACACACTAAAACAGACATCAAAGGTGACCAAGCACATCCCATCCTCCAGCCTTTGCTTCCCAAGTGCTGAGATCACAGGTATGCTGAGGATTGAACCCAGGGCTCCGAGCATGCCAGGCAAGCATTTTACCAACTAAGCTATATCTGCAATCCCATTTCAAAGCTTAATGTACAAGACATAATGTTATATACATATGATATATTCTGAGCTATCAATCTAACTAGGACCATATAAAGGAACGTTTTTGGCCCAGGTCTGGGGAGAGTGATATGGTGTTGCTCTCTCTAGTCCTGGGCTGTATTTGCCTGACTGAGACTGGCCTGGAAAGGAAGAGGTGGGCAAGTGTTCTAAAATGACAGGATCAATGCTAGTCTTACCACTTTCACCCTAGAGTCAGTTTCCTAAAATCTGATTCTGCCTCAAAATCTCCAAGTCTTAGAACCTTGTGAGTGGACCTTGTATTCACCAGCCTGAGAGGCACAGGGCCAGTCACAGTTCTTGGTGCCAAGCTCATTCTTTATAGGCTGAATGTGCACGTGCTGATTCTTAACATCAAGGATCTTACAGACTGGTGGGAAAACACATAAAACTAATGCAAGGTGAAAGAGGTTTGTATGCAGAAAAAACAGAGATCAAGAAGAGTGAAGATTCCGAGGACCACAGAACCTCCCTTCCTGTTTCTTAGTGGAGACGCGTGTGCAATCCTGGTTAGAGTCTGAGTGAGATCACTGCTGACTTGTCATGCACTAGTCTGGGTGGTTAGACTCAGTGGGATCCCTCAGCAGGGAGGGGCTACAGTGTACTCCTATTGTTCCTCAGAGCTGCCTCAGAGCCTTCCTGCTCCCCCTCACCCATACCCCAGAGTCTATCACCTTCAACGGCTTCCCCATGAGTTCCCTCACCCTGCTCTGCCTAGCTTTTCATCTATTCAGTTGTGTTTAATAAACGAGAAGGTACTTAACTGAGCTTGGGCCACAAGGCAGCATGCTTTGCCATCAGTCTTTGAAATGACATCCGGCTTTGGGGTCAAATAGGACTCAGTCAAGCCTTTGGCTTCCTCACTCCTAGCCTCTGTGGTCTAGGCCTATGTGGACTCCCACAAGGGAAACTTCAAGTTTTGTGTGTGTAACCTGTGCCTGGGAGAGCAGCTATGGAAACCTGGGGCAGTACCATGTTCTCAGTGGCCTCTCACACACGGAGTCTCTCCTATCCCAGGGTTTGGGTGCTTCCTGGAGCTCCTCATATGGGGGGAGCCCTGCTTATTACCTTAATGCTGTCATTGTATGTGTCAGAGGCAGACACGGCTTCGAATCGACTGTCCTGGTGGCTGATTTCTGCAGTCAGGATATGGATGGTTTTCTGTACCTCCTCCACAGTCTGAGAAATCTGCTGTCGCCTCAGGTCCACCTGGGTGTGAGGAGATCAGGAAAACAGTTATAGGGTCTGAGGAGGCACCAGCACACAGGTGACTGATGCCTAACCCAAGTTCAGGGCGAAAATCCTGCCTCCCAGGACTCCAAAGGAGTTGAGCTGCTTAGGCCTGAGACAGTGACCAACATGATGCTTGCTTTCTTCTGAAACAGGTGCCCTTGCTCAGTATTTATCCAGGACTTATTCCTGGGCAGAGGCTGGGACTATAACAACAATCCAAGCAACAGCAAAGGCGGGAAGTAAGGGTCAGGGTGGTGGGGAGTGGAGATTACACACCTGTAATCCCAGCACATGGGAGGTAGAGGCAGGAGGATATGAAGTTCAGGACCAGCCTTGGCTCTCCAATGAGTTCAAGGCCAGCATGGGCTACATGAGATGGCCACAGAGCCATCCCTTGGAGAGACAGAATGCAAGGCTGAGACCACACCCACTTGCATAGGTCTCATGGCCCATAGGGTAAGTCCACTGATAAATATGCATTTAGCATAGGCTGTACAGCTTCATGCAGTGTCACAGCAGAGCAGACAGACATGACTATACACTTCCAGCACAGGGGACGCTACATGAAAGAGAACATGTGTGGGGGCTCCATCATGGGGATGTGCGGGGTGCTGACCGATACAACAGAGAGGGCATCCCCAATCTGCATGCTGATATCACTTTGATATGTACACTTCCATATACAAAGTACTGTCTTTGGAAAATAACCTTGTACTGTCCAGATGGCCAACACTACACTGAGTAACAAGAGACAAAAATGAGGTCCTTAACTCTACAGGCCAGAGAATCTCATGGGAAACGCTCCTTTTAAAGTCCACGCATCTTGCTTGGTCTTGAATATGGCAGTTGTATCTGCAGCGTTGTAAGCTTCTTTTTGTCACTAGCAGTCACTCCCCCATTTCTAATCCTGCAATGCCTACCTCACAATATCCAATATGAGTAACAGGGCCGAGGGACGCTCTTTTAATGGCTGTGCCCTGGGGTGGGGTGGGGGGTGGCTGTGCATCTTCTAAACTGCAAGTGGAAGAAAATAAAGTGCTCACAGAGGGGCAGGTTGTCTGAAATAAAGGAGGGTGCTTTTAGGAACCTTTGGTTAAAGGTCCCCACAGATAGCACTTCCCCTGTGTGCCTGATTCAGTTGCATTTGGCCAGTTCTCACTGAATGCCCATTTTTTGCTGGAACTATTTACTGCATGGTCAGAGATTTACAGATAGACTGTCTATGTAGGATGGACTAAAATAGCCCGCAATCAGGTGCCAGGGGAAAGGCATTCATAGGCTGCTGTGGAACAGCAGGAGAATAGTTGTCTAATCCAGAGGCCAAGAGTCCTTTCTGGAGGCAGGAGGGAAGAGGGTGTTAGCTAGGGGGCTAGGGATCTGCCTCGGTTGGCACAGTGAGCCCTGGCCTAGCATACACGGAGCCCTAGATTCTGCCTGCAGCCCTACAGACACCGAGAGTGGTGTGCATGGCAGCAGTCCTGATGCTCCAGCAGTGGAAGCAGGAAGACCATTCTCAGCTTCTCAGCAAGTCCTGGGATACATGGGACCTTGTCCCTTGTCTCTGTGTGGTCTGTAAGGTGACAGGGCTGGAAAATAGAGGAAGGGGTCAGGGCCCCACAAGTGTCTGTAGAGTTTCCCAACCAGGGCAGGATGAGGAACTCATGAGGACAAAGGATCACCATTCCTCAAGAAGCTGGACCACAGAGCAAACAGATTAGATAAAGCCAACATGGCCAGAGGCCGGTTGTCTCAAACTGACACACGGGCTGAGGCATGTTTAAATGTAGAGGGAAGTGTCAGTTGGAGAGGAAGAGGCTGCACACTGAGGAGGGATTTCCCAGGAGGAAGGTTCATGCAAATCTCCAGGTACTTACCCCCACATTACTTCAGAGGGAAAGAAGAGTTGGGGATAGACAGAGGAAAGAGAACGGATATTGGGAACTGGAGGGATTTCCTGGTTGGAGTCTATTTTCTTTATAAGATAGGAGACAAGGTAATAAGAAAACAGGAAGCCAGAGAGGTGGCATTTCCCAGGGAGATGAGGGATGACTTGGGTACTTGTATAAATATGGCCAGGTTGTGGGGTATGAGTGGGCTCAGTTGTAAGATAGGGTGAAGCACCTCTTAACCCTCCATGTCAGGTTGTGAGTTTGGGGTGTGCTAGGCAAGAGTTGGAGGAGTGGAAGCTAGGTGGGGTTTTAGTCATTAATTTTTTTTCCCAGACTAAGAAGGGAATGCATATATATTCAGACTGCTGGATTACAGGGCACCGAACAGGCTCTACTTTATTCTATGTGAGTGTCGTGGGGGGAGTAATATAGAGTCGTTACAAGTAACACAATACAAGAGCCATGTGAGATGCTCTGACTAGGTAGAACGCTGCAGTCAGAGTGGCTGGCATGGGAGATCAAGGCTAATAATCCCAAACTCCCCAAATCTTTAAGTTTGTGGATATGATTCCACAGAACTTGAATGTGAGAAATTCAATGGACTGACACACACACACACACACACACACACACACACTGAGAAGCTAAGTGTAGGTGTCCTAGGTTGCTTTCCATTGCTATGGAGAAAAGTGTGTGATTTGGCTTACACATTCCAACCACATTCTAACAGCAGGGAAGGCAAGGCAGGAACTCAAGCAGATCAGGAACTTGGACACAGAAACTCAAGCAGGGGCTGTAGAAGAGAGCCGCTTACTGTCTTCCTCTCTCTCCACGGCTTGCTCAGCTATCTATCTTCCTTACACAACCCTGGACCACCTGCCCAGAGGCGATGCTGTTCACAGTGAGCTGCACCCTCCCACACCAATCATCAATCAAGAAAACGCCACCAGACTGGCCTACAAGCCAATCTGATGAAGGCATTTTCTCACCCAACATTCTCTTCAAAATGACTCTAGCTAGGTGGAGCATGGTGGTCTACAGAGGGAGTTCCAGAACAGCCAGGGGTACACAGAAAAACCAGTCTCAAAAACCACACCAAAACAATAACAACAAAGACAAAAAAGACTCGAACTTTTGTCAAGTTGAAAAAAAGAAAATAGCCAGCACTCTAAGAGAAGACCCATTATAATACTGGTGTCCCAAGAAGGGATGGGAGCGAAGCACCCAGGGGAGCAGCCCTCCCGGGGGTAGGTGGGGAATTCATCATTATGAACTGGACCACAGACTGGGCAGTGGCTGGTCAGAACAAGACTGAACACATACTGGAAGGCGCCTATAACCACTCTCATTATCTGGTGCTTAGCTCATCGTCCAGATGTGTTCTGATCTGCAGACATGAATGTCAGAATAGGGGAGTCAGCTGTCTAGAAGAAGGTAAGACTACAAATCTTTCTCTGCCACTTCTTACTCGTAGGTACCTTAAACTTAGCATCTCAGAATGATTTTGACTTCAGAAATCATCTTATCAGGAGTCACGGAATAGAGGACCAGAGTAGCCGATGGCTGCCTACGTCATCCTGGCAATTAGAAGTAAAACTACACCAAGTGCACGGGGTTTCTGGTACCGTTTCCAGCACTCCTCGACACACCCTCCAAGACAGTGCTGTGAGGATGGACGTCTGATCTTCTTCCTGGACCTACAGAAGGCCTCCAGTCTGCGGCCAGTGCTCATGAAACAGCAAGTCACAGGCACATAAAGGTAACACAGCAGGGGCCAGCAGTGATGTAGGCACAGACCAGAGTCCCAGACATGTCTGTCCCATGGTCCCTTGGCTGCTGAAGCAGAGGCAGTTCTCATTAGGTAATGCTTGGCCCGGTCCTCCCACACCACTGTGCAGTGTCAAGTTCTCCCTAGGACAGGAACATCACCGAGCCATCCATGGACCCCGAATGATTTGTGCTGGGGTTCCCAGGCCCATGGCAGGTTGTAACCCAGCCTGGACCCTGACACTCCTCTGAACTATTGCCTTCACTTGCCCTGACTGAACCTAGAGAGACAGAACAAGAGGATTTGTATTTGACTTTTGGGTGAGGAAATGCAGAGACAAGGCCTGAGGGTGATTGCAGGGAGTGATTTTGGTGAAAGATGGATATTTTGCCACAGTGCAGGCCCCTCCAAAACCAATCCAGAATCCTTTTTCTTTTTTCTTTTTTTTTTAAATAGTCTCTCAGGTGTCAATGAGCCAGCAATACAGACTCATCACCAAATGTACTTCAGGCAAAGAAAAGCATGAAAATAAATGTAAGAGGGAAATGAAGAAAAATAGATGTAAAAATGTAATTCAATCCCAGCTTGACCTTGAGGGCCTATCCAGGTTTCAACCTTGCTGATAAAGTCTATGAACCAAAAGGGGTCCTTTCTCTCTTTTCAAAGGCTACATTTGTGAGTGTGGCAGAGCCTAGGCAGAACCAAGCCACACAGAATTAACCAGGCACAAAAGGCTGGAGGCTCCAAGGTCACACAGAGCAGCAGATGACTACTTCCCAGCACTGCTTTGCCCAGGGCCTCCTTCTCTCCAGGTGTGTCTACGTGCCTGAACTCACGTTCCAGTCTCATCCCAGGCTCCCTCCCTCCCTCCCTCCATCCCTCCTTCCCAGCCTCTGGCTTATTGTTGACCCACAAGTCATTTGCTACTATTAATAGTTCAGGTTTGTGAATAATTTACTGTTTCAAATATAAAGTATTGGGAATTCAAGGCTGTTCCCTGTAACGACTTCATGCTGACTCACGGTGTTGCAACCCCCTTCCTTGAATTCCATGGAAGGGCACACTTGAGCAGCATGCCAGAAAAGCTGTCTGGGGCATGGCTGCATCCAGAACACCTGGTCTACATGCAAGAGCATCAGCCAGGCGGAGGACAGGGAGGAAAAATGGCTGAGAACTTCCTCCCAGACAACAGAAAGTTAGGCTGCTAACCGTGGAATTGCTTGGGTCCAATAACAGGTTACACAGAATAACCAGGCACCTTCCGTGTCCTCTAGAGCTTGCCAGTTTAAAGAGAGAAAGACATGCATTTAATGACAGATGCAGGAGACAGTGGGCCTTCCTCTCTGCTAAGGAATGTCTGTGAGGAATGTCTCGACCACCTGGTATTTGTTCTCTGACTACAGCAGCAGCAGCAGCAGCAGCATTGCCAATGCGGAGCTGGGGCTTCTCAGTGCTTCCAGGAGCACCTGGACCTCCTATACTGTAATATTTGCTGATGGTTCCCACTTTATAGATGGGGGAATTGAGGCTCAGGAGGTAACCTGCACCAGAGTTAGTAAGTTACAGATAGATCATATTTTCTATCTCAGATTCTGTTCCCTAAAAGAAAGCATAGCTGAGTGAAAACCCTCTATGGAATGGGGGTGGGTGGGTAAATGGGTTTCCTCCTGTACTTTCTTTTTCATCTACTGAAACCTAACACATCCACTAAGGCCTCATCTCCGTCCCTTTTTCTGTGGACCACTCTTCTCACATCAAAGTCAAGGCCCTTCCTTTCACTCTTCAGAGTTTTGCATGGCAACCTGGAGTCTGTCGCACATTGCAGTTAGCACCCTGACTGTACACAAAAACATCCCCTTTCCTCCTTGGAGTTAAGAACAGATTCTGCAGGCATGGCTGGCCATCCCTCAGGCATGCACAGCATTTCTTTCTCTTTTAGCAGAACACCTCTCAGGTTTTGAGCTCCCTCAAACCACAAAGCAGGGTTTGATATAAAGTGGGGCTTCATGTGTGTCTGTGACAGTCTGAGATGGGGAACTTCAGGGGGGATATGGCCTCTAGGCCCAGCCAGCTGTGCTGAAACCTCAGCATCTTCACCACACAGCCATGGGACTTTAGCCAAGTCCTTTCATCTCTATGAACCTCTTTCTTCCTTTATAGAAATGGAGGTTGGTTGATGGCTACATTAAATAAGTGTTATTGGCACCTCAGGCTGTTAGCACCTTTGGGTTTCTTTTTTTAATTTATTTATTTCCAGGGGACTCTGAAGATATTTCAGACCACATCTTTGCAAGATACTCTGGGACTATGGAAGGATAGGAATATGTCCAGGACACTGTTAGGCCCTCTGAAAAAGTAGAAGGAACATTCAAGGATTAAGTCAGCAGCCAAGGCAGGGCTAGGAAGAGTCAGTGCCTAACCAATGAGCTCTATCAGCCCCACAGTTGCCAGGATGACAGAAGTGTCCTATGCCTGGGTAATAGAGAACCTTTTAGGACAACTCTGAGCTGTGTGAGAAGAGATTAAAATGAACCAAAAGAAAAAACAAACAAATGAAAAAGCTAGGTCTGAGGTCTGCTTAGGACATAGATTTTAGGGGGAGAAGAGGCTGACCCACCTTCGGGAACAAGAGATGAACAAGGATAGAACTGTCAGACTGGTGGCAAGGGGCTGCAACTTGCTAGGAACTGGCTGCCACACATGCTAACACTCAGCCCATGATTTCCAGGCCAGACACCTGGCCTGCGGTAGCCAGGTACCCTGATTCTTTCTATCCCCATAGGACAGAAGCCTAGATTCCTATGCAGACAACTTAGTATTTTGAAATGTCTATGAGAGAAAACTTTAGAAAATGCTCTAGAGACCAAACAGATCATGAATCCGGGTTGGATTTCATGTCGGGAAGACCATTTACGATTTCTGCTGGTGAGACTACCCAGAGATAGAGGGTTAGAGAAAAATCACTTGAATGCCAAGCTAAGAAAATTGGAATGCTGTTGGTTTTCCAGAAAACATGGGACTCCAGGAAGACGCCCCCAACACTGCCTCGGTGTAGAGGATTGCTGGGGAACCACTTTGCTGGCAATTGTTTTTGGTACAGGTAGATTTTCCTTATTTTCCCTTGATGTCTAAAAATTGCACTCGTGTCTCATGGTGATAATAATCTTTGCCTTGTTTATATATAAAGGCGCGGAAGCTAGAGACCAGCCCCCACCTCTCAGTTTAAATCTCTGTTTAAACATTAACAACGTGCCTTAGAAGCTTCATGTGCAAGTGGAACAATGGAACAGGTTAAATTAAATACTATTTAAGGTCCCTACAAAGTCTAACCTCAGAAGAGCCTAAAACCGGAACTAGCCCTTCTCTTTCTCCCTATCCCCATTTCCCCTCTTCTCCCCCTTTCTTTCTTCCTTTCTGTTTGTCTTCTTTTTTCTTGAGACAAGTTTTCACTATATAGTCCAGGCTAGTCAGGAACCCACTTAATAGACCAGGCTGGCCTTTAAACTAACAGTGATCTGCCTATCTCTGCCTTCTGAGTGCTGGGACTAAAGGTGGGCACCACCATGCCCAGCTTACAAATGAAGTAATATTTTTTTTAAATATTTTTTTAAAAAATTTTATATATATAAGTGTTTTTCCTGCATGCATGTCTGTGCACCACAAGTGGGCCTGGTGCACGTGGAGACAGAAGAGACCATCAGATCCCCTAGAACTGGAATTACAGATGCTTGTGAGCTACCATGTGGATGTTGGGAATCAAACTTGGGTCCTCTAGAAGAGCAGTTAATGCTTTTAACTGCTGAGCCATCTCTCTAGCCCCCAAACAAAATGTTAAAACTATCAGTTTTGTAGTTTAAAAAACCCCTTTGTCTTTGTTTTTGTTTTTGTTGTTTTTTTTGTTTGTTTGTTTGTTTTTGAGGCAAGGACTCAAAAAAGTCCAAAATACTCTCAACTTCTGTTCCCCCATGCCTATCATTGCGCCTGCGCCTGGCTAGCCATTTCCCAGTGATTGCATTCAGATCCTCATTTTATGGAAAGAAATCTGAGGCTCAGGTAATTAACTGGCCACATGAACCTCCTCAGCACGCTGACGGTAGCCACCCTGTGTTCCTGAGAACCATCTATGGTGACCAGAAGCAGGGGATTCCTTCAGATCAGTGTCCATGGGGTGGAGAATTAGAGGGTGTGCCCAGGAGAGGCCGGCTCTGGCTCACCTTACTCAGCAGGCAATGGTCTAAGTCTCCTTCTGGAAGAGACGTCATGGCTCCGTGGTCAATCCCCAGTATAGCAGCCACCTTCTGCTTCTTTTCCCGATGGAGGACAAAACTGGTGGGTAACTTTCCCAGTAGCATTACTCTCTGCATGAACTGTCTCTGGAATTGTGAATGTGAGCCAGAGACTTGCCTTCTTCTCGCCTGCTCACTGCAGTTTTCCTCTCCAACATGGCAGGATTCATCTGCCATCTCTCAGGGAACTGTAGAAAGATTAAAAAGGAGACCTGATGAAAACGAGTTGGAGCATATCCTGTTTTTCTTCTTTGTCCTGTTGTCCTGACACCAGGTGCACCTTAGTGCCGGTATCTTTACATCTTCTTGTCCTTACCTTGTTGACAGTAAATATCCCTTACCCTCCACTGCTGAAAATTCTGCAATTGATTTACTTCCTTACCATAAACAAATAAGAAATTGCAAACAAGCCACCTGGTTTCTCATCATGCCCAATTCAAGCCTTGTCAATCAGATGAGGGCTGCCCGGACTGGCATTTACAAAAGCATGAGCTCACAGAGACTCTTGTGTATACAGAGGCAAGTTCACATGCTCACATGCTCACACAGACACTTGAGCTCACAGAGATACTTGTGCATACAGAGGCAAGCTTACACATTCATACACGAGACACACACACACACACACAGAGAGAGAGAGAGAGAGAGAGAGAGAGAGAGAGAGAGAGAGAGAGAG
>JANHMN010000001.1:52652066-52736823 GCA_030674055.1 Rhabdomys pumilio | reverse complement strand
GAGGAAGATACACTCACTCAGAGAAAAATAGGGCAGAGTCCTGCCTCTCACCTGCTGACCTTAGAATGTGATTTCCTTTTCGCACTTGAATCCTGGCATTCAAAATACACTCGGTATAAACAGGCCCCTTAAGAGTCTAAGACACATCTAGTTTTACCAGTAAAACCCATCCTAGAAAACAGACAGTTAAGTCCCAAGTCTGACTGGCTGGGGCTAGTTTTAGTACTGGGGGGAAATATCCCAGCAGCCTTATCTTCCTGAAGCTCGTGAGTATCACTGTCTTTGATCACAGACTGACAGAAAAGCTGGCAATCCAGCTCACGGCTGAGCAAGGCTTCCAGGCAGGCAGCTCCCCAAAGCAACCTCCTCAATGCTCAACCGCAGCCAATCCAGCCCTTCTACTCTCTCCCGTGGCCCCATATTTGCATATCCTCCCAGACAGCTCCAAGTGAGAGCCACATCAGACTCCACCTACCTCCTTCCTCCCGGTGTTGGGGCTGCCTTCTCCTGGCTCCATCTGCCAATTCAAGGTCTTAATAGCAGTCCTGAAAAGCTGAGAATCCCTCCCCAAACTGCCTTGACTTTCCACCTGCTTTTCCGCATCTTGGAAATCCCCTTCTTTTTAAGGCATGTGCTCTGAAATGGTCTGGGAATCTCCATCGCTAAGCTTCTGTTACCATGATCATCATTCCGAATCTACCACATCAGTTTTTTCACCAATGAAACAAGAAGCTCTCCCCCTAACCTGCCTTTTGGAGTTCTCTTTCCAAGTCACTTTCAACTCTGCTGAAGTACCCCCCCCCCCCCCCCCCTCCCCCCCCCCTCTGCTTTTTCCTTTATTTCTTCTGCTTTTTTCAAAATCATTACTTCATAGTACCTGTCCTAAAGGCGTAGGGCCTTTCCCGATAACTACCAAGCTGCCCCGGGGTTCTGGAATCAAATGCCCACACCTTCACCACTCTCACTAACTCGACTCATCTCAGTCACTCAGTACCACAGATTCAAATGCTGTATCTGGAAACTTCTCTTACCCCAAGATGGAAAGATACTTGCCAGGTATGGAGAAGGAATTCAGATAATTGAGCTACAGGAGGAACCCAGGGGAGAAAAGGTACTGTGAACTCAGGGCAGCTGCCTGCAGTTGCATTCCCAGGAGAGGCCCATCAGGAGATTGGTGCATTGTGTGAGCACAGCTTCAAGTCACAGTATGGCCTGGTTTCTCATGGGTAAGGTTCTGAAGCACAGGGCGAAGGCACAGACAAAGGCTCTGGCAGCTCCTAAGGTTGAGGAAAACAGGCGTTGCCAGCAGATACAGATCTCTAGTTAATTGGACAAGAGGTCAGCACAAGTCTGTTGAGTAAGGGTGTGTGTGATGCACTGTTCGAGGCCCCAAGAGGGACCTCGTTGACTCAGGGGTTCCTCCGTCCTCAGGAAATAGAAATCTCAATTCTTCATAACTCAACAGTTTGAAAATGGAAGCCAGCTTTAACTCCATTCAGACTGTAAGGACTGGGCAGGTGAGATGGCTTAGCAGATATAAGCGTCTGCCACCAAGCCGGAGGAGCTGAGTTCGATCTCTCCCCACCTCCCAGGACTCATTTTGGAGAAGGAAAGAGTCAACTGCCTCAGGTCAGGTATGCCTCCGTACACATACACAAATAAGAGGTAGGTAAATGTAATAGATTTCGAGGACCAATAAATAATGTCTGCTTACCAAAGTATTCCCAGCATTTAATTTATTGCTTTGTACTGGGGTTCGGTAGCACAGTGTGCACACAGAGATCAGAGGACCAGCTCGGGTGTTAGTCCTCAGGTACCTTTTCCCTTTTCCCTGAGACAGAGTCTTTTGTTGCCTGGGAACTTTGCCACTTTTTCCAGGCCTTCTGGGCCCCACCTCCCATTTCACCATTGCTGGATCATTCACATTGCATGTGCCTCTGCACCCAGCTTTTTACATGGGTTCTGGGGATCTGAACTCATGTCCTCAAGCTTTCAAGACAAGAATCTCATTAACTGAGCCAGTTCAAGGTTTTCAAAAATCTTAAATCAAACCTAATATTCCCCCTGAGGCATGAAAGTGATGTCTAATTGAGTGGTGAGGCCAAACAGAAGAATTCAGTCAGAGACTGAGAGGGAAGTCAGATTGAATCGGCCATTTTGGAGAGGAGTCTGAGTCAGAACAGTTAATTTGAACCAACTATCCAGAGCCCAGGAAGACCTAGAAATGGTGAGCATATTCAGCAGTAAGTCTCAGAGGCTGAAAACATTCTAGGCCTAGATAAGATTGTATAAAGACTAGAAGCTTCCGGGACTAGGCCTAGGTTAGCAGACAGAGGCAGTAAACCTCGGAGACAACAATTACATCAGGTGAATAAAAGTTACTTTTGCAATCTACTTTACTCACCAAAGGCAGGGACCTTCCTCTAGTGTGTGGGGGTCACTCTCCCATCTTTCTGTTTGCACCAGATCACTCAATGAGTCATTCGCCACAGTTCTACCACAGAGCTGTGTCTTTTCCTCTTGTGCTGAGGTCATTCGACATTTTGTCTGGGTTCAGAAGCAAAGGTTCCCTGACTCATACACACTGGTGTGGGTGAGCAGAATCGAATAGTAGTAATAGAATAAGCTGAGACTCAGGGTGATTTCAGGAGCATATACCCAGGACAGGAGGGATGGCTCAGTCAGCAAAGTACATGTTCAGGAATGGGGGTTTAAGTTTGAATCCCAGAACCTGTGTAAAATGACAAATATAGTGGTCCATGGGGAAGAGATGGAAAAAGGAACATCCGTAGGGCTTGCTGGTCAGCCAGTCTAGCCTAGTCGGGGAACGCCAGGCCAGTGAGACACCCCTGTCTAAAAATAACCAGAGTGGAGGAAATCTAAGGAACTATAACTGAGGCTGACCTCTGACCTCCACATTCACAAGAACACACACACACACACACACACAGAGAGAGAGAGAGAGAGACAGACAGACAGACAGACTGTCAGACAGAGAGCTGATTTCAACCCAGAAGGAGTAAAGCAACAGGAAATGTGTCTGCACCTGAGGGAAGCCACCTTTCACAGCCTAATACTGGCAGGAATGCTGAAAAACAGCCCAATGAGAACATGTTAGGAACCCAGCCTCCTCTTTTTGTGAAAGCCACCACTTCATCTGGCCATCTGAAAAACAGTATATACTGTTTCCTAGCTACTGCGATTATCCCAGCACTCCGGAAAGGGCAGCACCCCTCACAAAACAGAAATCGGATGCTTACTTAATGGCCATGGCTCTGCCTCGTGCACAGCTTGAAGTCAACAAGAGTGGGAAAAGCCAGGCTTTCCACAGGGCAAAAATGATCCAGCCTAAATGCAAAAATTCTAAGAAAATGGGCCTGAAGAGATTGCCGAGCAGTTGAGAGTCCATACAGCTTATAGAGAGTTGGGTTTGGTCTGGAGCACCTAGATTCAACAGCTCACAGCTGCCTGTAATTCCAGCTCCCGGAGATCTATCGCCCTCTTCTGGACACCTTAGGCACTGCACTCACCGGTGCATACCTAACATTCACATAATTTAAAAGAAGATAAATTATTTAAAAAAGAGAGGGAGTATGAAAGGTGATTCAGTGCAGGCTGTGGCAGGCACGTTTCCCAGGTCTGTGTCTGTCCACATATCACTAGTGTGCTTTTCCTCATTCAGTGGACTGAGCCCAGAAATCACCCCAGAGACTTTTCCACAGAGGACAGCCATCAAAGCCATGAAGCTCTCGCTGTAGCTTGGATAACATTTTATTTTAAATCAAACCTCTCTGCCTATTTGAGGGGGAAAAAAAAGAACATTGTATTTTCATTCAAAATTCTTCCTAAGCCATGATCCTAGTCACGTGAGGTCAGATATTTTTAAGTTGCTATCACCAGAGAAAGTAAGAGGGTGAGGAAAGCGGCTCAGGAAGTGGGCAGCTTTTTGCTCATATATATATATATTTTTTTTTTCCTTCCCTGATGCCATCTGGTAACTGCTGACCTGCTCACCTCAGTTCCTGGGATACCTGAGTCAGAAGGAAACACCTGGCTCTTGGGCATACAGAGGAAAGCCCCCTCCCCCACCATACTCATTGCTGCTTACGAACCATGACAAATCTGTCTGACTGCTTACTCTACAGAGACCAGCATGAGGATATAACAGGGATAAAAGCTTCCTGTCATAGATTTATGCAAATATGGCCATTTGATCTTTGGCAAAGAATAAACAAAACCAAACCCACTGTAGAAAAGGTATTCAACAGGTGGTGTGATCAACGGATGGGGTGAGCGATGGGAGCGGGGAGCAATGGATCCCCCACAGGAAAGGAAGTCAGCCTTTTAAAGATGACAGATTGGACATGGCTCACAGACCTCTGTGAGAAACATAAGCCCTAAGGCTTGTGGAAGGAAAAGCAGGGTAAGCTCTGTGACTTTGGGTTAAACAAAGACTTCTCAGAAGTGACAATCCAATAGCACTGGCATCATTCATTGTGAAAGGGACATGATGCCCAACAGGTGTGTGCACACAGGAAAAAATTCTCAGGAGAATCACTTCTGTTCTTTAGCCAGCCGAGCTTGTGGTGTCCTACAGCAGCCCAGGAAGACTGGAGCTCTCTGTGGAAGAACTCACTTGTGTTTGACAAGAGCTAGCCAAAAGAGTCTTAGGGGCTCCACCCACTGACCCATCAATCACCAGTTGCCCCAAGCACAGACTCCAGTCTTTCAGCCAGCTTCTTTGGATACTTTGTGTCTTACTTTTCCCTCCTTGACGCTAGGTTGACCTCATCTGAGATAGGTAAGCGTTCAACCTCTGAGCTCTATGCCCAGCCCGCCTGGGGTATCTTACTTTTTTGAAACATGCTTCTGCTGCTTTCCACACCCCCACAAGCATCAGAGGGCAGCTTTATCTTCTCTGTTTGGTCACCAGAAACTGGCTGTTGCCACCTGACCCCCGAGAGAGGCTCGTGCCCTCTCCCATTGCTCTTCAGAAGACTTAGTAAGCACTCTGGAAATAAGACTCCTGAAGCTCAGGTGCTCAGAGTTCCCGAGGAGAGGGGTCAGCGACGGTACAGGAAGGGGCAGGCACGTCTCCCATACCTGCATATTGAAGAACATTCATTAGCACCATGGTCTCCAGAATCCTGATGCTGAGAGGAAGTATGGAGCCCTGAAGAGATGGACACTACTAGGAGGTCATTGTCTTGGGAAACACTGACTGTCCTCGGCCGGATTTATGACATTCTCATAGCATCTTGGGTTGGTTTTCATGAGTGAGTCTTTAGAGAAAAGCATGTCTGGCTCCTCTCCATACTCTGGCTTTGTGTCCCACCTTACGACTGCCATGATGCCATCTGCCATAGAGTCCTCAATCAAAAGACAAGGCCAAAAAGAAGGGACTGATATGTTTTGAAACCTCCAGAACCAGAATTTAACATCGTTCTTTAAAAATTATTCATTGTCCAGTATTTTGTTTCGGTAGTTTAAAAAACGGACTATTCGAGTGTCCTAATTAAGAATGTACTAAAATGAAACTTTCTTCCACGTTTTTCTTTGGAACTTCAGGAAACTAAGAAAGCACACAATGGGTACCCAGGAATAGACTAAGTTCTTCCTGGGAGAGATAACAACTTCTCAAAGTAGTGCTGGGGGCCTCAGGGGAAGGCGGACCCTCCTCCCTTTCACTACTCAGAGAACACTGTGTTTGTTGTTGACAAGCAATTGAAAAGGCAGTCAAGTGCCAAGGAAAGCATGGCTCTCCCCAGACCAGATTATTCGAGCAGATGCTCTAAAGCCAATGCTAAGAAAATAAGACCTGGTCTTTGGGAGGGGCTCCTTCAGTAGAGTGATCAAGGTCAGACCATCCACACAAAGGACAATGGCGGGAAGTGTGGAGGAGAGACGAAGGAGGAGCCCCAGCACCAGTCAGCTGTCACGACTAAACTACTCATATGACCAGGACAGAGTCTAATGGCAGGTACTAATTGGAATAGCTTTACTTCTGAAACTTACTGTAAAATAATTTCTTGGACCAGGTCTTGCTTGTCTCAGTGCCTATACTCCTTGGAGTTCATAGGTGAATGGAGGACAGACAGGAACAAGCTGGTCCCCAGAACTATAGGATTCTTGCACTGTCTTCATAGAACAGAAAGGGCAACATGACACTTCACGCCCTAGTTGACAAAGTCCTACTAACAAATGATGTGTATGCTGTTCTCATCTTCTCTAATGTGGCATTCATCATTGTCACTTCCCAGTGCATTTCTACTATCACTATGGCAACCCCATCCATCGTAAGCAACTAGTACAACAGTATCCATCAGAAGGAAAAAGGAGGCCCCTTATCTCCAGTGCTCATGTGGTTTCATTTCAAACAATGACCTTGTCTCTTCGTGAATTCTGATCGTATTATAACTCCGGATAGCCAGTTGCTGACACTGGAAGGCTCCAAGGACTTCTGGGCTTTTGGCATGAAGGACCGATCAGATTTCTGGTTCCTTTTTAATGTCCAATTAAGAGCAAGATTATACAAAATTTCAACTTCTGTAGTTAGTCTCTGCCATAGTCATTAAATGAGACTATAGTAGTCAAAGACAGAGACCATGACTGACACAGGGCAGCCAAAGACCCCTCCAAATGGATAGCATGAGAATGTTATACAGCTGTCAACCTACAGCTCTGTGCTCAGGCCAGTTCATATAACTCCTATTGATTAACTACTTCTAGAAACTTCTACAACCAAAGCATCTATTAGAACTTCTTCAGGTTAATGGAAATGACCCAGTTAGAGATACACTCACTGAGGCATGGCTGAAATTACTATGGAGTTATAATAGCTTTCCAACAAGAGCTGGGGACATAGTAATTCTTCTTCATATAGTTTATAACTCCAAGTTAGGGAAGAGCCCAGATCTCCCAGAAACACTATAGCCACGGCAGACAGAAGAATACATAAATAACAGTGCTCTCTGTCCTCGTGGGTCTACTGATAACTTGCTTTTATTGTCGTGGTAAGTGGGTTTCACATTTGCCTCCTTAAGGCCTTAAGTCAAGTCTCTCGGGGCAGCAGAGGGCATCTGTGTTCAGCTGTGGGACACTGCTGACAGTCTACCCTGAACTTAGTGCTTCACAGCAGAGTTGTCAATATATGAGACAGAAAGCATCTCGTCAAGGCCGAGGCACTCAACTGCAAGGCAGGATGGCAGCGAACTATAAGTCAGATACACATGTGCTGGACTGTTAGCTAGGAAGTCACAGAAGAAGCATTTACATCGAATCAGAAATGGTAGGAAGATCGGTGAGACAGTTCAGAAAGAAAAGATGTTCCAGATAAAAGCAGGTAAAAAAATAAAAGCCAGTGAAGTCAGGGCATCATCTGGGATGGACAGAGACCATCAAGACCCTCAAGACTTCCTAGACTCAGACAGACATCAGCTATTTCCATTCATTTATGTTTCCTGGATTTTATGAGATGTCATGTCATATGGATATATCAAATTACATGCAGACACATGGCATGACATGGATGCAAAGCTGTCTAGGAGAACATAGGACTGCTGAGGGGTGATGTGGGTATGGGGGACTATGCTCAAAGTACAACATATATCTGTATAGAAATGTCCTTAGCCAACCTACTACCATGTACAGTGAGCATATCGCAGCAGGAATACATCACAAAGATAAAAAGGAAAATTGCACTATAAAAATATAGTGAGGAAACAGGTAAACCTTGATGAAATGTATTTTTAAAAATAGGAGATTAAAGATGTGTTTTCTTTCATTTCTTAATTTATTTTATTTTATTAATTTTAGTGCTGCAGATAGAACGCAGGGCCTCACATATGCTAGACAAGTGCTCTACCACCGAGCTGCATCCCAGCCCTGAGAAATTAAAGACTTTTGACTATCTGGGGGATTATTTCCTATAAGGAAAACAAGCTGTGTGTGTTTTGATGTTTCTTGTTTATTCATTAGTTCCATTTATATTTCAATATTCAACTCTGCTATAGCATTGCAACTTAATTACGGAGACTCTTGGTGAAAAAACAATGTTTTGTCAGGCCCCAGGGGAGTCAAAGGGGACTTGAGGTGTCGTCTGCCAGAACCTTACCTGCTGCGACATTCTCACACTTCCAGGACCAGAGTCTCATCTGCAGCATCATTTTCTTTTCCCCAGGTCTGGTTTCTGCCATTCAGCCCCATACCAGCCTTGCCTGGTGAGTCCCGGCAGAGCCCAGCCTGCCCATACCATCTCCATAGGCCTAGGCCTGCGCCTGGATGTGCAGTGCATGCACTGGCCTTGCCTAATGTGGTTTACAGCTTGTTTTCTCAGTAGATGGACACCAGCCCAGAAATCCACAACTGGGCAAAAAAATGCTGAGAACAGTTGCCTGTGGGATGTACGGGCATCTACGACACAATCCGTATGCCTGAGGCGCAGGGAACATTGCAGAAGGTGGGTAGAAACATTGCAAGAGCAGGAAAACACAAAGGACTACTATGAGACAAGAATCTTCAAGACATGACAGAGAAGCTGCAATCACGAAATCCTAACGCTACAGTCACCTAAAGAAGATCAGCATGACAACACCAACTAGACCGCCATTGTGGGCGGGGAAATCTCACAAGGCCCTGCCCCTAGCTGAAGAGCTAGGCAACCAATGCCTGCTGAAAGAAGCAGACTCAGTCTTCTCTATGGTCAAGCCCTGTGATCCATTACACTATCCCCAGGGGTCAGCCCTAAATGCATGCATATGAACAACACTAAATAGATTGAGCAGGCTGTATGTATACACACACACACACACACACACACACCAAGATGAGGTCATGAGTTGGAGATGGTTTGGGGGAAACATGGAGGAGTTGGGGGAGAGAAGGAAGGATACTCATGAGTAAAATGCTCAAAACATATTAAAAAACAAAACCAAACCAACCAACCAAACAAACAAACAAACAAAAAAACCCCCAAAAGTGTCATAACCTTGCAGCTGTTTAGTGTCCCCTTCCTAAAGACCTCCATCATGATGGCTGGGATTAAAAACTTAGAGGTTATCAGCTGTCCGTAGGGACATGGACAGATCAGTAACACTTGTGTGTTACTGGTGGGAGGGTGAAATGGTACAACCCCTGTGGAAACTCATAGGGCGACCCTTCCCCCAGATTAGACACAACTGTGGGCTAATCTAGCATTTCATTTTTGGGGACACAGTTGAAATCAAAGTAGAGGTTTGAAGAGTTATTCATGTGACCACACACATTCATGGCAGCATTGTTTACAGTGGCTGAAAGTGGAAGCAATCGTCTCTATCAAGAGTTAAATGAATAAAAGAATGTGACTCATACCTAAGATGGATATCTATGGGGAATAGAAAGGAAACAGGATTCTAACCTTGAAGACAGTATGCTATGTAGAATTAACCAGTCAGCAAAGGACAAGCACTGTGTGGTTTCTTGTATATGAGGGCCACAGAGTAGACCTGCAGCTGCTGAGGGCTTCGGGGAGGGAGGATCAGAATTCCGTGATAATGAGTACACATGTCCAGTTCTACATTGTGCAGTTTCTGGAGATGGACAGCAATGACCGTTGGGCAAAAGCAGGAATGTATTTCACGTCACAGAACTGTTGATTTAAAATGGCTGAGATGGCAGATGCCATCTCATCTTTAAAACCTCAATTGGAAAAGGGAGATTGTGACTGTATCGAGGGAAGACACAAGCCAAGAGGCAAGAGGACCGCTGGGGAAGTTCAGCCAGCCTGGGCTTCAGAGTGAGTTCCAAGCTAATCCAGATTATAAACTGAGACCCTGTCCCAGAAAACAAGACCCCAATCCTCAATGAAACCAGTAGAGCGCAGAGAGGCCAGAGCCCCAAACACCGATTAAGACACTAAATTTACTCAGGAGGTTGAAGTTCTTCGTGATTCCTTCTATTGCCAAGATCTTCTGCTGTCTGTAGGGACTACGGAAAATGTAAGATTCAAACAGAATGTATATGAGCCAGGGGGCAGACTGTTAGAGGCTCAAAGGGTGACGGCAGAAACACAGCGGTCCCAAGAGGCTCACACACTTCTCAGTCCTCAACAGAACAGGAGACAGAAACACCATCAAAATAAAGATGGATAATCTTATCAAGCGCCCACCATGATGAAGACAACCTTAAAACTTCTAAAAAGTTGAGCTCGCATGTCAATTTAAAAAAAAAAACCAGTAAGAAATAACTGTGCACTAAATAATCCTGGTAAGGAGGAAATTAAAAGAATGATAAAAAAAATCAACGATGGAGACACTCACAGATGTGTCCACTGATCTGAATAAGTAAAAAGGACAAAACAACAGTATGCACTCAAGGGTCCAAGAGAGAGAGAGAGAGAGAGAGAGAGAGAGAGAGAGAGAGAGAGAGAGACAGTTATGGAGGGTTACTCTGTAAAACCTTCTGGCAATCGACCTAAAACTGGAGTTAACTAGGTGATGTCTCAGAAGGCAATTAAGGAAACCAACTCAAAGGCAGCAAGAATCTCCGTGAAGGCAACCATTATAAACTGCACAGCTGTTAGTTTTGTCTTTGCAGAAAGTGCTGAGCTGGCTCTTTTTATTCATGGTTCTTTTAAACTTTCAGGAAGTGTAAAATTCATGTTAACATGTATGTATTCTGTAGCGAAACACCAGAGAAACACAGAAAATATGCCCAAGCTATGTCCAAACTCTATACATGGAAGACTCTGTAATTTTTTGCTGATTTTTTTTCTTCTAGAAAGTATGACAGACAAAATGGTCCCCATAGGGTTGAAGTAAGCCTCCTTCAAGTCCGCTCTCCTACAATCCGTTTCCTTTCAACCTTATCCTTCTGTCCAAGCTGCTAGAAGCATCCAAACCTTCTGGATCCCTAAGGCCAGCAGGTTAGGATGCTCTTTCTTTTTTGACATTAAGCACAAGACCTACCTTTAGGTGAGCCATCTCACTGAGCTCTCAGCTCTAGCCCAGGATGGCTCATTTTATTGATGGAGACAAAATGAGTAGTGAACAACTGGGAGAAGAAAATGTTCTGTGCATTCAAACTAGGTAAGGCTAGACCATCATATCATTCTGTTTCACGTATCAAAATAAATTCCAATAAAACCAAGAAGTTAAACATAATAATGGAACTAGGAGAAAGAGAGGAGCTCATATGCACAGGGGACTTCTGTGGTCAGTACCTCAAACTTCTGATAAAACTTCAACAGCTGAGCAGTGGTGGTACATGCCCTTAATCCCAGCACTCGGGAGGCAGATGGCAGAACTCTGTGAGTTCAAGGCCAGCCTGGTCTACAGAGTGAGTTCTAGGACAGTCAGGGCTACACAGAGAGACCCTGTCTAAAAACACCAAAAGCAAAACCAAACAAACAAAAAGCATAAAAAAAGCAAAACCAAACAAACAAAAAGCATAAAACTTCAAAATTAGGAACCATAAACTTGAAGAAATAATCTTCAAAGAAAAAATAGAAATTTTTAATAAACATTTATTTAAAGGACCATATTTCTAGGCGTCAATAATGTGCAAAGTAAGTCCTAACATTGAGACAGCCCCTTATCCACCCAACAGACACCCCCACCAATTGATAATTTGATAAAGACTGAGAAATTTTTACAGTGTTCAAGAGATTGTGAAATTCTTCCTTCATATATTACAAATAGGAGTATAATCTTGCATAAATGTTCTCGTTACAACTTACTAAGTTGTGCCCATTGATCCAATAAGTTACCAGAAGGAAAGAATGGGAGGGATGCTGTCTGAGCGCCTCATCTCTACAAACAAAAATAGACAGGAGCTGCACAAGGAACAGCTGGAAATCGGCCAAGTAACCTACAATATGCCAGGTAATAGGACTCCGTAGCCTTTAAACAGTAGTTTAGAAAAAGACAATTTAATACTAAAAAGTTTTCGTGAGAAACGTCACAAAAGCTTTGGAGGGACTATCTCTAGCTAGTAAGGTTGCACTGAATTTTTCTTTGTTTTGCTGGGACAAGATCTCTCCTTTAGCTGAGAGATAGATGGCGTTAAACTATAGGTTCTCAAACTGTAGGTCACAACCCCACAGGGGTCATGTATCAGATGTCCTACATATCAAATGTTTGCATGCTTCATAGCAGTAGCAAAATTAATAATAATTATTATTATTAATAATTATTAGGTTCAACAAAATAACGTTATGGCTGGGGGTCAGCACATGAGGAGCTGTATTAAAGGGCTGTAGCATTAGGAGGGGTGAGAGCCACTGCTTTGAACTCTTTAAGTATCTCAGGCTGGGTTTGAACTTGTCATCTGCCTGCCTCAGCCTCTCTAGAGGTGGGATTAATCATTTATACCACCACGCCTCACTAGTGTTTTCAATGTTAGCTTTTCTTATATTACCCAACGTAATATTTTAAATAACCAACAATTATCATTTTAAGAAAAAAAAAAGATATTATAAATCACAGAACCCGGTATTCCAAGCATCAAGAGGACTCAGAGAAACCATATAAAGCAGAAAGAAGAAAAGCTTATAGGAGAGCCATAAGGAGAGAGAGCATATGTGAACTAGCTATGGCAGCCTGCCCAAAAAACTTTGATGTGGCCGGCCCATCAACCCTAAAAGTGATACACATGGCATGCAAGAGATTTTGTCTCCTGCTCATCACCGAGGGCTCCTCTGGGCCACTGTAATTTGAGCAAGAGCAACACTCTTCCCAGGCACACTTGTAAGCAGAGAGAACCTTTATCTTCTTCCCTTCTGCAGAGCAGGCCTCAGCCACACACACACACACACACACACACACACACACACACACACACAGAAAGAGAGAGAGAGAGAGAGAGAGAGTGCAAAGCAGGCCTCACCAGTGTGCCTGATCTCCTCCTCCTCCTCCTCATGGGTCAGTAGTCCTTTGCTGGAGGAAGTGGGTTTTCTTTTTTTGTGTGTATGTGTAATCTTCCACCCCACCCATCAGGGGCAGCAGCCAGGCCCAAGATTCCTCAGAAAAATGGGAGGGGCAGTCAGCTCGCCCCAGGGGACAGGTGGTTTTACAGACATTCCTTCCCAGAAAATGACAGGTCTTCCAAGACCATAAAGAAAAGGGAAATGACCTCATAAATGTCACATTTGCTCAGTTACATTATTAGTTGGCAAATGAGTGGCTCTAATCAAAGTAAGAGGCCACTTTAAATATACACACAAAGAAAAACAAAAAAGCACCAAAGCTTTCTTTTAAGCCTGCTGGGGCTTGACCTTTTTCATATGCTAAGCACAGAATGTTTCACTGAGCCACACCCTGTTTTATTTTATTTTATCGAGGATGACTTGTGGCAGCTAGATTCAAGTGATTGTCTCATATCAGCACCCTCATTAACTGCCACTGTAGGAGTGAAACGCTGGTCCAAATGAAAAACATATTAAAAAGTCATCACTTTAAAAAAATATGTGTCACGGCTGGGCAGTGGTAGCGCCTGTCTTTAGTCCCAGCATTTGGGAGGCAGAGGTAGGCAGATATCTGACAAAACAAAAAACAAACAAAAAAACTCCTTCACAGATCTTGAGTGAGACACCTTATGGTAGGCCCTACTATGTGAGATATTTATTATCATCAAAGCAGATTCACAGCTTAAAGGCTATTAGCGTTTTCTATTGCAGGTGAGGAAAAGGAGGAACCACCCCAGTCTAAAGCCATTATTTTAACAAGTTTCTTACTAAGACTTCAGGAGGCACAAAAATGTCTTTAGAGAATATTCTGAACTATTCCAAGGTTAAACAGAAACTGACCACAAAATAAATGAATGCCCTGTGCAGTATAAAAAAAAATTTAATGGCATCTGGCAGGCCTTATTGTTTGCCCTTGGTTACTAAACGTGCTGATGAGAGAGAGAGAGGAGCGACATTTCCAAGAGGAAATGTTCCCACCATGCCCCTTACTCACATTTCTTCTCCATAGCAGGAGATTTAGTTATGAATAAAGTGCTGGGGTCATTAGAAGTTACAGATTTCTTCAAAATTCTAGCCAAAATTTCTAACATCTCATTTCTCAAGCCATTCACCCTCCGCAGAAAGCAAAGATTGCTGTAATTAGCCCATTGCCCAGACTTGGGGATCGGAGGTCTTCCTTTCCATCTTGAAATCCTTGAAGCTCCTGCAATCTTCCCCACTTCCCAGCCACACAAATCCCAGTCAGGTCAAAGACTGGGAAGGCTCCCAGCTTGAGATGCCTGTCTCACTGATTTTTGACTGTCCCAAGGCCACCACAATGTCTTAGACCTCACATGTAATGGACTCAAATGTAATACAGGTGAACAGTGTCCCCAAAATGATTACTAAGAGAAACCCCTTGAGACACCCCAAAAGTCAGCCATTGTCATAACATGGTCTTACTCTCCATGGCCTATTAATGAAGGCTCAGACTCCTGACGGGCCATGCAAGTGAATATAAATGTCTTCCTCCACTGATTTAATACTGGAGAGAAAAAAACCTTCATGCTTTCCATAAATGAGGGAATCCTTAACCGTTCAGAGTTCTACATGCTAGCTCTGCTCAGCGGCCTCCTGTTCTAAGAGCCAGGGATGAAGTGGAGATGCTGCAAACAAGCTCTCAGTGTGGCTCCCACTTGAAATCTCTTCCTTCCTCAGGAGACAGAAGGGGCAAGTACTCGTGTGAGCCTTGTCATTTCTCCACCCCTCCAAATAGGTCTAGACTCAGCACTGCCATCTATAGCTATGACCCTGGGAAGTTTAAAGAACAATATGGCAGACCCCTGAATGCTCTTAACATGGTAGCATAGAGTTGGAATCCTCTGAACAGTATTGTGTCAGCTCTCTTCACTAAACAAAGCCCAGAGAAAGATGAGTTCAGGGGAAAAACAAGTACATATTATCTGCAAGTCCAGCATCTGTTCCAGTGAGACCTGGAATATAGCCGATGCTCAAGAAGTCACTAGACGAATACGATTCTTCCTGATGCTTTAGGGTACTAGTAGCTACTTGGATCTTGTGACCGTTTAATACAAGTCCATACACGAGTAAGCTTCCAGCTCTGAGAGGCAGGCTGGAATGCTTTGAAAGGAGACAAGGTGTATGATCCCTGTACCCCTTACTGCTCACATGATAGTGTCATGGGATGCCAGCCAGCTGTGTTACTGACCATTCCCTTTTCAGAGTAATCTACTCTACTCTTTCCACATGACCTAAACTCCCTCCCTCCCTCTAGTTTCCCTCTCTGGCTTGCCCTAGGGTGAAGCTGCTTCAGGCCCCTCCTTGCCATCCCAGGTCAGCTGACTCTGGATCCAGCCCTTCCCTGCCCTGTAAACAGGACTGGGACCATAAATTCCTCCCCTGTGAAAGTGAGTCTATGAAACTGGCTCTTCGAAGATCTTGCTGGGTCAGCAGAATGGAGTTCCACAGCACAGGGGAACCTGGACTCAACTGTTGTCTCAGAGATGTTCTGGGATCCATTTACTAAGGGGTCTTTTTTTCTTGAAGAGTGTCTAGATGAGAAATAAACCCAAGGCTTGTCAAATGTCCCCTCAGGCCAGGTTTCCAGCTGTTTTCACTCATCTGACCAATCTAAAGTTATCTGTATTTAAGTTAACACTCGAAAACCAGCTTTTGAGTCCTAAAAATGAAATCTAAATACTGATTTAACTGGGGTGATTTTTAAAAATTTATCTTCAAATGTTTTGAAAATATATCAAATATTTTGAAAAAAAAAATTGACCCAATTGACAGCATTCCTGAGTTTCTGACGTGCTATTTCTATTAGATGAGTCATTAGAGAGACACAAATGTTACAACATTGATGATTAGATCCAAAGTTCCTCCAAAGAACTCCTTCACAATGCAGCGATGGCCTTTGAGGACAGGACGAAGATCAGTTAAACACATACTCGGACACACACACATATATCACATGCACCATACACACAACCACACATACAAACATTCCCACTTCCCAAACATCACACAATACACCACATAGACCACATACACATGTGCACATATATTATACACACACACTCACACAATACTACACCATCTACACACCACACATATACAAAACACACATTTACAGACTCATATCCACTATACATTCCCCATATGTATATCCCGTACACCATATACACACATAGTCCCACACACAGCACACACACAGATACTGTAGGCAAACACATATACACATACTCCATCTGCACAGAGCCTATGGGCTAGTAATGAAGACACCATTCTTTTAAGTTACAAAGTTAGCACTAGCACTGACAAGTATACGCAGCCTTAAGAGAACCTAAGAATCAGTGGACAACAGAATTGACCTTGCTAAGGCAACTGCCGAGCATTAAGAGACAGGTAGAGTGGCTGAGGGCTAGTATGGGGGCTAGTTCAGTGGTAAGGTGTGTGCTTAGCATGCAAGAGGTGCTGGGTTCAAGGCCTGGTGCCCACACAATGGAAAAAAAATGCGGCAAGTGAAACTCAGAAATTAAGACTTGTTGGCTACAAAGGTCTTTGTGGGCAACTCAGCTTATTCTTTTAAACAAGAGCCACACTGGCTCTCAGTGGGGACCATGGCTTAGAAGATCAATACACAGAGACTATGGCTGTCATCCACGGTCTCTATCTGCCTTCTCTGGCCAATTAATCATTTCATTGAATTTGCAATATGTTGAGCTACTAGGTCAATAATATTTGATCCACAGACTCTTTCTGCTTGATGTCTTTATGACACATACTTTGAGAGGTGATAGGCTGAAGTCATTCACATTCCAGTCCCCAGAAGCTGCCTTATCTTTTATTGCAAGTGATACTTCTGAGCTGCGATTAAAGGCCTTTAGATGGGAAGATTAGATCGAATTCTTTGGTCAGACTGACGATAACATGGGAGCCAGATTTTGAAGGAGGCAGGAGATCAGAGGAGAAAAGAGCTCTTCAGTGAGCAGGAGTGATGACATCAAAGTCAAGGAATACAGCAGCCCCCGGGAGCTAGTCGAGGGCAAGAAGGAATTTTTCAACAGAGAATCTGGAAAACATTCCTACTGACAATCTTCATTTAGAAGGAGTTTGAAGACTCATTTTGTATTTTGACCTCAAAACCCATCATATCCGAACAAATGCTCATTAGCTCCAATATTAACAGGAAATGGATGCCACCTCTACCCTCTGCACTACTGAAAACTACCCTCTGCACTACTGAAAACTACTAAGCCCTTGGAAGTCATCTTTATGGACAAGTGGCTTGATGGGCACCTTTTAACCCACTGGGCCTTTTCTGCACCACCCTCTACACAAGCAAACGACTTTCCCTCCTCTCCTCCTGGACTACAGTATCTACTTCCAGCAAACTATAACCGTAGCACTGATTTCCAGAATAATGAGAACACTATTTGAAGAAACATTGCTGCTTCCCTGCCACTTCTCCATCCTGGGAACTTCAGAATCCACATTCTGTTCTAAGTATTGTATCAGAACAAGCATATTATAGACATACCAATCCATTTGGGGCCACTGTTTTGATAGTTTGTATTCTCAAGGAAGTCGGGGTGGCATGCGAGGCTCTAAAGCATTTGAGATTAACCATGGTTAATCTTTTATTTTTTTTTCCTCCTAGAATCATCCTCAGGGTACTGAGTTAGAGACCTTGATGACAACCCCAGGGTATTAGAACTTTGTGAAGGGGTTGTCTGGCAGATGGCCCTCCAGGAGTAGGTGGTATCTCACACCTCTTCTTTCACATTCAGATACATACATAGGTCTAGTACCTGCTACACAATGGAGGCACGCTAGCATCCACACATGCAGAAATGCATCTGTAATAATAAAAGTGGCTCTAGGAAGCAATGGGAATCTGATATGGATATGCCCACCAAGAACAGCACAGCTTCAGCCATTCTAAAGACTCCCTCTTCTGAAGGGACAGCTAGCTACACTGACTTCTGAGTGTCCGTAGAAGCATCTTTACACATGTCTGGTGCTGCTTCCTGAGGTGAGCCTCACTGGTCCTGCAGGCTGTTTCCTCAGTGCCCAGCCCATTCCTCTGCTCTTGTGTTGGGAACTCTTACATTACATTCTTCTCTAAGCTGAGTGTATGTGTGAGTGTTTGCACATCATACACAACCGTTTAATCCCATTTCTTCATCTTATGCTCCGAAGCAGAGATTCTGAAGAGTCAGTTTTATTCACAACCAATTATTCTACATGGTCTAGACAGAGGTCTTTTAAATAAATCTTCCCTTACTATGTCTAATACATAAGCTTTTCCAAGCTTTATAAATGCTAGAGTTGTTCACATGTTTCTACGGATACAAGGCTCTCTTTTTAGGAGAAATTCAGGTTATCATGTGGCCACATCGGCAGACTTCTTTATGGAGAAAAGGAATATCTCTCCATCTGGTGATAATAAGCATAGAACTTTTATATTTGTGTAACATAATAGTAATTCTCCTGACTGGAAAATATGGCACAAAAAGGAGAAAATTTCTTCATTTAGTAAGTAAACTCCAATCACTGTTTTAGAAAGAAATAATTTTATTCTTTGAGAATTTTATATGCCTCCCAGGTCCTCTTTATCTCCACAGCTTCATAGCTCCCAGTTTAAAAAAGTTAGCAACCCATCCACTCCAGTTTGTACGATTTGTATACTTCTGGAGAGGTGGTAGGGCATCACTGGAACCTACCAGGAACCACAGCCTTAATGAAAACAGACTCCCCCTCCTCCAGAGTCACTCACTCTTGAGATCTTCCCACCTCAGTATTTAAACTTTTATATTCCGTTATATGCATTCTCTGAATTGTCCATGTACATACATACATACATACATACATACATACACACATACATACATACATACATACATATAAATGTTCATTGTACAACTAACAGTAGCACAACCAGAGTTCTTTGAACATGTCTCCTTGCATGTATGTACACTTGGCAGGAACTATGACAGAAGGGACAGCATGTCTTTCTAGAGCTACATGTATTGTGAATCATTAATGTATTGTGAATCATCTCAGAATTGTCACCAGTATTTTTTTTCTCTTTAGTAAAACAGTATGGTATAGATATGGTGTGTGTGTGTGTGTGTGTGTGTGTGTGTGTGTGTGTGTATACATTCAAATACGCTGTTTGTCATTGGTGCAAAATTAGGCCTTACAATGTTACCCTAAAAAAAATTGAAGGAAAAAACTATTCCACGGTTACAGAAAATGCATATTTTTAACACGATTTGCTAAAAATCCAATTGAACAATTTTATGCTTCTATCATGATGTCATTAAATTCCTTTTTCTTCAGTTTCAATATTTGGTAGTCTGACTCACTTTTCTAGAATTTTTTTTTTGGTACTACTTATTTTTTTTAATCAAGATTACAATTCATAATGTTGATATCTTGGACATCTGGTTATTTATTGTTTTCTCGTTCTTTTTTAAATGAATGCCTTAATTAATTAAAAAAATCTTTACTTTTCCTCATGAATTCCAACATTTCATGCCTACGTAAAATGTCATTTTAATTGTCATTGCCACTGACTATCAATGTTCCCTGTAATACTGCCTGAAAGAAATCCAATGACTCTACCACTATGAAGCACAGCCTTTAAAAGCAGATCTCTACCTTACTTGCATATTTTAAGTTCTGCATTTGATAGGCTGAAGCTTAATTTCTTCAAGAAGCATAGCTGCAAGGGAGTCCAGTCACTGTACATTTTAGACTAAAGCTTCTGCAATACAAGGAAAATGGAGTGTTTCAAGTAGGGTTACAACTTATTTAATGGATCATAAAATTGACTTATGTCACAAATGACAAAAATCAAACAAAACTGTTGATGAATTACATTTTACAAAAGCTATATGCACATTTATTTTATATTTTATGCATATTTATATATCTGTGAGGAGAAAGAAATATAAAAGCATTTCTTAGACTGAAGAACTGGCAAAATGTGTAAAGTGTCTACTATGCAAATATGAGGACCTGAGTGAGGATCCCACGCATGCAAGTGAAACTGGATGCAGCAGCATGCATCTGCAGCCCCAGTGCTCAGGGGTGGAAACAGGTGGGTCCTGGAGTCTCACTAGCCAGCCAGTCTAGCCAGAATGGTGAGCTCTAGATTCAGTGAGAGATTGTCTCAAAAAATTACGTGGAGTGAGATAAAGGAAAATTCTCAACATCAACTTCTGGTCTCCACACACAGAAGCACACAAGCACACATGAATATATACATTTTTAGAAATATGTGTATCTGGTATGTGTGTGTGTACATGTATGTGTATGATGTATGTGTGTGGGCATGTGCATATCACAATGCATGTGTGGAGACAAAAAACCAAAAAATGTGGAGTCAGTTTCTTCTTCCAACTTTGATGTGGGTTCTGGGGACCAAACTAAGGCACTAGGCTTGCACTGCAAGTGCCTCTGCCCACTGAGCCATCCTATCAGCTCTATAACAGTTTTGTTGTCTTTTTTGTTGTTGTTGGCTTATTTTTGGCTTTGCTTCTTGGGTTTTGTTTTGTTTTGAAACAAGATTTCTCTGTGTAACAGCCCTGGCTATCCTGGAACTCACGTTGTAGATAACAGTTTTAGTTGTGGATCAGGATAAAGAAAGTCTGAAGACTGGGGTTCTAGGAGATGCAGATGCTGTGTGCCACTCACGAATCTACTACTGCATCCTTTATTTTGCTAAGGAAGCTTCTGTGGAAGTCTTAGGACACATACAGGAGTTAGTCCACTTCCATTATATGGGTCCCAGGCATTGAATGGAGCTTAAGGCTAGCCATCTTGCTAGTGTTTCCTGTATTCCTAGTCTGTTGGTAGCTTTCATTGGGAAGGAGTATTGAGTGCTGTGCCCACTGAAGAGTCTTTCTCCTCAGATGTACTTACTCCATGCATGGCCTTTCCAAAACCGCCATCTTTGCATTCTTCAACACTGCTCTCCTGGGCTTCTCTTTTAAACCTTGACTTGTTACAGTCCATCTCTTACAGCACTCACGACTTCTGGTAGGTTCTGTATTTGTCAGAGTTGTTACTGTACTCCCAATGCACTCGATATGAACAAAAGACCTGTATTCTGTGATCCTTTATTAGATTTACAAAAGGCAGGCACTAATTCCTGGTTTTATTTAGTTAATAAAATACCCTAATCTTTATTATTTTTGTAACCTAAGGACCAATGATAAGCTATCTGTAGGAAGAAGTCCTACTGAAAAGTGGGATTTCAGTTCCCAAATCTTACATGACAGTTACTTGAACATGTGTGTTAAGAGTGTAAACTGTGCACTAAGCTGGACAGTGCTGATCCCGGCCACAGTAACCTAACAATGCTCCAGAAACTTTGCTCTTCTTGTATTTTGTGTTCATGCTGAGAATTGAAGAATATCTCCCTTGCTATGGAGAAGGTAGGAGACGAAAAGCCATGCTTCAGGGACTGTGGTTTAAACACAGCATCTGAAACTGAAGCACAATATTTTTGAACGAATCATGCAGCGTGGAAACTACATGAGCCATCAGACCTCTGGTCCTGAAACCCCGAGTTTTCCTATGTTTTACATTTTTCTTGTCACTTTTAAGGGAGAAACCTTAATTTTAATGTTCCCCCACCCCCAAATTTTGACATTTTATTGTTATATATATTACACACATATATTTATATATATAATATATGTATTAATTATATATGTATTATATATAAGTAGTGTAACCACAGGCAATAGCAATAGCCTGTAATGTTTTGTGGGTTTCTTGGACAACCCTAACCAACAACTCAAGAGAGCTATTCCCAGCCTGGTGTTAGACTTCTTGTTAGTTATGACTCTTGTCAGCTCAAAGGGGAAATTCTTATTTAAACTCCATATGTTTATTTAAACACTGATTTCCATGTATTATAGGTATTTTAGGTAGTTAATAGTATGATCCTTTATGACTTTTCAGACATATTTTACTGTTTCTTTAAAGATGCTTTTAATGGACTATCTATACAAGCAAAATATGCTACCTACCAAGTAAGATTTCTGTGGCTTTGTACCATCAATATTCATTAGCAATCATCATAGGGAATAAAATCCATCTTTACAAAGGCAGAGAAATAATTATTAAACTGTGCTTAGAGGACTACCCAGTGAGAAGAAACATGTAATAACTTATCCAACAAGAGCAGCTGACAGCCAACCCGGCCTTATTACATGGCACATAATTCACACTGGGGTCTCTCCTCCTACCTCTTAGCTGGGAATTACCTGGACCTTCACTTACTCAGCCAGAAGCAGCAGGAACTGCAACAGCAGCAAGGCATGAATACACGGGAAATAATGCCAAGGCACTGCTTTTTCTGTGGCTAGACTGATGGTTACATTTTCTAACTTCTAATATCAAATTTTCTCTAATGGGTTATTGTAGCTCTTTGTATTCTGTTAATTGTATCCCCTTAAAACTGTTTTCATGAGAGGATCTATGTGTAGCTTCTGGGAGCCTGCCCCCAGTTAATTCTGATTGGTAAATAAAGATGCCAGCAGCCAATAGCTAGGAAGAAGAAAAAGAGGGGTTTTAGGTTTCCAGGGCTTGGGACCTCGAGGAGGAGGAGGAGGAGGAGGAGGAGGAGGAGGGAGAGGAGGAGGAGGAGGAAGAAGAAGAGAGGAGTCATGCCTGAGAGTGCAGGACAAAGGTACTGGGAGAGCACGGCCCAGAGAGCTGCTCAACTGGGTCAGGAGCAGCCAAGATGGAACATAGAAATTAGTAAGTAGTAACTTGCAATCATCGATGGGAGGTAGATTCTAACAACATGGAGGCTAGACAGTTGCCCAGCTATGGTGCTGCACAAGGCATATTAAATATAAAGGCTGTGTGTATATGTCTTTCATTCGGGAACATAAAGCAACCCTGTGTTGGGAAATATTAAAAATAATACTACTACAGGTTATATTATATAAGGAGAGATCAAGCCAATCAAAATTATATATATATATATAAATTTAGTTTTATTTTAAACACTTTATTTGACAAGAACCAAGAGTTTCTGGAAGCCCTTTTCTTCCTCTCCTAAGGAGAGCTGACCTCCATTTCCCAGAGAGGAGAGCAGCAGGACTTTGTACTGCGGAGTGTGGGACACTCTTTACTGGAATTTGTAGATGTGATGCTTCAGGGAGTTCCGTAATCTTCCTGACAGCTAGACGCAGGGCCACCTATGAGGTCTTCACTGCATCCCGGCCAGCCAGTGTTCTCCACAGTGGTAGAAATGGCTTCCCCATGACCAAGGGCACAAAGGAAAATGACTTAAAAGGGGAACAGATGGGCATAGTAAAAGCCGAGACAACATGGAGAAGACCAGGAACATATCTGGAGGCAAAGAATGCAGGCTTGCACAATTTCTAGGGGCATCTACAGAGCACCTTTCTTTCACATTTGTGTGCTTTCTACTCCCAAGAGACTAGCATACACAGAAATCCTAAACACACAGCCATTTCCCTGGTCGGGAAGTGGTCAATTGCCCACATGTGGACTCCTGGCTTATATGCCTATTTGAGAGTGTTCAAGTTTTGTGAGAAACAGGTATTACGTGTGATTTTGATTCATTTGGAAATCAATGGAAGCACTTAATGAAAACTCACCATTTTCTTTAAAAAAAAAAAAAAAAAAACACAAAAAAACCCCACTGTGCCTTTTAAATAACAAGTAGAGGCTGCTGCAGGGCAGAGATCAAGCCCTGATGTGCTGTGCAAATCCCTCATTCCACACTGACGACACTGTGAGAGAGAATCTTCTCTTAAGTCATTTAGAAAGTGCTTAGTGCATCACTTGCTGGCCACCCTCAGTCTGTAGAGTTTCGTTGTCGACTGGGCATGATTATGAAGTTATTGCTGATGCTAGAATCTCACAAAGAAAAACATTCCCCAAATGCTTCCCCGTGGGAACTGGAAAAACTGCACAATGTGGGTGTCAAAGGGAGCTACTATGCCACAGTCAGTCCCCTGACGACAGATAACTGCTCCACGGATTCTGCCATTTATTACTGAATGACCTCAGACTAAAGGCACAAGCTGCACCGGCAACCAATGAGCTGGGAACCAGCCAGTGAGTAGAGGGGAAGCTGGGAGCTCTGTACACATCAGCCTGCACCAGAAGATTCCTGGCGGGGAGAAGCAAGTGACAGGGATGATGTGAAGCTTACAGGGAAGATGAAATCTTGGGGAAGGTCTGGCTAACCCTAGTAAAAGTGCGAGCATTTTCACACACCCGCTCTTAGGTCCCAAGGAAGGGAAGCAGCATGAGAGACAAGTCCTGCGAGGTGGATCTGAGCTGTGTGGCCAGGTGCTGAGCTCAGCCTCAGTCCCGAACAAGTCAGCGATGACTCAATGCAGCAAGTTCTCCCTTTTGGAATCTCTCCTGTCTGGAAAGCATCAGGGTGGGCTGAGTACATCTCTGGTGCTGAAGCTGAACGAGGCACTAAGGATGATGGGGCTTTGCTTCTGGGCAGGAATGTGGGCTCTTCACTTGATCATCTGCGTCTCCTCATCTGCATCATAGAACTCTTCCTCCTCCTCACTCTCACTGCTGGCCTTGTCCAGGGGCTGCAATGGCAAAGGAGATCTTGTAGAAGAAGATCCTGACAGGCCTAGATGAGAATTACCACCCGGGCACTCACAGGGCTATTTTGCTGTTGTTTAGAGACAGGAACCCATGCAGACCAAGTTAGCCTCCAATTGCTAAGTAGCTGAGATCAGCTTCTGATCTTCCTGTCTCCACCTCCCTAGTTCTGGGTTTACAGGGGTGTACCACCATTCTCAGTTTTAGGTGGCTCTGGGGATCAAACCCCAGGGCACCTACATGGTTACAGCATGTGTCTCTGTAGACACAGGTATACCTGTGGAGGATCCAAGGTCTGTAGAGACAGTGCTTCCTCCCCTAACCTCCTGTATGAATACATCTGAAGATCAGAAAATGTCTCCAGCAAAGGGCTGTTCAGAGTCTCTGGCAATAGCAGGCTCAGGAGGCCTGAGGTCAGGCCTGTGGCTCCAAACACGATGAAGGGCAGAGACCACTGCACGTCCTTCTGTGGAGACAGAAAGTAGAACAAAACCAAACATCCTATCAGCTTTCAGCAGGTGACATCAACAGTCCTGTGACCAAGAAGTGCCAGGTTTACTGTCTAGTCAGCACCTTCCCACAAGAACACCACACACTATGTTTATTTGCTCTAAGACAACTATTCAGGAAAGTCACAGAATGTTTCCTCAGGTATGCTGAGATGGTCTAAGTGAGCCAAAGGGCTAGACAAGAATATGGACTAGAAGCATTGGACCAACCGTGTCAGGCAGGGAATGGCCATAGCTATCTGTGAGAAGGCAGGCTCACATCAGCCGAGTTCACAGAAACTCTCCAGCCCAGCTTCAACCTGAGGTAAAAGTCTGCTCCATGCTGATTTCCGTGTTCTCTTCATTTGAAGAAGACCCTGGACTATCCACTGATAATAAACTTTGCAGTAGTCAAATGTGTTATAATGTCATCATTGAAAGAGACCCAAGATTAAAAAAGAGTAGAAACCCAAAGGAAAAAGTCCCATGGCACACAGAGTTTGTAAACAGTTTGAGTAGAATATGGTGCTACCAGCAATTGTTTGAGAGATTCAAAGGGTATTCTCAGAGAAAGTCAATGATTGCTTTCAATGCACAGGCCCCGACCACACTGGGATGGCTGTATCGTTGAGGGTATTTCTTTTCAAGATCCTCTAGAAAAGCTCTTAAAGGCAGTGTCAAAACCACAGTATAAGTAATATCTTAATGATATTTTATTATATGATAATAATACATTGTAATATAATACTCTAAAACTATCTCAGGATTTTAATTCTGTATGTGTGTGTGCACGAATGTGCCGGTGCCCTTGGCACCGTGGTGTTGGAACCTCTAAGTTATAGGAGGTCATAGGTCATGAGCTGCCAGACCTGGGTGCAGGGATCAAAACTGGCTTCTCTGCAAAAACAGATGTGTTCTAAACCATTGAGCCATCTCTTCAGTCTCTTTTATAAATGTTCTAGGATTCAGTGTCTTTGTTCGTGTACTTGGGGAAGTGTCCTGGACACTTCTGAAGGACACTGAATAACGAAAGGCCATTCTGACCCTCAGAAGATACAATATCATGATTACCAAATATCTGACTCAGACAACTCAAGGCCCCGTGCCTGATCTTGGAACTGTCTGTCAGTTAAGACATCTATTGTCCCAGGGTTGAGACGGTCTGTTATTTTAGAAACAACCTTTATCATGAACGCTGGGTCTATAATAGCTTATCAGCTTCACAAACAGGGCTTGGGCTATCTGTAGGACCCTTTCTCTCAGATTTACTATTCATGCCTGACAAAATCAAGGAGAGACCTTCAGGGGCCCCTAGGGCTTTCACAGGACCCAGGCATTTGAGACCTGGAGGGTTTAAAGGGATCATTTGTTTCCCAACTCCCACCCTTGTTTTAGACTACAGAATTTAAAAAATGCCAAAGAGGATGGGGCATGTGTGCTGCTAGGTATGTTTTTCTTCCTGTCCCCTGCCTCCCAGTAGTAAGCACATATTCAAGCTGCTTCTAAAACACTTCTCACCTTCAGAGCTAGTGACAGTGCCTACCTCTTACAGTGACCATGAGGGTCACATGCAGTAACGTGTACTTAGCATAGAACCCAGCACTCCACAGAAGATCATTCACATTAAATGACCTCTGAATGTCGATGGGAAGGGGAATGCTAGGATTACCAGACCCTCCAATGAGTCCAGGAGAACAAAAAGTCAGATGCACCAGGGGTAAATGCCCCAGTCCATTCACCCTGATGGAGTGCAGGGCTCTGCGTCAGAAAGGCACGAGGTTGGCATTTGTGCAGCCACTCTCAGCTGAACTCACTCATTACCTCTCTACACAAAGCACAAATGAGTGCTGAAGCAGAGGACTAAGAACAGAGACAGGAGGTACAAACCAACCAGGGAGGGGACGAAGGGAGCAATGATCCCACCAACTCGGGAGAACATGGAGCAGGTTCCGAGGCCAACGTTTCTGGAAGGCAGGAGAGAAACCAAATTAATTAAATAAATGCAATCATTAAGTCTCAGCAGGACAATTTAAAGATCCCTGGGTAGGAAGAATACAATGAGCTTGACATAGTGAATCCTAAGGAGAAGGTACAGTGCCCCACTAGACCTTTCCATGAAGCTGAGGGGTTCTGTAATGACATTACCCTGTACGACAGCACTAGACCCATGAGGCTTCTCAGCACTTGACTGTGACTCACAAGGATAAGAAAATGAACTTTTATTTTAAGAACAAAGTCTTGCTATGCTCTGGCTAGTTTGAACTGTGCCAACCCTCTTGCCTCTGCCCCCAAGCTCTTTGAACTGAAGACATGGGCCACCATACTCAGCAGAAACTGACTTTAAAAATATGTATTTATTTTTATATGTATGATTGCTTTGACTGTACATATGTGCACCATGTCCAGGCCTGGTACTGTTGCAGTTAGAAAGAAGGTGTTGGGTACCCGGGGGCTGGACTTTCAGACAGTTGTGAGCCTCCATGTGGGTGATGGGGATTGAGACTGGGTCATCTGCAAGAGCAGCCAGTGCTCTTTTTTTGTTTGTTTGTTTGGCTTTTTGTTTTGTTTTTTTGAGACAGGGTTTCTCTGTGTAGCCCTGGCTGTCCTGGAACTCACTCTGTAGACCAGGCTGACCTCGAACTCAGAAATCCGATTACCTCTGCCTCCCAAGTGCTGGGATTAAAGGCGTGTGCCACCACTGCCCGGTGAGTGGCCAGTGCTCTTAACCACAGAGCTATCTCCAATGTCTACAGTTTTAATTAATTTAAAGTTACATGAGGACAGCAATGGCCATGTCAGTCAAAAGATGACTAGAATGAGCATCTGATCCTGTCTCATGGGACGTAGTGAACTTAAGTTCTTCTATCAGTTAAGATAGCCACAACCAAGGCTTTATGATCCAAAATCTTTGACAAAAAAAAACAAACAAAACCCCTCAGCTAACTGTTAAAAGCCAGGTGTTAAGTAGGAAATGATGCATGCATATTGTCAGGTCACCCAGAACAACAGGAACAGCTTAGGCAGAAAAGGTAGCGAGGAACAAAGAATTGTGCTGTTTCCAGGTAGGCTAGCCCTTCACTCCTGCCTCGGCCCTGCTGTTAGCTTGGAAAGCATCCCCGTGTGGATGGTGTAGCACCCAAGTTACTGAACAGGTTGCAGAAACAAGGATGAGAAGACTCCAGCAGAGCAAGCTGTCTCTGGGAAAAGCTTTCAGATCAGCAGGTGGAAAGCACCTGTAGGCCTCTTGCTTGAGGAAACAGAAGGGGTTCTTTCAAATGCTCCCTAAGGAGACTGGCAAAGGGCTGGCACACGGAGGACCAGCCCAGGGCACAGCAGAGCTGAGGCTGCAGCCCCATCCTCAATCTAGGTTTGCTCTTTTCCTCATCAAGGGATATTAGGATTGAAGATGTTTTTCTTATATAAGCATGCACTCACTACCCCTCTAAAACCACCGACTCTCTGAAATTGTAAGCAAGCCTCCAAGTAAACGCTTTCTTTTATAAAAACTGTCTTGGTTGTCTCTCACAGCAATAGAACAGTGCCTTAGACAATGGGTGATTAAATGCTCTTATGACTGAAATATGCTCACGCAAAGGTAGGGAAGGCCATCTCGGTCCACAAAAGCACAGTTAACAAAGCCCCAATAGCATAAATGGGGCACAGCAATATGAGACCCATACCTGATGACAGTGGGGTACAGCTCAGAGGTGTAGATGTAAACTATGTTAAAGGCAGCGCTGATGGTCAGCTTCCCCAGCAGGGACAAGGAATGGCTGTTGACCACCGCAAACACACCTGTGTCTGAGGAAGAAAGACAATCTCGGTGAAGTCACCGGCTTTTGTGGGACATTCAAAACCTAAAATACTGAAATATTCCACTGAGGTGAGAAACAGTCTCATAGAATTTTTGAAAGAACATATGACAATGTTCTCAAGAGAACAAAAGGTGAAAGAAATATGGAAAACCTTTTAATCTTTTTTTTTTCCCTCCTCAGTTTCTTACTTGGGTTATTAATTGATAGTTAGATTTAAATTTCTTAATCTACATACGTAAAATGTAAAAGCATTCCAGTTTCACATTCTCACTAAATACTATTGACTATCCTGTGGTTCTTTCCTTATTAACTGGCATTCTATAGTTGTCTGTCTCCAGTGAATTTCTCCCCTTCAAAAATCTGCACACCTCTGCCTTCTAAATAACCATTTTCTCCTTGTGAGAAGAAAGCAGTTCTCAAGCTTTCTGTGCCTCCTCCTGTCACCAGCAACCTTGGCTCTGAACTTCCTCTCTAACTCCCAGCACCTAACTGGCTGCTTCCTCTCCTCAAAGTCCCCAAGGGCTGGCAACACTGTCTCAGGTGTAATTGCCTCTCTTATTGACACTTCTGACAAACAGAAGACCTTGTCCCCTCCTTGGGACGATGTAGATGTGGCTCACGAGCCCCTCTTCCCTTAATATCTCAGTGACTCAGCTGCTCCTCCTGCACCTGCCACTGCCTCTGCCTCCCAGTCCACCGACCAGCGGCGTGTCTCAGGCGCTCTCTTGTCATTGCTCACTTTCTATCTTGTGTATTTCAAGGTATTTCATGCTAAGGTTGGTGTCCTGTTAATTCCTGTCTGACCCAGAATTCCCTGCGGGATAGGGCACACTGTTGATTACCAAGTATCTATTGAGCTAAGAGGCACTAGGACTCCCACTGGCATGAATGTGGTGGGAAGAGTCTGTTCCTGCTACTTCAGCTGCCAGTGGAGGGCATATCACATACCCAGTTCAAAACCATGCCCCTCTACTTTAACATGGTGTCATGAGACCAGGAACAGGCATCTTAAACAGCGCTGCCAAGGCTTGCGGGGATGACCATGGCTGGTTTAAGTGGTCTATATTTAAGCTACAAGGTCTCTCGAGAAAGAGCCCAGGCCTCCCAGCATTTGTGCCAAAGTAAGTTTCTAGGACCCTGGTCTCACTTCCTCTACCAACAATTTAACCAGACTATTCACTTCACCATTTAAACCAATAATTAGGATATATGAGCCTCTTTATTATTTTCTAGAAAATGGGATCAAAAAATATTGAGTAGCACGGAGGAAAACAGAACCATGTAATTATTTGTGTAAACTGAAGTTCCTCAAAAACATAACAAGCCAGACACCTCTGCTGAAGACTGCGCAGGGAATGAATAGTGAGAGCTTTGTATTCCTGAAGAGTTAGAACGGTGCAGATCATAGTCTGATCACCAGGCTTTCTTTAGTGCCATTATTCCCCACCCGTGTTTGATCTAATGTCTTCTGACTATAAAGTAAAGCCTTGGAAATGTACCACTGTCTTCCACCAACTCCAAAGATAAGACTGTCACCAGAGAGCATTCGAAACCAGCAACAGAACTGTTGCTTTAATAAGTTTGTTGTAACCCAGCTGCAATCTGTAGGCACATTTATTACTTCTCTCATCCTGGGGATAGTAAATGCTTACGTGACTGCTTCCTTAACAAACCATGTTATCCTGGGCACCCTGGATCTATATAGGTTCCTGGACATGATCAGTGACATTTGGCTCAAGAATAAAATATCTCTTCTTTACTCTTGAGGTGTGTTGACTTTTAACTGCAAACGGCTGCCTTATGCACAGTGGCATCTTTCAAAACCACATGAAGGCACCCTACATCTTTCCTAACAGGACAGAAGACTGCCATCTGGAAATTTAAATTCACATGGAGCACACAGAGACAGTCATCTAACCTCCGACAGAGTCCAAAGCTGCAAGAGGATCCCACGTGAGGTGGAAGACACCTCCAGCTCAGCTCATTTGGGAAGGCCAAAGCCAGTCCATCTGCGGTTTGAACCTTCTCTCCTCTGCTCCTGCCAACACACCTGCAGTCACTTCATCAGGGGGAACCCACCTCTCCCCTAAGATGGCTTATGTCAATAGCAGACAGCTTTCTTGGTGAAGGTTCCTGCTTGTGCAGCTGCTGGGCTGCTGGCTGTGTTTGGAAGGCTCTACAGCCACTGAGCGGTCCCCTGCCTTCCTGACCTACATTCCTAGTCACTCCCCGTGAATGGTCAAAGTGTTGTTTGGGGAAGAAAGCAAAGTGATTTAGAGGGGAAATTAAAATGAAATTACAGTTTTTAAAAAGTAGATTTGCATAATGCTTGTTTCTTTCCACGTACCGAACTCCACAAGGCCATAACTTATCTCCCACAATGCAGCGTTGAAGGACAGAGTTTTCAGGACTTCCAGGGGCTCTTCGGAGCCATCAGAACAAGCATCTCTTTTGTCCATTTATTACAAAATGATAAGACCCCATTCTCTATTTTTGACTCAATCTTTCATCATGTATGTATGCATGTATGTATGTATGTATGTATGTATGTATGTATGTATGTATGTATAGTGGATATTTTCTCCTAGTCTGTGCTTTACTTTTTCTTTAAGGTGTGTTGTTTTAAGGGACTCATGTTCTCTCTGTTGCTCAGGTTGGCCCTGAACTCCTGGCTCAAGCAACAAACTGTTGGTTTCAAATAGCAAACTTCAGCTCAGTCATTCTCTTCTTTCAGAGAATGATAAGCATAAACCAATTTGTTTTATTTTGCTGTGTTGTAAGACAGACAAGGTTACAGGTAGCCCAGGCTGCCTTCGAACTTGCTTGGTGAAGTCACCAGGCTTGTTTCCCTCTTTCTCAGCTTGAGTCCCTTTCCTGTCTTCTCACTGCTATGTTGCATTTACTGGTCTGTTTCTGACCATGTTCCATAGAGAATGGGCATCCTGATGACAGCGAATATTATTCACTCTTTCAGTGGTAAATGCAGCACTTGCTAGATTCTATCTTCAGGTTAAGGAAATTCCCTTCTTCTTCTAGCTGTTAATATTTCTTACGGAGAATGTATGCTAAAGTCCAGAAACTGCATTTCCTGCCTGTGCTGAGTGATCATGTAACTTTCATTTTTCTTTCTGGGCTTTTCATACGGGGAATATCTCTGATGGGTGCTTGTACTTGAGAGGTAAAGCTTGCTTTTGTTTGATTTAGTCCTCGGGTTAACTGATGGCCTAACGTGAACTGCTGGGAAAGCAAATGAATTGGAATTTTTTCTCATTTTCATGTTTTATAGAACCTCGGAGCAAAGCCATTGGGGCTTGCAGTTCTCTGTGGGAATGTTTCTAACCTCACATTCAGCTTCTCTACAGCAAAGGGCTGCAGAGGTCACCTGTTTGCTTTCACACGGGCTTTCTTGGTTTATTTCTCTACAGACTGGACCTAAACTGATGTACTAGTGTAGGAATATTCACAATGTTTTCCCATTAATGCCTGAGGCTCCTTCAGTGATGGCCCCATCTTCATTTCTGATATTTGTGATCCCTGTCTCCTTATTTTTTACTAGTTTAGAGGTTTATTAATTTTAATTGGTTCTAAACCACAGGATTTTGGTTTCCTTGGTTGTCTCTATTGTTTTTCTGTTTTCATTCCTTGCTTTCTCTCTTACACTTATCACTTTATTCTTCTGCTTGCCTTCTCTTTCACCTGGCTTTCTTTTGTTAGACTTTATCTTCTAGAGACAGAAGTTGAGATTACCAATCTATTCTCTTGATTGTTGATAATTATATAAATAATTCATACCTAGCATTACAAAATTTTCTACATGTCATGAATTTTGATATTGTATATTTAATTTATGATTTAACTAAAATTTTTTTGTAACTTTCTTTGTTATTTTATTTGACCTGCGTGTTTTTTTTTAAAGAGTGTTGTTTAGTATTAAAATGTTTAGCATTTTTTTCAGATACTTTTTATTATTGATTTCTAGTTTAATTCCATTCTGGTCAAAAACTACTTTTATAAGTCTTCAATATTTTAAATGTTCTTTGCTTATGTTCATGGTCCAGACTATGGCATCTTACCAGATGTTCTGTGGCTTTTCAAATGGAAGTCATGTTCCCTTGCACTAGGGTAAGGTGTGTATGAATCAGCTGAGTTGTGCTTGTTCTGCCTTGACTTCCTACTTTTTCAATCAATCACAGAACCAGCTATTGAAGAATCAAGTCTAAGTTCTGCACAGTTCTGTTTTGGGGACTCTGAGTGCTTTATAGGAGGCACACACATAGGATCCTTACATGGTCACTAAAAGGCCATTCTTCAAACATGTACTTAAAATTTTATCAATTTATGAAGCCCTTAGTCATCATTTCTGCAGATAATATTTTCCCCTGAGACCAAAGTTACAGGTCAGGCCACTTGATATTTCCCAGCAGCTCACTGGTGCTCTGTTAGATTTTACTCATTTTTTGTTTTAATTTTGTGGTGAGCAGGTTTTTTTATTTTTATTTTTTTAGTTTTAGCTATGATTGAAATTCATGGATCTCTTCTTCTGTGGACTGTGGATCCAGTCTGCTGTTGGTCTCATCTGTCTATTGCTTTTGCATGTTGCATGTTTCCTCTTGAGCTATTCTGTGCATGTCTTTTTTAAGGCTTCATTTTTCTGTTCATTCCAAGGATGCTTTTTGTCTAAGTTAAGCACACGGGCCACAATTATAGTCACTGCTTGGATGTTCTGGCTTCCTAGTCCTAACACTCATGCACCTCTGGGTTGTCTCTGCTGATTTTTCTCCTTGTGAGGAGGTTTTCTCCTGCTTATATGGATGCCTGGAAATTCTGACTGAAAGCTATGCATGGCTGTTCCCAGGTTAGGTGCTGGGCTCCGTTAGTGCATCACAGAGTATCTATGATGCAGCTCAGTTACTCAGAATCAGTTGATCCTGAAGTGTTTGTGTTGAGCATTTTGGCAAACAGCCTTTCACTTAGGTCTTTTACTTTTGGTCCAGGTTGTCTTCTCTAATGATTAATGTCTAACTAAGGGATGCACAAAGCACTCATAGCCCTAGGTTCCAGTGATGGCTCTACCTGCTGTTGTCTGACGATTTCCTCCACTCCTATCTGGTGGTCCTTTACACTTCTGTTTCATTGTTCTCTCTATTCCTGTCTGGTGATCCTCCCCTTTTCTGTCTGGTGGTCCTCCCAGTCCAAGCTCATGATCCTCCCCACTCATGCCTGGAGGTCCTCCCCACTGCTGCCTGATAGTCTTCCCCATGCATGTCATCCTACTCTTGTCTAGTATGGTTTCCTTCTGTCCTCACGAGTTTCCTTCACTGCATGCACAGAGCCCAGAGGATGTTTCCGAAGATCTCTGGAGGTCTTCCTCTGTGTGTCTTACTCCTCTCAATATTTTTTTCCAGCAACATTTAGCCACCTTAATATCTATTTCCTCTAGCCACCTTAATATCTATTTCTCAATATTTTTGCCTAGCAAATAGTAGCCACACTCAGTGTCTTGTTCTTTGATTCTCTGATTGGCCCTGAGCAAGGACCCTCTTGGAGCCTGCCTTTGTTTAGTGTCCTCTTGGGGATCATTGCCATGTACAGCCTGTTGTCCAATGGCTAAATATAAACATTTTAATGTATTAGTTTTAGTATTTTTAAAAATAAGTTTTATGTTTTGAAGTGGGCAGACAGATGCTCTCTTACTTACTATTATGGCTGAAAGTCTAAGCACTTGTCAGTTCTCCTGTGGCATTGGATTTTTATTATTTTTGGATCACTAAGTTCCCACATTAGATTTCAAGCCGTTTGAAGCCAGGAAGTGGGCCTTGGTTATAGGCAGAACCTTGTATTCATAGATGCTGGAGAAGTTGGGGCAGAGATGGGCAGATGACTCTGAGGAAGGAGATGGGACATGCTGGCCACTCTGGGCAGTCAGTACACACACTCTTCAACGTCAGTGCTGCTGCTCTGGTGCATGCTAACATCTTCCAGAGAGGCCACGGCTTCCATGAGCCTCACCTACAGGGTGAGGTTAGTGCCACCCTAAGGTCAGTCTTTCAACCCGGGCTAATCTCCACCAGGCCTGCCACTGGAGAGTTAAGAACTGGCCATAATAACACAGTGCTAATGCCCAGACACCACAGCTTCACCGTTTGAAATCACGATGGTCAGTGCATCTTCACCAGAGCACAGGCTGTGCTGGGAGTCAGGGATAAAATTCCAACCCCTCGCTATAAAGCTGGACACGCTACCTGACCAGTCTAGATTTTAGTTTCCTTATGTGGTAAGTGACAAATAATGACCTTCTGTATATGGAGAGAGTCCAGCACTTAGTCAACACTCCAAATGGCAATTTATATTGTAAGATTAATTAGGACACTCCTCTAAGCACACATACAAACCAAGTACAATGCCTGCTGACCAATCTGTTTTTAAAAATGACTAAGTGGCTCTGTTAACATTCCTAGTGGAGAACACACCAGGAGGCCAACCAGGAAGGAAAAATGTGGATAGGAAGCTTCTCTCTATTAGTGTTGAAAGTTTTTAGATTTTGGAACATTTTAGATTTCAGCTTTTTAACTTAGGGATATTCAACTTATAATTATAAATCACAGGCTGCAAGATCCTAAACATCTGTTTTTTAGCTTGTTTTCTATGTCTCCTAGAGATATATTGTCACAGTATTCACAAATGCCCCAAAAACTGAGAACCACAACCATATGCAGATGCTAAAAAGAAGCCAGTGGGTAAAAGAGCACCTGAAAGGCAGAAAGGGAGGAGTGCAGGTGTGGAATGGTTCGTAGAGAAATGCACGGAAATGAGCAAGAGCACAATGGAGAAATGAGCAGGAGCATGGTGGAGAAGTGAGCAGGAGCACAGTAGGGCAATGAGCAGGAGCACAGTGGAGAAATGAGCAGGAGCACAGTGGAGAAATGAGCAGGAGCACAGTGGAGAAATGAGCAGGAGCACAGGGGAGAAATGAGCAGGAGCACAGTAGGGCAATGAGCAGGAGCACGGTGGAGAAATGAGCAGGAGCACAGAGGAGAAGTGAGCAAGAGCATGGTGGAAAAATGAACGGTCTTTAAGCTCACAGGAGCTGCTAATAGAAACTGTGAGGTCTCTTTCTTAATATATACTTAACAGAACCTTCATAACCTATAGTTTGAAACTCTAAAAAAAAAACAGATTTTAAAAAAAACATGCAAATCATCTTAAAGGGTAAATATGAATAGTTTAAAGAATTTCTTTTAAGCTCAGAGAGGATTCTAGGAAGAAGAGCAAGGGTTAGGCACAAAACGTTGGCCATCTGTTCTCTGCCTTTAGTGATGAATCAAAAGAAGGGAAATGGGCTCAGCCGTAGTGAAAGAGGATCATTCTGGTAGTCATGGTTATTAAAATCAGAAACCATTTACTAAGGGACATTACAGAATTTCTTTCGTAGGAAATTTTTAAACTTTGTCAGGCTGTCCACTTTTCCCAAGCATAGCTGCTGTGTTACATTCCGCAAGGTTGTGGAAAGCATTGCTTCACTGTCTGGAGCATGTTCATCGGGGAGCACAATTCACAGAGGGTTCCAGCAGCTCTCAGAGCAGAAGGGGATAAAGATCTGGTTAGGAAATCGCTCATGTGTGTCCATGTAGAGTTTTGTTTTGTTGTTTATAACAGACTCCATGTTAAGGGAAAGCCATGTGTAGACTCCCAGGGATGGGCTACCCCCGAACGCAAGGAAGGAAGAGGAGAAAAGATATCCCTTGGCCACTTCCAGAGTGGGATGAGGCACAGAAGAGGCTTATGGCACTAGGACAAAGCTTTTCTCTCAGAAGTGATGCATAAATATGACAGTCCTGGTAGAAAACTTCATCTCCAAGTTGTCTGCACAAAACATGCTCTGCTGAGCATAAAGCTACCACAGATAGAAGCCCGTTATCTTTTGCCTCAGACAAACAAAATGAGAATTCTGGCACTGATATAGGATAAAAAATGGGCAAACATCCTGAATTCTCTAGTTTCCATGAGTTGATAAAAAAAAAAAAAAAAAAAAAAAAAAAAAAAAAAAAAAAAAAAAAAAACCCTGCCCAGCTGTGGTGCAATCCCAGCCTAAACCACTCTTAAATGGAGAATGGTGTGTGATCTTTCACGGCACAGAACTTCTGGTGGTGACTGACTGAGGAGCAGGTACACCACAGGGTCAGGGAGTGAGTCTGGGCCGCCTGGAAGGCTCTGAATAAGACCCTAGAATGACTGAACTTCAAGGAGTCGCAGCTTAGCAGAGGGGCACTTAACATGCAGGCTGCTCTGGGGAATTACCACTTCATGCTTCACAGAAGCTACCAGACTATCTCCATGATTCCTATCCAGAGCACGAGAGCCATATGACAGTAATCAAAATCCCAAAGCTCAGTGCAGGGTGCTGTTAGCCTGTGTGCCCTGGTAGCAAAGCTGGTAGGACTCTCCTCACTGAAAACCATGTCTCTGTGCAGGAACAGTCACACCTCCAATGTGCAAGTACCATAAAAGGAGCACAAAACCAAAAAAAGCTTAGAAATTTGCAAATACCTATATATCTACAGAATTTCTTCCTTTTTTATTATTGAAACAGTGTCTTGCTATGTAGCCCAGGCCTGCCTCCAGTTTGCTACATAGCACAGATCAGCCTCAATCTTGGGATCTTACTGCTTCCGCGTCCTAAGTGCTGGAATTGCAAGCATACTCGGCTATAGCTTTACAAGAATTCCTACATAGGGGTAACAACATTAAGTGAGACGACAAGGAGACATCTATTTCTAGTTAGGGTCTCATGTATCTGACCTCAGACTTGTTATATAGTCAAGGATGACCTTGAACTTCTAATCTTCTGTCTTCATCTCCAGGATTCTGGGATTACAGATTTGCCACCATGCCCAGACTTTGTGTGGTCCTGGGGATTGAACCAAGGATTTTGTGCCGTCTAGACAAGTGGTCTACCAAGTAAGCTTCAATCCCACCCCAAAGGGATATCTTTTAATGCTGTGTTGTTTAGTAAAGCTACAGAATTATAAAAGTACCAAAGCTTCCTACAAATACACCGTATTTGAAGTGTGTGTGTGTGTGTGTGTGTGTGTGTGTGTGTGTGTGTGTGTGTGCCACAGCGTATGTGTGGAAGTCAAACAACAACTTGTGGGAGTTGTTCTCACCTCCATCAATAGGTACTTGTGATGAGACTCAGGTCAAAGGCTTCGTGGCGAGGGCCTTTACTAGTTGAGTCATCTCAGCAGCCCTTAGTCATGCTTTAAAATGACCAAGGGCGTAACCATTGTGATGAACCGTGAAGGTTACTCTTATGGTGTTGCTGTTGTTATTATTAACCTCGGGGAACCAGATGGAGACATTTAGGTTCCTAAGCTACATCTGAGGACCAGTGTCCGACCTCCAGTCCTGAGACTGGCCAGAGTGTGCAGCGTTACTTGCAGCTTGCAAGGAGTGTCTTTCAGTGCAGAATGGGCCTTGGCCTTCCCCGCTATCAAGTAAACAACTCTAACATCAGCAGGGCTGCATACCAGATACCCCAGATGGTAGCTTAATAGCCTGAAAGAATTAATAGCACACCTCTGAGCACATTATTCACCCAGAGAATAGTTCAGGCAATGCAAAGAATCTGGCCCATTATGGCCCACACAATTGCTATGTAATATGCAATCATAGAAATGAAGCATGGCATATGGTAATCCCTTCACTATATTGAGATTCATTGTAATAAAAGTGCTGTTCAAAACCCTCATGGAAATTTGAAAGGCATACCTTTCTTTTCTGGAAGAAACATCACAATAAGGCAGGCCAGTCCTCCAAGGCACAGAAACGCTGCTAGTGTCCGCTTCCGACCAAACCTAAACAATGGGAGGAAATCACATGTCTCTAATGAATCTTATAAAGCCATCTTCCCTCTTCTGCAACTTTCCTACTTAAATGTTCTCAATTTAATCTTTTTTTTTTTTTTTGAGTGGGTGGCAAATGTAGCTGGTCAGGAGACAGATCAGGATATAAATAAGCATGAAAAGGGGAATCCACTGGATGGCAGGATTAGATCATGTTCACAGGGAACGAATCGTCGTATTCCCAAGAGCGTGCACAGCGGCAGGACTGTTTTAAATGCATGCCACCTATTACCTCACTGAATCCTAATAACAAATGTGTGGGCATGCGCAGTGTCACTCTCCGTCTTTCAGAGACTCAATCTAACAAAGAGAGCAGAGTCCACTAGTTTGTTTTATTCTTTGGTTACTGGTTCTTGTGGTGTTAAAAATTTAAAATCAAGGGGCCTTTTTGTTTGTTGGTCTTTGTCTCAAACCTTTGGAAATATAAACAGGAAAAAAATTCTTGTTAGTGGTCTTAATTTAAGTAAAATGAACTGTACACTTCAACTTCCAAATAAGAGGGCCAGGTATAGAATGAGAATGTGACATTAATCTCCACTCTCAAGCCACAGGCCAGCAACGGGCCAGGTCCTTGGCTAGGAACTTAAGTGTTTACTTATAATTCTGGTAACTAATTTGTCAGGGTAATTTTAGGATTGCTGGTTTTAGACTAAGTACAAATGGAAGGGAGCTTAGTGGGGGGACTTACTAAAGTCAGAAAGCTAACTTGTGGCTCAGACTAGAAGGAAACCCAGGTCTGCTTGACCCAAAGACACTGAACTCCCCTGCAGATCCCAGCCCTGCCTTGATGCCTTGAGGCAGTAGCTGCTGGAAAACAGGAAAGATCTGGTGTCTTTTTGACAGATATTTTCCAGGTTATTTTTAACAGCTAGCATGGAATGGCTTTTGAGTGACATTGACCACCCACGATAGGCAAGCCCTAGGCATAGGCTACCCTCATGAACAGCTTCCTGGTGATACTAGAAGTGACCATCAGAGGCATCCCCAGGATCCTGTAGCTGCAAAAGAAGACGATGTGCCTTTCCAGGGATGCTGAGTGTGATGGCTGGACTGCTTCTGGGACCATGGTGAGAGTGAGTGATGGTCACCAGCAGACTCAGGCAAGGCGTCTGCAATGCTCTCTGGGAGGAAGCCTTCAACTGAACAGCCCTGCATTTGGCTCTCAGCTGAAGCAAGCTGTCAGGGTGAGTCAGGGGTAGGATCATAAATGGCATTGCAGCTTACGGCCCAATGTTTTTGCTGGCTTTTCCCTTCCGCTCACTAGCCCACCCCTATTCTCCTCACCAATGTTTTACTCTTTGCTTTTTAAAAACAAAAATAAACAAGAACCTGGCACAGGTTGGCCGGCACCTAGCATTTGTCTGCTGGTCCTTCTCTTCGTTTTTTCAGATACTGGCCAAAGGCCAAGCATATTTTCCTTGGCACTCTGGACAGCCTTGTTTCTCTGACCTCTGTGCATAACTCGAAGGCATGGCATTCTCTCTATCTCCCTTCTGCCTGGAATTCCAGCCTGCCTGCCCTGTTATTTTTCTTTCAAACTCTAATAAAATTGTTTGCAAGCTTCCTTCCAAGTCTGTTCCTAACTTCTTTCATTAACAAGACTAAATAACCTTTAAAGCACTCTTGGTTTCCTGATTAATAGTAGAATGCTAGGAGTGTTATAGTTTGGGTCAAAATGACAATGTCTAGACAATAAGAAATGGCACAAATCACCTGGTCCCTCAGTCACTAAATAACAGAGGGGCTAAGTAGACAGACAAAGATGCTCATTTGTATGAGATAAGTTTTGGAATTTCACTCCCTTGCTCACAAGCAACAAAAGCAGGGAATACTCTGCCCCTTCCTAGTACTCAGGAGGTAGGAAGTCTTTCTAGTTCTGTCAGGTTTGTCTTAAAAGAGTTTGTGAATTCTGAGTTGATGGGATTCTACCTACATGGAGCCAACCACCATATCGCTCATGCTATAAATCTGCATTGACTACTCAATGACTATGAGTTAAAGCCTACATAAGCATTCATATACACAAAACTCAAGAACTACCACCGTAAAAGTGAGCTTAGCTGCGTTTAGCCTGAGAGAAACTCTGGTGGGCAGCGATGTGCATGCAGGAAGGCCATGGAGCATAACAACTGGTATGTGCATATGGAGGAATGTGTATGCTACAACACATGCCTCTGTGGTGGGTCCTTACCATCCATACTCACCATCTTTGGTTAATCAGGTAGATGCAGAGAGGGTAGGATGGAATCTCTATGAGGCCAGATAAAGCCAGATTGGCATAAATGCTCCCCCCTAGGTCACCCGCACTCAGGGTGAGGCCGTAGTACACCAAGCTGCACACAAACCTGTATTGGAGATCAAAGTCCGTAGGAGAGATTAAACAGTCCCATTCAATATAATACCCTCTGCTTCAAGTAATGAGTTTTACTCTCACACTGAACTTTCTATCTTAATCTAAACCTCTATCCTATTAAGAAACAAAGGCACAATGGGGCGTTGAGAGTGATTTATGTCTATGTATTCCATAAAGCAAATGGATGTATAGTTCCTGCTTGAGAAAAGACATTGTCCCTGCCCCCTCAAGCGTTTCTGCACTGCCATGAAAACAATAGCCCTGTTCTTACTTCATTGGGTCCAGTAATCTAGGGAACATGGCCTGTAGCCTTGTGATATTATCAGAAGGGCTGGACAGAGCCTCCTATGGGGACAGCCAACCGGGATGGCCAGAGAATGGCCTGGATCCTCAGGTGGGTCATCGGCAGGCCACAAGCCTGGCTCTCCATCTCCCTAGAACCCTAGTCACTTCCAATGCAAGGTCTTCAGCAGGTGCACAAACTATAGGGACCAAAGTAGAGAAGAAAAGACCAGGATCACGGCAGAGCAGGACCTCCTGGGAAGATCAGCATGGAGGGAGGCTCTTGAGAGACATTAACTCATTTCTGCACACTAACACTGAGATTCACACTTAGGCAGCACCTCCCAGCCCTAGTATTGTGCTGGATCCAAGCCCGTCTCCTGCAGTGGGGAATGATGTGACACGGAGCACAGCTCAACTGAGTACTAACCTGAAGCTCCGATCAGACTGAAGTGCTCAGAGGAGCACGAGTGATTAGCAAGCTGGTATATTAAAACCACAGCACAGAACAGCTGGTCCCAACAACCCTGAGCCTGCTCTACTGGTGGATGAACGGAGCTGGTAAAGCACAAGTTCCCACCCAAGCAGCAGACTCCCTGGGCTTTCCAGCTCCCCTAGCCGATCATCTGTTGCAGTTCACGGTGGCCAGTGCTTGCTAAACAGCTTGCTCATTTGCTTCTGTGTTGTTTTCCCTAGAAAAACCGTGGTATACTGTGGCTGCACTGGCGTCACATGGCAAAGGGAACACTTTACTCTTCCCTCTACCAAAAAACATAGAAGTGGGCCACGTGTCCTAGGCTATGAAGGACAGGCCATAGTGGGCTATAATATAGCTCAAAGACAAAGCAGTAGAACATTTGACCTAATATGTATAATGCCCTTCACTTCCTTATTACACACACACACACACACACACACACACACACACACACACGCAAACACACACACGCAAACACACACACACGCACATAGGCACGCACGCACATAGGCACACAGGCTCGCTTGTATGCATTCTCGCTTACACGTAAGCTTTAAAGGTAGACATTTCCTCCAAAGCAGCTGATGGAGCACGTGACAAGGAAACTCACAGTTGGGTAGAGCTGAGTTCCTGTGCTCTAAGTATTTGCTTTTAGCTAGTAAGAACCTCCAATCAGCAGTGTCAGCATTACACTGCAGGTTTGGTCTTCAGGGGTTCTCTTAACCTCCATGCCTCTAACCTTGGGTCTTTGACATTACCATGCTCATCATTCTCTGGGACACAAGCCACACAATTGTCTCTCTGAAACTTCATTCTTCAAAAGGAGCCACCTAGAATCCTGGATACAGCTTATATTAACCCAGAAGCATTCTGAGAGGCAGGCTGGCATATGCTAAGTGAGTGAATATCAGGCTTAGAGTGTTAACCCTTCATCTACCAACTTGATGGGTAGTTTTGTCCAGCCCTGGGAAACTATCAGTTCCAGAGATAACATTTCCAAGAGAGCAGAGGGGTTCACACAGCAAGCACTGAGGGGAAAGAGCCTTGGTGTTTTGTTTTTGTTTTGACAAAGCAGCCTTGTACCGATAAGGGAGCAAGCTTTCTGCGGTCCTGTGGCTGCAGGTAACCCTGACAAACAGGTTATCCAGAGACCTTTAGCATTCAAACTGAAGATTCCACAACATCTCTCAGAATTACCAGATGAACATCAGGATCAGAGTATGTCCTAGGAGGACCCGGTAGCGGAACAGATCCAGGAAGCTTCCAGTTTCCCTGTAGCTCCTGTTGGCCGGATGTGTTAGTGAGAATGTGCACTTGAGCTTGCGGTTCCTCTTGGCAATGAAGTACAAAGCCTCTTCCGCCTCACTCAGCCGACCCTGGGAGTATAACCAACGAGGTGATTCAGGAATGAATCTGAAAGACACGTCATTAAAGGCTGGATATTCAGACAGGTGCACGTGCAGAGGAAGGAGACAAACATCCCCTTGGTAGGTGGCTTCCCTCACCATGGCTCACTTCCTTCACAAGCATAAAATGACTTCCCCAGTGACACATGAGAGAAAACAAAGGGGCCACCCTGAACACTGCAGTGACGGTAAACGGTGGCTCATTTTTATCGGTTGGAACTGAGCTTTTCAAATATTGGTTTTAATAAAGGTAAATAGTTTCCATTTCCTTTTAAATAAGTTTCAGTAAGTGAATGGCAAATCTCCAGTACTGGAGGATGCATGTTCCTACATAGCACAGGCCAGGCTCAGCTCTGACTCCCACTAGATGTTGATAGACAGACAATACGGCAGTGGGCATAGCCTAACTTTGTATTTTTCTGATCTCACTGTGTAGAACAGGCTGGCCTCGAACTTGCTAAAAAGCCCAGAATAACTCTGAACTCAAGACCTTCCAGAGTGCTGGGGTTATAGGCTCATCCATGCCATCATGCCTAAACAATAAGGTTCTTAAGCTCTGGAAAAGTCTAGCATTGAGATAGAAATTTTTATCAAAGAAAACATTTCAAAGGTGTTTGTAACACAATGACATGTTACTTAGGAGGAATCATTAAGATTACACAAAAGCAGGAAAGAGTGTAACAGATTTTTGTCACTTCTGAATATTCATTGCTTCAAAATACTCAAACCATCCAACACACCAGCTTTAGAGTTGGGAAGGGCTTTCCTGTTTTGCCAGAATAAGAGTTGCTGGTAGTTAGCTTCTAGTTACAGAAAAATAGGCATTTCCTAACACAACCACAAGGTGTTGAGCCACTCTTTGCTAGCCCACCAGTGTCTTCACAATTTCAAAACTTAGGCACTACATGGAGTTTGCTTCATCATTCTGTTTTAGGAGGGCTCCCCAAAGATGTGGCGGAATAGAAACCTTTACAAAATTGTGTGTGTGTGTGTGTAAGGTTATATGTTGTGTTCTTAGAGGCCAGGGGAAAATGTCAGGTCCTTTAATCTATCCACTCTTCACCTTATTCGTTTGAGGCACGGTCTCTCACTGAACCTGGAACTAGGCTGGTGGCCAGCAATTTTGGAGGGATTACTGGCACATGTGGCTATATTCAGTTGTTTACGTGAGTACTAGGATTCGACCTCAAGTCTTCAGGTTTGCAAAGCAAGCTCTCTTACCCACTGAACCGTCTTTCCAGACTGGATGCCTTCTTTACTAAACACAACATCAAAGTACTTTATTTTTAAAAATTCAATCTGATATTTTCTGCCTTAAGTCAAATTTTGATGAATAAAATATGTTTTTTTTAAAATTTCTGATACCTCTCTCTCTCTCTCTCTCTCTTTTTTTTTTTTTTTTTTTTGGTTTTTCGAGACAGGTACCTCTCAGTAAGGATGGTGAGAGCAACAAGCACTATCAGCCCTGGAAGCATTGTAGACAGTCGTTCTGTCACTAACCACTGAGTGAGCATTTCCACCCTACACAGGGCAGGACAACTGGTGCTGAGAGGAAAGATGTCAGGGCAAAAAGGAGTTTTTACAGAAATTACCGACTGGGGACAAGGACACTCGTGTGCAACCTTGAACTGTCTATCAAAGCCATTTATAATGTCTTGTAAAATCTTTTAGTCACTTCTTTGTTGCCATTTAATTACGATGTTGACTAATATGTAAATAACCAAATCAATGCTGTCCTGTTGGAAGCTGCATCTGCCAATGACCAAGCTTGACCCACTGACCCAGATGCGTGTAGAGCTACTGTGTACACGATCTGATTGAGTCTTCGTGTAAACAAAAAGAACTGTTAGGAGACAGCTAACCTGCCTATGCAGAGAAAACATATGAAGAGAATTTAAACTGGGCAGAGTTGGAAGGAATGAAAAAGAACCAGCAGGAAGCATATCAAAATCCTAACATGATTATGGGTTGTTAACGGAAGCCACATACTCCCCGGCCTCTCTGTGATTTTAGAATGGCTAATTAGCAAAAAAACAAAACAAAACAAAACAAAACAAAACAAAACCCTCCTTCCGTGACGCCACCAACCATATGAAGATGACATTTTGGAGTGAGAATGCTTGCTCTCCATTGTTCATGTCCCAATGTCATTTCCCACTAAGGACAGTTCCTCTAGCACTAAGCAGTAACTAACTCAGATTGTAGACTCACGGGAAACAAAAAGACACAATGGCTCACAGCATCCATTGAGTTTGCACTGCTATTGAAGGAGAGATAAGAGCCAGGCTAGGTGCAGAGGTATGAGCTTTGTTAAGTATTTGAAAAGAAAACTCATTTATTCACCAATACACACATAACTGCTTATTAACTCAATGTACCCTATGAAATACAGGATTATTACTTTTAAAAATGTACAATGTACAAACTGTAAAATGCTACTATTTCCCTTTATAATAAAATTACCTCCTCACTGTTCACATAATTTATTCCTTTAATGATTTTTTTCTTTACTGCAGGTTAACTATTCTGCTACATTCATTTCTGCATTTAACTATTCTCTTGTTTTCAAAGACACATAGGTGCAAATTTCAGTTCAGATCTCACAAAATCTCAACTTAGAAACAATAAATGGCTACTAAATAACAGAGCCACTGAAATTAAGATAATACCACAAGTCTGTCTCACTGTATGCCACAGAAGAAACCCCAGATACCATTGAATGAAGTCTTTGTTTACACAAAAGATTTTAGTCTGATATCTTAGAGAATATACAGCTTTCATTTGACACATTAAAGCTTGGTTAAGTGGGCTGAACTTGGTGGCTTACCACTGTAATGTGACACGTTGAGTGTAGAGATCCACACTGCCCCACGTTTGAGGGGCACTATGTTGAGGACCGCCCTGCCCCATGCTTTGGGGCCACTATGTTGCTGTCCACACTGCCCCACGCTTGGGGCTAAGTGCTCTGGTCAAGAGAGAGAGTGGGGCTGCAGGGGCAAGAGAGGCGAAGAATGGAGGCAAAACAGTGTGTGTGTAGTCAAGTCTGGTTACTCCTTTACTGCCCCCTCCTATTGACTCCTATTGACTCCTATTGACTCCTATTGACTCCTATTGACTCCTCTTGACCCTATTACAAGGAAATCCTGAGTATTTATAAGCACATGCAGGAGAACACAGGTGAAAACATTTTACCACACGCACCATGCAGCTGGGGTCACTAAACAGCAAAACAAGCTATGTGGGATAAACAAGATGTTTATCAGAGTGTGCTCAGCTGTTGTAGGCTGTTGAAAAACAAGTCTCTTTTCAGGGTATATGGCCCGAGATGGCTGCAAAGATGATAGCTGCTTTCTAGCCACTTTCTGCTAAAAGTCGGCTCCCAACACTTGAGTGATTGTGGAGTCCACCCTAGCCTGGGAATTATTCTTGTATTGCTATGAGCATTCCTGTAGACAAGTTATCTCTTGTAGACTCTGTACTTGGAGACCCTGAAATGAGAGTCCTGTGCAAGATGGACAGATGTCACTACATGGTCAGCACTTATACTTGGCTCCACAGTATAAGACCTCAGTCTCCGACCTAGCCCATGGTGAGATCTAGCTTGAAGATCTTTAAGCTTAAGGCATTGGGTTAAAAAGAAGAAGAAAAAGGAAAAGAAAAAATGAAAGATAAATTTCAATAGCCTGAAGGCCAAGTACTGGGAAATTAAACATGAGATACCTGCATTCTAAACTAGCATCTCTCTCTCTTCAAGGAGCTGGCAAGAATTGAACGTTTGCAGTTTAGCTCTTCCCAGAATTCACTGCAGGCAAGCTCCTGGAAGATGTAATGCTGCTTGCTTGCCTGCTCACATCCTTCCAAGACATTCCTGTTTATGGAACAAAAATTCCAAGGAGAGAGACTACTTACAAAGATAAGAGAAAGACTGCTGTTCCCTGAAGGTTGACCAGAACAGCTAGGGTCCTCCAGGAGCGGATGAAGTATCCTAACAGGGCATACTGTGCGATGCCAACAGCAAAGAAGAGACCGCCAATCGACCCTAAAGCAGGGAAAAGAGAATCGTCACTGGAGAAGATCACCCACAGAACCCTTTCCAACCTGATCAAGTGTGCATGTCCTCCTTGTGAGATATCAGCCCTGCCCCACTAAGTGTGAGGCAGAAGAGGGGGAGAGAATAAATAGCACCCAGCTTCTAAAGATTATAAAACACCAAGAAGGGCCAGAAATCTGTGAAAATGGAGGAAGGGCAGCTGAAAACATGTACCCTGTGTGGACAAGATGGAAGTTCAAGGTTTTAGTCAAGTGCTTTCTGTAGTGGGTGTTGCAATGACTTCTGTCTGCACCTGGGGCTGAGGCTGGAGATATTTTTTTCAGTGGGGATGATGTGGCTTTTGAGTCATGCAGTTCCTGCAATGCTGATCTTAATTTTTAAAAATAGTTGTATTTTGTTTTACTTATTGTTAAGTGTGTCTCTGTGTGTGTGAGCTTGCGTGTGCCACAGTGCACTTGAGGAAGTTGGAAGACAACTTGTATGTGCCACAGATCAGACTCTGATAGGCTTGTCAGAGAGGGTCTGAATGCATGGAGCCACTTCCAGCCCTTGGCTCTTAATCTTTATTACAGAGGCTATTGAAATATTATCATGAAAATATTACCTTGAGCCACCCCCAACTCCCCCCTCTGCTCTCTACTTAATTTATCACCATCAGATGTATGACTCTTTACACTTTCTTGTTTCTCACCTGCCTCTCCCAAGTAGCAACACAATTTGTTTGAAGCCCGGATTTTTGTCGAAACACTAATGGAAAAATATCAACCACAGAACCGTAAAGAAGCCTATGTTTTTTAAAATAAGTGTTGAGATAAAGATTAAATGTACCAGCTTGCCTGATGTTCTTGCAAATTCTATACCTCTGGCACACTTTATGTAACTGCTGTTATCACTGTGGGCAGGTTATTGAGTTTTGTTGAGAATAATCTATAGTGTGTGATGTTTTATGAAACAGGTACCATTATTAACTGCACACTGAAGCAAGAAAATAGCTTGCAGGTTAGGGGAAGGTGTCTCTAATACAGCATGTTGGCTATGGCAAAGCCAGGCCCTGTACAGGGTCCACCGCACTCTGAGCCATTCCCGTCTCCTTTCTCCTCTGTATGGAGAGGCAGGGTATTTTATTGTTTTCTGAGACAGGACTCTGTTGTGTAGCCCCGGATGTGCTGGAACTCATTCTATAGACCAGGCTGGCCTTGAACTCAGAGATCTACTTCCTCTGCCTCAGGAAAACTGGCATTCTAGGTGTGTGCCACCACTGCCTGGCAGGAAAGGCAGTTTTTTAGATGGGCTTTAATGGTCTTGATCTTATTTTTTTCTATGATAGTCTTATAAACAAATGTTTTCTTAGACCTTTGTTTATAACTTACCACTTTATAACAAAACATGATGACTTGTATATATTTTTTTGCCCTAGTTAGGAAAAGAAAGAGCCAAAGGAGTGTGTGTGTATGTGTGTATGTGTGTGTGTGTGTGTGTGTTCAGCATTCTGAAAGCAGGATTCAGCAAGTGTGGGGATAGAGACAATATGGAGTCCCCTAGAAATTTAAGACAATCAATAGCTATTTGCAGATTCATTCTAGTACATCAAATAGCACCTGGCTGGCTTCCAAGGATAAAGCTTTTTTTTTTTTCTGTCACTCAGTATTCTCCTATGACCACACAGTCAGGGGATAGTATAGGCTAGTTTCAGAGGGATCAAATTTAAACGCCAGTTCTACCAAATACTACAGCAGTGGTTCTCAACCTGTGAGTCATGACCCCTTTGGGGGTCAAATGATCCTTTCATAGGAGTCACATATCAGCTATCCTGCATATTAGATATTTACATTATGATTCATAACTAGCAGAACTACAGCTATGAAGTAGCAACAAAGATAATTTTATGGTGGGGGGGAGGTCACCACAACATGAGGAACTATATTAAAGGATCGCAGCAATAGGAAGGCTGAAAATCACTGGACTGCCATGTGATTTTGAGCAAGCCACTCAATCATCTCGAACGTCTGTCTTCTCATCATTGAAATAAAAACAATACTTGTCTCAAAAGGTAGTGTTTATTATTAATAGCGTCCAAAAAAAATTAGTGCTTGTTATAAAAGTGCTACATTTGAAATCTCTCTACTTTTCTCCTTGCAGTGATGGAGCATCTGACAGAAATCAATTTAAGGGTGGAAGGGCTTATTTTGGCTTACACCCTGAGAGGCCTGGAATCTGTCATGGTGGAGAAGCATGGCGGGGAGAGTGTGAGGCTGCTTGTTCATGTCTGGGCAGATCAGGGAGTGGAGAGGTGAATGCTGGTTCATTCCCTTTTTGTTCTTTCCTGCTTTCCTCGGTCTGCTCTCTCAGTCCACAGGATGGGGTCACCTTCTTCAGGGTGGGTCTTCCCCTCTCAGTTCATCTTCTCTGGAAACTCTTATCTCAGGCATGCCCCAAAGTGTGCTCACTAAAGTATTTCGTAACACAAGTTGACAGTTGCAATTAGCTCCCACAGCATCCTGCTACAATCTGGGTTTGGGTCTGTGCTCATCTATTGATCAGAGTCAGGGCAGGGAAGACATCTGGTTATGAGCATCCTCTTCAGAAGATTTTCTACCTTCCTTTCCTTTCTAACTTCAAGAACCCCTCAACCACAGTATACCGGAGAACTATTTTATTATTCCTGTCATTCAAGTGGGGACAACCAATCATGGTTCCCCTAGCTGTAAGGGTAACCCTTGCTGAACCAATCAGAACTTGTCATTTCAAATACTGTGCTCAGAGCTCCTGGGTCTCATCTCTGACTGAGAAAGTTTTCCGACGGGATGGAGAACAGAGTCGAGAAGCACCTGACTTCCAGGTTTCAGAAATCTCCTTGGCCCAGCTGCACTGTCATGAGATGCTGAGCGAGTGGGTTCCCTCTATATCCACACTCTTTAGAGTTGAGCATCCGTCACAATCAAATGGACATGGTGGACGAGGAAGATGATTCAAAGGTATGTTGTAGCTCGGTGACCTTATGTACTGTGATGACAGTAGCAGGCAGAGGTCCAGACAGTAATGTCAATTGTAGGTAGAAAGAAAGTAGTGTTGAATCTGAGAGTCACAGCTAAGATCCAGCAAGAAGCCACACATATATACCTGTAAATGACAGCAGGCCCTAGTAAAAGAGCTGCAGACCTGACAGGACTCAAATCATTGAAAATGCAAGGATTCCAAGTCCCTTCATCATTACAATCCTGGAATACCATGTGTGGTCTACTTCATGTTCTGTGCCTTAGGGTCTTTGTGCTTTTAGTCACAGTTGTTGTCCATTTATTTCTTATACATTTCAACTCTCTTGTTCCTGCTCAGTTAGATCCTGCCTAAATGTTGGCAGGTTAGGAAATACTATTTAGTTCTGACATTATTTTGTAAAAGGAACCAGTGACTGCCCCGGTTTTCAGACCCAGACCCTGAAGCCATGCTTGGGCCTGTGTCCCCCTCTCTGCTGGTCCCTCTCCAGGTCATGGCCATCCAAATCTAACTCAGTTTTTCTTCCTTCCTCTCTGCTGAACTATCATTGGGCTTACACAGCCAATTACACAGCTCCTTGAAAGATGCCTCAATTTTTATTTTCTCTTCTCTGTGGTCATATATCCACGAGAACACCCTTTCGGGATGAAGTCCCATCACTTCTTTATGTAACATAAGCCCTTGTGGCCTTCATCTGCATTCTGAATAAAAACCCAAATTGCTTGTGCTGCTCACTTTGGGCCAGGCACATCTGGTCCAACCCCTCCTCATTCCTCTTCCCCTGGCCCCCTTCCTTTACCTTTTCTAATTGCACCATAGTAGGACCTCAGGCCTTGGTCCTTGCCATTCTAACTTCAGGATTTTCACTGGCTGAACTGCATGTACATAGGTTTCCCTATTCATTCAAATCTTAAACCAAACACATACTCTGCAGTTTTCTCAAACTAGCCTATTGAGCTACTCTGGAAATTACTATGTGACCCAGCACATTGCTTAATTCTTCTCATTGTCCTTAGAATTTTCTGGAATTGCTTATTTTCTCAGCTTCCCCTAATTAAAAGATAGTCTTCATGATAGCAAGCTTCTGAAGGTAGGAAGGCAACCAACACTCCTAGCAGCTATGGTCCTAACCAGTCACATCACCAGCCAGCACGGCACAGTAGCCCTAATGACACAGTAGTGGCATGCTTACCTTAGCCAGAACCAGTTTCTCACTGATCAGACTTAAGACCTGCCCAGCAAGAAGGAAACCATGCCTGGTGCTAGAACTCAGTGTTAGTGCAGACATGGCTGTTGGAGGCGTCGCTACAACCCTTAGTTTACTTAAACAGCATAATCATAACAATAATCTACGAACATTTGTCCTTATATTGACATATAAGTGTAGTGTTCATCCCTCATTAGGAAATGTCTCTTTGCAGCAGACACAAGTACCGAGAAACACAAACAACCAAGTGCAGAATTCTCATCCCAGCAGATACATTTACAAAGCATTCCCTCTCCTTAGGCTGAGAGGATAACTCGGAAGAGGGGTAGGAAGACTGTAAGAGTCAGAGGATCAGGGAGTTTCCTGTGAGAAAGAGTATCACCTAGAAACATTGGAAGTTAAACCCATAAAGTCTCACCAACATTACTGCTGCTCAAAGGTGAGCTGAACAATGGCAGTATCAGTGGACATGCCAAGATGGGCAGGGAAAAGCCCATGAGGTCTCAACCTTACACACAGAACTACAGGTAACTGAGGCAAGCTGGGAAGGGAGAGGAGGTCATCCTTAGAGATGAGTACAGCAATTGCTGTCGAATTTCAGGTCAGCCCTGAAAACACACATATAAGTAACACTGTATGGACTGATAAGGTTATATTTAGGAATATATATATATATATGCATATGTATAAACATTTAGATATGTGCATACAGTAACAATAAAAAACGGACATGAATTTGAAGAGGGGTGAGGAGGGACATGTAGGAGGGTTTGGAAGGAGGTAAGGCAAGGGGGAAATGTTATGATTATAATCTCAAAAAAGTTTTAAAAAATACTGACTTAGTTCTAAAGAGTAGAAATGGCATTCTCTCATAATTTTGTCGTTTAGAAACATTTTTATCAATCGTAAGGCCAATTTTGTTCCCGTATTTGTACAAAAATAGTGTTTGCATCAATGACTGGTAAGTAAATGAAATGTTTTTTTTAAAGAAGAAAAATCTCCGAAAGTTATCAGTGCAAATCTATAATCCAAAAGGTAGAAGTTTAGATATAAGCAAATATTGTCTCCTCAGACAATATTTAAAGTCACATAGTGTGTGTGTGTATGTGTGTGTGTCTGTGTGGTATATGCATGCATGTGTGTGTGTGTGTGTGTGTGTGTGTGTGTGTGTGTGTGTGCATGTGTTGGGGGGCATAGTGTGTGTGTGTGTGAGTGTGTGTTGTATGCATGTGTGTGTGTGAGTGTGTGTGTTGTATGCAGGTGTGTGTGTGTGTGTGTGTGTGTGTGTGTGTGTTGGGGGGGGCATAGTGATGTGTGTGCAGTTGCTTGTGCCTGTTTATGTGGAGTCCAGAGGCTGATATGTGTCTTTCTCTAGTGCTCTCCACATTATGATTTGAAATAGGGTCTCTCAGTGAACCAGAACCTTACCACTTCCCCAGCAGAGGTGACAGACATACACTGTCAAGCCTGGCTTCTTATACGAATGCTGAGGAATGTGAAACCGGCAAATACTTTACTCATGGAGTTATATCCTCGGCCCCAGCCTTTGTGCTGGTTACTTTTATATCAATATAGCACAAGCTAGAGTCATTTTGAAAAAGGGAATCTCAGCTAAGAAATGACCCCACAGGGCTGGACTATTGGCAAGCTTGTATCATACTTTGTTGATTAATGATTGGTGGGCGACACTCTGGGGCTGGTGGTCTTGGGCACTGTAAGCAAACAGCCTGAGCAAGCCATAAAGAGGCAAGGCAATAAACAGCATTCCTCCATGGTCTCTGCATGCAGGTTCCTGCCTTGAGTCTCTGCCCTCATTCCCCTGGATGGCAGACTACAAGAGTAAAGTGAAATAAACCCTTTCCTCCCCAACTTGATTTTAGTCATGGTGTTTCATCATAGCAATAGAAACCTTACCTAAGACAACCTTTAGAAATGATTACTGGGCTAGTGAGATGGCTCAGTGGGTAAAGGTGAGATGGCTCAGTGAGTAAAGATGAGAGCACTCTGTGGGTAAAGGTGTTTGCTGCCAAGCCTGATGACCTGAGTTTAATCCCCAGGTGCCACATGATGGAAGGAGAGAACTGACCCTTCAAGTTCTTCTCTGAGCATGTGCGTATAGGCGCATGTGCTCCCACACCTGTGCGTGTGAATGCATATACAGGCAAAACAAAAAGCGTAAAAATGTTAAATAATTCTTTCTACTGTATGTGTGTTCTTGAGAGGATGTTGGAATTATTAGAAATAATATCAAATACGGCCTCCGTTTAGAAATTTAGCATCAGTAAGAAATGTGACTATGATGCCCTCTATTGACCAGAGAGAAGAGTAAGAACGAGGAAAGCCATGAAACAGGAGTCACTAGGATGAAGTTAGGGGCCTCAGGGAAAGAGTGCTGAGTTTCCTGGCTTTGCCCTATTTCCAAGTGTAGGGGAGAAAGTGATAAATGCTCTTCTGAGCAAATGGGCCACTCGCCACAGTCATCTGCAGACAGGTCATGAGGTGGGTGTGGCCACCTGTCTGTGAGGCAGACCCAGGGAAGGCTTCCATCAGGGAGTATGAACATCGTGATGTCTGACACTTTGAAGCACACACTGGAGAAAGCCAGTGTGATGGAGGCTGAGCACCCCTAATCCGAATGCCCCCTCCAATCCCAAATGTTCTAAAAATTCAAAATAGTTTGAGAGCTAACACAATTTCTCAAGTGGAAAAAAAAATCCATTCTTTACCTGGACATGATGGTTTGAACCCAAAATAGAGACACTAAAAATGCCGCATAGCATCTCCTTCAGGCTATGCGCATAAAGCAGCCAGGAAATGTAAATGCAATTTGTGTTTAGAATTGGGCCACATCTCCAAGACATTTCATTATGCATCAGAATGTGGAATCCGGAACACTTCAGGTTCCCAGCATTAGAGTAAGGAATATTCAGCCTGTAAATAGGAAGTGTCTCAAGCCCAAGTGTGTTTTCAGACTCTCCCTTAAACCACTCACATCCAGAGCTGCAAAAAGTGAAGCAGTACCTGCAAGTGCCCAGTAGGCGGTGCCCACGCACTCATTTAGCAAGACAAAGGCCACCAGGGACATCCCTCCATTCATCATGCCCACCAAGAAGCGAGTTACTGCAAAGAATTCATATGAGGGGGAAAATCCATTTGCGATAGCAAATAAGATGTCAAGAGCAAAACCTGGGAAAAGAAGAACAATATTCAATGACCCAGAAGCAAAACAGCATTTGAAGAAAGTAATAAATTATTTTCATCAGTTTGTAAAATAAACCTTTGTAAACTTAAATGTCCTAAGATATGTTTTTTTTTATTTTTTTCTTACCAATTTGCCTTGAAAATGCTGAAGAAAAAACAAGGCTTGCTTTCTTTGTTTTACAATTTCTGTCAATCACACACCATTTTCAGTTATTTGTAATAATGCTAGAAATTGAAAATCCTCACTCATATTCGGCCTGTCAAGACAGCTACGCCAGGTCCTATACAGCTCATTTGAAATAAATCAACACAGAAAAATACAGGGAGATGGAAGGGAAGGCTGTGGCAATCCTTCACTGCTCTCTTTAGAAACAGGGCAGAGATTACAATTTGGGGGTTGCAGAAAGCACTGTCAAAAAAAAATGTCTTTAACAAAAATATCTGGTCATAGCCAGGTGAGCTCATTTCAGAAATCCACTTGGCCAGAGTCAGCACTGGTGTGGCATAGCCTCTCGCCAACGTAATAAACGGAAGCTCTCTGTCCACCTGCGAACTCACAGAGAACCTTAAGGAAATTACCATAAGAGTAATATAAAAATAAAGCCTCTTATTCAGTGTACGCATATGGTGACAGATTACCTGTGAGATAGACTTTTTTCCTTCCAAAGCGATCTGAAAGCTGACCAAAGGAGATAACACCAACAAACACACCACTGAAGAAAAAGGAGCTGGCCGCACTGACTTTGTAAGATCGGTTGGCAATTAAAAACCACTAGAAAAGAAAGAAGAAAGAAAGAAAAAAAACAGAAAGGGGATAATTTAGTCCACAAACAGCAGTTTGCAGTGAGCTAAATTAGTCTATTACACAGCCCAGGCTGGACTCGTCACTGCATCAACCACCGTTAGCCAGAATCTGGTATAATATTCATCTTAGACAACATCCAAGGAGACAGCTTCAGAAACACTGGAAATCATTACTGCCATAATATATTTCCAGAGTGTTCTTCATATACTTCTAACAGAACTGAACACAGCATGTAAGTGCTAACTACATATGTGATTGTTGACTATGGCTTTATCCTGAGCACTTGGCAGTTTTTGGAGAGGAGACGCCTTGTTCTATTTCTGTTTTTCTGATGCCTACACATCACATGGCACATATGAAGTGATCAGTGAGTAATTCTTTAGTTTAACAAATTAATGTGTTTAAAATTCCTTGAAAATGTTTCTCAAAAAATTAAAAATGGGAAGTGGGGCTAAAGAGATGGCTCAGAGGTTAAAGAGCACGTGGCTACTCTTCCAGAGGACCCAGGTTTGATTCCCAGCACCCACATGGCAGCTGACAACTTTTGGCAGCCTCAGTTCCATGACATTCATTGCTGCCTTCTAGGTTCTGAGGACACTGCACAGACATACGTGCAGGAAAAACACTCAGTACATGCCGCACTCTTATACAATGGAATGTTATTCATACTTTAAAGTTAATGCAGTTGGATTCATGCTACAACCCAGAGAAACTTTGAAGACATTTTAAAAAGTGAAACAAGCCAGGGAGGAAGGAATAAACACGGCATGAAGCTAGTCACATGAGGTACCTGCAAGAACGGTGGTTACAGGGGCTAGAGGTAGAGGAGCAAGGAAGCCATCATTTAATGGGATGAGACTTTCCATGCAGAATGATGAAAACCCTCTGGAGTTGGACTGTGGTGATGGCTGCAGAATAATGTGAAGATATTTAAGGCCACAGAATTATACACTTAAACATTAAAACGCCCAGCTTTGTGCCAAGCATATTTAGCAAACTAGATATTTTTAGCGTATGGTCATCTACAAAGGGCAATCGTGAACTCAGATTCTGAGCAGCAGCATTTCCAGACATCTATCTAGTGATGGTCAGTAGTAGAGACCAGTAAAGTATGTCGCAGAGATAGTAACCTTGGAGGGTACCAAGATATGCATACTTCATCTTCCCACTGCCCTTGCAGGGCCACTCGAGAACTCTTCTCATGAGAAATCTCAAAGTAGCACTGTTCTGGGCTACCCGTCTCTATTTTTTAATGTTACCCCTTCTCCAGGCTCTGATGCTACTCATCAGAGCCCCCAAAGCACATCTAATCTCTCTCCTTGCTCTTTATCTCCTATGAGCCTGGACTGGTGAAGGTCTTGACAAGACAGCCCTAAGGCTCATGACAGACAGGGTGTAATACATGTCAGAATGTCATTTAAGAGTCATGAGAGAGCTCTGGCATTTGGAGAAGAGTTTTGCTCTGTCAAAAGTTAATTTATTTTGGATACACCAGCAGTTCTGTAGAAGAATGTTCAGCTCAGGAGGAAAGACTATGGTGACATATTCTGAAATGGAAAAATGAAACATTAGATGTCATGCTGTCCTAGAGAAGACAGCTCAGCAGCCATCACAGGGTCAGCCCTTCTCCTGTGATAGACAAACAGGACCAAACAGAATCATTTTTAAGTACAGTTACCCTCCTCATTCAGACACTTGTTAGAGTCATCGTGTTCTTAATGTTCATATTTGCATGCTTTTAAAAACTGGCTTGCAACTTTAGCCTTCTTTTCTCTGTTCTTTAGGGCCTGCCGATCTGTTTACATGGTGAAGATACTTAGGCGGACACTGAGCTGGGTCTGTTAAATCAGGAAGAAACGAGTATTCTGTTGACTGTATTTACCAAATTTCTCATATCCATTAAAAAGGCTACAGTACTATCCCTCAGCAATGGAATAGCTGTCAACTTGGACAATGATTTTAGGAAGAAATGACCCAAGGGACAGTTAGCCAGCAAATTCCAAATCCTGACTCTCAGGTTGCCAGTTCCAAGTGTCAAAGTAATTTCTACTAATCTTTCTCCAAGTCAATGTTGGTTAGGCTAATACACCCTCCCACTTCTCCTGGAGCGCATTCATGAATGGCCACAAAAACGGAAAAACAGATTTTTCCAGTGCTAACTAGAGAGTGGCTAGCTAGAAGATGGGGTATCTCCCTAGCAGATACCCCATCCATGAGTGGCTGAGGCAGGCTATCAGCTGACAGACTGTCACACCCTGATCTGACTCTGCTTTACAGGTTTTGTTTTCAATTTTTCTAAAGTATCATTTAAATTCTTATTACTTAGCTACCATGTGACCAAAAGGGTTTTACTTTGTCTAAACTCGACTAAGAAAATGTAAGACAGGATCCCTCTGTCTTGAAGACAATGCACAGATTTAACTACCTGGAGTGGGTTGGAGGCCTAGATCAGTTGCTAGCTCATTTTCTTACCCCGTGGTTGATATTTAGTGTCAGGATAAAAAACTCCAAACCAGGAAATCACCAGGACATAAGAAATTAAACTCTAACACATCAAAATATAATGATGACTTTGACATTCTCAAGAAACATTTTAATGCATCTTTAGATTTTAAGTCAAAATGTATAAGTCATTCAAGTCTTCCTTGGCTAGAGATTATTAAAGCGGTTGCTCCTTTAGTTTTTGTTAACGGGAGGCCAAATTCTGAAGCAATTAGAATGAATGTTCTCTTTACACTAATTCATTTCCAATTGAAGAATCGCTTTGCAAATCCAAAATGTAAACGTCCCACTTTCTCTCCATTAATAGGTAAAAAAGACGTATAAAGACAAATATTTTTTATCTCCTTATGTTGAACTGACTAAACAGTCTACATCCATTTTTGTGCATGTGTTCTCTCTAATCACCAAATAGAATGCACGGGTATTTGTTGTATTTATTTCAAAATGGACGGGAAGGGCCTAGTGTCAAAACCAGATAGCATAGTTCACTCAGCTACAGAAAATGGGCCTGAGAGGAAATCAGGCACAGTGCAGGCCAGAACCAAGAGCAGAAGCCTCTACCATAAAAGATGAAAGGAATGTAAATATGCCCAACACAGGTGCGAGCCCAGCACCAGGTGCTCAGCAGAGCCTTCCAGCTCAAAGAGAGGTGCCAAGGTGAGGAGAATAGAGATGGACTTCCTTTTGGCTGGGTATCAGTGACACGTTTAGGAGAGGGTTTTGTTCAGTCTTCTAGCTTGCTTGTTTAAAAGCTGAGGATAGAGGGATGTCTCAATAAGACACTGAAGTCTGGGTACGTGGGGGGCAAATCTACCCAGGTGGCAATTTAAGTGTGGGATGGAGATGGCAGGCTGAGGCCCAATATGTTAAAATCCCACTTCCTCTGCATGCATATTAATAGGAAAGAAAGACTAGGAAGACACATATTTTTGGCCCCAAATGCTCAGTGAGCCAGGCTGGCTTGGACAGAACGGGGGCTCCTAGAAGAGAGCTGACTCAAGTTAGGTGTGGAGACCTGGTGTTCACAGGAATTACTACCAAGTGGACCACACCAATCAAACACAGAGAAAAGCTTGCAGATGAGTTTTAAAGGACGTTGTAAAATGTGTCTTCAGCATGCCTTGAATGCATCAACCTTGTGCTTTATGGAGCTGTCAAGTCAGATCAATCCTTTTTCTGACGTGGCATAAATCCGAACATCTGAGAATAACCTATCTACTTCCCTAAAACAGACTCCATGCTCAGGCGTAACTCTAAAAGCAAAGTTAGCAGAAAGTAATGAAAAAATACAGACATCAGAGAGCTGTCAAACAGGCAGGCTGCACACTTTACAGCTAGATAATTAACCAACAGACGCTCCCACATTCTTCTCTTCCTGTCCCCACAGCCACCCTTTGCACAGAAATGACAACATACCGGGAAAAGAGTTTCTATTTTTAGCCCTCAGCCTGTGTTCTATTCAGGAAACGTGCAGGAAAATCAGCTATCAGAAGAAAATTAGGAATTAGTAGATCTTGTAACTTAGGGCAGTGGTTCTCAAATTTGGTTCCTAAATGCTGTGACCTTTAATACAGTTCCTCCTGTTATGGTGACCCCCAACCACAAATTTCCTTCTGTTGCTATTTCATAACTGTAATTTTGCTAATATTATAAATTGTAATGAATATCTGTGTTTCCCAATGTATCTGTGTTTTCTGATGAGCTTAGGGGACCCCTGTGAAAGGGTCATTCAACCCCAAAAGGGTTATAACCCTCAGATTGAGAACCACTGACTTAGAGAAACAGACTAAAATATTGCTGGAAAGTAAGAAGAATGTATGTGTGTGTGTGTGTGGGGGGGGGGGGGGATGAATGCTCTGTGACCTCTGTGCTTAGAAACAGAAGGCTGTTGGGAGGAAAAAGAAGAAAATGCTTTAAAGTCAGCTTCCACAGTGGTTTTTATTGTAACTTCATGTTTGGCTAGCCTTATGTCCCAGAGTGTGCCTCATTCCATGGTGTACGTGTCTTAAATACAAATGCCTAATAAAGTTTCTGGTTTTAAACTGGGTTTGTATCACCAACTTGCAGTCTGTGTGCCATACTCAGGTGACACCAGGGGTCATTATTTTCCTTCCTCACTGCATAGTTCGGGGGCCACCCCACCCTCCGTGAGGGTCCCAGTGCACAGAAGGACCTCTCTGCTAGCACTGAGAACTGCACTGTGTGCAGCCTGACTCTTAGCAGCTCAGGAATGTCACAGGCCTGTCTGCTTCATGTTCCCCTCGTGGCCTAAATGGCCCACTCTCTTCTACTTTTGTTTATTCTCCTAGTTTATGGTGACATTTTATGGATCAGTAGTTGAGAGATGTGGTCTCAAACACAGACCCCTCTTTTCAAAATACGCTGTACCTGGTAAGCAAAGAGCTATGCACAGTAGGCTTTTTACAAGCATTAAGTCATTTCCCTCCTCCAGGAAGGCCTGGCCTTCTCTTGTTCTCCTTGTTTTGGGCCAGGGCAGGTGATGACTCTGCATCACCCACCAAAGAGTGATACATGACACAGAGCCTCCCTTGCAGGAGCAAAAGGGAGGGCATGGTCGCTTCCAAAGGGAAGCGAACATTTTTATTTGTGCCAAGAAGCCTTATTCCTGTAGGGAACTGACCTTTCTTTGTTCGTTGCTAGGGGCCAACCCCTCCCCTAGCCTCCCCATCACTGAACTCCTGTTCATCCTCTATAACACACGTCCACAGTCCAGCCTGACCCTCCTCAGCAGAACTGGTCCTCTCTTCTCCCTGCCATATCTTCCCACATATTTTTCTGTATGATGCAGAGTGGGCCATGTGCTCTCCTCCCTCTCTCAAATGATGCCCTGAGCTTCCTGAGGGCACACTTGAAACCTACATGCTAATCTCACAGTGCCCGCCAACACTAATCAAACACTCACTGAATTATGTATGTTAAGATTGATGCTATAGTCTTACAGGCATCTTCACAAACAGAGGACTTTTGTTTCTCTGGCTGACCTTGAACCAGAGGTGCTCCTCCTGCCTCTGCCCTCTGACTGCTGGGATTCCATCATGTGCTGCCATGCATCTTGGCACTTTTACTTCCAGCCTTGTATTTTGAGTTTACTAGCATGCAGAAACTAGCTAACTGGCCACTTTGCCTTCAGAGTCACTGAGTGGCATTCTCGTCAAAGGAAATATAAGAGGCATTTGGAGTTTGAGGGGCTGTCTTCTTTCTATAGTCAATCTGACATTTAGAATACTTTGTTTTAAGTCTATCTCATGTTCATTAATGCACAAGTATTTCTACTAAGAACAATACTCATCATCATACAAAGAGCAGTGCTGTAGGTGGGCACACAGTAGATCGATGAATTGTGAGTCAGGCAGTGGCTTCAGCAGGCCAGAGAGCAATGGCACCCCTCACCTGCCACTGAGTCTCCTCTCAAAGGTGGACTTGTACTGAGGCCCAGTATATTTCACAAGTACCACCTCAACTTTCTAAGAAATAGGGGCAAACTCATGGCTGTTCAGTCCACCTGGTTGAAATGCAAAGGAAGACAACGGCAGCTCCCTGGTTGTTATGGTGGGTCACCTAAACACAGGCAAACAAGACTGGCCTATGCCCACTGATCCTGCACCATGAATCTGAAAGACACACTTTAGGAAAACCAAGTTATAACAACCACTTCCACGCCCAGACTCCTAGCTGGTGGATATTCCAAGACTGCAGAGCTGGAACAGACAGCAGTTTCCCACCACCTTAAGGAATGACCTTGAGGGCCCTACAGGACCTTTGAGTGGTTACTGATAGCAGTTCCACACAAACATCACCACCAACCTCTTTGCCCTTGTCTTCTCCATAAAAATTACAAATGGCTTTGTGCAGGAAAACCTCACTCTGGGAGCAGATCAGGTAATGAGAGCTCCCGTGAGTGGGGCGTACTTGGACTGGGTATCTCCAGAGCAGTTTCATGGTGATTAACTAACTTGCTTCATTTCCATGTTGTTGTCACTCTGAATCACCACTTAATGGGTGAAGTGTGCAGGCGAGAACAATCCATAGCACAGGCGTAAGGAAGCAAGACATTAAAAAAAAATTAGTCCCTACAGCAATTAATTGCAATGAATTTTTCAAATAGTTTTAATACTCTGCCTTCTGACCCCAGGGTCTGGCTTGGGGAAAAATATATTAATCTCAGGATAATAGTCAGTCAACTTCAGCTCTTCAATATCCACAATGATATTAAAGATTCCAACCTTGTGCTTTTTGGTTGCAAACATTAATTAAGCATGATAATTGTGTGTCTCCATGATATTTGGTATTTTCTGTAGGAGTTGGCGCTCAGGGAATAATTTGAATACAGCAGACAGCAATTTGCTACATAAATCCACCCCAATGGCTGTTAGCTCATTTGAGAATAGTCAAGACTGCTAGATTAGAGGATTTAAAAAAAAATAAATACCGTGTTAATCACATAACCTTTTATTCACCTTTCCCAAGCCCTCCATAAAACAGTTCTTCAAGATCAAGTACAATACGATGTTGGTGGAAGCGACAAACTGTGGGTTTTAACACAATCTCCTAGACTGTGGAGTTTTGTGAGCACCATCCTGGTATCTCTGTACACAGGTAAAGAAGACTTCGTATTTAATTTTATTTGGGTTTATTTAATAGGCTGGGGGATGAGTGCCCCCAGACATTTGTCAAGGTCAGAGGACAGTGGCTGCTTTTCTCAGTCTCCAGTGGGGCAGGTATCTAGCTCAGATGCTCAGGCTTAGCTGCAAGTGCTCTTTGTCTCAGCCACCATCATGCTGGTCCAAGAACCTGCTTTAAACTTCAGTTTTTAGACTAAATAATCTCGACAAAAGCCAGGTCTTGGACTATGCATATACCACAGACTGCTTCAGTGTGAAGACTGAGGGGGAGCTGAGATCCAATCAGTGCTGAATGGAGGGGAGGTAGGCTTGCACTGCTACTTGCACTGCTACTGAGATGAACCCAGCTTGATGCACAGACCAGACAGTGGCAATCTGCCTGTGCTGCCCACCATGGCTGATCCTTGTTCACCAGCCATTAATCTGCATTGCTGCCATGGTGATTTGAAAACAACAGGGAGGGGCTGGAAACCACCTATACCAACCACTTCAAACCACCCCAACAGACCTCTAAGGTGCCAGGCAGGAGCAGCCCGAGAGCTCCCATGTGCCTCACATATTCTGGATGAGGAGACAATGTACATAGGGCAGATGCAGATGCTGTATCTGACCCTTCTAATAAAGTAAGACTTTAAGAAAAATAAACGATTCCATGTTTTAAATGTAAAGCAGAAGAGTCCTGTTACATCTTCCCAAATCTCCACCAGAAGAGAGGAGTGTGTGACACTGCTGGCTCCACTCGCTGAGGAGCAAAGGACTTGTTCACTTCTTCTCTTCCCTTTCCCTCCTTTAGCTTTCTTCTCCTTCTCTCCTTTTTGTGACAGGATTTCATCTTCAGTTCAGGGTGGCTTCAAACTCATAATTCTCTACTCCTTGAATTTTGGGGTTACAGACTGTAGTGGCTATTCCTGATTGTCAACTTGACTTTATCTGGAATGAACTACAATCTAGAATTTGAAGGCTCACCTGTGATCCTGATCTCGAGGTTGGGAGATACAAGTTTCTGACCTGGATCTTGGCATGGAGCTCTTGAGGCATAGTGACTATGAATCCCAGGAGATCAAGGCAAGGAGATCTCTGAGTTCAAGGTCATCTGGGACAAAGCAAGTCCCAGATCCAGGCGTGTTGGTACACACCTTTAATCTGGGCCACACCTTCTGCTGGACACCTACATAGGGACATTGGAAGAAGGAAGACTCTCTTCTTTGTCTGCTTGCCTTGTGGGACTGAGCAACTGTTAGATCCTTGGACTTTCATTCACAGCTGCTGCTGACCATTGTTGGGGAGTTGGACTACAGACTGTAAGTCATCAACAAATTCCCTTACTATATAGAGACTACCCGTAAGTTCTGTGACTCTAGAGAACCCTGACTAATACACAGATATGCTCCACCATGCTCAGTTTTTTTCATTAAATGTCTCTGTGGTATTTTCTGTAGTGTTGGGAAGCATGTTTCTTCATGTGGGTTAACAATAAAGCAGGGCAGAAGTCTGGCCCACTGTCTCTCTCACTGTCCTGCATAGGCTTGTGTGTGCAAGACAGCTACCCAGACCACCCCCCCCACCCCCCACGTGTCCAGAAGAAATACCCTAAGTCATATCTCCTCAGAAAAGGCAAGTGTGGAATACCATTCATAGACATTCTTCCGTGCCTGCCTGCTCTGTGCCCCAGTAAATCACAGGAGTCAGGGAACAGGCTCCTCCCTTTACTAGCAGGACACACTGAAGCAAGCCCCCTGACTACTCCAAGAATGCATTATTCTTGTTTCTCCATTTTTTTCAAGAGGCACCCTCAAGCAGGTGAGTGGCAGTGGGAAGGTATTTCTTTTATTCAGTCTTCTGTCTGATGTGTGTGTTTCACACAGTCTCCCCATAGTCACCTTGCTTGAATGCACTGTCACCAAACTGCCTGACCATATTTTCATCCCTCACTCCTTGTCACTTCAGTGAGGTTAATACGCAGCTCAGGAGAGTGGGTGGCTGGCCTTGTTTTCCAAACAAGGGCTTCTGGAGCTCGTAGAGGCAGTGCTCAGCTTAGACCTCTCTTCAAGGACAACAGCCAAGTTCCTGCTCTTAGATATGATGGGGCTGGATCAATGGCCTCAACAGTTAAAAGTGCTTACTGCTTTTGATGGGGACCAGGATTTGATTCTCATTCACACTGGGCAGCTCACACCTGCCTGTAACTCCAGCTCCAGGGCATCCAATGCCTCTGGCCTCTGCAGGCACTCGCACTCATGCACACATACACACTAGATACACATACACCTATATATTAAAAAATAAAACATCTTAAATATGACACTCTATCTAGGACATGCTTTAAAATTAAGGTTTATGTGGTTTAGGAAAAGCCCCTTGACATCTGTCTTAGTTACTTTTTGTACTGCTGTGATAAGATACTACAACCCAGGTAGCTTAGAAAAGAAAATGTTTATTTAGGGATTACAGTTTCAGAGGCTGAGTTCATGACCACCATGGTGGGGAGCATGACAGCAGGCAAGCAGAATAGCATTGGGCCAGTAACCTTACAAGCTTACACCTTAATCATTAAGTAGGAAATAGAGAGAGCTAACTTGGAATAGCACCAACTTTTGAAACCTTAAAGCCCATCCTCCAGTGACATACCTCTCCAATGAGGCCACACCTCCTAATCCTTCCAAAGCAGTTCCATCAACTGGGACCAAGCATTCAGATATATGTGCCTTGGTGTGGGGGGAGCATTCCCATTCTATTGTTGATTTACACAGTGGGGTTATTGAGTTATGAAAAACCTATGGTAGATAGCCTCTTACCCATGAGCTCTGAAAGACAGTCACACTGTCTGCCTCTCCATCCTCTCTTCTACTCATGAAAGCTGGAGGGTCACCTTTCCACCTACAAGCTTGGAGCAAAGAATGAACAGTCTTGCCACAGCTGAGGGGCCCATAAGGGTAATGGATCTTAGTGCCAGTAGTGGACAGTGTTGCCACCTGTACTTACTTGATGAAAGTAAGACAGGCCATGATCAGCCTTGCAAAGTATCATGGACCTACTCAGTCTGAGGCAACTGGTTAATTAAGAGTTGAGATGCTCCACAGATAATCATGACTCCAGACATCCTGTAGATGGGCTACACATCTACATTACCCAGCTGTGCAGCAGAGCAGCCCTCCCCCACCTCAGCTCTAGACACACTAGAGGAATGCTAGAGGTGCAGGCTCACTATACGCAGGGTAATTTACACCCTGCAATGTGACTCTGAAGGTGGAATATTGACACTCAGGTAAGAAAAGAACATAGTATGTGCCTTTATGATCCAGAAAGAAAGCAATTATAAACCTATAGTCAAGATGAATGATACACACTCAGATGTGGGCATGTAAGTAGTACTAGTGAGAATGAAAGAGACAGATAAGTATTGCAGGAAGAGAAAGAAAGGGACAGAGAGGAAGAGAAGGTGAGAGATAAAAATAGAGACACACACAGAAAAAAAACAAAACAGGAAATAAGGTCTCAGTATGTAACTCTGACTGGCCTGGAACTCACTATGTAGACCAGGCTAATCTTGAACTCATAGCCATCTATCTGCCTCTGCCTCCTTAATTCTGGGATTAAAGAAATGCCCCATCATGCCCAGGAAGTCAGAGAACTTATAACATGAAAGCTTTACATGGAAGAGACATAGGGAGCTCAGTTCGGAGAATGCAATGATGGAGAAAACTGGAGTCAGAATGAGACAGGAGGAAAAGTAGTAAGAGGAGGGGAGGAGGAAGGAGCGAACACAGATGCAGACTGACAGATGGTGATAGAGACCAGGACTTACAGAGACACTCCAGTGGGACAGATACAGGTAGTGTGAAGACAAGGCCCATCTGAACCCTTTATTCATTTGCACTTGCTGGAGAAACCACTTAATTCCATTTTTCCTCCACCAATCACCTCTGTCTCCATGGAGGTAGCTCTCTGAGCTCCCACTTGATAACTCCCCCTTCTGTCTGTTCTTAGTCAGTCATGGAGCACTATTTGCTGGGAGCCTTCAGAGGATCAGTACAGGGCATGGTGAGACAGATGGCCTAGTCCTGCTGAATAAACCCTTTCCTCTCCAATTTGCTTCTTGGTCACAATGTTTGTGCAGGAATAGAAACCCTGACTAAGGCAGCAGTGTTTGGGGGAGACTAGGAAAAGTGTGTCTACCTTGTTCTTGCCTTGTGCCTCTGCCCTTAGAAAGTAGACATCCTCCCATGTCATTTTGATTTTTAAAAGTACTTGAGACACCTTTGTTGAGGGGCAGGGATGTGGCCCAATAGTAGAACTCTTGGCTAACATGCACCAGGGCCTGGGTTCAAGGCCCCCACATACACATACATATACACAAGAGTTGGGGAGAGGAAGAGAGAGGGGAAGGAGAGAGAGGGGTTGTGTGTCTGTCTATCTGTCTCCTCTGTCTGTCTGTTGTCTATATGTCTGTGTGTCTTTGGCCTAATACATTTCGGGTTATCTTTCAGCTTCATGTCCAAGCTGTGGTCTATCATCTTTCTAGGAGAGCCTTGTTCCATTTAGCCTTCCCTAGGATTGTGAAGTGGGTGAAAACTGTAGATATATTCTTTAACAAGTTTATTATCACACTATAATGCAAGTGAGTCTTAGACCAAAGTCTGCTACACATGTAAACACTTCTCAACCTAATTATCACCAGCAGAGGAGCTCACAGTAAACTTTCTTGCAGGCTTGAGAATCCTGACTCTTTTTTTCTCAGAGGTATCCTGAACACTGTTTGTCCTTCCCTTCCACTAGCATTAGACAAGAGAGAATTCCAGAGTTCAGATAGCTCAGGACTGAAATGGATTCACCCCAGTAGGTAAAGAGTACAGACTGCACTGCTTAGCTCAGAAGCTGCTGCATCCAAGGTGGAGGGAGCATGGTCAAAATACACTGAGCTAGTCTGTGTATTCTGAATCCCACTCAGTTCACCACCAGCAGCCCTTTCTTCTTTGATTTTCTTGTGGTACTGGGGATTGAACCCACAGCTTTGCATATGCTAAGCAAGTGTTCTACCACAGCTGTCTTCACATCTTTCTTTTCACTTTTTATTTTGAGACAGGATCTCACTAGATTTCCCTGCCCGTTCTTGAACTCACTCTAATCCAGGCTGGCTACTACTTCAGCCTTCCAAGCAGCTAGGATTATATAGGCCAGTGAAAATGAGGCCTCAGTGATACTTGCTTATGTAGACGCTATCTCACAGAATCCATTCAATTCTTTTAATTTAGGTAACAGAGCAACACTGTGTTTCAGCACCTCAGGCATACAACCTATTGCAGTAGAATTGAGTGAAATTAATACTAATGAAATGAATAATTAGAAGCCCTTCTATGACTGGAAGGATACCTTTACTAACCAGTGTTCATTGAGTGGCTACTACTTGCCTCATGATTGAAAGGACTGCCTCCACAGTAGGAGGGAGAGCTATTAGACCCTTCTACACTGCTGTTCATGACCAAAGAAAGTCAGGACTGAAACTCAAGCAGGTCAGGAAGCAGGAGCTGACGCAGAGGCCATGGAGGGATGTTACTTACTGGCTTGCTTCCCCTGACTTGCTCAGCTTGCTTTCTTATAGAACCCAAGATTACCAGCTCAGGGATGGCACCACCCACAATGGGCCCTCCCCGCTTGATCACTGATTGAGAAAATGCTTTACAGCTGGATCTCATGAAGGCATTTCCTCAACGGAAGCTCCTTTCTCTGTGATAACTGCAGCTTGTGTCAAGTTGACAGACAAAACCAGCCAGTACAACTGCTTAATATTACACGTGAAACAAACACAAGATGACTCTGAAAAGTTAAAAAAAAAAATCCATCTAGGGACCCTGGATCTCAAGAAATGGCACAGTGGAGTGCTTGCCAGTTTCTCAAGCCTCATATTCAAGACTAGATGTTGGAGAAACCAGCAGGTGAAAAGTGAGACAAACAGAAGGACCAAGCTTCCATAAAGGTATTGGCTGAGAGCTCGGTAAGCACCCCAAGTACTGTTAAGAGTGTTAGTGCCCCTGTAAGTACCCAGCAGTGCTTCATTTTTCTTCCAAATATACTAAGCTGGTTAGGGCAATGCTGTCAGAGTTTGCCTTGAGCCTGAGACTTGAAGCAGTCACTTATGGACACCCAACCAGACCAGCATCATAGTAACCCTATGTCTTAGAACATTCCAGCTAGAAAAAGCTGCAACCACAATGGAGGCTGAAGCTATGACCCTTCAAGAGGCCTTGTTCAAGTTGTGACCAATCAAAATTACAGCTGCTTAGAAAGACTTTGCTTCAGCCATGGCAAGCCTCAGGGAACCCTACCCAAGCTGCAGCCATTCTCACTCAGGCTTGTGATTGGTGGAGCCAGAAACCATTTCTCAACAAAGCTGTGTCTGGTAACCATGCCAGCAGACTCATATACAGGCTAAAGGCAACTCCTAATAAGAAAAAAAAAAACAAATATTTATACAGACAGAATTATTATGTGCAGCTTTATTATGTAAAATTTATGTGAAAATGGAAAAGAAATGAAGTAACATAATAATTTGGAAAACAATCAAGCAAGAAGGATCAACCGAATCCACCTCAAGCTTATTAACAGCTACAATCATACAATCCTAGGCTAGTCAGTCAGCCAAGAATTATGCTGAACAAAAAAAAAAAAAAAAAAAAAAAAAAAAAAAAACTTCAAAAGTCCTCAGCAATAAGATTTGAGTCTTTATACAATTCTTCAAGTGACATCTCCTAAACATCACAGTTGAGGAGAAAGCATCTGTGGCTAGGAGAAACTATGAAAGGGTGAGCCATGGAGAGAAACAGGACCACTCTAAAGGCAGCAAGAGAACCCACAGCAACGTCAGCAGTTAGCTGCCATCAGCTGAGATGTCACAGAATGGTTTGGGAAGATGTTATTGATGGGGAGACTGGGTAAAGGGTAATATGGAATTTTTCTGTATTATTTCTTGTGAGTGCATGTAAATTCACAGTTACTTTCAATCAAATTTTAAATTAAAAATAAAGAGGGCACTTCATTGGTAAACTGGGGGGTAATTTAGGTAGTAAAATATTTAAGGGCTGTAATAATCTATAAATCACTAAAGAGAGATCTACACAGTCATGCTGTTGATAGATATATAGATCAAATATACAGACACAGGAGAGAAAGGAAAAGATGGCAGCTTACAGAAGGAAGCAGGCTCCAGGCCTCTCATGTGGAGGGTGTGCTGAATTAAAATATAATTGTTTGGCCACCATGAGTGTTATCTATACTGGATCATACAAGAATCATAGTTGGCCACTAAGCTCTGCATGGAGATCTGGTAAACAATAGTGACTGTAATCCGAAAGTCAGTCCCCATAGACTTCTTATTTCTTAACAATGAAACAACTGTAACTATACAAGGAGTAGGGGGAACTCAGATGATCCCTGGAAGACATGACGTCAATATCATTGAAGCAGAGATAACTGGCCTGAGACAGGACACATCCGACTAACCCAACAGAGACAATATTTTAGTTTTTAAAAAGGGGAGGTGAGCCGGGCAGTGGTGGCACACACCTTTAATCTCAGCACTTGGGAGGCAGAGGCAGGCGGATTTCTGAGTTCAGGCCAGCCTGGTCTACAGAGTGAGTTCCAGGACAGCCAGGGCTACACAGAGAAACCCTGTCTCGAAAAACCAAAAAAAAAAAAGGGCGGGGGGAGGTGAAGTGGGAGTTTCTGGTTTCATTGGAGACTCAGTTGTGTCATGTGATCTTTTTCTGGAAACTGTCTTATGGGAGGATGTTTTGGTGAAGCAGACACAAGAAAGGATGCTTTGCTGAGAACAGACATGTGGTGTTTTTCTGGAAGCTGTCTGGTGAAAGGGCTTGTGATGTTTTGCTAGAGTGGATACTTGAGAGCAGGTGATGTTTGGAGAGAGCATAAGTATAACCCGGCAGATAGTGGAGGATACTGTGGTATCGGTTCCCTTTGCTGACCTTTGTTAGGCTTGCTTTCTTTGCTGATCTTCGTTTGTGGTGACTTTGTAACAAGAAATGCGCCAAAGAACTTCTGGTGATATTCCAGTAGCTTCTTTCAGCTTCTCCGGACTCATGGCAATCGGCAGAGCCTCAAAGTTTCTCCTGGAGCAAGCCACTGCTACTGATTCATGGACTGGACTGCCACGCAGATTTGTGCTAATGGACTGGACTGCTGACCATGAAGATAGATTCGCGCCAAAGAACTATTTCTAAACAGTTCACTCCCCCCTTGATCTATTAGCCATCTTCCTCCCATAGCTTTGGTTGGTGGGCTAGAAGGGAGGTTGAAGCGTTTAAGATCCCTTACTAAAGTAGGTTTTGTAAAATGTAAGCCTACAGGGAAGAGTATGGATTGTCTAAAAACAAGAGTCACAAAAACAAGGAAGGTGAAAGGTCACAGGCCCTGAGCAGCTAAGGACAACTAATCATAATAGAGGATCCTGGATTAGATCTGACTTATTTAGAAGAGAAAGCAATCCTGTTGTGGGAGGTATTCATCACGTGACACAACCGGATGTGGATGGAACATGAATTCTAGCTAGGTGTCTATCTGTAAGTTGGTAACTGAGGTGTAGTTGATAATCCTCTTTTAAACTGATAGTCATAGTTCTCCTCTTTGTGACAGAATGCCACTGTTCTCAGGAAATACTGGACTACTTAGTATGAAAACACTGGTGTGTACAACTTTAAAATGGCTGAAAACCACATTTTAAAATGGCTAAAAACCATGGACAGCAACAGTGCTGCAGAAGCAACAGATGAAGCCACAGGATGTAGGGGCTGGCCTTTTTGTATCTATCCCCATTGTTTAAATCAGTTTCCATCATTCCTCCCCTCCCGCCACAAAGCAGATGAAGACAGAACTTAGGGCTTCATATGTGATAGGCAAACATATGATCTCTGAGCTCTGTTCTCAGCTTTGTCAGTTTGAAATTATTCACAAAGGGCGACAAAAAATATTAGGCTACCTTTGCCAGTCAAAAAGAACCTCAGAGATGTACACCCCAGTCTGGGTGCAGACGCTATGTTCTTTCTTGGAATAAGAATGAAGAGCACAGGCTTCTAAGTTAAGACAAATCTAGGTTCAAATACCAACACTGTCATTATGAGCTAAGCTTGACCTCAGTTTCTCCATCAGTCAAATGAAGAAAACAGCCAACCCCCACTCCAGAATACAGCCTACCCCAACTCCAGAAAACAACCTACCCCTTCTCCAGAAAACAGCCTATCCTCATTCCAGAGAATTACTCTAAGCGAATAAGACAAACCTATAAAATATCACAATCCTTGGTCTAGAGCACACAATCAGTGATGCTATTTGTCCCATTAACAGGCTAGTGGTGGGCGGTTACCACTGTTCCTCTGGGCCGCAGACATACAAAGACGATCAAAGCATGATTTCTTAATGCTGCTCTCAGTAGATGGTTCTCAGCTGCTTCATCTCTGGTTGGCTCTGCAGCACCAGAGTCTCTTGGTCAGTAGTGGGCCCCACAGAGCAGGGTTTCCTGCTTATACTGGGGAAACCATCTGTACTTTATCCTGTGCAGCCAAAGTGTCTTATGTCTCTATACAGCATGGGGCTGAAACATAGACTCTGGGGGTTACAGATAGGCCACTTGCATGCTTTTGCTTTACTTGGCTAACATGGCTTTTAATTTACCTTGTAAAACACTCTACAGTCAACATAGGCCCTTTCAGAATTGATACCTTCTGCCCCCTGGCTAGTTTGACCGCCTGCTTACCTCAGAGGCGATAGAGGTGAAGCTGTTGCTGAAATGCACGTGCTTATGGATCTCACTGCCATTGGCGGTCAGAAGCCAGTCCACAAACGCCTGGCCTTTGCCCACAGACTGGTTGCTGTGGCTCTGGTTGGGTAAGAGCTCTGCCATGTCCCAGTAGTATGCTGGTGTAGCTCCAATTAGTGCAATGAGGATGGCTTCCGTGGCCACATAAAGCTGGAAGTAAACACACAGAATCAAATGCTGCAGACAGGGCCATAAGTGTAGAAAACTTGGGAAGCCGCAAGCCTTGAACGATACGGTGATTGGGCTGGGGTGAAGCTCAGCTGGCCAAGTGCTGGCCTAGCACTGTACAAACCACGCATGCTGCCTTCCCTTCACAGTCCACTTAGGAAGTGGAGGCAGAAGGATCTCGAGTCCAAGGTCATCCTCAGTTACACAGTGAGTTCAAGAAAGCTTGAAATCTGCTAAACTTACTCAAGAAGACAAAGAAGAAAAGGGCAAAGAAGAAAAGAGGTGGGGAAGGGGAAGGGCTGGCGAGATGGCTCAGCCAAGAGCCCTAGCTCTTCTTCCAAAGGACCAGGGTCATTTCCAGCATCCACAGGCAGCTCACAACCATCTGTAACTCCAGTTACAGGGAATCCTATACTCACGGGCACCAAGCATGCATGTAGTACACATATATACATGCAAACAAAAACATGAACACACATAAAGTAAAAATAAATAATCAAAGAAGAAGAGAGGAAAGAGGAAGAGGAAGAGAGGAGGATGAAGAGGGAGAAGAGGAGGAGGAAAGGAGGTTGGGGGTGGCAGCTGGTTCTTCCTTCTGTATTTTGTTTTGTTTTGTTTTGTTTTGTTTGGGCTACAGAAATGGACATATCAGAAGTCAGGAAGAAAGAAAAATGAAAAAGCATCCATGTTATGAGAGGGCCATCAGCAGTGCACTCACGGAGCACTCTGCTTCCGTAGACAGTTTTCCATATCTGCAATGTGTCTGATGCTGTGGGCTTTGCGTGATACTGTCCAACAGTGGCGTAAGGCCCACATCGCTGGCTCTGGCTTAAACGATTGATATTCCAGTTATTTTCTTCTCAGCACAGTGTTTTCAGCTTTAACAATCTGTTACTGGGAGCCTGGAGGCTCTTGACTTTGAATTCATGATCTAAAGACATTGTTTTAAAGCATCGCATGCAACTCATAAGACTTAAAAAACGTTCAAACTCTCAGGCATATTCATATTGCAAATTGTAGCTGTATTTAATCTTTGTCTACTCTAACCATAACTGTCCATTAACAAAGAAAAAATACAGCACCAATTCATATGCCATCTGCTGATTGCTCTCGATCTTGTGGCTTCTCGAAGTTGGGTTTATGGGGTGTTGAGCTCTATCAGACTTTACTGATATGGACATCTGTTTGTGTTAGCTCTCACTGTTGGATGATTAGTTCAGATTTAAAATTCACTAAGAAATTATGTAATTAGTCTGCAGGTTAAGAAGATCTTTTTTTCAAGGAAATAAGATCCCTGGTAACTTTGAACTTGGTCTTAAAATAAACAGACTAAGTGTCTAAAAGATACAAAGCATGTGATTTCTATCATAGCGTGCCCATGAGTCCACTTGTCATAAGGGCTGACTAGGCACACGAAGACGGAGTCTGTCAGAAGATTCCTCTTCTGTCCACCAAGAACTTTAGCTGGGTGCTCTTTCCACATCGTTCTGTAGGGGCATGTTTGGCTAAGCAGATAAATAGAAGAGCTGACAGCATAGCCATTTTTCAGTGGCAGATGATGGAATTCGTTATGGAAAGAGAGAGAAGTCATGACATTTTGTGCATTATATCAGAAGTGAATGCAAAACCTGGGTCGTGATTTCTTCCCTCTTGGTAAGTCTGAGGGGGCACAAGGCTATCCCAATCTATTTTGAGTCTATAGACTGTGGACCTTCTGGGAGGAGGGCAAAGGCACTATGCTGCAAGAATCCTTATAAGGTGCAAAGGAAAATCTGCTCCTAGGCTTGTATACTTCTTGGACCTTATTTACATGCTATTAAGGACATTTTAGAAGAGGAGGCAATCAGCTTATAAAAATAAAAACCTTAATAATCACAAGAACAAATAGATTACACATCTAGCAGTAGCTATAATTACGAAGCCACTTTCATCCACTTAGTAACTGCCCCTCTGATTACAATCTGCTGAAATTTAATTGATGGGTATAAAGAAATGAAAAACATGGGCCAAGGGAATGCAGGCGATGACGCAAAGCACAGCCTTTCATCAGGCAAAACAAACAGCCACATTCCCTCTCTGTCTGTGCCCCCTTCTACTGCTGTGCTCTCTGCTCCTCTCCCTGGAGGTACCATCTCCTATCAGCAGTTAGAACACTCTCATTCTCTGAAAGTCCTGCTTCCTTCCCAACTCAGCTTCCTCTCCAGTGGCCCAGAAGTTCTGCTCATGTATATTCCTTATGACTGATTCACCTTTGGGCTTCCGAAGTATATAACCCCACATTCAACAAGAGGATGAAGAAATGGCCAAGAAGGACACCAGTAATAATAGTCCATGTTTTTATAATGTTAGCTATGCGGCATTCCTAGTCTAGGTTTCTGTTGAATGTATGTTAGCACATAATGGTTTTATCTGGATTGTTCTAGGACAAGCAATATTCCAGATAAAAGAGGAAATGCTCTAAGGGGTCCTCTCGTTTGAGTTTTGACTCATTCTGATGGACACACCGTTCTCGGTATATACTACAATTTGGGGAAAGCAGTTCAAAATGAATGGGTGGTAGAATCTAGTTAATCAGCATTGTGAAGCAGTGTGAGCCCCCTTCATCCCTAGTCCTCTGTAAGAGCACATGCGCTTCATCCTCTGTCCCTCCTCCCATCTCTCACGTCGTCTCCTTGGCCCCTTTATGGGCAAGCATGCGTGTGGATGATGTGACACACATACATGGCTCATCATTTTATATTAGCAGAGACGCTAACACATGGAACTCTTCTATGCAGTGCCAGTCCATGGTCATGCTTGGTTCTGTTACTCATCAGGGAGACACGGTAGGCAGGTAGCAGCCATGTTGAGTAATAAACATTACACGGGGCACCATGAGACTAGGTCACAGAGGTGAGGTTCAAAGCCCACGAAATGTCTGTCTTCTATCCCAGAGCACATTCTGGGGGTACACAGTCAAAGATGACACATCCATCCATGGGATGTCCCACCCACACAGAACATGGGGTTGTTTTTTCCTTGGTTCACCATTTTTGACTGTGACACAGTTCACATCCTCCTCTGTGCCCCAGAGAACCAAAGTGGTCTCTCATTCTTTACTACCTCTCTGCCGTTACCACGTATACACTCACCCACATTTCTGTCTAATGAAATCACATCTATCAGCAGATGGGCTTTAAAGCCACAATGAGAAACCACCATCTATTCTCCTTCCGTGTGGGACTAACACCATCTTAGATAAATTGTTATCTCCTCTGGCTCTAGCTCCAGGGAAGACAAGTGCCCCAGATGGCTAGATTCCCCTTCCACTCCCATCCCCAGCTGCCCCAGTGTAATTAAAATTACAAAAATGACTCAAGGGTATTGAAAATTTGTTTCTGAAAGTGTAGGTTTCTGAAGTAATTTTGTAGTACCACCATTATGGGCTTTCATAATGTGTCAGGGGAACCGTCACAACCGTGCACTATGAAGTCATGGTTATGTCTGATGTTAACTTTGTGAGTTGGAACAAGATTCAGAGCAATTAAAAACCATTCAAGGTTTCCTGTAACAGCAAAACCAAGATGAGAGTGGGGTCACCTAACTCTATGAACAGGTCTTTTTCAGGGGGACATAAAGAACAGAACTTAAAGTTGACTTCATTGCCGGCATTACTATTAATTCTTCATGCACTTAGGACTTGGATGTTTACCTGGCCAACTGGAAACACTGTGTGAGTAAGCCCTTAGTCATGAAAGCAAGACCACATGCCGGTGTCTGGAGCAGAGAACATTCTTAGTTATTGAGTGAGTGTCTTGCTGATAGGGATGTATTCAAGGGGTTTTAAATGTGAGACTCACACATTCTAAATGACAGGCACCTCTTTTCTCCACTCTAATCCATCTACGCTGTACCACCAGCTCAGTCTCCTGAAACTCCTCAACAAACGCTTCTGGTCAAAACATCCTAATGGGTGCAGGAGTAGTTTCCTATACAACCCAGTTGCTCTTTAGTCTGCACTCAAGCTTTCTGCATTGGCCTACTCACCGCCCAGGCGTGACTTACCTCACCCAGCTACATCTCTCTAAACCTCCTATCTTCTTGTAGTACAACTGGATGTTGATATGTCTCTGTCTAATGCACTCCCATCTAACAACCCTCTCCAGAGGGTCCAGTGGAATACTTTTCTACTCAACCGCAAGTTTGTACAGTACTATGGCAATGGTATGCACCCAGGGCTTCCCAAACTTCAATAGGCAGTTCCTAAATTAGGGGTGCAGGGGTTCACCCATTTGTTTTAATGTAGTGTATGTGTGTATGTCTTTGTGAATGTAAGCCACATGGTGTGTGTGTATGTGTGTCCGTGTCAGTGGAGACCAGAAGACAGTGTGGAATCCTCTAAAGCTGGTTACAGGTAGTTGTTAGCTGCCTGATAGGGCACTGGGAATCAAACTTAGGTCCAGCACCTTTAGGGACATCACACTATAGTGTTTGGAAGAGCTGAGTTAGCTCTAGGCTATTTACATGGAACCCTAAAAAACGTGCTATCTGATCTCCCTCCTCTGACTAGGCTATTGTTTTGGTTAAGAATTCCTTCCCCCAAGCTTTGCAACACCCACAGTGGCCTCTCTTTTTTTTCCAGTATGACATATACAACTCTTCCCTGGAAGGGCAGCAAGGACTCAACTCCTGAGCCATCTCTCCAGCCCCATCCAATACACATGGAAGCAGAGATATGGGGTATTCTCTGCTTCTGTAATGGTGTTTTTGTATCTAAAATTACCTTCAGGTTTCTCTCTAAGCCTAAGCTTCAAGTTCAGCTGCTCATCTTTTTGAAGGCTGCAGCAAACCTCAATCTCCTCCCTTACTTTCCAAAGCACTGGTGGGGTGCATTGCTCACTAGGATAAATGGTACTTTGCATAACTATGTGTATTGAGTTAAACTCTAACTTTCTAATGAGCTGTAAAGATACATTCTTGCATCATTTAAACTCTCTTTGTACCACTATGACAACAGCACATCATATGTATGTTTAAACTGATTCCTTCCACAGTGGTATGGCAGAAAGATAATCAAACCCAGCAATTTTGGGCCAGGCATGGTGGTGCATGCCTTTAATCACAACACTTAGAGAGCAGAGGCAGAAGGATCTCTGTGAATTTGAGGCCAGCCAGGGCAACATAGTAAGACCTTGTCTCAAAAAAAGATACAAACAAACAAACAAACAAACAAACAGAAAAATGATGCCGCTGTCTCATTTTTTTTTTAAAATCCTACTACTTACTAAGATTCTGGAAAATTCTTTCATCAGTACCTATCTCTCTCCTTCCAGTCAGATGAAGGTCATAGAGTACAGAGAGGATGTTCAGGAAAAAGTATTTGTCACACTTGTGTAAGTGCAGAGGCTGCTGAGGGGTGAGCTAAAGCTTAGGGGAAGGAAGTTTTGGCAAAAGCAGTAGCCAGTCAGAGGAGGGAGAGCAGAGAGCACACTTCTTAGGGCTCCATGAAAATACGCCAGAGCTAACTCACTTTCTTCCAAACTCTGCCATGTGCTGTCCCTAAAAATGCTCTAGGTCTATTTTCTTTATGCTTTTTACTCACTAGTTTCTTCTAAATCAATTCAATTTCTAAATGTTTATTACATTTGTATCTATTGCTGGGGTTGAGGTGTGAACACCAGAGGACAAGTTGTGGGACAAGTTGTGGTTCTCTCCTTCTACCATGTGGGTCCAGGGAATTGAACTCAGGTCTTCAGCCTTGGTACACTGTAACTGGCTAAGCTAGCTCATTGGCCCTCAGTTCAGTTTTCTTTTGTAAGTAAATCAACATAGAAGTACAATCTGTTATCAATACAGCTATCCTCTGGCAGATGGAACTATCAAAGATACACACAATATTACAAACTCAAGTGTTGCCTGGGATATTCTTGTCTAAGATGACCTCCAAAAAACATTGCAGGCAAGATCTAGGAAGGGAGTGTGAATGTGAAGGGCAGCTATTTTGGGTTTTGAGCTCAAAAGGTTGGGGTGGGTGCTTCTGTGTTCCACATTCCCTATCAGTGTTGGCTAGCTCAGGTCAAGCAGCACAGCAGCTGGGCCTGCAACTGCTCCCTCATCTAGGTCTGCCTTCGCCTGCTCCGACTTCTCACGCATGTTTAAGTTTATGATCAGAGGCATCCTTTTCACTGAGGATGCAGGCAGTGAGAATGACACAGATTTCTGTCAGTTCTGAGAGGCCTCCAACCATATCCTCCCTTCAACAGCCCGCCCCAATATCACATACCAGCTCCTGTATCAATGCATGTTCAGATCTTAAAAACACAATGCTCGTTAGTTATAGACATCTATCTCACATCCTAGGTGTTATGTGCCCTGCCTTACAAGCTAAACTATAACACAGTCTTAAGCAAATTGGAAAAAAAAATATTAGTATCATTTAACCTGAATATAAGTACAAGTGTGTTTGTGAATTGTGAACACAGCAGACTAGATGCTTTCCATACCACACTCCACTTGAGATATTCCAAACCCAACGGAACCCTCTATACTGCCTCTTGTATCTTGATAGCTTCCTAAGAGGAACTATTTAGAGAACTCACAACTTTATCTCTGTTGCACGTGAGGGCAGTCCAAGGCACTCATCATTCCTGAGAATATACTGAGTGAAGCGTGGTTCAGGGGCCCACTAACTCAAACTGGTATAAGGAATAGGTCAAAAGTCCCCAGTCCATCCTAACCCTCAGGAAGCCTGTGATAACTATCCTTACTTGTCAACTTGATTGACCACATCTGGAATTAACTAAAACTCATGTGGCTGGGAACATCAGTGACGGTGTATTTTTTTTAATTTAATTATTTTAAGTGGAAAGAGCCTCTTTAAATCCATATCTTTCGAGGTGAGAAGATCCACCTTTAATTTGAGCCTCACCTTTGATTGGCAGCCTTTATAAAGGACATGAAAAGAGAAGCTTTTGCTTTTTTGCCCACTTGCTCTTACTAGCAAGTTCATTTCTTCACTAGCATAAAAGCCCATTTCTTTGAGATTCTGTTGACGAGCTGAGACATCCAGCCTTGTGAACTAAGTAACTACAGGATTCTTGGATCTTCTGCTGGTATAGAGCCATTGTTGGACTGGCTGAGCCACTGACAGCCTTTAAAGCACTATAATAATAATAATAATAATAATAATAATAATAATAATAATATATGTATATATATATATATATACACATATATATATTCATTCTATAAGTTCTGTTCCTCTAGAGAACCCTGACTAATACAAGTCTCAACCAAGCTTTAAGCCCAGGAGCAGCATAAAACTTATTCCAACTCACAGAGAACTCTGGTGACTAGTCATCGTGTTTTGGAGTCACCATTAGAACGCTCTTACTAGATAAAACCAGATCCTCTTCCTGGCTGAACTCCCTAGTCAGGAACAGGTTCTCTTCACAGCTGAGCCCTTCTGTTGCAATGGGCTGGACTAACACTATGATACAGTAAGGTCTTCAATAATGCTTATGACCACCTCAGGGACTTCAGGAGAGCCAGCTATCCTTTCAACCACATCGCATCATAAAGTGGTCGTCCTGTGGAACTCGGGTGGAAGAAGGGACATGGTGACACATACAGCCCACACATACGAGATAAGCAATCATCCACCGCCAACAACACTTGAAAACCTGGCAAATAGTGACCATAAATCAACCAACGGTTACTGAGCAGAAAGATCACGGGCTTGGAATTCTTCCTTAACAAAGTACAGTGAACTAGGTCAACTATTACTAAAAGCATGGGAGGGGCGGGGTTAAGGAGTAGGTGAGCAGTAAAGCACAAGGCCCTGGATCTCCAGTTGACAGTGGGGGAATAAAAGCCCAGGAAAGTTTAACAGGTCTTGACTCAGAATACTGGTCTTTTCAGTACCACACCCAAGATTTGATTCTAAGTTGACAGCCACCTGGCTAAGCAAGTAAGAAGATGCTAACACAGGAAGTGGAGAGTGTCGAGGTGACCAGAAGGGATTGACAGGAACTCGAAACTTCTGGTTAGACAGAATATTGTCAAAGAAACCGATGTAAGTGAAGACCAGACACTGCAGTTACGGTTCTATTTTTCTTATTCTGCTAAGAGAAGGGTTTCCAAGTATCACCACTTGAACCACACTGTTCTGCCTGGTGCTGAAGTCAATAGAAGATTTTAATGGGGAAAGAGAATCAGTAGGTTAGGTTTTATCTTACTGACTCTTCCCGCTGCAGCATCGCAGCAGTGTTGAAGCAGCATGTGGGCTCTGGTTATAACCTCGCCCAACCAGTACTTCCCTTGGAATAATATCTTAACTACTTAGCTCAGCTGTCAGCCTGCCTCATCACAGACCACTTCATCACAGGAATGCAAGCCTCCTGAGCAGGGAGCAAGCTTCATTTTCTGGTCCCAGTGGTAGGGATCAAACCCAGAGCCTTGCACATGGTAGGGCTTTACCATTGATCAGCTTCCCAGGGACAATCTGAGCCGCTCAGGCTGGCTTTGAATTTGCCTGGAAGAAGAACCATCCTTCTCCTGCCTCAGTTTCCATAGTGCTATGATTACAAAAGTGAACCTCTTGAAGAGCCCAAGGCCCCCTAGAATCAAGAGTTTTAGGTTGAGGTGTGCAAATGGGTCGTGAGAATTCTATACAATGAACCACACTATGTAGATGGTATCATTTTCCTAGACCGAAGCTGGCCTCAGAGCTTTATCACCTAGTAGAACTTTAACCAGAGAGAAATAATTCCCGTGCATGGAAAGCCCCCTTAATAAGAAGGAAGTTTCCTCAATCTCAGAGAGGGCTGAAGGAGGCCGTCCTAGACCCAATCTTTTGTGAGCATGTTGTCCATGCTGTCTCTGTCTTAGACTGCAAGGTGTTAGAACCAACGGGTTAGGGTGTCGATTTTTGCAGCGGATCCCAGGTAATGGTTTTCGTTTCTCAATTAGCTCTGGCGGTGAAGTGTCAGTGCCAGGCTCTGGGTGACAGCTTGGGAGAGCTCAGTGGCTGGCCCGCCACCGCGCGGCGCCCGACCCCTCCCGCCCTGCGCTCTCGCGCCACACCTGGGGCCAGGCTGAGCTGAGAGCGCCCCGGGGGCCGCGGGGAGCCGGGGACTCACCTGCAGCAGCACGGCCAGCAGGAAGCACAAGTACATCTGGTAGAGGCCCATCTCGCCCACCGCCTGGAACGCCTCCTCCACCTCCATGGCGGGCTTGCGACGGAGGACCGGGCCGCCACCGCGACGGAGGACCTGGCCGCGCGGTGGCCGAAGATCGGGCGACGGAGGGACCGAGGACTGGGCCGGGTGGGGACGGAGGGCCAAGCGGCGGGGACGGGGAGGGAAGACCGGGCGGACCGAGGCCGAGGCGGGGACAGAGGACTGGGCCGAGCCGGGGCTGGAGGACCGGGCGGGGCTGGGGCCCAGGCGCAGGCGGGACCCTGCAGCGGACCAGGTCCCGGGCGCGGCGGAGATGCGCGACTGGTCGCCCCGGCGCGGCCTCCCCGCTTCCTGTCAGAAGTGACAGGAATTTTTGGCGAGCGGTTGGCTGGCGCGCGGAAGGGAAGGAGGAAGTGGGTGCGGCGCGGGCGGCCACGGCGACTCACGGGAGGGGCGGGCAGCTCCACGCCGCGTCCCGCGGGGTTCGCCCCTTCGCACAAAGCGGTGGAATGCGGGGGCGCTCAGAACTCTAGAGCCTTCCGAGGAGAGGGCCGGGAGGCATCTGTCCCCTTCCTCCTTTGTCCTGCTTTAGGTACAGGGTCAGATGTAAGCTCCGCGCCTCAAGACACTCACTTAGAGAAGTGCCCGCAAGGCCCACGGACAATGAACAAGGGACAAAGGCAGGGATTTATGGTTGCCAAGGTCTGTCAATGGAGTTTGGCAGAAGCCTGGAGAGATGTGGGGACAGATTACTAGTGTTAGTCCTCTCATGTCCCCACTCCTAATCCTATTTTGTTTTAAAACTATTTCAAGTATCTAAACCAGCATTTCTCAATCTGTGGGTCAGGACTAAAGATCCTTTCACAGGGGTCGTATATCAGATATTTAGATTCATAACAGTAGCAAAATTACAGTTATGAAGTAGCAAAAATAATTTTATGGTTGTGGGGTCACCACCACATGAGGAACTGTGTTAAAGGGTCACAGCATTAGGAAGGTTGAGAACCGCTGCTCTAAACTCTTGCTCACCTTACCTTTGTTTTCATGTTGATGTGGTAAGAATAGTGTGGCAGAAGAAACTTCGGGGAGAAAGAGTTTATTTGGCTCACAATTCCTCTCAGAGCCATTATTGCTGGGAAGTCGAGGCACCAGGAACTTAAGCAGCTAGAGACATGACATCCAGAGTCAAGAACAGAGGACAGTGAGCGGATGGATATGCTCACCAGTGATCAGCTAGTTCTCCCCCTCATTCATTCAGACTAGGGCCCAACCCATGAAATGGTCTCAACGTATTCAGGCCTTCCTAACTCAACCCATTTAAAAAAAAAAAAAATCTCTCAGAAACATGTCCAGGACCAACCTAAATCTAGGCTGCTCCTCACTGAATTGAATGAGTGGGAACTCCCTTCCCAGCTGAGTCTAGGTTTTGATTATTAAAAAGAACCATCCCCTGAATATAATGCAGAGTATAATGGATGACCCGAGGTCCCCTTGTCTTGCGAGCATCCTTGTTGTGTCCCACAATCTCCCATTATGTCTGCTGTTTATAACTGCCCTTTAGTGGCCATCTGCCTAATTATTGAAACAAAAGGACACAATGTTGAATATGGGAGGTAGTTGGAAGCGGCCAGTGTAGTAGCCACATAAGATGAATTGGAAGTGCTTAAGCCAGTGGTAGTGGCAGCAACCACAGACACAGCACAGACTTTTGATTCCAGCACTTGGGGAAGCAGAGGCTAGGTTCCTCTACAGAGTAAGATCCAGGGCAGCCAGGACTACAAAGATAAAGTGGCAAAACTTCCCTTTAACTGTATGGATCTAGTTTTCTTGGCAGACAGTGCTCTCTGTGAGAAGAGGGAGCGGGAGGGAGTCGGAGAGAAGTCACATGGCTTTGTTTTTTCTTAAAGAACTTTTACTATTGTTTTTTTCTAAAAATGTTTCAATTTTTATTTACGACTGTTTTGGGAATAAACTTGCTCACTTTGCCCTCTTAAATCATGATCTGATTGTATTTACACCCCCCTTTCATTTTTATTATGACATACTTTATTTAGAGTGTGTTACATTGTTATTTATTAATTCATTTGTTTTGCATTTTTCCCCACACTTTTTTCTAAAAGTAAAATATAAAATTGTAGTTCTCAGACTTTGAATTTTTCCTATATTTTGTTTAGCTTTGTTACTTTGTAAAATTCTTTTACTACCAGATAGCTTCAGTGTTTAGCTTGTTGCCTTTCAAGTCTCTCCCTACCCAGCTTTGATTTATTTGAGACAAGTATTGCTGTACCCCAAGTTGGCTTTAAATTTGTTATATAGCCAAGGCTATCATCCTTAAACTCCTGATCTTCCTGCCTTGTCTTCTAGAAGGCTGAGAGAGCAGGCCGGCCTACTACCTGCTGCTACAATCCTCCTTTGTAAAGAGAGATTAGATGAAAGGGTAGACAATTCTCTTTACTCCTTTGTTCTTATTTACAAGTTCTCCTAAGCAGTATTTTGATTTAAAACATGTCATGGCATTGCAATGTGCTCTTTAAACAGTGCTATATTTTTGAGCATTCTTTTTAACTTTCCAGTTAAAAATTGTGCCTTTTAAACATTTTTTATTTTATCATTTATTTGAACATTTTGTGGACAAAGACAATATTAAATCCTGGAACTGTCTGACTTTTCCTGGGACCTAACATCATTGTATTACAGTGTATTCATTGTAAAAACAAACAAACAAACAAACAAATAAACACCCTGCACCATATGTGTTAAAAATGACACATGGTTTCCATTTGTTGGGTTCAGAATGTTCTGTAAGTTAGTACATCATACTTGTGATCTTACTAAAATCATTGGCATTCATACTAAAGGCTTATGTCAGTTTCTTTTTAGATCTCCTTTTAAATTTATAAGTTCATA
>JANHMN010000001.1:52634433-52652056 GCA_030674055.1 Rhabdomys pumilio | reverse complement strand
CTGCCCCTCTGCCCCTCTGCCCCTCTGCCCCTCTGCCCCTCTGCCCCCTGTCCCCTGCCCTTCTGCTCCTCTCTGCTCCTCTCTGCCCCTCTGCCTCCTGAGTGCTGGGATTAAAGACATATACCAACACACTAGGCATTTTAGTAGGAGAATAAATCTCTCTATATTTGTGATAAATTATACAGTCAAAATTATTTCTGCCATGTCGTTCTGTGCTTCTTTTAACTTCTTGGTCGTCTGTTGGATCATTACATTTAATTTTAAAGACAAGGTCTCACTATGTACCCCTGACTGGCCTGGACCTCACTTTGTAGACAAGAATGGCTATCAGTTCAGAGATATACCTTCCTCTGTTTCCCAAGTGCTGGGATTTAATCTATTTTTTAAACTCCATCTTCCTTTTGCTACTCTGGGAGCTACGGATTACATCATTATTAGTGTTTTGTAAGTTACACCTACATTTTTAAACATCTACACACCCATGCTTTTCCACAATGCGTTTATCTATACATTCTACATGGATAGAATCTATGTGTGTATCCTCCTTACAAAGTGATTAAGACCATATACAAGGTTTTAGGAATACTGTATCTGAGAGAACTCAGGGAGTGCACAAAGATGTCACATTCTAGAAATGTTTATAATGATTGTCAGCTTGACAAGTTTTAAATTACCTAGGAGACAACCATCTGGATACATCTGTGGAGTGTTTCTAGGGAGGCTTAATAGAGGTGAGTCCTCGTGTTTAGAGAATGTGGGCTGCCATCTCAGGATGAATAAACAGCAGAGAGTAGTCAAGCAGCGGCCTTCCTCTCTCAGCTTCCTGATTCTCTAACCTGGGATGTAAGGTTTGTGTGAAGAGTTTTGATTAGAAAAAATTCAGAACTTTTTTTATTGCTACAAATAATTATTTTTAATATAGAAACAAGAAGGCAAAAATAGGTATGTTTTTCATGGTACTGATAATGTATTATTTAGTAGCCCAAGCTCTTTTAATAGCAAACTGGGAGGCTATGGGTCAGCTTACAGATGTGTGTGTGTGTGTGTGTGTGTGTGTGTGTGTGTGTGTGTGTGTAAAGAGGCAAATAGTTATTCTTAACAGGAAAGACAACTGTGATTGTGCTGTTCTGTGGGGTATGAGTTCACTGGGTGCCTAGTCTAGCAGTACCACCCTGGTACTCTGTATGCAGACATATAACTGGTTCTGTATTCGGCCACTTATTCAAAGGCTGTGGGGCATCTTCAGTTCCCTTATCTGAGCTTTAGCTGCACAAAACCTTAACAAGGCTTCATCCCATTTTGGACCAAAGAGACATGTATTTAACTGTTTTTGTTGTTGTTGTTGTTGTTTGGTTGGTTGGTTTTTTTGCTCTTCTAAGATAGGGTTTCTTTGTGTAGTAGTCGTATCTGTTCTGGTCTATTCACTACTCACTTTGTAGACCAGGCTGGCCTCAAACTCAGTTTCTCCTGCCTCTGTCTCCCAGATGCTGGGATTAAAGGCATCTGTCCATACTCCCAGCAATGTGCATTTAACTTTAAACCCCATTCTTTGATATCATGAAGTGTTTAAGAGAAAAAAATTAAAATTTTCATTATATATGGCATATAGTTAAATTAATATATTGTTAAGTAGAAGGTGAACTCTTGCATCCTATACTCAAAAGTAGAAGTATTTTTAGTTGACTAAAGCTTGTACTGCACACACACACACACACACACACACACACACACACACATTGGGACACACATGTCAGAAGAAATGGTCTTCTGAAAACAGACAGTGCAGCCTGTAGAGTGTGTGAAGTAAGGCTTTCTGGGAGGCCATCAGACAAGCTGGGTATTGTCCTACAGGTAAAGGAGATGGGATGTTGTTCTAAATTGGAGAGATCTGATTTACATAATCTAATTTGGCAGCAGTGAGGTGGAAAATACATGTAAGACCAGTGGAAAAACGTAATAGTAAGACCCAGAGAGAGAACTTAAACCCAAAGAACAACAGATAGAGAAACGGAGTCACATCTAAAGTCAAATCAGCCAAAATTGATAGAGATTATATTTTGCAAATATAATCAGGGATTATATTTATAAGCCAGGATTCACCTCCAAATTCCATCCTGAAAGCCAGATTAAAAGTGGAGGTGCTGTTAATTGAGGCAGGGACCCAAATGGTGGAGGTTTGTGGTAAAGGGTCTAAGCCAGAATGGTGGGGCCAACACTGGTCTTTTAAATGACTGTTGTCCCTTTAAGATCCTGCCCTCCCCCCTTAACCCAGCCAAGCCCCTGCTGGGTTTCCATGCCCTAATTTACAGTTAGCAGCAGAGCTTCTGAGCATGCGCTCTAGAAAGAGCCAGGCTAATTAAAGCTCTCCTGAGGTTCAAGGTTTTGCTGCTGTGGCTCTTAGCATTGGCTTCCATTTGAGCACATATTTCCCTCATCTGACCTCCTGCATCCCACCTCATGTTGTTTGTTCTTAAGTTTTTTCTTTTAACCATAATTTTCTAATATCTGTCTCTTTATTTATAAATCGGGAACAGTACACATTGGGTTTTTTTTAATAATTAAAAAATTAGAATAATGTTTGGAATACAGTGTCTATCCTTAAAAAGCATACCTATAAAAGAAAAGCAAAAGATCAACTCTGAAGCCCATGTCAGCCATCACTATCTTCTTCAGTGATGAACCTACGTACCTGAGCCCTGCCCTGACTTTTGTTTCATTGGTAATTTGGTGTCCCACGTGGCTACAGAAATTTGGTGTGTGAGATATCAGATTAGTGTACAGTAAGTGTTCTACACCAGCTACATATACCCAGGGATATATGTCTGTCTGTCTGTCTGTCTGTCTGTCTGTCTGTCTGTCTGTCTGTCTTCATATTTTCCTCTGCAAAACCGTCATTCACACTGAGAGGACACTGTTTTGTGAGTGGGGCACAGCAAATTACCTTGATAAGGACAGCTGTTGTACACATACCTGTGTTAACAGTAAATGGACAAAAACCATACAGCATATACAGTCAGAATGCACAGGTCACAGGGAGCCAATAGGATTTCCAGGATGGATCTCTAGGAGGAACTGGTAAGAAAAGAAAGAAAAAAGCAAGCAGGGTTCTCTGTGGGATGGATGGACGCCTCTGTCGTCGTGGCTTTTGAAGCACCAACTTTCATTCAAAAACTGTTGCTAGGCTGGTGAAAAACATTAAATGGACCCCCAATTAATGTGGAGAAATTAGCTGTTTCCACACCTCTAGCCTTAGCAGCAAAGCGTAAACAGAGCTAGGCGAGATTCAGAAGGTTAAAGGAGAGAAATATGAGGGAAATTAGCCATTAATTATGCTTGAATTTAGATAGTAGAGTGTTTTGCTTGCTAAGAGTCTAATTTTACATGTTGTCCAAGAGGCACGAAGCCTAGATAATAGGACATTCACTTAATTCAACAGATTCATCCCTGAGTGCCTGCCTTTAATGAAACGTCAGTGGTGCTGCTGTTCCTGTTATTGCTGCTGCTGTTTCTTGCATCGCAGAGTTCTATAATAGGGGAAAGAGCCTGAAATGATGAATTTGGTGTACTCATGGGCTCGATAAATTGAGGTTATGATTCAAATGGATGGATCAAAATTTACCCTCTATAGAAACGAATGCCCCTCAGTTTCCCAGTGTTTATGTATGGAGACTTACTGAAATTGCTCCAAACCAGTACAGCTGATGGAGTATTGCACAAGGGTGAAAGTAACCCACACATCTCTGGGCTGACATCCATGGGCTTATATGTCAAGAACACCAATGTTTATTGCTTGTGGGAAACAAAGTTCTGTAGATTTCAGAGAATGGAGTTTGATGTGCTTGGTCTACTCAGGCTCAGAAATAAGGTGACATGATTCTGAGAATCTCTCACATTTTTTGCTGTTGCTGATTTTTGGCTCAGTAAAGAGCTGGTCAGCTCTAGTGCAAACAACAGTGTTCAACAGAGTAAAGTCCTTTCCTGGCTGAGCTCACTTAGACTCCTAGGGAAGACCTCTCCTTCCTAGCAGGATTGAATGGCATGGTTGGTCAGGTGAGAGCAAGGAGGAGGAAGAGGAAGTTGTAGCACAAGAGAACCACAGACTTATTCTGTTATCTGAACATGGAATAAACCCCGATCAAAACAGCAGCTCAAGCACATTGTAGAGGAGGACAGTACTCATTAGATCTCCACCTTAACGGCTTTTCCCTAGGGTTATCTGCAACAGGAAGAATACAACGGGATCTTCTCTCCCTGCGGTGCAAGTCATGCTACAAAGTTATATGAATGAACACATTAACATAGAGAATTTACATGATTTTCAGAACCAAATTAATCCTTAATTTACTGCCATATAGCTATTTGAGCCAAAAGATCATATTACATTTTAAACAATATAAACTCATGGTCTTTCTCAGTCTTCATTTACATAAGAAGGGTGACTCACTCTCAGCCAAATGGAGCAAATCAAATAAATCTTCCTGTAATTTTTCTCTTCCGACCAAAGGCTTTGAATATTCCCAACCTGATTTTCCAGTCCTGCAGATAATCTGCCATGGCCAAGATTTTTTTTAATAGAATTTTTTTTTGAATTGTATATTCAGATCAAGTTTTCCCCTCCCCAAATTCCTTCCAGATTCCCACCTTTTTACCCACCTGTCTTCCCTCCTCTCTCTCTATATATAATATTTATATTATATATTATTGTAAATATGATAATATATTATTATACTTAATATATATTATATAATATATTATATTTTATTAACATATATGTTTACATATTAATATATTATATATATTCTCTCCTAGAAGAAATTTGAATATTTTCTTGATTTTATTATTTTTTAACTTTTTATTGACTGAATTTCACATCATGTGCCACAATCCCATTCATCTTCCTGTCCCTTATCCACCCTCCACCCTTGCAGCCACCCCCAGTCAAAGAAAATAAAAAATAAACAAAAGGCAAACAAACAAAAGACCTCCTCAAAAGAAAACCCATCTCATTGTAGGAGCTGTAGTGTGTCACAGTGTGCCCCACAGTACACCCTTTTGTCCACACGTCTTCATTTGCAAATCTTCACTGCAATGAGTCACTGGTATGGTTCAAGGCCTCTGGCTTCCATTACACTATCAATACTGGATCCTCATGGAGACTCCTCTGGGATATCCTGTTGTTAGTCTGTGTCATGCAGATCCTGCAGCTTTGTGTTTACAGGACTGGACTCTGTGAAGTTCAGCAGTTCATAGATGAGGTAGATGTTGGGGTGGGCCAGCTCAAAGCCCTGGATCTGGGCCTGAGTTCTAACTGAGTTCCTCAGCCTGCCAGCTCTTCAGTTTCCACACCAGGATGAACTCTCCAGCACTGTTCCAGCTAGTTCACCCAAGGCCACAGCCAGTAAGGCGGGATACACACACACACACACACACACACACACCCTCTTCCACTATTATACCATCAGGGCTAGGTCACCCACGTCTTCGTCAGCATCAACTCAACTGTGCTACCCACATGTGCTACAGCTGGTAAAGGGCGGCTCTTCCACTCTAATGACCTTGGGGCCAGCTCTTCCACCTGCTACAGGTGGGGAGGTGGGGAGGTGGGGAGGGAGGTGGAAGGCATCTCTCCCACATTCACACCACCTCACAGTAGACAGGGGCATGGTCAGCTCTCCAGAATTCATGCCCTTGGGACTAGCTTACTTCCATTCCCCACCACCAGGGTCAGCTCTACTGTGCTGCCCAGGCAAGTTGTGGACTTCAGAATTCTGCAGCCAGTGAGGGGAGGGGTCAGCTTTCATGATCTCAGATCAGCTCTCCCTAGTGCAGCTGTCGGTGATGGGCAGGCATATGGAGGGCAACTCTCTTGGGCCCATGCCACCTCATGGCCATCAAGGGATGGGGCCAGGAATTGCCACCCTCCAGTTAGCTCTCACATCCCTGGCCTGTACTGTCTGGGTGAGGTCCAGCAAGGAAGGGGTGGGGCCAGCTTTCCTGAGTGCTGCAGCCAGTGAGGGGACAGGGCAGCTTTGTGCAGTCCTTGGATATCAACATGGTCCCAGGTGGTAACTCAGATCAAGGATATCTTGCATGACCTTTGGTGATAATCTCGGGCACGGACATTGATATCAACATAGATTCCTGCTGTTGGATGGTCACAGACCCAGACATGGCCCTCAGCAGCAGCATAGACCTGGACTTCACCATGGCCTCAGGTAGCAGGGCACACTACTCACATCAGGCTGTTTATCCTCTCCACCCTGGTGTCTCCAGATCCACCTGTCTTCATGGTGCTCAAACCATTTGGCTTCTGTGGTGGTTTGAATAGATATGGCTCCCATAGACTTATGAGTTGTAAAAGCTTGGCCCATAGGGAGTGGAATTATTAGAAGGTGTGGCCTTGTTGGAGTAGACGTGGCCTTGTTAAAGGAAATATGTTACTATGAGAGCAGACTCTGAGGTATATGCTCAGGCTATGCCCAGTGTGGTACACAGTCTCTTTCTTGCTACCTTCAAATCAAGATGTAGAACTCTCAGCTCCTTCTCCAGCATCACGTCTGTCTGCACGAGCCATTATCCCTGTCATGACAATAATGAACTAAACCTCTAAAACTGTACTTCCAGCCCCAATTAAATTACATTTTTAAAATAAATGTTTCCATGGTCATGGTATCTCTTCACAGCAATGAAATCCAAACTAAGACAGCTTCTCTTTCTCTCCCATATCTCCACTACATACTTGCGTATCATAGGGCTGTGGGTGGGCCATGAGGCAGGCATGGCCTCTGGTTATCTTCAAATATTTGCTCAACCCAAAGATTCCAAAGGAAATACATTCCTGGCCAAAGTTAAACACAACAAAGCTGTAATTCAGCAGAGTCATCCAGTCTCATGGTTGAACCACTATCTCAACCAACTAGAGAGATTGGCAGATAGGCCAACAGTGAGAAGTCAACAGAGCAGGACATATCCAGTCAGTGGTGAGTCTCCACTGTGCAGGTCCTGCTCTTCTTCCTGGGCTTGGATGCAGCTCTGGGAGTCACAGCAACACACATGGTGATAGGTTTTCTCAAAGGAAGAAGCACTGGTACTTGCATTTGTTACTGGCTCTACTGATGGACAGTGTAAGTCACCATTTTCCAAGGAACAAGAACAGCAACCCAAGTGCCTTCAAGTCTGTTCTGCCTCGCTTCATAGCACATGAAACACTCGGCTTCTCTTCATCTTCCATCTCTCCATCACCCATTTGCTGCTTTCTCACGCATCACTGTCACATCTATTTACTCGGTACTAATCTTCTCTCTCTCTCTCTCTCTCTCTCTCTCTCTCTCTCTCTCTCTCTCTCAAACAATACGTACACTCACCCCACAAAAATGGAAATCAAACAAGCAAAAGGCTAATAAGACAAAAGAAAAGAAAAAGAAGGAAAATGAGTCCAAACAAAGCAAAATGAGACAGTCTACAAAATACCATTGAGTTTGTTTGGTCTTGGCCAACTACTCCCAGGTGTGAAATTTGCCCTGGGATGTGATACCCAGAGAAATTCCATTGGAGGAAAGATTTTTCCTTTGTCAGGAGGTATCATCCACTTCCCTTTGTTAGTGCTGAGACTCCATCTGTCGTGAACTTGTGGCTTCCACCAGACTCTGAGTTCATATGTGTATCAGTTCTGTTGTGTCTAGAATACACTGTTTCCTTGGAGTCAGCCATTCCCTCTGGTTCTTAAAATCTCTCTACCTCCTTTTCTGCATCCCTAAATCTTAAGGTGGGGGGGCTTTGATGAAGACATCACATTTGGGATTGAGTGTTCCAAAGTCTCTTACTCTCTGCACATTGTCCAGTTGTGGGGCTCTGTGTTAATTCCCATCTACTGCAAGAAAAAGCTTCCTCAATAAGGTCTGAGCCAGGCACTACTCTATGGACATGTCCTTAGGGGTTATTTTATAATAAAATAGTAGTATTCACTTTTCCCCCTAGGCTCACTACCTATCTAGTCTCAGGTTCCAAGGGTAACTTGTGAGCATCAGTTCTCTTCCACACATGGATTCTTGGGATCAAATTCAGTTGGTCAGGCATAGAGGCAAGCACCCTTACCAGCTAAGTCTCACTGGGCTTGAAGAACACCATATTTTTAAGTGATCACTAAGTCTAACCTCCCCATTACATACAAATGTAAGTCTGAGGTCTGGGAGATGGCTCATTCATTAAAGGCCTTGTCATGAAAGCATAAAGAACCTGGGTTTGGATCCCCAGCACCCACATAAAAGCCACATATAACAGTTTAATGCCAGCAGGGAAGAGGGGTACACATTTGTATGAGAACCCTTACACATACGTACATCACACATGCAGGGCTAAGGCTAAATGGAGGTTAAATAAGATGCTCTGAATGGCCAGTGAGCATGCGGAAAGTCACACACCAAAGCAGTGAGTGTAACTAACTTCTCAAAAATGTGTGTTCCCATCCATGTGTACTCTTGCAGACTACTCTGATACAGGCTGCTGTGGGGGCCACTTTCTCTTAGTACACATTAGCTTGGTAGCCTTGTGTTCTGGGTTCTCTGTCAGGGGAATCAATGTTTTGTGTCTCCAATTCCACAATGATTTTAGGGTTCAAACAAAGGTAAGAGTAAGGACTTTGTCATGTCTCCTAAGCTAGAAGTCCCAGCTGGACACATACACTAACTAGCTCAGCAATGCAGCCATAGACATGTAGAGTTCTTGTCTATTGTATTTGGAGCCTAAGAATGGAATTGTGTTTGTCAGTCTGTGGAAGGTTATTTCTTATGCAATGGCCATTCTGCCTCTGACTAGAAAGACAGTACACCTTGGGATATGCTTATTATAAGTTCAGCTACAACTAGTTACAATAACCACCTCCTCAAATGCTCTACAATCCACTAAATGCTATTCAGTCCCTTTGGCTTACTGTGTGTAGCATTTTTTTTTTTTTTTTTTTGCAAGCAAAGTAATTGTTGTTTCCACTGGAGGCACTTGTAACCTTTCAGATGTGATGGAGATGAACTTGGCACTGGTTTGTTAATGATGTATTCTTAGCCTCTCTGTTCAGTGACATGCCCCTAACAACGTGGTGGTCTTTGCCTCTGTCAGTGTCCTGGTGACCATCTTTCTCTTTCTCTGCCATCTTTCCATGGTGGACACATTGTCTGTTGGAGATGAAATGACCATTAAGTTGGGAGGGGGAGGATAAGGAAGGTGATACTTTAGTAACAAAATAACTGTGGCGTAAAACAAATTTGTAGCCATGATAACTAGAGATGGTGGAAGCCAGTCATTTGTTATTATGTTTTATTTTTCTCTTGGCTCTTTTCAGCTGTATTTCTGAGGCAAAAAAAAAAAATGCAGTCTGTTGGAAGGAGATGGTCATCTCTTAAAACAACAGAAATGGAAAGCTATTGGCTCTGTGCTAATTTTGTTTTTAATTTGTTAGATATTAAGATGCCAGCTGATAACTAAACATCACTTAAGCAGAGAGGTTTTTCACGTAATGAAGTGCTTTGCACAGGAGGAAGGCGGTCTGAAAGAGACAGTCTGTTTGTTGTCGAGTGTAGAAGGGCAAGATGAATTCATCCCCAGAGCTCTTTGCTGGCCCTGCCAACAGGTGCCCAGCTGGCACTGGATATAAGCATAGCAGCTTGACGCATTCAACCGAGACCCATGTTTCCATTTTCCTTCAACCAGGGAGTAGCTAAGAACATGACCTCTAATTCCCTTACTGCATGGAGGACATATAGAAGTAAATGAGCCTCTGGTTAAAGTCTCTAAATAGGAATATCTCCAGTAATTTTGATTTTTAAAGTTTAGCTGTAAAACGGGTTGGGAGCCCCTCATCTGAAATCCAAGGCACCAGTAGTGTTTCAGAATTTCTGATTGTTTTTCTCAGATTCAAGAATATATGCATACACGATGAGATGACCTAAAACTGAACATGGAGTCTATTTGTATTTCATATATACCTCACACACAGCCTGGTGGTTATTTTATAATATGCGTATTGTCTTTTCAGCAGCCTGCCTCATAAGCCCACACATAGGATTAGCTATTGGTGATTTTATGCTCATGCTGAAAACGCTCTGGATTTTGCAGCAGCTGGAGATATTCTACCTGTGAACTCAAGCGACTCGTGGATCCTGAGTCCTTGACCATGTGAACAAATTCAGAAAAGCTGACAGTCTGGGAGATTTCAAATTTGGAAATTTAATTTGAGGATCAAGGTCAGACGTTATGTAGTTTTTAATGAGACCCGTGTTCTGGGATGCAATCCATACACAACGGAGAGAAGGACTGGCCCTTCCCTGTGAACTCTAATTTGTTTAATTTGGCCTAAACCCAACATTGCTGTCAGAGGCTCACAAGTAATTCAAAATAGCCTCTGAATGTGAATATTTTCTTTCTAATTGATATTTCTCTTTTTATTTTAAGCATCTCTTATATTCTCTTAAAGTTCCCAGAGGATCATGTAAAAAGAAAGAGCAGGTGAGATGGCTCAGAGGATAAGGATGCTTCCAGTACAGGCCTGACAGCCTGAGTTTGATCTCCAGGACCCACATAAAGGTGAAAGAAGAGAACCAATTCCACAAAATTTCTCTCTGATCTCCATGCATGTGTGCAGTGGAGTATGTACGCGCATGTGCATGCACACACACACACACACACACACACACACACACAGAGAGAGAGAGAGAGAGAGAGAGAGAGAGAGAGAGAGAGAACAAAAATTAGGCCAGGTGTGGTGGTGCACACCTTTAATCCTAGAACTCAGGACTCAGAGGCAAATCTCTGAGAGGTCCAGGCTAGCCTGCTCTGCATAGCAACTTCCAGGCCAGCCAGAACTACAAACTGAGATCTTGTCCCAAATAAATAAATAAATAAATAAATAAATAAATAAATGCAATTTAAATTGTTGGAAAAATAAGACACTATGATTAGCAATTGAGAGAGCCTGCACTAGTGTGGGTGGCTCAGGGAAGATGGACCAATTAGGCAGGTAGACCTCAGTGCTGCTGTGGGACTGGACAGAGGGGACTCCTACAGCCCAGGCCAAGGCTCTGGGGCACAGACCAGAAGTCTTACAAGCTCTGGGAAACAAGAAGAGCAGAAGTGTGTTTACATGTCTCTCACAATCACAACCACTCCCAAATGTGTCATTTTAAATTCTTAAAAAACATCGAAACACAAAATTACCTGCAATAAAATGTCTACAGAAAGAGGATGTAGGGCTAGCAGCCCCTCCCCAATTTGTGTGTGTGTGTTTGTTTGTATGTGTGCATGCTTCTATTCTTCTTTTTATGCCTACCATTTCTTATTATATCTATGCTGTCCTTTAAATATATGCCTTGTTTCATGATTTTTTTATTGTACATTAGAAACATTTTTTTGTCAGGTGATGGCAGCACACACCTTTAATCCCAGCTACACAGAGAAACCCTGTCTCAAAATAACCCCCCCCCAAAAAAAAAGAAATACATTTTTCCTTCTTGTCATCTTTCTTTAAAGAGGGTAGATTTTTGTTCCTGGGGGCAGTTAATTTACTAGCCCATTGGCCTGTGGGCATGCAAGCCAAATAAACCCTTTCCTTCCCAAGTGTCTTTGGCCATGGTGGTTCATAGCAGCAACTGTAACTCTAATAAAGACTACTTTCTATACCTGTGCCAACCTACTGACACTTCCTGTTCATCCTTCTGTTTCCTGCTTAATGGCCACTCCCTTCCCAAAGCCACACCTTTGGCTAGATCAGTCTGGGACATTCTATGGCCCACTCTCCTCTGTTCTTTGTCATATTACCTCGGAGCACTTTGGGACAGTTGTGTATGGAGGACAGAAGCAAGGCCTCACTTACTATCAGAAGTCAGGATGCATCAGCACCTCAGACAGAGCTGTCTGGTGCAAAATGGGCACGGAGTGAACGTGGAGTGAATGGAAGGAGTCCAGGAAGTCATTCCTACCAAGGCACTCCACTGAGGATGGCTTCGGGTGCTCTACAGAGGGTAGAGGGCAGCCAGATGAAATTCTCATATTTAAAGTTATGTGCCTTTGCTGGTTAAAGACTCCATTACTGATGGATTTCTTAGTTACTGGGCTTCTAGCTCCTGATACTTCCAGCTATTCGATAGGAGAAAGGGAAGAGAGATGTCCGATGTCACCCTTTAATTACAAGTTCCTCTGTTTATTCTACAATCCCACTCCTCCTACAGAGCTCCACCCAGATAGCTTTGTGTTCTGTGTACACATGGAGTTTGCTCCCCATCTGCCTCTGTGTGGGGGACCTTCCTTCCACTTCCCTTTTACGATGCCACTTTTAAAAACTAATGTTGATGAATTGCTCAAACTCACTGACTTTACTGTGACATTTCCACATGTGTATATTGTGTCTTGCTCATCCCTCTCCTCCCCTCTGCCTTGTCTCTTGTCTCTTCTCCTGTCCCCTTCCCCTGGTCACCTTTCTATTCCTTAATAGTTTCACATCTACTTTCAGGGCTTCTGTGGGGGGGGGGGGTTGTTTGGTTTTGTTTGTTTGTTTGGTTGGTTTGGTGGTTTTTTGACAGGGTCTCACTTTGTAGACCTGGAATCCACAGAGATCTGTATATCTCTGCCTCCCAAGTGCTGGGATTAAAGGCATGCCCTTCTATCGCCAGCCATTTTGTTTACTTTCTTTTTGTTTCTACATACTAGAGAAACATATCTTACGTTTCTATATCTAGCTTGTAACACTTAACACAATTTTCTTCAGTTCTATGTGCTTTCCGGTAAGAACATATTGTGTTCTTTTGTATGATAAGTTAGGCAGTGCATCTTTATCCACCCATCTATTGATTGGCACCAGGCTGGTTGTGAACAGAGCTTCAGTAAACACAGATATGCACGTACCTCTCTTGCTGACTTCCTTTCACATACCCAGTCATAGGGTGGCTGGGTCATATGACAGTTCTGTTCTCAGTGTTTTGAAACACCTCCATACCGATTCCTATAGTGACTGGATGACTGAACTAATTTGCATTCCCACCAACAATATATAAGATATCCTTTTCTTCATATCCTCCCAGCATCTATCTATCTATCTATCTATCTATCTATCTATCTATCTATCTATCTATCTATCTATTTTGAAAACAGCTATTCTAACTGGGCTAAGATGAAATGTCAATGTGGCTTTTGTTTGTTTCTTTGAGATGCAGCTTTGCTCTGTAGGCAGGCTGGCCTCAAACTAGTAATTCTCCTGTTTGAGCCTCCTGAATTCTAGAAACGATTCCATGATGTCTAAATATGTTGAACATTTCTTCATACATTGGCTATTTGTATTTCTTCTGCTGCTAAGTGTCCGTTCAGATCACTTGGAACATTTTATTGGCCTTGTTCTTTTGTTGTTAAGGCTTTTTATATTCGAGATATACAAGTGCCATTTCCGAGGAGCCTCTTCTGTCCTGGCACCTCCCACAGTTGGTCATTGCGCACCTATCTCCTTTATTAATCAGTAAATAAGATAAGGACTGAGTCTACCACATTCTCTCTTATGTTCCTGGTATCTAGCATGGTGCCTATGGCATAACTCACCACGAATGTGCTGAATAAATGAGTTATTATTTGCAATAAGCCAGAGTTGATAGTTTTACTAATCATCTGTTCTACTAAACATAACTGGAAGAAATAAATTGGAATGTTTTGAATGTGATAGTGGTTTGGTACATGAGCTGTAGAAGTAAGTTTGAAGTCAAACTTGGTTAGATTTCATTACAAAAGGTCCAGGTTCTGAGAGAGGGGAAGGAAGGGAGGGCAGGATTGGATAACGGGGTAAAAGATGAGAGAATATAGGAGAGCAAACGTCACACAGGGCATTTAACCCTTTCACCTGTGCTCTCTGGAGAACTTAGACATTTCTATATTCTATGTTTTAAGTCTAAAAACCTTTATATATTTGAAGCGAAAAAACTATTATAACTTAAATAAATTTAGCTAAGTCACTGGGGCCCCATATCAATTTTTTATTGCTGATACCTGGGGACCCAGCCTTTAACACACAATCCTTGGTGGGGAGGGGCAGTCACCACACAAATAGAAGCAAGGTCCCAGCAATGGGCAAATTCTGTCTGAAAGAAGCTTCATGTGCCAACCAGCTATGCTGTCAGGGCAGGGCTGCCTGGGCCCCGGGAGCTCATCTGTCAAATTGTGCAGCAGATGCCAGAGAAGCGATGTGAGTGAGTCCCTGTGAGTGCGGCTCTGCTGGGGTCTGCTCTTATCGTGACTCATCTCTCATCATTGTCTTCCTGTTTTCCACTTTTGCAACCTGAATGCACACTGTGTCTATCCCATTCTTGGAGATATATAACCTGTTTAATTTTGTGAGAACTCATGGCTCAGTTCATCTTATGAACAATGCTGAGAAAGTTAAGGCCTTAGAGACTTTTGGGAACTGAATGGGTTTTGCAATATGAGATGCCAGACACGAGCCTGGGAGACCAGGGACAGGATGCTACATGCAGAGTGTACACTATGTCCCAAAGATTCACGTTAAAGACTTGATGTTCACAGTGGTGCTGTGGGGAGGCCTTGAAAACGTTCAGGAGGTAGAAACTGTGGGAAACGCACTTTCAAAGGAAACTGCGAGACACCCACTTGTTCCATTTTCTCCTTTGCTTTCTAGCTGTGTGAGGTGAATAGCATCATTTCACCATGTGCCCCTTCCATGGCCTCTGGTACCCCAACTAGAGACCCCCAAAACAGTGAATCTGCTTGATCATAGTCCTGAGACCCTAAAACTGTGGCCAAAACAGACCTTTGTCTCAGGTATTTTGTTAAGGTATAAGAAACCAATGTGCTTTTCTTACTTCCTGGGATTGAGCCTTGGCTTTATGCCCATGGTCCCATGTGTCACTCGGGGTCTGTGGCAGAAACTGTGAACCTGCACTATACTACCTGGCCTTTTCTCTTTGAAAAGTTTTCCTGCAGAGGAATCTGTGAAATCATAAATAGTTGCATACTGCATGCCTACAAGACCAACACCACGTGTGTGAAGCCAAGGTCTGCCTCTGGTGCTGCTGTTCCAGGGCCTGCCTGAACCACAGCTGCAGTATGAGACTGGAAAAAATATAAATATCACGGAAAAATGATTCTTGAGATGGTCCTGGGTATGCAGGGCCTCGGGGGCTCTTTTATGAAAGGATTCTATTCTAGTGAGTCTTTGAAACAAGGGCTGGGGAAGAATCACAGCTTGTAAGAGACTCTGGTTTAATCCTCGGTACTGAAGAAGAAAAAAAATAAGGCCTCTGAAACTGATTAGCATTGTTGTCCTTTGGCCTGTGTGAGTGGGAAGGCTTTGGAAAGTTTTGTGATGGACTCCGGCATCTGTCCTACTGTTCTCACCATAGATTGCATGCCTGCTCTTTATCCCTTCTTAGCACTTGCATCTTTCTTGGACACATCTTTATATATGCTCTGCTTTTGGTCAAGGGCCAATGTTTAAAATCTTTCCACTCCGACTCGGCTACTCTCTGATCCGAATTTCCACTGTGAAATTGACTAAGAAGCAGCTAGTAATGCTCCTGCCGTAGCCCGAATGCAATGGTATCTTGACTTTTTTTTTAAATTTTATTTATTGAATGTATATGCGTACACTGTAGCTTTCTTCAGATATAAGAGACTCTATTACAGATGGTTGCGAGTTACCATGTGGTTGTTGGGAAGTGAACTCAGGACCTCTAGGAAGAGCAGCCAGTTCTCTTAACCACTGAACTATTTCTCCAGTCCCCTTGAATTTTTTTCTACATCAGCAAAACTAGCCCATACCTCTAACCTTAGTTTCCCACAGAGTAACAGAGTATCAAGGTATTGTGCTTTGAATTTGAAGTTTCCCCTTATAGACTTATGTTTTGGATACTTGGTCCCCAGCTGGGAGTCCTATTTTAGAAGGTTCTGGAAAATTTAGGAGGTTGGATCTAGTTAAAGAGATGAGTGCACCAGAGTAAGTTCTTGGGGATACATTATCCCTGGCCACTTCCTATTTTTCTCTGCTTCCTGTCTTTCATGATGTGAATATCTGTTCTCTGCCACAGAATCCCACTGCCAAGACATTCTGCTCAACTGTATGGGGCAAATAGATTGACCCATGAGCCACACAAACCCTTCTTTCCTTAAGTTGTTTCTATGAGGTCTTAGTTGGGGCTACTATTGCTCTGATGAAACATCATGACCAGAAGCAGCTTGGGGAGAAAAGGGTTTATTCTGCTTACACTTCCAGGTCACACTCTACCATTGAGGGAAGGTGGGGCAGGAACCTAGAGGCAGGAACTGATGCAAAGACATGGAGGGGTGCTGCTTACATGCTTGCTCCTCATGGCTTGCTCAGCCTGCTTTCTTATAGCACCTGGGACCACCAGCCAAGGGTGGCACCACCCACAATGGGCTGGGGCCCTCCTCCATCAACCATTAGTTAAGAAAATGCCCTATGTATGTGCCTACAGCCAGATCTTACCATGGCATTTTCTCAACTAAGGTTTCCTTCACACAGTTGGCTATAGCTTGTGTCCAACTGACATCCAACTAGCCAGTGCGGGGGTTTTTTCATAACAACAGTGCAAGATATTAAGGCACAGGGAATAAAGGAAATGTGTGCAACTTTTTAAAAATTGTTTTTATGTTATGCGTATGAGTGTTTTGCCTTTGCATATGTATGTGCACCATTTTTGTCTGATGCTGTTGGAGATCAGAAGAACGTGTCAAACCCCCTGGAGCTGGAGTTACAAGTGCTTGTGGGGTTTCACATGAGAACCAAACCTAGGTCCTGTGCAAGAGCAAGTGCTCTTAACCACTGGGCTATCTCACTAGCCCGACATGCAGTCTTCCCCCTAACAGTATGAGAATGCCTTCTGCTCTGATTCCTGTAGGATCCTGTTTTCACTCGAAACTTCATCAGCATGGCCTTTTCTAAAAGTCCACTTTGCTATTAGAACTTTAGTTTCCTAAGCTACGCCAGAATCGCCCAGTACGTTCTGCTTAACCCATCCCAGGCTTCCTCTAGCTTTCTACTCCATGCTCCAACATCCTCCTAAAAGCCCAAGTTAAAGGCTCCTCTCAGTCATCGGGAACGTCTGTAATTGATGACCTCACTTTTGGTACGCAACTTCAGATTGGTTGGTTTCCTGTCTCTCTAACAAAATATGAGGAGGAACTGGTAAATAGAAAAGGGTTATTTTGGCTCACAGTTTCCAGTCTAGAATGAATGGTCATAAGCTTTGAACCTGCCTAAAGTGACAAGGTCTCATGTAGTGTCCCAAGCTGTCCTGGAACTTACTATGTGATCTGGGCTGGTCTTTAGGTTGCAGCAATCCCCCTGCTACAGCTTCCTGAGTGCCTTTCTTTCCTTTTTTTCTTATATGTTGAGCTAGGGAGCAGAAAAGAAAGAGATGCTGGATTGAGAACCTGGTAGCTGCTCAGACCATGAAAGTAGATGTATCAGCAACCCTAGTCAGTCACTGAAGGGCAAGCTTCCTGGAGAGCTACTGATCTTCAGCCTGTGTTGGAAGGCTGAGAAGTTGGGTTCTGATGTCAGCAAAAGATACCACCAGCAGCAGCAGCAGCAGCAGCAGCAGCAGCAGCAGCAGCAGCAGCA
>JANHMN010000001.1:52623773-52634423 GCA_030674055.1 Rhabdomys pumilio | reverse complement strand
CAGCAGCAGCAGCAGCAGCAGCAGCAGCAGCAGCAGCAGCAGCAGCAGCAGCAGCAGACTTCTAATGGGATAAATGCAGTCAAATCCTGCCAGCAAGAAGCAAAGACAGGTAGCACCGAGCTTTCCTCAGACTCTCAGTATCTGGGTCATGTCCAGTGTGCTTCCCACTCTGGGGAAGACTCTTCCTTCTCTCAGTTTGTCATTCCCTAGAAATGTCTTTAGAGACCTGCGCTGATGAGTTCTTTGAGTTAATTCCAGCGCTGTCACAAGGACTTTGCAAAAGGTTCCGTCTTAACCTCTCAAAGGTTTCACTGTTTTCCAAAAGTCTCATCCAAAAGACCCGTTTTTAACCTATGTCCCTATGGGAGACAGTTACCATTGAAACTACAGCAGAGCCTCTTCCGTTTTCCAGTGGCTGCTGGCATCCCCTGGCTACTGTTATTTACTCCCGTTTCTACTTTGGTGGTCGGTCATGTGGCCTTCTCTTCCTCTATAAAACTGCAGTCACTTCTCTCTCTCCCTCATTATTCCATACATTTAAGATCCATTCAGATAATCCTGGATTATCCCATATCAAGGTGGAATCCCTTTACCAGGATCCTTAATATAGCACACCCATAAAAGCCAGTGGTAATATTCTTGGGTTCCAGAGCTTAGGGAATGGCTCACCCATCACCTCTGCTATGACAGCTCCATTTCAATCTTCAACTTTCAGATTGCCTTCTTAATTTTTTTAAATAGATGCTCTTTTTTGTGCTCTTTATAATTGATTTTTTTGGGGGGCCTAGAAACTGTTAATCAGACTTTGGCTGGAAGCAGCTTGAAGTCTCCTTCTCCTGCTCCCTAAACTGTTTTCATAAGAGAAAGTGCACTGCGAGCCATCAAAATGATTTCAACTTTGTTTTGTCTCTTTTGAAAGATATTTTTCAGCAAACCCAACTTAAACAAATCTTTTTCTAACTAATGATCTGTTTGCAAGTTCTCACAAAGCAAGTCTTGCAGAGATTTCTGGTTGGCAAAGCAGGGAGCAGCAATTGTCAGTTTTAGCTGACCTAGAGCTACCGTTTCTTGGCTTATCTCTCCAGAAGCAGCTCTGGAAAACCAGCCCAGTGTTTTCTCTCAGGTTATATATTAACCTCGAGGCCCTGCTACTATGTATCTCTGCGTTCAAGTCAGGTCATCGTGTTTTCTCAGTGTCTATGAGTATCTGTCTGCATGGAAGTCTGTACACTATGTGTGTGGAGCAGCCGGAGCTGGAAGAGGCGTCAGATCCTTTGGACCCAGAGTTTAAGGCAATCGTGAGCCACTATATGGCTTCTGACACTTGAATCCAGGTCCTCTTGAAGAGCAACAACTGCTCTTAACCAATGAGCCATCTCTCTTGTCCTCAAGTTATTCTTAAGGAAATAAGGTAATGACGACTCATAGGAGTTACGCAAGCCTCTCGTGGGTTTCAGAATCAACTTGCTGCCATGCACAAATGGATGAGAACCTGCTTGGAATTCTGGAAGCCTTGCTCTCTTAGTGAGTCAGGAGACTTTGACCAGTTAATTGAAATTTCTTGGGCCTCAGGGTACTCATTAAGAAAATGATGAAGTCGGAGTGCATCAGTGGCTTTCTAACAGTAAGCAGTGAATGTGTTTTCTAAACAAACAAAACTTAACAGAGACTCCAAATGGACCCCACAGACCAAGGTGAAGCTGCTCCATGCTTGAAGGACAGGGGCTCTGTGGATAGAGATACTGAGGAGCAGAGTGGGCCCAAGGACCACCGCTTCCACCTACTCACCTGAGGAAAACTAGAAAGCTTAGACACTCTGCCACAGCCTTGAGAATTGAACACCCTAGTTCTGTGCTTGTCTCCTTTGTTCTCAGACTTGGGGCTGACTCAGAACTCTCAAATTTTCTTAGTTTATCTTCCTGTTGCTTTGATAAAATATCCTGACAAAATCAACTTAAGGAAGAAAGGGTGTGTTTTGGCCAGCTTTCAAGGTCAAGTCTGTCTCTACTAGGCAGCAGGAACTAGAAGCAGCTGGTCACGTTGTCACGTCCACAATCAAGAAGCAGAGGGGAATGGATGCATCTACGGCTCAGTTCCAGCATACAATCCCCCTGCTTAGAGAATGGTGCCATCTACAGTAGGCAGGTCTTCCAAGCTCAATACAATCAAAATAATCCCCTATAAGCACGCCCAGAGGCCTATCTTCCAGGTGATTCTGGATCCTGTCAAACTGACAACTAACGTTAACCACCATAGACTAAACGTGTTTCCTTTGGCACTTCACCATGCTTCCCCAATCCAAAAGCATACTTTACTTTTGTAATTTTAGGGGGGAATCTATTTTCAGGTCTCAGATATCTATACAAGTTCTTTAAAACCTTCTCAGGTAGAGCGTGGAATAAGTAGGCTGGGAAAGGTACTTCAGTGAAATGTCACCATGGCCCAGTTCTACACATGTCAGAGATTAAATATGACACAGCAAAACTGGCTAGTATGCACCGTCCTCCATGTCCTTCCTGCAACTTCTCTTCAGTCCCAAATCACCCCATCTATCAGCTAGAATGTAAAAAACATCCAGGTGGAGAGACTAAGATGATGAATAAATAAATGGCGGGAATATAACATTTTCAGTAGAATTGCAGCTCGGTCTGATAGTCAGTCTTGATCTACAACTTGACCAGGTTTTGAATCAACATGGGTATGTCTGGGAGGGCATCTCCAAAGAGGTTTAACTGAGGAGAGGAAGAACCATCCTAGATGTAGGTGGTACCATCCGTCGGTCAAATCTTCAGTGAATAAAAAGGGAAAAAGGACAAACTAAGCTGAGTACCAGCATTCATCTCTCTCTGCTTCCTGGACTCAAGGTGACTAGCTGTCTCAGGCTTCTGTCCCTGTGACCTCTCTGACATGATGAACTGTATCCCTAAAACTAGCAGTCACATAGTCCTATCGATATGACCTTTTTTCCACGATAAACTGAATCCCCCAAAACCTTGACCCAAAATAAACCTTCTTTCCTTAACTTGCTTCTGTTAACACGATTTTGTCCCAGGGACAAGAAATTAGTTAATAAATAAAATTTTAAAAAAATACTAAAATACTTGATGTAGACCTGAGCTTCGGGGTATGTTGCTATTGACATGTCATGTCTGACACTGATGCTCTTTCCAGCTGAATGTCTGGGTCCTTTGCTCTACCCAGATAGAAATAGTAGGTAGGCAAAGAGAAGTTCTCCAAATGCTGCTGGCATTTGGTGGCATGTCCCTTTGGGCTTTTAAGAGTGAGCAGTCGCACTCGATAGATGAGATCAAGGGCAAGCAGGACTTAATGTTATGGTTTCCATGTAGGCCTCAGGTAGATGAACTCTTAGCTCTGTGGTTCTTGTGGAGTCAGGGAGTCGGGATGCCATAGCCCTTGACAGCAGCTGGCACCGCAGTGTCTCAGCAAACTCAGATATCAGGATTCTTTAGCTTGTTGTCAGCAGTCAAAGTTACAGCTCCTGGGCCTGGCCTGTCTGAGGCCTTTAACTCTGAAAGCGTGGCAGTTTTGGAACTTTTCCAGTTACCGTGGCCTGCTGTTTCTCTTCGCTGGCTCCACTGTCTCTTTGTCCTCACTGTCCAGGTTCCTGCCCTGGCTGCTGTCTAGAACTGTTCACCTGTCTCTTGTTACAGCCACTGTTCAAGGAGCATCTCGTAGGGAAGCCGTTAGTTCCACTTGTTTTCTGCTGCTGCAGTTTCTGCTGCAGTCGGCTGACAGTCTTGGGGTTCTGCCTTTCTAGTAGCTTGTTGTTACACAGCCTTTACAGCTCAGCATCTGCAACTGTCCAGCATCTGGCCACCCCTGCCATTTCTACACCTCAAAATGAATCTGCTGGGCTGTGACTGCCACTCTGTCACCTCTGCCACTGTTCCACTGTCTACTTCTTTTTTCTTCATGTTCTCAACTCAGCCCACACTCCTGAAAACAGGCAGAAAAGGCCACTTGAGCCCTTCTCTTTCTTTCTTCCTTTCTCTCTCTCTCTCTTTCTTTCTTTCTTTCTTTCTTTCTTTCTTTCTCTCTTTCTTTTTTTTTTCTGGCTTAATGTTGCCACACCAGAGGAGGCAGCACAGGAGAGGTGGTGCAATTGGCTAAGTGATCCAAACAGCCTGATTATGCAATCAGAGGAATGAGGGTTGGGTTAGTCACAGCAAACCTGCAGTAAAATTGAAGGTTGGTTCACGGCCCTGCTCCATTAGCCCTAGCTCTCCTGGGTCATGAAGGGAAGCAAGCGCTCTACCTCTGGCACACAAAAAAGGGTGCAGGGTCATCTAGAGTTCAAAACTTGTGACATCAAACTGTCTGTCTCGAACTGTCCTGGCTGAGATGGTGCCTTCAGCTGTGAATGTTGTGTAGTTTTCCTCAAGGCATTTGTGGAGTGCACAAAACCACTGATGCTGGCAAAAGAGCAATCTAGCTGGTTGTTTAGTTGACAATCCTTTTGTTTAAGAGAGTGAGCAAGGCCAGCAAGAGACAAGTCCAACAGTTATGGAGTCAATTTGCTTCATCTCCCAACATCTTTGCTTATTTACAAAAAAAATGAACGTCAGAAAGTGTTTGCAGTAAGAACTTAAGGAAACCATCACCCACATTAATAGTAATTTTAACAGATGCCAACAATGCTTTGACAATGAATGCCTCCAGAGAAACGTAGTTCTCCTTCATCTGTCTTGATTTACTATGGAGAAAAATATGCATGCCTAATTGTGGGGAAAGTGATATAAATACTGAATTGAAATTTTGTTTTTATAATGTACTTGATGATACTTATAATCACAAGCTTAGACAATGTTTCATTTTACAGCACTACCCTAGAATGAAATATTTCTATTTGTTTCACAGGACAATATAGTTCTCTCCATTGAACTAAGCTTATGATGCTTTCTGGTGTGTGTGTGTGTGTGTGTGTGTGTGTGTGTGTGTGTGTGTGCATGCACACGCATGCACACATATACACACACACATACAGATGTGTACATGCGTGTTTGCATGTTCTTGTGTGTGTAGGTGCATGTGTGTGTCTGCGCTGGTGTATGTGCATGTTTGCCCTTGCATGCAAAATCCAGGGGACAACTTTAACTCTCTGTCTTCAGGTACCATCCACTTTTCCCTGGTGACAAGGTGTCTCTAGCTTGGAGCTCACCTAGTAGGATAGGCTGTCTGTCTAGCAAGTGTCAGGGATCCCTTTGAAGGCTACTCCCTCAGAGCGTTTGCGGCTTGACTGTCATAACTAAGGCATGAGAGTCAAGGTTTGCAATTCTAAGAGAGTAAGTTTCATTTGTTCCCTGAGTTTCATCCCAAGGATGTCAAGTAACTAGGAGATTGATGAACTGAATAACAAAGTCAAGACAGAAAACATTAACAATAAGAAATGGTTTTAATGACTTAGAGAAACCACAGTGAGGTTGGCCCCCATAGGCACATCTATTTGAAGACTTGGTCCTCAGTTGGTGGAACTGTTTGAGAAAGATTAGAAGGTGTGGCCTTGGTGAAATAAATATGTCACAGGGATGGGCCTTGAGGCTTCAAAAGTTCTGACCATCCCCAGTGCTCTCTGCCTCCTGGGTTTGTTGGAGATGCTGTCTCTCAGCGATTCCTGCTACCATTCTTTTCCTCCACCGCCATGGATTCTACCCTTCTGGAACTGGAAGCCCAATGAAATTCTCTGTTTTATAAGTTGTCTAGGTCACAGTCAAGGTAGTGTCCTAACTTTCTGTCATGCCGGTTACATTTCTCCACTTTCTGTTTTAGATTCTCAATCTTGAGGTAGAATATGCCTGTACCTGAAACAAATATAATAAACAGAATGTAAGCAGAGCCCAAGGTCAGGACACATTTAGTTAGCACTAGGTAGGCCAGGATAAGAGCCATTGTCCATAACTTCTTAGCATTTAGTTACTTTTAGAAGGGCTAACCTTTCACCTTATTTCCTGTTACTCTTTAAAGTCCCTGTTTGACAGTTCAGGCATCAGGCCATATCTGAAATATATCTTCAATCGCTCAATGCTGTTCTTTTCTTCCTTGATTTATTTCTTTCTTTCTTTCTTTCTTTCTTTCTTTCTTTCTTTCTTCCTTCCTTCCTTCCTTCCTTCCTTCCTTCCTTCCTTCTTTCTTTCTTTTTCTTTTTTTCCCCAGTCTTAAGTTTTAATTGGACTTAAGACACTGGGTGTAGAACAACAGTGGATATTGAGACACTTAGCATGTATGTTCACAAATAGGCAGGTATCTCTTTCTAACAAGTTATCCACACAGAAGGATAAAGTAATCTAGTCCGAGTCGAGCTGAGTTTCCTCCCTTTGGTACAAGGCAAGATCTCTGTTCAATCGTGAAACCCCAAACAAGTATGATTAACAGAGAGAAGATGCTCCCACTACCCAACATAGCTATCAAGTGCTGCTGATCTAAAATATAAATTTTGACACATTTGATTTAATATAAATCAAATTTAAATCAATAACAATTACAAACAGAAGAAAACAGAAGCGAGTGCGCGGTGGCGCAGCGGGCAGGCAGGCCCCTTCCTGTGCGGGTTCGAATCCCGTGAGGATTCTGTTGTCGAGTCTGGGGGGGGGTGCGAGGGAGGGAAGAAGAAAACAGAAAAACCCATTGAAAAGATGATTCATGTGGGCAGTCCTCAGAAGAAGGTAGCAGAACAGTTACAAGAATATAAAGACAGGCTCTTTGTTCTTGCTCTCCAGAACTGAACATTAAGTTACCACTTTTCACCAGTCAGATCACCGAAATTAAAACATCTGAATAGGTGAATCACCGACAGTGGGGACACAAGAACACAGGCCCAGGTGTGAATACGTGAGCAGGGTGCTGGTGTTTGGTGAAGTGACTACAAGTATCTCTAGTTAGAGTCTTACACAGAAGCATCGCCAATCACATATCAGTCTCTTGATAAATGCATACTTAATGAAAACGTGAAGGTATCAGTCAACTCGGCCCTCCATTGCTAGGATTGCAGGAATGAAGTTATTTTTAAGGAAGGTGTTTGATGACTCCAGACATCAAAGTATTGTAGTGTGCCCAGCAGTCTGTAAGGGCCTCCTGTGAACTAACATAGTTACCCTCAGATTGCTGCATGGCATCTTTTACCTAGAAGATACTGTCAGGTTAAGCTGAAGAGCCCTCAAGCAATAAGTCAGAACTGGGTTTGAACTCAAGCAGCTGGCTCCTGCAGCCAATCACAGAACCCCATGATTTCGGACCACCTGCTTTCTGTACATGGATGCTTGCCCACACCTGTCCCTCAGTGTGTCCACTCACTTCGTCTCTGACAGTCTAGTGTTGCTGACCTCCTTTGTTAGAAGTCAGCCTTCCTCCTCATCTTCCAGTGCATAGGAGCAAACTTCAACCCAACACTTGCCTCCACAGTGCAAGAGTCTCTCACAGCCTCTGCAGGTCCCAAGTGAGGATCTGGGCCTCTTTTTCCTAGTCTGCCTGAGACACATTTTCAAATACTTTGAAGTGATCCCGTGATGCTCGCTTGAGGTCTCCTTCTCGGCCACAGATCTTAACCTGCATCTTTTGGAGATGATCACACAAATATTAACCATTGCAACAGACAGTGACACAGTCATCTGCCAGAGATTACTTACACCTGTAGAGCAATGGTCCCTAACTGGAAGGACCCCAAGCGACCCAGACTTCTGATGCCTTTATTCTCTCTTGTAGTGCTGCTTTCTCCCTGGGCAGGTAGAGGCTGGGAAATTAGAATACATAGCTAGGTAGAATTGTACACAATGAAGCCGCCAGGTCCTAGGGCCAATACTTAAGGCCTCCCTGCGTGGGCTTGGTGAATGTGTTTCCAAGTTTAAATGCAAACCTCTGTGGACTCATCCCTGAACACTCTGTGGCCTTGGTTGTTCTAGGTCATCCTAGATCGCCGGCATGGCTTCCCTGAGAGGCAGGAACATGTACCTTTTGCAGACACTGGACGCCAGAAGGTGGGGAGCCTTCCAGAGATGAAATAGTTAAGGACTGCTGAGCTGGAATTTAGCTCCAAGTCTTTCAGCTTGACTACCTTAAAGTCTTCCATTCTTTTTTTCCTTCTAATTTCCATGTTCTAAATTGCCAGTTAATTAACCTCTATTTAAAGGTACATTTATATATTTAATTTCCTCCCCCCTCCCCCCCCCGCCAAAAAGCAAGTTACCTATAATTTGAAATACTCTCTTACTTTAGAATATTCAGGAGCTTACAAGACTAATGAGAAAATGGAAATTTCCTACAAGGGAAGCACATTTCTGTAACAGGAAGCACAACCCTCCTTTCAGCCCCATTTGCAGCCCCAGGCTGCCCTTTCATGGAAGACTCTTGTCTCCTTGGAGCGGAGCAAACACTTTTCTGTAGGGTACTGTGCACTAAACACCATCCTGGACCCTTCCCAGATGGTACTTTGTTAAGTGAATTCATTTACTTTATCCTGCAGGTAGAAATGAACGGCTAGCCAGCCTTACAGATGACAGAATGAAATTCAGAGAACTCAAGGTATTTCTTCTCAAATACCTCTCAAGGTATTTGAGCTCAAGCTTCATGGCAGCTTCCTGTATTCTTTGCTCACCCTCCATCTGTGTTAGGCCAGCTTAGTAAAGTGTCTTCAGAGGAGGAATCGGAAGCAGGAGACAGCCAAGGGAACTTTGGCTGTGGCAGGGCACAAACAGCTTAGAGAACAAAACTGCCTAAGCTGAGCCCATCTGCAGAGCCTCTACTAATTCGTCAGCATTACGGGGTCAGTGTCATGGGACAGAGGGAGATGCCCCATGGCACCCTTCAGCCCACCACGCCCTTTACCCCCACTGCACCCCTTCACCCCTTCCACAGCACCTGTTTCCGCACCTCTTGCCTAGCTGGCCTTGCTTTTGTCTATGGGAGATTCCACTCCAGAGGGCTGTGGGAGTTATTAGCTAAGCTACAGCAAGATGGCTGCCTGCTCCACCTTTTCCCTTCAGATATGGCTTGGAATTTTAAATGGAGGACCTAGCGTGTATTTGGAAGACCTTAAACTTAAGTATGACAGGTTTTGAATCAGCAAATATGTATATAATATATAATATATTATTATAATACATAAAATGCATATTATATTATTTAGATTACATATTATTTATATTATATTATAACATAATATATATTATAAATAATATTCATTACAATATTTTAACAAGAAAGTTCATGAGATGTTTAGAGTATCGTAATGAAATTGTAAAAGAAAAAAGAAGGCTCTTTGTTTCTTCTTTGGCATTTACAGAGTAAAAGCTGCTCTCAGTTCTGTCTTCATCCACAGAGGGGAGCAAAGGGGTTATAAAAGCCTGGGTTTTAACGTGAAATAATCATGCTCTGCCCTTTAGTGCCTGCATTTGTCTGTAGCCTGTCCAGAGGGCGTCTGCATTCCAGTCTCCATTTTATAGTTTGTACTGAGCTTTCCTGGGACGTTCCAGTGTTTGGATCACAGTCTCCATCCCTTTAGCTTCACCCTCGGCTTCACTGAGAGCATCCTCGATGTCTCTGTTTCCCAGTGCTCAGTTTCCATGAGAGCTCTCCGTACGGCACAGCTTTCAGAGAGAGGCTGTTCAAGCCATGGGTCACCTTAAGTCGACGGCCCAGGCATGCTGTTTATTGCATTTCCATTATGGCAATTAGTGTAAAACATGTATGCCCAGGTACAAGGCCTGCATAGAGGTGGGTGCTACTCTTAGGGAGACTTGGAGGTAAACAAGCCCAGTAAATGAACCCAGTGCAGCCCAGGGGCAGCTTGGTTAAAATGTGTCCATTGCCTGGAACCATTCTTTAAAGATACCCCCCAGCTCTTTGTGCCTGTGACTTTACAATAAAAAGTGATCAGTATCTTTATGGCCCTTCCAAATCAGAATCCTCTGAATGGACTCCAAGATCGATGCATTTGATACCAACTTCTACAGTGGTGAACAGCAGTGTGCAGACTTTATAGAGTACAATCTACAGCCTTAATTTATGCTAGCAAAAGTAAGGGGGGAAGTTAAGCTGGTTTGCTGGAAAAACTCCAGGTCTTTGCAGGAGGTTGGTGATCTCCACACAGGCGAGTTCATCTTTACAGCACAGGCAAGTCACACTAAAGAACTTGTCCCAGTACCTGGCTCACGTTAAGAAGTCAATAAGTTTCCAGGGAGACGGCTGAGAGGGAAAGAGCAGCTGCTCTGTAAGTGTGCCAACCTGAGTCCAAGTCCACAGCACCCACATAAAAAGCTGGTTGTGGCTTTATATGTCTGTGACACCAGCACTGAGGAGCAGAGGAAAGCGAATCCCAAGAGCTCACTGGCTGGCCAGGCTGGCTGCATCCTGAGCTTCTGATCCATGGAGAAAGCCTTTCTCAAGGCAATAAGGTAGAGGTGACTGAGGACAGCCAGTGTCCTGCTTTGCCCTTTGTATATGTGTGCATAGGTGCATATACCTACACACTCAGACACATGCTTCATAACACACAGATGCACATATACACACTCACAGACACATACACATACACACATACACACACACACACACACACACACACACTAACACATATACGCACACATCCCACCATCACACACACACACACACACACACACACACACACACACACACACACAC
>JANHMN010000001.1:52577344-52617827 GCA_030674055.1 Rhabdomys pumilio | reverse complement strand
CATACACACACACACACACACACATATATGTATGTATATATATATATATATATATATATATATATATATATATGTATTTTTATATGTGCTACTAGAGAGGAAATTACAGAATGAGACTTAAAGAAAACAAGCATTGACATGGAGTTTGGTACTTTCTTTTGTACTTTAGTGATTTTAATGATCACAAATGTAACCTATCTGCGCCCCCTATCCCAATCCATTCCACACCCAGAACAGATGCCCTGAGACAAAAACAATGTGGGCCAGTGAAATGGGTGCATAGATACCTAGAGGTGTTCCAAGTGTCTCGGATAGGAAAATTAGTGTTTTAAGCCCGGACTCACTCACTAAACCCAATTTGAGTTAAAGTACGCGAATGTATGGGGAAACAAGGGGAGCCATCTAGAAAATAGTCCTTAAAGCACGGTTTTAATTAGTTGAGTAAGGAGACTAATTAATATGCAAATGAGGAGCTTACCAATATTAATCATCTGTTTTACTAGGCTGCTTTTTACTAAAGAGTTTCTAACGAGTTTGCAAATTAAGTTTCTTTGACATTAAAAATCAGCTAAATGCTTGTCTGAGAATAATCTCTTCTAACTCAAGGGTGGGAAGGGGGAATTTTTTTTCTTTTTTCTTTTGGATGAAAAACAGCAGTGTTGAAAAACCAATTCCCATGTTGGCAAGCACGGTGCGAGAGTTCTGCATCAACCCTTTCCAGGCTCTAATTGAAACCATTTCGGCAAGAGAGACACCAGAAAGCAGTTGGAAACGGGACAAATGTGAGCTGAAGGGATTTAAAGACACATGAACTGGAGAGTTGCTTCGCAAAATTCATATGGCAAGTCGGCGGCTGCCATGTCACAACCCCAAAGAGGTTACAAGTATGCTTGAATCCCCCTTTATGGCCCTTAACACACCCCTAAGATTCTGCTTCCTCGAATGTATTGGAGGTGGTTAGATCTTGATCTGCCAGGAGTGACTTCAGGAGTGGGATGGATCAGCAGGCTGCCAGTGGCCTCTTGACCTTCAGGATTCATTTGCCTTCTGTCTGGAAAGGAGCACAGGGAGTTGGATTATGTCAGTCAGGTACAGTCCTGGTCAGCTCCATCAACATTCTAGTCGGCCCCTATCCAAAACAACAATTACTCACACTGCTTTGAGGGTCTATATCCTAGAAGAGTGTTGGTAAGGACCTTCAACCAAAGGGCACAAGAGACTTGGTCTTCTCAGATCTCTGGCTTTAGCAACAGAAACACAAAGGTGTTCTTTTCTGTTTTCTCTCAAACAGTAGTTCTAGTCTCTGCTTACTTTTCAGTATTTTGGTTTGTTTGTGTGTTTGTTTGTTTGCTTGTGACAGTGTCTCATTATGTTGCCCTACTTGGCCTGGAATGAAATATAGACAAGGCTAGCCTTAAACTCACAGAGATCTGCCTGCCTCTGCCTCCTGTGTACTGGGATCAAAGTGCCTGGTGCCTTCGGAAGCCAGAAAAGGGTGTTGGATCCCCTGGAACTGGAGTTACAGATGGTTGTGAACTGTCATGTGGGTGCTGAGAATTGAATACAGGTCTTCCGGAAGAGAAGCCAGTGAGCCATCTGCTGAGACATCTCTCCAGCTCCACACAGTTCTTCAAATAAGCCTGGGACAGACACCTTTCCAGTCAGCTCACACCTGGGAATTTGCACACTTTTCCTCCTCCGTCTTTTCTGAAGACATCATCTGGAAGTTGATATAGTTCTGCCTTGACACATTTCTCACTGACATTCTCTTGCACAAGCACAAACACACACACACACACACACACACACACACACACACACGCACACACGAATAAAAAATTTAAAAATTAAATTTAAAAATTTAAAAATTAATATTGATTGACTGGTGGGGTTGAACCAAAGAGCTAAGCACCTCCCATGACATCAGATGTCAGGTAGGGGTAAAGGAGATATATGTGAAATTCAGTTTCAAGGGACTTACATACTACTAAGAAAATAAAACAGGTGGGTCCAGTGAGCCCACGCTGAAGAATAAAATGGATAAGAATCAAGAGAGGTGCCTATCTTATGAGATCACTGAAAATGACCTTGAGACATCCTGTAGAAACACTCTGGTCCATTCTCCTGACACATGAAAGACACTCTCATAAATGAGATAGGTTGAAAAAGGGCGTAGGTTTGCTGATATTTTGCTTTTTATTACGAAGTTTTACCAGTATAAAGTGGCAAATGACTGGAGAAAATCCCCATCTTTTCCTTGTAGGGAGAGACCTTTCTTCAGACTGCAGGGTATTTTCAATTGCTAACAGTCAGCCACCATGAGCCAATGGCACTAACCTAGCCACGTCCACTCCAGCGCCCAGCACTTTATCTTCAGGTCTTGGAATCAGTACTGGCTTGTCTGAAGCTTTACTTCTTTTGGTCAGTGCTGATACCAAATGTCATGGCTGGCAGGAAACACTGTTAAAGTCCAGAGTCATTGAAATTCATGACAGAAAGAAAGAAAAGCCCTTAATCAGAGGCATGGGCTGATTTTGCAAAGAAACATTGGCCAGAAAATTAATCCAAAACGTGTTTCACTTTGGGCTCCTGTACAAGCACGTCTTGGCGGCAGGTCTGGATGGAGGTTCAGGGAGCCGCAGGAGTGGAAAATGGGAACGGTTCATCTGCACCTGCCCTTTCTCCAGAGAGTTGGCTCTTCTGCTGCAGGGACACACAGGACCAGTTCACACTCCGACAAAGAAGGCTCCAGGCTATCTCCTTCATGTCAGGCTCCAGCAGACTGGCCCCACAGTCACTGAAACTTTACATACTGCTTTACAAACAGCTATGTAGGATGTACTTCTGTGACATATGTGAGTTCCAATCTTTTGCACAAGGACAGCTCTGTCCAGTAATGTGTTCTGCTGAAGACAAAAGTATCGTGAAAATCGGCACTCCCTAATGCTGTAGCTACTAGCCACATCTGGCTATGAAGTATTTAAAATGGGCTGTTCGGTTGGTTTTGTTGCTGCTTTTAATTTAACTTCAATTCATTTTAACTTAAATGGTTGCGTACAACTGGTTCCTACTGTTACCGAAACTACATCCTTTTGGATTTCTATGAATGGAAAGGAATCCATGATCATCTTATGAGAATAACTCAGAAACATGAACTAACCTCCACAATTTTGACATAGGTGGAATGAATACATGTCTGAAACTTTTTATTTCCAGCATTCGGTGGCATCTCTGGCCACGTGTTTTCAACACCCCAGTTATCGACATGAAAGTAAGACAGTTGAAAACATTGGATCTTTTAGCAGGTGCTTTGAACATCAGCAGGTAATTACAGTCAGATTTCTCTCTGTCCCCAGTCTTCTGAATCTAGGCAAAGACGAATGACATAATCAGGCCAGGAAAGAGAGAGGAAACAGTCATGGACTCTGTTGCCAACAGAGTAAGGCTTGAAACCTGGTTATCTTGACTGAGAATGTAAGTTGCCAATTGCTCTCTATGACTCCGCCCTCCCCCATTTGCTCTATGTTTTGTGTCTCATTCCTAACCATAGACAAGTAAGACCAAACCTTTTTTATTTTGCTAGTTTTTCATCTTAAAAGCAACACAAAAGACTCTCAGGATTCAAAATTATAGAGCTGGGCATAGTGGCACACACCTGTAAGTCTGGTCCTTAGGAAGTAGAAGCAAGAGGGTCGGGAGTTGTGGGTTATCCTCTGCTGTATGTGGAGTTCTTAGCTCTGGGAGACCCTGCTTCAATACAATCCCAGTCCTCTAGAAGTTTAAGGTTCAGGTTCAAGGTCACCCTAGGCTATATATTTAGTTCATACCCACTGAGGCTACCTGAGACTCTAATATAAACGAATGTGAATAATAATATGAATAACCCCTACATAATTTTAGATCCTGTTCTGCATGGGATTAAAGTGGCCATTTTTGAAAATTATTACCTCAAGTATCATAAACAGTATGCTTTAGTGAGGAAGACAATCTGTTCTTGAGTACATGGATATATATATATGTATGTAATATACATATTACATACATATATATATAACATATATATATGTATATATATATACATATATATATAACATATATATATGTATATATATATATACATATATATATGAAGTACAACTAAGATAACAACAATGGTTCTTTACATACACATCTACGTACATGTACACCTATAAAAACATATACACCTATAAAAGCAAAACAGACGAAAAGTCACAAATCCTCCAGAGGTTCTCATTTTAGGACTTGTGATATCTCCAAAATGATCACAGAGTGTCTGGGAGGAAGTGACCCTCGTGTCTGCAGCAGAGTTCCCAGTTTGGAAGTTAGCAGACTTGATAGCAGAGGCTGGGGAGTGAACTCTCCTGAGGTCCCCAGTTCTGTGTCCCCGACCCTGCAGACTACCCTGCACTCATCAGCACAGATGCGCCCAACATGCAAAATTATCGCTGTTTTAAAATCAGTCATTAGGTTGGCGCCTCATCCAGTAATAGGAGAGATTTAGGACAGACGGAGCTGTGGTGCTTCAGGTACCCAGGAGGTCCAGCCTGAGTCTGGGTGAGCTGGAAAGGACCACTGCTCTGGGCGAGTAGATGCAACTCCAGGAAAAATTGACCTGCTTGTTTATACAGCCTGTCTTCCTTCACCAGGTTCTTATTTGAACCAAATGAGATCCTGGGAGAGTTACGCTCCTGCACAACTGTAGAATGAGCAGAGAAGCTGTCGGAGCACTTGAGTTCTGACCCCAGGCTTTCCTTAATGGCTTCACATTTCTGTTCTCTCATCCACTGTCTGTGTCTCAGAATGTCCGCAAAGGTCACAGGACACGCCCTCTGTGAACACAGCCCTTAGCTACAATTCTGTCAGACAGAGGGATTTCCAGTCACTGGATTAGCTGGTTCTCATTGACCTCTCTCGTCTCCTGGTCACCAGTTGCATACAGACGACACAGTTATTGTCTGGGATTAGTGGCATGATGTGTGAAGGTGAAACTGAGTGCGACACAAGGTCTCATGAAAGGCCTCAGATCCAAGCCCTTGACGTCAGTAAGTTCACCTGGTGATCTACCTTCAGTCAATGCAGCCTTCTGACCTTTTGCCCATTTAGTCCTGCTGTCAGCAACTGGAGGCCCAGCCAAAGGGCAGGTCAGGGAGCCCCAGGTCACCTTCACTTCAGACTCTCTTAAGAATATTCAAGAAGAACTATGAAAAGTCCCCATATTTGTCATTTTACGTTTAAGCAGACCAGTAAAATCTCCCAGACAATGATAGTCCTACCCAAATAAGAACTGCAGGATTGATTAGATCCAAACTGTTAACCTGTCCCAAGGTCAGCAAAGGGACGTGGCAAGATTCCTGGGAAACTTAAATCATACAAAAGCATTGGTGGTGAGATGGGTTCACATGTCTGTTCTTCAATATACTCAAGATAATGGACTCAAACTGGTCTTTTGAAAATTTAGTGTTTATTGAGAATTCTCTCTGCAGTGGGCAAGCAATAAACTCTGATGGTTATTGTGAAAACCATTTTCGGGCACCATCTTTTTGCCAGTGACTCCTGAGTGAGGGACTGAAGCTTCTGCCATTTTAATTCCTTTGTTAATGTCTTTATGAAAGCAATTAACACTTCATTCACGCTCCTTTGTTTCTGGATCCCATTAGGATGTGGTTTATGCCAGTTTCTCTCTCCCAGGAGACACCCCGCATCACACAACACTTCACTCAGCTGTGGGGCTGAGTACTGACAAACCCAATTTTCAGAAGAAGAGCGTGAGTTGACACCAGGCTGCAGCAGTTGTTCTGAAGGGAACAAATGACTTGTTCCATTCCAAGGTGGAATCCACCTCCTCAGAGAAGCATGCTTGTGCAGGAGCGTGCCATGGACAGGGAAGAAAGGAAAGGTTCCTGACAGACACCAAGTCGAAAACTGAAGCCAAAGAAATGCTCCAAGCTGAATGTGCTTCCTAGTTTACAAACAAAACCAAAAAACTCACAATAGGCTAAGGCAGGAGGATTGCTTGTTTGAAGCCAGGCTTGATCACAGAGAGACAGTGGGTCTCAACAAAACAAAATCAGGGCTGGAGAGATACCTCAGCCTATAAAGTGCTTATTGCTCAAGCATGAGGACCTGAGTTCAGATCTCCAACACACACATAAAAAGCTGGGTACGGTGGCTAGTGCCTGTAATTCTAGCACTGGGGAAGCAGAGACAGGAGGGCCTGGGCAACTTGACAGCCAGCCAGTCTAGAACTGGGGAGCTTCTGATTCAATGAGAGATGCTGTCTTAAAAAATAAGGTAGAGAGAACAGGAAGATAGTGTCAACCTATGGACCTCTGTCATGCACACACAGGTACACACACACACACACACACACACACACACACACACACACACTAAGATGCAAAATGCATAAATACATAAATGAATGAATGCAAACAACCAAAAACTCTGAAAGCCTTCCAGGTTTCACAGGCTCCTAATCTCTTCAGCAAACTTGTAGTGAGTGGCATGTCAGTACACAGTAAAGGGAGACCCCACGAATAACTAAAATGGTCTCCACCCTCTGGAGCTCATGATTTAGAGAGGTAAGATGCACGCCGTGGCTGCTCTGAGTGAGAAGCAGAGACAGCACTGGGAGTTCAGTTCTGTGGGATGAGGGTTGCAGGAAAAATGCACTGAAAAGACAGGACTTGAGAAAACCGCTTTCCTGGGCCGTTCCACCATTGCGAGCCTCAACAAGTGGAGGCAGCAGGAAGAACTGCAGAGAAACTGGCAGTAGCCACGGACACAGAGGTGAGAAATGAATAGGAGGTTCGTGGCCATGACAAATTATTTTCCTTTTATATTAAAGTCTCTCCTTCAATTGATGGAATCATTTCTATTTCAAATACCAGTGTGATATTTGCTTACCAGCCGAAGGCGCTGCAGATGAATCTATCTGAGTCTTGCTAACACACTGTGCTTCAGGAGCGGCTGGAAGCCTGGAGAATAAGAGACAGGAGGGAAGCAGGAAGCATTGCCGAGGGATGGCACTGTATCTGTTCTTTTAAATGTGCAAATGTTACTTACCTGTAAGCCCACTTCTGGAATATAGCTTTATTTTTCCTGGTTTTCTCTAGGAAGCTGAAAAAGAGAATAGAATTTTGGGATAGCTGTCACCGAGCATGAAAAATTGGAGCTGTAGCCATTGTCATCTGTGCCTGTTGCTAACGCCAAGGGACTAAGTCGAGGGCACTATTTCCAATGCAGTTTTGACTTTATTTAATGGCATGACGGTTGTTTTTCTGTCCTAGAGCTACTTCAAACATCTAGCTTTGGGTCCATTTGGCTCTGTCCTCAATATCAAGGCCTTTCTCAGATGTCTGTCAACCCAACCTGGGCTGTGAACCACAGCACATTATAATATGACCCAAGTGTCTCTCTGCCAAATTGGGACGCCCCTAGGACTGAAAGCCTTGCAGACTACAGCCAAGCCCAGGCTCCTTTTGCATTAAGAAGGATCATTTGGAGTCAGGAGTAGTTTTGCATGCCTGAAATCCCAGCATGGAGTCAGAGGGGGCAGACTCAGTAGTTCATTCTTAGCCGCAAAGCAGTCTGGGACTAGCCTATGCTACAGGAGACTGTGTTTCAAACAAGCAATAATAAAGGTCATGTTAGTTATATCTCATTATATAGCTTCCTGAATTATAGCTAATTCTTAGTCAAAGAGCAACTCATTTTAACAAGACTTTTGAACTCAATCACAGATTAAAATATTGGTAATTTTTTGCATAGTTGTTTCTTTTCATGAAGCAAATAGTTTTCAGCTGTCTTTGTTGGGGTGACACTGTAATCTGCTGGAAGATTAGCAACTCCTTAGAATAAATATGTTAATTCTCAAACATTAAAAGGGGTAAGACAGAGAGGGATTGTCTTTGTGTCTGGATGGTGGACTCTGAGGTTAAAAAAATCTCTGTGTGTGTGTATGCATGTGGTGTGTATGTGTGGTGTGTGTGTGTGTGTGTGTGTGTGTGTGTGTGTGTATGTGTGGTGTGGTGTGTGTATGGCGTGTGTGGTGTGTGTGTGTGGTGTATGTATATGTGTGTGGAGTGTATGTGTGTGGGGGGTGTATGTGTGTGGTGTGTGTTTATGTGTGTGTGGTGTATGTATATGTGTGGGGGGTATATGTGGTGTGCATGTGTTTGTGTGTGGTGTGTGTGGTGTGTGTATATGGCATGTGTGTGTTTTTTTTAATTAAAAAAGAAAAAAAAGTCCTCTCTGTATCCTCTGACCGGAAACCAAGGGGTAGCTGTGTAAGACCACACCCAGGACCTGTGTTCTGCGCTTCTGAGAAAGATGTAAATGTGTAAATATGACGGAAGAGGTTTTATTTTCTCTCCCCTCTCAGGAATGGTCTGACAGCCCCAGGCTGGAGAATGTGTCTCTCCCAAGTACTCTGTCACCCTGGTAACCATGGAGACTGCGACGATCGATTAGATGCCATCTGATCTCAACCTCATAAAAAAAGGCAGCAGATGGCAACCAGGCCACTAGACCTGTCTCAAGAGAGACGAAGAGAAAGAGAAAAGAGAAGGAAGGAGAGAAAAGGGAAAGCTGGGGGGGTAGGGGTGAGGGTAAGCTTACACAGGGAGAAGGACACAGAAGACACAGAAGCAGGCAGAAATGGGAGAAGAGCAGAAATACACACAGAAACCAAGGAGTTTGGAGCAAAGAGATGGAGGAGATACAAACAGGGAAGTGAAATTAAAACCCAACTGTGCACCAGGGCTCCTGAGTGAGCTGCAGAGGGAAAATCCTCTAGGGGAGAAACATCAACTGTCTCCTGACTTCTGCTGCAATGTCTGTCTAAATAGTGATGAAGAACGGTGCAGAACCCGGGCCTCCAGGCTTCTCTGAGAGACACACAAGCTTGACCTTGTAGCTCTGGGTGACAGCGGGAACCTGATGTGCCCTTCAAATTCACAAACCCGGCTCTCAGATGAGGCCTTTCAAAGAAATGGATGTGCCGAGACTGGGTGTGTTTTGTCACCCAAACCCAGCAGTGTTAGACTCACCCCTTCAAAGGAAGAAGTGATAGCCAGGTCTTCAGAAGTCCGAGGTGGAAAGACAAGAACCACTGAGCCAGTGATTGTAATGAGGAGTCTCAGGCTGCATCCTGAAGCAATGTAATGTTTAAAGTTAATGAAGGCTTTGTCATTTCTAATGTATCATAATTTATTCAGTGACATCCTCATTTCTTCATATCCAGATTGTTACTCAACATATAAGCAATGATCTTACGATCATCAATCTTACACAGAAATGTCTTTGTTGTCTTCTCAGCTCTTCCTTAGTATAAAAGCACCAGTATTAAGTCAAAGAGGTTGGTTCCTTGAAATTTTTAAATTGAGTTATAACAAATACAGTAAAGTGAATAAATCTTGAGGCAGCTGAGTAATTACACACACATACACACACACACACACACTTGTGAACACACACACACATGCACACATATGCTTGCAAAAACACAATTACATAAGTACCACCACTTCAATGCAGCGGCCATCTGTAGTTCTCTAGAACGTTTATGCCTGTGGAAGTCAATATATCCTATGTTCTTGAACTTGGTACAAATGGAATCATAGAGAGTGCTTTTTTGTTTCTGGTCTTATTCCCCTCAATATAATGTTTGTGAGATTAGTTTTGCTGTAATGTCCAACAGTAGCGTCTTCTTTTCAATCTGCTTTTTAAACATTCAGCTTTTATTATTATTTTATTTGTATAAGTGTTTTGCCTACATGGATATCTGCACACCATATGCCTGCTTTCAGAGGCCAGAAGAGGGTACTAGATCCCCTAGGACTGGAGTCACACAGTCACACAGAGGTTGTGAGCCTCTATATTGGTGCTGGGAATGGAACCCAGGTCCCCTGAAAGAGCAGGAAAATGTCAAGAAAGCTACACCCATGAAGTCTCATCAATGTGGCTGCCTAAACCCAGGAAGGATAACTAGCAGATAGGCTGACATGGAGGGGCTTCAACCCGAGGCAAAGAACTACCTGTGACTAAAAAGTGCTGAGATCAGGAGAAATAACTTTCCTTTTGAAAGATTGTGGTTGGTTGTTTTTTTTGTTGTTGTTGTTTGTTTTGTTTTTTTTAAATCTAGCAACCAATAAAGAAAAGAGGCCATGAATTTGAGAGAGAAAAGGGAAGAATCAGCCATGGAAGGGTTTGATGGAGGAAAGGAAAGGGGAAAAATGATGTAATTCTTTAATTTCAAAAAATAAAAATAATTATTAGGTTTTTTTTTAAAAAAAAAATACAAAACAAACAAACAAAAAAAGGTATTCATCACCATTCTGGCTAGAGTCTTCCTTTTCTCATGTAAGGAGTACAACCATGTATCACCAAGTATTTAGCTTTTAATGCAGAATAAATGCAGGTCTACTATTACACCGGCCTTCAGATCTGCCCATTGGAACTCCAACTATCTAATGCTTCGAGCGTACCTTCCCCTCCTCTCCTGCCAACAGCAAGTGGGCATTCCAAGTCTTAGTCAGTCTATATGATGACATGGCACCTGTGTATTTACACGGCTTGGGTGAGCAAGTGTGTTCAACAATTCTTGCCTTGCAAGCAAACACTCTTATTTCTCTTGTAAACTGCACATGTATGTCACCATTGTCATGTTTAGTATATTAGCTTCAGGATAAGGCAGAGAGAGAAAACACAGTCCAAATAATCCATTCAAATTCACTGGCATGGCTAGGAAAAAAACGGCATTGGCATTTATGAGCAGAGCAGATTTGCATTGTGCTTGTTGGTATCCTGTGTCCTGTATTTCCAAAGGAAGGAACACTCATGAACACATGTTATGATCATGGCGTCTCTTTAAATGGCCCACAGCAGTTGTATCTCCATATAAATTTCACAAGACTTTAAACAAACATCTAATAATCTGTCTCCTTTTGCAGATTTAGAAGCTGTGGTTTGAGAATACAAAACTATGCTAATATTGTGGCTGGGATTCAAACCAGAGACACCACTTGTCCAAAGTAAAGTTTTTCTCTGTTCTTTAGGCAACTGTGACAGGGGCTTCTCAATATTTTCCTTTTCACAGTTTGTATGTTGAAATCCTCACCTTTGAGCTAAGATGATGCAATGGGAAGGCATTGGAAGGCGACATGCTTCTGCCCTTGTAATATGGGATTAACATCCTTGTGAAAACTTCCAGCCCCCTCCCCCACTGATCGGGTGCCTCTCTGGAGGCTGGCCCTCCTCAGATGATGAATCTGATGCTTACTTGATCTTGAACTTCGAATCCCCAGAAGGGTAAGCAATGCTTTCCAGCTATTTATAGTCCCCCTAGCTTATGGTATTTTGTCATCAGAGCCCAAACAGACCAAGACATATATGATCCTCATAGGTAGTCCCCCTTTATAGACCCTAAGAAGGCTTCTGCATTCAGATCTCTATCCTTCACCACCTTCCAACCCCAACAAACCCACAGCCCACTGTTCTAGCACCAAACCTCAGAGTGATGTCACAATTTGTGTCACCAAGATTGAGAAGATGACAAAATTTCATCCAGTTCATTTCATTCTCTTTAGAAATATTACTTTTGTGTTCCAGTGTGTTTGATGTGGGCTTTTTAAACTGGAAGAATGACTTAATTAATCCAGATTGTCATGAGAAAAACCAAGGCAGATGTAGAAGCTTTCTCTCTTAACTTATTGCTTTTGGCATGGCACTCCTATAATTTTAGATGCTTAAGTACAAGCAGATACAAAGCAGTCTGATGTGATTGTGCTTGCCTGCAGTCTCAGTATATGAGGGTGGAGGCAGGTGGATAGGAATGAAGGCCAGGGCTGGCTATATAAGACCCTATCTCAAAAACCCAGAAGAAGAGAGAGGGAGGGAAGAGAAGAATATAAGATTATTAATGTAAAATTTTGCATTTAAAAATATTTAACCCTGGTGGCACATACCTTTAATCCCAGTACTTAGGAGGCAGAGACAGGCAGATCTCTGTGAGATCAAGACCAGCCTACTCTATAGAACAAATTCCAGGACAGCCAGACCTACACAGAGAAACCTCATTTTGGAAAAAAAAATTAAACCACTAGCATCACAAAATCCCAAATAAGACAGAAAGTTAGCAATGTTTTTTATTGGTGCTTATTTTTCCTGAGAGTCCTGTAATTTTTTTCCTTTTTGGTCAGGGGAAATCATCTTTTCAAACACAAATATTCTGTGATTAATGCTGCTAAGAGAATAGAACATCGAGTCAGTCTTTCCTGCAACTCAAGTTAGTTGTAAATTGGTTGTTTAGAAAAGTATCTAGGGCCTTCAAAGACTGCTGGTGGCATCATCACATACATGTTTAATTTAAGATGGTCATCAGCTCTGAGAAGCTGCTATCAAATTGTTGTAATATGGAAGCTAAAAGTTTCAGAGCATTTCTGGTTTATTGTTGACACTCAGGGCTTACTCGTGTGTTTTGATGTAGTGGCCCTCACTGTTAGCGCCTTTGTTTTCGGTGTCCTTGGTGGATTCAAATTATATCCACTACGAACCCCCAACGAATCCCCATTTCTGTGTGTGAGGCATGTGTGTGTGCTCTTGGGACAGAGTCTGTCACTGGGTGACAGGCAGGCAGCAAACCCCAGTGAAGCTCCTGTCTCTGCTCCCTCCCTTCTGCCAGCTCAGCTTTTTAATAGGTGTTAGGGTTCTGACTGAGTGCAGGTCCTCATGTTTAAGCAGTAAGTGCTCTTATCCATGGAGCCATCTTCCAAACCTCTATAAATTTTATTTTTTTTTTAGCGAATGAGTATTAGTGATTTAACCCAGGTTGCCACATACGCTAAGCACTCACTATGTTGATGGGCTAAGCCTTCACATCCATAATCCTTCTACTGTTTCTCACGTCTCATCTTTCCATATGAATATTCTTGACATATCCAAACCAATTTAAACATTTTAAAAATGTGTTCCCGTGATGGTTGTATATACTTGGGCCAGAGAACAGCACTATTAGAAGGTGTGGCCCCATTGGAGTAGGTGTGTCACTCTGGGCGTGGGCTTTAAGACCATCATCCTAGCTGCCTGGAAGTCAGTATTCTGCTAGCAGCCTTCAGATGAAGATATAGAACTCTCAGCTCCTCCTGCACCATGCCTGCCTGGATGCTGCCATGTTCCCACCTTAATGATGATGGACCGAACCTCTGAATCTATAAGCCAGTCCCAGTTAAATGTTGTCATTATAAGAGTTGCCTTGGTCATGGTGTCTGTTTGCAGCAGTAAAACCCTAAGTCAGTTCCTATTGTTTTTGACTGATTAAATCATTCGGTAACGGTGATGGCTACTCTTGGTTGTCAACTTGACTACATCTGGACTGATCTATAATCCAGACACTGAGGGTACATCTGTGAGAGGTTTTCTTTGGGTTGAAGTGGGTGAATCCACTTCCAGTCCAGATCTTTGAGGTAAAAAAACACAGCACTTTGATCCTGACCTTGGAAGATACCCCTTTAATCTGGGCCATACCTTCTGCTGGAAGTCTATATAAAAACTTGAAAGCAGTAAGTTTTTGCTTTTTTGCCTGCTTACCCTCACCTTGCTAGCACATCCATTCATTCACTGGCAATAGAGCCTACTTCTTTGGATTCCAGCATATACTGAAGAGCAGCTGAGGCATCCAGCCATGGGGAGTGAGCAACTACTGAATTTGTGAACTTTTCCTTCACGGGTGGCTATTGTTGCAGCCTGTAAATCATATATGAATATATATTACATATATAAAAATAAAGACCTTCTGTAATGGTGAGTAAATACCTGACTAATACAGAATTTGGTACCAGGGACTAGGGTGTTGCTATGATTGGCCTGACCATGCTTTTGTTTAGAGGAATGTAGACTTTAGGACTTTGGATTAGGAAAGCAGTTGAATGCTTTATGTGGGGTCTTATTGGGCCACACTAGTAGGAGTGTGAAAGGCAGTGGGGCTGGGAACAATGTGGATTATTATGGTCTGGCTCAAGAAGTTTCAGAGGGGTAGAATATTAGTAAGAGGCATAGAGATGGTTCTTGTGATATTTTGATGAAGAATGTGGTTGCTTTCTGCTCTTGTTCAAAAAAATCTGCTTGCGGCTAAATTGAAGCATTATTGATTAACAGCTTTGACAGAGTAGGTTTCCAAACAGCTGAGTATTGACTGTGTTGCTTGGTTATTAGTGGCTGCTTATGTAGATCTATAATGAAAAGGAGCAAGCCAAGGGTCAGCACCCCTCCATGGCCTCTGCATCAGCTCCTGCCTCCAGGTTCCTGCCTTGTTTAAATTCCTGTCCTGGCTTCCTTCAATGATAGATTATGATCTGGAAGTATAAGCCAAATAAACTCTTTCCTCCCCAACTTGCTTTTGGTCATAATATTTCATCACAACAATAGAAACACTAACTAAGACAAGCACCCAAGAGGTTATTGTCTATTTACCAATTAAATTCTCAATTTAATTCTCCTAATGATTTCTTGCTTTTACAGGAATCTATTTTTATTATAGTTTACTTCTGAATGTTAAGATAATTTCTGTTGACTTTGTGCACAAACCCATAAAAATGCTTTTATTAAAAGATAAACATAAACAAAAAGATAACAATATACCAATGCGCCTTCTCATGTACCCCTAAAGGAAAAAGGAACTTGGTCTTAGTTATGCATGTTGCACAGATTGGCACCTCTTTAGTTACTAGGGTTACAGAAGGTTGTAACGGAGTGCTAATGAGACAGAAGAAAGCTGATGCCACCTTTACAATGGCTGAGGAAGCCTTTGCTGAGATTTCTTCCCTCCCTCCCTCCTTCCTCTCCTCCCTTCCTTCTTCTTGTCCTTTCTTCCTATCCCTGCAGTATTATAAAAGCCAGTTTTCTGAAAAACATTTTTTTTTTCTGATGTTGGTCCTGGGACTTGAACCCAGTCCCCAGTGCTTGTGAGTATGTACAAACTGAGTGACATCTCCAACTCTGAAAATATCATTCATGTGGGTTTCTTAAGACACAAAGAGAAAGGCAGCCAGCCTAGCAGGTTTCCTTTAAGAGGTTTAAGATGGGGAGGGGCAGAAAGGGAGGGAGAGAAGAAAAGTCAGAAAAGGTTTCTTCCCTTCCACCTCCAGGTAGTTTTGAATAAAAATGATAGTGACAATGATAATACTAATACTAATACTAATACTAATACTAATACTAATAAATACTAATACTAATCCATTCTAGAAGTTACCTTGCCTTTCACAATCTACTGGCTCCAGATTGGACCTGCCTCCCCTTTCCTCTGTTGAAGTGATGTTTTTGTATACTGTGTGAAGTTGTGTCTCGGCTGTCCTTCCTTGCCTGCCTAAGCCACCTTCTGATTGGTTAAAACAAAAAGCCTATAGCCTATGGCAAAGGCAGGATAGTCAGGTGGGACATCTGACAAAGAGAAGAACTCTGGGAAAGAGAGATATGAGAGATTCACCACCCAGACTCAGAGGAAGTCAGGTATATGAAACTGAGACGTCACGTGGCAGATGTAGACTAGTATACATGGGTTAATGTAAGTTAAGAGCTAGTTGGGGAACAAACCTAAGCTAAAGCAGGCCAAAAGCATTGTAAATAAACATAAGCCTCCATGTCATTATTCGAGAGCTGGGGCAGGCAAAGAGATGGCCTACGCTTGGTTACATTACTCCCTGGGAAAGTTCACACATCTTGAGTTGTGCATTTTTCAAACTGGTAAAAGTGATAAGCTAAATTGTATTTACTTACCATTGCAGAGGGTCTTGTTAACATCTTCTGGGTGTGCTAATAGTCCTTTCTGAGGGAAATTATGCAAACAAAGAAACTATTAATTAAATCAAGAGCATCATCCTGCAGGCCTACAATATGCAAATGTGCAGGTCTGGAAGGACTTGAGCCAGGTAGTGGCCTTTGACTACAAGGGACACCACAAGGTGCTGCTCCTGTGTGCACCTCACAGGAAGGACAACAAGGCTCTGTGTCTGTTTCCCTCTGGGAGATCTCAGAGACCTCACCACCTCAGGGTCAAGGCCAGGGGACATATTTTGGTCTACTATTTGAACTTTCTAGAACGATGGAGTGAATGTGGGGCTCCGTGACTAATGCAGGACTCAGGAGGGCTGTGTAGACTTTTACAAAGAACCTCTGAATTCTTTGTCATTAGAGTTCTTGGGTGGTGTAGCTGGTGAACAACTTTCCCAGAACTGGAGCGGGTTCCCTGTATGAAGAAATCCAAGCCCACACAGAGTATGGAGTGTGATTTATCTGAACTTGTCTGGCTCCGGTGTGTCTCCTTGGAGGACTACTTGAGGGCCTATGAGTGGACATGCATAAGGCTGCCTTGCTCCTTGGTGTTGATCAATGTTAATTCTGCTGTGAGGGACTGTGCTGTGGCCTGTGGTCCCAGGTGTGCTTCAGTTTCATCCTTGGCTCAGACTGGTCCTGGCTCTCTCTTGACGCTTTATTGCCCTGGCAGTCTCTCTCCACCTCACTGGCTGCTTGCTCTCCCCATTGGGTGACTGTCAGTAGCACAGCTGCTGACAGAGTGGTGTGCAAGCTCCCCTTTCTCTGGCTCTAGGATTTGTCTGTCTCTCCCTAGAGTAATCCTTGTTTGTCTATTTTTTAACTCCCCTTTCTCCTTGTTTCTTTGTTTTTTTTTTCCCATCCCTTTCTTCCTAAACTGTCACTGGGTGTTGTACATAAAATTTGCAAAGTACATTCCCATGCAAAAATGTCTGACTTTAGAATCCTGAGTAGGGCTAACAAGCAAAGACTCTATATCAGCCTCATCCAGCTGTGTGCAGATTCCAAAGGCCTCCTCTTCCCTTCTCCCATGGAGAAAAATAATCAAATGTCATGGAGAATCATGGAGAATTGTGGAGAGCGCTAGAGTGAATCCTGAAGGCCCAGGTGTTGAAGACCTGGTGGCCAGACTTTTGGTACCAATGGCAGCTGGTGGAACACTTAGGAGGTGGAGCCTATGCAAAGGAAGTAAGGTCATTGAGGGTGGGCTTTTGAAGGGTATATTGGATGCCAGTCTCTCTTGCCTCTGCCCTTGCTTCCTTGCCTGCCATAGGGTCAACAGGTTCACTCCTTGCTGCACGTCCCCACCTTGAAAATCTAAGTGCCAGAGGCCTACAGTAACAGGCTAAACCATCATAAGCTGCAACTTCTGGACCAAGCATCCCAGACAAGTGCTTTTCTTTCACAGTACTTTATCTCAGACAGTTTCTCCATAGCTGATTAACAGAAATTTTCCTTTCATTTTATTTTATTTACTGTTTGTTTGTTTGTTTGTTTGTTTTGAGACAGTTTCACTATATAGTTCTGGAAGGCTTGGAACTCACTATGTAGACCAGGGTAGCTTTGAACCCACAGAGATCCCTCTACTTCTAAAGTGCTGGGAGATTAAAGGTGTGTACCACTAGGCCCAGTTGAAACTTTTTTAAAAAATTCCATCGGGGTTATTGGCTTAAGGACACCTGAGATGCCACCACTGGAAATGCCAGTCCCTTTAGCCTTGTAAGGTATTCCCTAGTTCAAGTTAATATTTCAAAGAGAGCTGGCTCCTTTAAAAGCAGACTCCCTAAAGCCAGTCCTGTGGGAGTGAGGGTGGTAAGGGTAGTGGAGAGAGCAGCTGTCATTCAAACTCTGAGCAAGCATCAGGTTGGGGGAGGTGGAAGACAGAGGGAAGAAGGGTGTGCTCTTTAAGCTGAGGGTCAGGCCTCCCAAGACTCAGGCAGGGTCACAACTCACCCTGGACCCTGATTAACCTCCGTAGGATTCTTGGATTCTGCAAAATTGTCTGTTAACCCAAGGGAAAAAAAAATCCAGCCTCTGTTTGTGGGACTCTCTCCTTTTTCTGTTTTCTTCATTGAAAGGTTGTCTCTTGGGATAGAGTCACGAGTCACTGACACAACTCTTCTGCTTGCTGAAGACGTAAACAAAAGAAATGACAGGGCCATTCCTTTGTTATCTTGTAGCCACTGCCTTTGGAAAGCAGCCTTTCTGGTCGTCTTTGTTGTGAGCCCTAAAGGACTGATCTATCTCTCCCTGGGAAAAGGGCCTGGTCTCAAGTATTTCATCTGCAAATGGGGATAATAGAGACTTCTGTCTTGTAGAGTTGGGTTTTTGAAATGTATTTGTTACTGTTGTTTTTGATTACATACTCTGTAAAGGGTTGAGGAGGGGGGCAGTCCCTTAGAGTCAGTACAGGACACACCAATACACCAAATTCTCAGCCCAAAGGAGACTTATTGCCCTAGAGGGACTGGGGTGGAGAGTGCCTCTGGATCAGGCAAAGGCAAACAGTAAGGAGCAGCAGCGGGTGTTTTCTGTAAGAGTGGATTTGTAAAGAAGAAAAGGAGGTGTCTGTGTTAGGGTGGGTTGGCAAATTCTGATTGGACAGTGTAGCCAAATAATGAATTTTGACTGATATACCTTGTTGTTTTGATATTTGGACCTTGGTGATCAGTCTTGGGGATAAGTCAGTGACCAAATGAGGGAATAGACTTCGGGTGACTAGCTTTAGGAATGTAATCTAATGGTGTTTGGCAAGAGTAAGGGGCAGAACCTATTAGCGCCATGTTTGCCATGCTTGGGCCTGTTAGAGCTCTTTATATACTTATGTGTGCACACGAGTGGAGGTGCCCTCGGAGGCCAGAGGATCCCCTTGGAACTGAAGTTTCAGGCAGCTGTGTGCTGTTGGTATTGGGAACTGAACTTGGAATCCTCTGCAAGAGCAGTGCACCCTCTTAGCCACTGAAGCATCTCTTGGGCCTCATCTTGTAGAGTTCTTGAAGGACAAATGCTAATGTGCTTAAGTATTTGCTGGATGCCTGGCAATCACTCAGCCTCCGATAGAGGCCAGCTGTTCTCTTTAATATTGGTAGAAAGTCATCAGACTAGTTAATTCATAAAAAAATATCTTGACAATCAAAGAAGACCTGTATCATCTTTCCAACAAGTATGATCTCTTTCCAGAAAGTATATCTGAGGAAGACACATCTGCAGGCTTCCTTCCTACCTATGCACAGGGGTAAGGAACTGAAAGCTCTCTCCCCCAGATCCTCTGAAATGTATCATTGCATGCATGGTTTCATATGCAACACCCAAACTGAGTATGGCCTGCCTGGGAGTGAGGAACCTGATAATTCTGAGACTTATTAGTTGGGCTGTTGCTCTCAGAAATGGAATGTGTCCCCAAAGAACCTTAAGTGCGTGACCTTAGTGTGTGTACATGTATGCAGAGGGTGGACACACACGCACATGATGTGTTTCCTCTGGTTCTCCTCCCCAGCTCCTGTAGCCTTTCAGTCCATTTGGGCATAATTACGATTGCACTGCTGGCTTGGTTCTGCAGCTCTCCAGAGTGGAGCAGATGTCGACAGCTCTGCAAGATCTTGTGCTATTACACAGCAGAACAAATGAGGATGTCAAAAAAGGCTCCTCAGTCTAACAAGAAAACAGAGGAAGGAGACAAAAAGGATAAAGCCTTGGGAGACCCGCAGACGCGCTCTGATTAGATCTTATGCTAACATGATGCCCACTCTGCGTACCAACAGTGATTTAATATGTTTAAATGATATGGAAGAAAATGTGTCTTGGGGGAAAAAACAGAGAAAACAGAATTTCTTCTCTGGCAGGCATGATTAAGACAGTGTGAGGTTCCTTGCAAAATGTGCCAGCAGCCTCAGACTGTCATGTGCTGTCCCAAGAATATTTACTTACAATGCCTGGTGCTGTCTCATTACGCTGGGCAGAGCTGGCTTTCTCCACCCCTGGGTGAGAGAGAGAGCGCGGAGCTGTTCAGGTGGCTTCTGGGACTGGAAATGTCCATCTTGCTGGTGTTCATTGTTTCTTTCCTTACTAGGAAAAAAGGCTATCATTTTAAGATTTTTTTTTGTTTGAAGCCAGCAGTTTACAAATCTTAATTATCCACATAACAAAGACTTAAAAAGGAAAGGGAGAAAGACAAAAGAAACTCGAGAAGGTTTTAGAAGGGAAAGGAGATCCTAACCAATCAAAATAGATGAAATAATATCCATGTATGTAGATCATGTAATTTACTGATGCAATATGTCTTCAGCCCCCAGTGCTGGACCCATTTATTTATTTTCAACTTACAATTATAATTGCTCCTGTTACAGTCAGCTCTATCAGTGGAAATGGCTGTCACATGCAAATGAATCCTGACAAGCGGTATCTGGGAAGGTGACAGCAAGTGAGATGACAGACCACAGGGAGGTGGAGGGTTTCTTGTTCATTCAGGTATTGGTTCCTTTAATCCTTCCATGCCCAAGGGCTGATCTATAGCAGCCACTTAGAGCTTTTGTTACATGAGCAAAGGATAACATATTCTTCAGACATCCCTGAGAATAAAGGATAAAAATCAAAGCTGGCTGTAATCTAGGAACTTGGGAGACAGAGGTAGGTGGATCTCTGTGAACTCAATTCCAGTCTGGTCTACATAGAGTTGCAGTCCAGCTAGAACTATTACCCTGTCTGTAAACAAGCAGTCATAGGTGGGTATAGTAGCACACATTTTTAACCCCAGGACTCGGGAAGTAGAAACAGGCAGATCTTTGTGAGTTCAAGGCTAGCCTGGTCTAGATACACAGTGAAACTCTGTCTTGAAAACAAACAAACACGCCGGGTGGTGGTGGCGGCGGCAGCGGCGGCGCCCTTAATCCCAGCACTTGGGAGGCAGAGGCAGTCAGATTTCTGAGCTCAACGCCTGCCTGGTCTACAGAGTGAGTTCCAGGACAGCCAGGACTACACAGAGAAACCCTGTCTCGAAAAACCAAAAAAAAAAAGAAAAAAAAAAGAAAAGAAAACAAACAAACAAACAGGAAGTATGAAGACAAATTAAAGACCAAAATATCAGAATTATAAAGCAAAAGTTCCCAGAACAAACAAGTTATCAAGGTCATTGTTGACCAGGAAGACACTAGAAACCCCTGGGAATCCACCTGTGCCTGAAAGTGTCTGTAATCTGACATAGAGCCTCAAAGCACAGCATCTGGTCCTGAAACGTTTTCAGAATGGTTGTGTTGAAGGTCCTCTAATGCTGTGGCCTCAGTCTCTGGGGACATTCTAATTCATTGTTAAAATGCTCTAGTTATTGGAAAGCCTGGATTCAAAGTCTTCTGTAACTTCCCCCTTTATCCCTGGTGCTGCCCAGTTCTCTGTACACGGGACAAAGATCACAGCACTCTTTCTAATTGTCCATGTGACTATCACCTTCCTCATATTTTTATTTACTTATTTATTGTGAGAAAGGTCTCACTATGAAGCCCTGGCTGGCCTGGAGCTCACCACATAGATCAGGCTGGCCTTGAACAAACAGCGATCGATCTACCTCTGTCTCTTCCTTTGCTGGGATTACAGACCTGTACTGCCAGGCTGGGAGGCTCACTTGGACTCTTCTCTGCCTCTTCATTACACCTGAAGCTCACAGGGCGCTAGCGATTCATTTTGAACTTAGAGTCGACCGAACCATCTCTATCATTCTCATCAAAGCTTTGATCAAGCAGCATCTGTCCCATCTGCCATGCATCCCGTAGAATTTGCTTGCTTATTTTAACCACGTGTAATCTTGCTGGACCAGATCCACTGTTTCAGTCTATCAGATCTTTAGTTGCACTGTGGCTCTGCTGTCCAGTGTGTTAGCCATCCCCTTCCAGCTTCCTGTCATCCACAAATTTTATCACCAGGCCATCAATGTCTTCATCAAAGACATTAATAAAAATGCTTAATAAGGCGAGACGGAGGCCAGAAGCTGGTGAGTGAAAGATCCCTTCTGGAGATGGACAACAATCTATTAATTAACACTTTGCATCCAATCAGTTGCTCATCTATTTGACCTGGCTGCCACTAGTCCTTGTCTGAGGTGTACCTCATCTGGAGGGACCAAGATTCTACCAGTCACGGCATTGCCGCCATCCAAACATACCAGGTCAATGATATTGGGAAAAGCAATCCAGCCACTTCCTGTTTCCTCCCACACCTGGGACCAACATTCACATCAGCAGGCAAAAGTTCCCAAACTGCCTTAACCTGACCTTTGTTTTAAAATATAAATTTTCCTTGTATTTGTGTATGTGTGTGTGTGTGTGTGTGTGTGTGTGTGTGTGTGTGTATGTGTGTGTGTGTGTGTGTGTGTGTGTGTGTGTGTGTGTATGTTGTGGTAGTGTATGACATCTTTGCCCAAAGCTTCAAAGGAGTCAGGAAAATATGTCCTGTGGCTGGGCCCCCCGCACCTGTACAGTTTACTAGAGCTTTCTCCCTTGCCCTAGAAAGTTAAATATTTTTCATGAAAACCAACAGGCCAGACTACAGGATATCCTCTGTATTTTGAGTAAAGGCCAATGACTTAAAACCTACAAAGCACAATGGAGACCTTGCAAGTTGAAGATTATAAAACCCAATATTCAGTCTCCATTTTATTTTGTACACGTGCTTTAGACTCCTAGAGTTCTTTTAAGAGTTGAAGGGAAGAGCTAGGGAGATGCTCAGTGGGTAAGAGAACTCATTACTCTTGCAGAAGACCTGGATTTGGTTCCCAGCACCTGCCTGGTAGCATGCAACAACTGTCTATAACCCAAGTTCCAGGAGATCCAGGAGATCTAGCACCCTCTTCTGAACTCCATGAGCTTGTACATGCATGAATTATACAATCATACACTCAGATACACACACACACACACACACACACACACACACACACACACACACTTTAAAAAAGAGAAAAACTGTAGGAAAAATCAGGGTGAGGTGTCAAACCTAGTGTGTTTGGTGCCTTCAGTACTAGCATTTGAGAGACTGAGGTAAGAAGACAGTGCGTTTGAGGTCACCTCGGGCTACCCAGAGAAATCTTGACTCAGAAAATGTAAGTAAAACCAGCCAACCAAACCAAACCACAATAGCAGCTAGAGAGAACATGCAGTTAGCCTGCCACAAACAGAAGGATAAAAATGACGAAGACGAGCCCGGAAATCAGTGTCATGGAAAACAAAGGACAGAGAAAATCAACACTATCAAAAATGATCTTAAAAGGAAAATCAATAAAAATGGCAATGCCTTTGACTAAGGAAGAAAGACGTAGAAACCATAAGCGACCATATGAAAAACAAAAGTTCCCGACGTGAGAGCTAATGATGGGTCACGGTAAACAGCTCCGTCTGCCGCCTTTGACAAGGTAAATGAAGGGCCTAGGTCCCTTGAGAAACAGGACTAGTCACAACTGACAAAGACACAATAAACATCCTGAATATCTTTAAGGAACTCTTGGGGGGAGGATGGGTTTAGTGTTGAGTTTTATTGGTACTTGAGGAAAAAAAACAGAACACCCATCTTAATTCTCTACTGAACAGGGCAGATGCCACCTTTTCAGGAAGTCACAAATTCCTAATGCCTGGACCTGGGGGGGCACAGCTTGAGAAAAGTACAGACCAATCCTCCTAGCGAGTGAAAAGTAGAGTTTCTCAGCATTTGAATCTCACTGACCTGAATCTGTAAGCATAGGAAAGGTGTAACACATCAGGACCAGCTGGGCCTTAACACACACACACACACACACACACACACACACACACACACACACACAAGCGAAAATAAAATATTGGTTAAATCATGAGAAAAAGCAATCAAGCACTTCATGCAACTGCTGAATAAAGGAGATGAATGTCCACAGATCAGGGAAGCTAGCAAAACGGTAGCAACATTTGTAAAAAACAAAAAGCCAATGTCTAGCATGATCATTGAATCCATGGTGATGTCTGGGTCTGCGCTGCCACTGAGCGCCAGGTCTGAGTCATGGTTCTACTTCAGCCTGGGTTACCACGAAAGGCCATGTGCATGTCTGTGGTCTGTGCTGCAGCCTGAAGCCATGTTGATGTCCTTGTCCTGTGCTGCCACAGAGGACTATGATGGCTCGTGCAGCCTTAGAGACCCTGTCTGGAGTTTATACTGCCACCAGAGACCATGCTGAGGTCCATGGCACAGGCTGATGCCTGAGACCATGTGGAAGTCTGTAGTCCGGGCTGTCTCCAGAAACCATGTGTAAGTCCATGATCCAGGCTCCCACTGACTGAAAAGGGCACAGAAGCTCCTTTTGCAGTGGTATCAATGACTGCAGACTGACCGTTGAGAAAGAGGGACACAGAAGGCTTTTGTGACAACCTCTCCCTGCCCCTCAGAAAAGGTAACACCCTAGACAGAAAGCCATCAAAGAGAACTCTTAAAAATTGCTCTAAGTATGCTGAAATGTGGCTCTCCACAATTCCATAGTTAATGGCTTCTGGTGGGGGCGCAGGTGGGGAAGGACTGTTTTCTTTAAGGAGTTTGACCATGCTCCAGTGAGTGTATGGGCAACACAAATTACACATCATCACCATCATTATCATTATTGCTATTTCTATTATTATTATTATTATTATTATTATTATTACTATTACTATTATTATTATTATTGAGGAGGGAGGAGGACATAAGATGGGAAGAGCAGACCAGGGAGGACTAAGAAGGGACTGTGCTTAGGCTTCAGAATGTGAAATTCCCAAATGATCTATTGAAATATTATGGAAAAAAAAGGATCAATTCTTCCAGTCCCAAGTCTTTTTAAAAAATCTTCATCTGATTTACCTGTCAAGATCCAGTCCATCTAAATCAGCCAAGAATCTGGCTGCCTGTAAACGAAGGAAAGCTGTGTTGTCCTGCAGACTTAGTGCCGCAATAGGAAGCCAGATATATAAAAGAGAAAAGTCTAAATGCACTCACACTTGAACATAGTAAGATTAAAACTGGTTAGTGTTCTGAGTGGGGAAGAATTTTCTAAACTGTTACCCATTAGAGGGGGTGAAAAGGAAATAGGGGATTCTTTAAAGAAAATGAGGCTTAACATAAAGATACCAGTATAATATCAATTTCAAATGGGAAAAAAAACAGGGGTAAAGTATCTACTATACATATTTCAGGCAATGGATTTATAGCCTTAATAACTAAAATAATTTATTCCTTAAAAGAATGACTCATGCTGGAACCCAGAGCTCCCAAATACAGTTAGTCTGGCTAGTCAGCTTCCTTTGGGGATTCTGCCTCTCCCTTCTGAATGCTAGAATTACAGCCAGATGACCCACCCACCCGGCATTTACATGGGTTCTGAGGATCCAAACTTTGAATCATGCTTCCTTGGCCAGTAGTTTGTTCATTGAGCTGTCTCCTCTGTCCAGATGAACACAGTTTTATTCACAAAGATGTTTAACTAAAAATTACTTAAATGGTTAATATAATTTAGTTGATCGAATAAAATTATCAGGATATCAAAATGATTGGATTCTTTTTTTTTTTTTTTTTACAACCTTTAAATCTCAGGCTCTTTCATTTTGTTGTTGTTTTTGAGACAGGATTTCATGTATCCTAGGTTGACCTTGAACCCACTATGTAACCAAGGATGACCTTCCAGTTCTAATCCTCTTGCCTGTACCTGAGCAACTGGGATTACAGGCATATGCCACTGTGCCCAGTTTATACAGCTCCGGGGCTCAGACTCCGGGCTTCTTGCATTCTAGACAAGCATCCTACCAACTGAGCTTTGCCCCTAAAAGTCAAATTTTGGAGAATAAATTTAAAGACTTCAAAGGTATCCAAATAAGTCAATTAAAAAGGCTACAAACCTATTGAATAAGTCATGATTTCATCATGTAATAAAATAAGATCCACACACAGAGAAGGAATGGGGAGACAGACAGACAGACAGACAGACAGACAGACAGACAGACAGACAGACAGACAGACAGAGATAGGGGGGTGGAGGCATGATTAAAAGCACTCCAGCCCCTAGGGGAGCAGACCTACACTGCCAAGCCTTTATACAGGAAAGGAAGATGTCTCTTTCCATGGGAGGCCCATTGAGAGTACTCAGGACCTTCCAGATTGTCTCTAGCTTCAGAAGTTCCTAAAGCATCCCTCATGACTTCTTCATTCAACACACAAGAAGTCCAGACTTTGGAAAGAGTCAGGTTCATGGCACTCTTCTTGGAGTACTTGGGTCCAAACATTTCTTGTTAACCAGGAAGACAAATCTAAACCAAACAATACGAGGCACAAAGCAGTGCTTGTCACAGTCTAAAGGTCTAGGCTGTCTCATGTGCTCAGTGTTTCTTAGCTTTAGAACGAGCGGGCCCTCCTCAGAGTGGGAAATCTGAGCAGGGATAAGGTCATGCCTTTCCCTGGATATGGGGAGGACACAGGTGGAGACAAAGAGGATATGATGCCGAAGATCAGTCCCCAGGGGTCCAGCTGCTGCTCTGCTCCACTGCACTGCGACCTTGGACAAGTCACTTTCTCTACACATCTTCGCTTACGAAAGGGACATAGTGGCAGCTGCCCGGTTTGCTTCCCGGGATCTAGGGAAGATTAAATTTGCTAGGTACTATGGAATTGCTTTATGATGCAAACCCCAAGGAATGACTATGCATCTCCTATATGCCGGCTAGTTATTAGATCAGGATTGAAATCTTGCGTGACCTTGTTTTTCATCTGCTGTGTAATTTGGGGGTGGAGGGCAGCGCATGCTCACAAATGAAAACATTTCCCTGCTAATCACGGAGCTGGCTGAATGGTGTGCACCACGTTTAACAGTTTGATGATCAGCGAGGCCACATAAAAGTAAACAAACCAGAACAACTGTCTCGTTGAGGAGAAATCGAATCCTGGGAGTCACAGCCCTCGCCCTCACCCTTTTTAAAATCACTGGATCTTAATCATCGCAGAGCCAGATGGTAGCGTGAGAGGTTTGCAGGCAGTAAGGAGAGCAGTGGCTGGTCTGTGATCAGCAAGTGGGCGGTAGAGAGCCTGTACCTGTTATAGATGGTGGATCTAAGCCACATTAAGTAAGATACCAACCACTGTATAGACAATCAACGAAACTGCAAATACAGAAAAATGGAAGGGTTCTTAGCTTGGCTGTTAAAGCTAAGGCAGGTGTTGCAGTTCTGGAATCACGAAAATTGATGCAATAGAGTTAGGCTGGCTGTATTCAAGCCTGTCACTCAACTGACTAGCCTCGTGCCTCAGCCTGTGTGTAACTCGTCCATGTAACCTTGGACTCTGTTCCAACTCAAAGGTCAGCAATGAGAACAAAGGGGCTGTGTGTAAACTTGGCATGCCAGAGCCAACACAGTGCGCTCAGCAAATGGCAACTAAACCACTAAACAGATCACTGCCACCCTCACCACCGTTTTCACCAAACCTTTTCCTCACAGTCAGTTGCATTTTTAATAAAGTAGCAATCAAGTAGAAAAAAAATGCCATCTTAAAAAAGTAACATTTATAATCTCTCTCTGTGTCTCTCTATCTGTCTCTGTCTCTGTCTGTCTCTCTCTCTCTCTCTCTGTCTCTCTCTCTCTCTCTCTAAGACACGACAGCATATGAGCTAATCTAAAGCTTTTCTCTCAGAGACAGTACATCATGTCACTTTTCACATCTCATTGGCTGAAGCAAGTCACATGACCATGCCATTCTGTGTGTGTGTTTACAAGTCAACACATTCCAGGGAATTAGGAAAAGCAGGACGTCTGTAAACAATCCAATTGACTATGACACATAGCTGATGCCAAGTTGGTCACTGTCATTATGGACATTTCATACATTTCACTGAAACATGTAAAAAGGACCTGTCATATTACCAGAATACCCGAAGGAGCAAGAAGGTAGGTTTAGATGGTGTCCAAGTCCCACCCAGCTATCTTACTATCTTACTGTGTATGTTTGCATGTGCGTGTGCGTGTGGTATGTGTGTTCCTGTGTATATGTGTGTGTGCATGTAGTGTGCATGTGCATATGGTATGTGTGTGTGCATGTGCATGTATGTGTGTGTATGTACATGTGTGTAATTTGTAGAGGTGTGGGTTTATATGGAAGCCAGAGTGTCTGACAATGAGATGTCTTCCTAAATTGTTTCTTGTTATTGTTGTTGTTGTTGTTGTAGACTCAATTCTAGAATCAGGAGCTCACCCACAGGGTTAAATTAACTAACCAGAGAGCTCCCTCCCTCCCAAAAAAATCTTCTCATCTTTAACCCCAAGCGCAAGGGTTATAGATGTGTGTCATAAAGCCTAGATTTATATTTATATTTGTAGATGTGGTGCTAGGGGTGTGAACTCAGGCCATCATGTTTGAGCAGAAGCGTTTTATCTGCTGAGCCATCTCCCAAGCCCTGGGCCACATCTTATTAATGCGTGTGTTGCCAATATCTAGAAGCATTTGGTCACTTTCAATAAATAACAAACAGAAGTGGTCAAAGCATGAAGAACAGCTCTGGGGAATGTCCCTGAGTGGCAGCATGGGCTACTCCCCAGATTACTAGTCCTCACACAGACTTTCTGGGCATCACTAAAACTAAAATTCCTGGGGAGAAGAAGAGTCGCGTGGGCTACCATGGCTGCCATGTGTCCTTAGGCAGGATATGACCCCGGGTGCAATGGTGGTACAGTTGTTGGGGGAAAGCCAACCACTTTCTGATTGAATTTGAGATCTGCTCAGCAAAAGGAAATTCATGCCTAGCACTGTAAAAGTATTCAAAAGCCCAATGGCTGGGAGGTCTGAGATCTTTTGACTTGTCAAAATGCTCAAGGAACAGGGGACAGAAAATGGAAAGGAATGCTGTGAAATGCTGTCCTCTGGCCATGACATGGTTACTGCACCCATGAACTCATAGTGCCCAAGTAACTGAACACTATTTGCTCAATCCTGGGTCTACCAACATCTCATCAGGGTGGGGAAAACACTTAGGCTTTTGCCCACTCCAAGGAGATGTAGTCTTTAGGGAGATGAGTCATAATGGTTACTGGTGTAGTCATGGGTAGGCTGCCCTTGCTCAAGTAAATAACCTCTCATTCCCCTCATGTACACACACACACACACACACACACACACACACACACACACACGCCCATAAAGTAGAAGGCAGACTTGTTGGAATAAGGGAGTCAATAGGAGGGAAAGGAAGGGAAGAGAATAATGAAGGGAAAATATAGACTGTGCTAGAACAAAACATGAAAACAAATGAGGCAGTTGTGTGCCCCACCATCACAGATGTGCATGCCATAAGCCAAATGTGGTGGCATGTGCCACCCAGCTTTAATTCTAGCAGTCAGGAGGCAGAGGCAGAGGCAGAGGCGGAGGCAGGCAGATCTCTGTAAGTTCAAGGCCAGCCTGGTTTAAATAGTGAGATCCTGTCTCAAAGAAAGTAAAAAGATTAAGTCTTTAATTAAAGGTACGAAAACTGTTTAAGTCAAGATTTTGAAGATATTTTGCTTTTAAATAAAGCAAAATTTGAACCCGTGTAGCTAATAGTCAATGAAATTCTTTCGTGCTACTGTAGACAATCTTTGTTCATGAGAGTATCACTGTAAACCACTAAAGGAAACCTTTACAAATAAATACAAATTCTCTAAACAGGTAACCAGCCATCAGAACCACCAATATCCTGAAACCTACAGTGAGAAAGATGGTGGTGTCATGATCTAAAATGAGAGCAGGGATTCTTCAGCTCTGCTGAGTCTAGGCTCCTCCGTGTCAGGAGTCTGAAGTGTTTGATCAAAGCCTTGCTCAGTGAGCACAGTCTAACTTTTACACAATGGAGGGGTGGATCTCTGAGTGATGTGTGCGACTGCATAAGACTACTTAACCCAGTCATCGTTCACTGCTTCTATGTCCACAAAAACAAGAGAGTCAGGGTTCTCCCTAGAAGAAAGCTGGTGCCTGTGATTCAAAAAGGGGAGAACCTTGCTAATACATGGGGTAGAGATCTAGTGTAGTGTTTTGGTCTGATGCTGTATTAAATGATAATTTAATTTTATTCTATTTCAATGCTAAATTCTGTACCCTAAGATCTGATAGCCCCAGGATGAGCAGATCCTCACATACATCCCTTTTGTTGTCTAAACCTTGCCTCCAAGTTACCCATGATTGGGTCATAAAGATGCCTACAGTCTATAGCTGGGCAGAAGAGAGAAAGGTGGGCTTTGGTTCATGGGCTTGAGGTCTGAGGCAGAGACCATGAGGCGACATGAGAGGAAGGAAGAAGGTGCCATGGGGTTGGTGGATTGTGAGCACTTAACCCTGAGGGCCAGCCTGGTGGAGTAGGAACAGCCCAGGCAGAAGATGGCAAGTGATATCCCAGGGTTACGTACAGGGAAGTAGACAAGACAGCATAGAGAGTTGATATCTGTGCAGCTATAGTGCTTTAAGACTTATTGTAAGTGTAAAGGTTTTGTGTCTTTTATTTGGGAACTAAATGATCTAAGGTGGGGGTAGAAACCCCAAAATAATCTTTACTGCAGCAACCTAGAGAAGAGGACAAATCTCACTGATCTTAGAGTGAGTCCTCTATTGGGGATGGGGCAGGGAAGAGTTGAGTGTATCCTGGGCTGGAGAGAGGAGGTGATGGGTCAGCTTGTCAAGGATCAGAGGGACGGAATGTGAAGATGGGAGGATAATGTAGAAACTCTGGCCCCAGGTATTCATTCTATGGACCAAGTATTACGTTATAAAAGATCCTCCCAGAATCCTTAGCTGAGTCTACACTGTAATCCCCTGGCCCTTGCCCCTTAGTCCAGGGCATGTAAGCCCTTAGTAAGAAAAATGGTAACTCTGGCCATGTGGTATCAGTCATTTAAATAAAAACTAAAGCCCATGTTACAAAAATGTTTTATTCCTTAGAGATAAGAAAAGCTAATCTCTGAACATTGTAAATGAAAGTCAGCAGTGTATGGGAATTGAAAATTGGTTGCCCAGAAGATACAAGATACTTTTTGCCTGCACTTTCATAGATTTTTGCAAACACTGGCTACCTAGACCAACCTAGAATAAACATCCTCCTCAATCTTGTCTCTCCTGCTAATTACAACTCAAACCCTCAAAGGACATCATTGAACTCTCAGAAATCTCTTAAAGGTGGGCAGAAGCAGGCAAAGCAGGCAAGGATCCCAGACTCAGAGGATGAGCTGGTGATGGTTTTTTTTTTTTTTAGGAATTCATAAAATGTGCCCCCTCCATATATCTGATGTGAGTGTGAGAGTAACCTGCTCAAGAAACCAGGGTACCGAGGGGATGTCCCAAGGGTAAAACCCTATTGACCTTCTGGCCTGTCATCAGGCAAGTGCCAGCCAAGAGGACAGGCAACTGCTGTGGGTCCTGGGGAAACTCTGAGTTTCTAACTGGAGTATCTGGAAGGGAAGGTGCTGGAATCCAGAGGACGTGGGCAGAGGCGAGCATTCTGTGAAGAGGGCAGGAGACAGGGATGCTTTCTAACAGCATGGACTTCTTTTTGAAGTCATCATGGTCAAGACTATAAATACTGAACTGTGGGGAGACCCTTCCCAGCTTTCAGACTGGGTAGTACACGGGCAGGAATGGCCACAATAGCACTGTGAATGCTATAGAAAGTAGACAAAAGTGTGCAGGCTGAACTTAATTGGACTACTGAACTGTTTTCAATGGCAATTCCTGTTTTTAGAAGCTTTGAATAGAACATATGTTTCTGTTTCTCAGCAGAATGTTTTAAACATATAAGATACAACCTAAAATGTCTTGGCAAAGAACCAGAAAAGCCTAAAAAGCTCCCAAGGGTGGACTTCTTACATGCTGTAATCTTTAACAATGGAGAGATGACTTCATGCTTTGTTGATTGTTCTAGATGCTGAGCCCCAAGTGTGCCAGGCCAGCACTCTGCCACAGAGCTTAAACCCAGCCTCCGATGGATGTTTTGCAAGGGAGCCCAACTGTACAGTAGTGCCTTACATGCTAGTGGATAGCAACTCTCCTACAACTTTTCCTCTGCTGACCTAAGCAGGCAAAGGGTGAGAAGGATAAGACCAGACATACATGAAGCATCCAGAGAAAGGGGGTTGGATTCAGAAATTGAAACCTTTCTCTTTTGCTCATGGCTGATGCTTACAAATAACTTGAAACTGCAGAGCAGGCATTAGGAAAGGTACCAGTCAGGCTCTGGTGCCCACATGGCCCTGCTCCAGATGGAGGCAAGGTCTCAGCTAATCTGGCTTTCTGCTTGTAGGTGTGGGAGGATGGGAAGAGTGAGAATGAACGTTTCTATTCAAATACATGAGGTTAAAAAAAGAAAAAAAGGTCAACATGTCTATAATGGTGGGAAGTGGGAAGTCAGGTGATACTGACCAGTATGAGAGAGGAAAACAATGGATCTCGAGGAATCAAACAATAACATTGCTGTCCAGACTGCACCCCAGTGCACATACTCTCTCAGAAGTGCTCAGATTCCAGGATGGGACTATGTACGAAAGAAAGAGTTTAGTACACGGAAATCCAGAATAGACCAGGTTATAAACAGAAGAATGGTGTTTTTACATAGAGTAAGACCAAGTCATTCACCATGAAATAGAAAGCTTGGGTAGCATAGGTGTGTCTCCCGAACAACAAAGGAACCCACTGGCACACACACACACACACACACACACACACACAGAGAGAGAGAGAGAGAGAGAGAGAGAGAGAGAGAGAGAGAGAGAGAGAGAGAGTGGGGGAGAGGGAGAAAGATGGCCAAGGAGATTAACACTGCTGGGACTATTTTCATTTCAAAGAGGGTCCACTTAAAATATTTACTCTGGTGTCTTCTTCAAGTGGGGACCACCTCGGGGCACTGAGTTTTTTTTTTTTTTTTTATAAATCATTAACCACGGAGCCAGCAAGGGAGAGTTCAGAGCCCTTGTCAATGTGAGATCAATGGAGGCTGAGCTAAATCATTTCAGAGAGGATGATTCTGGGCAACATACTTATGGTTAGGGCTACAGGACCTCCAGTGCAGAAAGAAGGGAGAGGGTGTCCCTAAGATGTGGAGGTGAGTTGCTGGGTGCCTCCAAGAATAGAGACCGTATTCTGTCACCTCTCCTGTTTGTCCTCCATTCCCAAGGCCTGCAACTGGATGTGACAGGTAGTGGGGGGGGGGTCAATCCATCTGCCTCCTGGGCCCCACTTGCTCATTATGAAAGCTGCAATTTCATCTCAGATGGGCGGTATAAAGCCTGTTGTCATATTTTATGTGATGATGTTAACTCTGCTATGAAATTATACCCCGAGAATGCCCCAGAGCCAGCTCAATACATATAAATAGCCATTTATCAGATGCAACCCATAATCTCCTTGTTGCCATGACCCATCCTGTAATTTTCCCTTAGCTGACAAGCTACAAATAAAGAGTGTACTTAGATTTCAGTTATGAGTTTTAAAATACAAATGCGTGTGTGTGTGTGTGTGTGTGTGTGTGTGTGTGTTTTAAAATAAAGCTAAGAAACCAGGGAATTCCCCTGTTAAATGCTACAGACTTTGGTCCATCTGGTTTATAATTAGGCAAAGATTCTGAGACATTTTTCCTGATTTCCCACAGAAAATCCTGCCCACCAACACCAGCAGCTCCCTCCTCTGAGCTTGTGGTTTTTCTTATCATTCATAGAGGACCGATGCAAGCTAAGGACCTCATTGTGCTCAGGAACATGGTATAAGTTTTACAGACATACAATATTTTTTCCCACAAAAACTCACAGGGCATCAGTGTGTGTTAGGACCATATCGCTCCGTACTAGATATCTCATACCTATGCTCCCATTTCATATATGAGGAGACTAAGGTTCAGAACATGATGCTAAAGATTACAGTTAATAGTTAGAGCCGTGATTTGGATCAAGACCAACACTCTGGATTATGTTTTGTGGCTACTGTAATAATAGCAAATAGTGTGGTTTCAAAGGATTGTCAAGGATCCAGAGACCAGAAATCTGAAGATAAGATACAGACAGGGGATACACACTTTTGGGGAGATCTAAGGGAAAGTCAGTTCCCTGCTGCTTCTAGTTTCTAGAGGCCAACTGTGCATCCTTTAGCCTGTGACCAAATCTCTCTGCTCCATCTTCACACCCACTGGCCACCGCTCTCACCACAACCAACTCTCTCCCATAAAGATCATGTGATTACACGGAAGCCTGTCCAGATACTCTTGGGTTCACTCTTGCTTTCAAGGTCCCCAGCTTTATCATATCTTTTGCCATCTAGTGTTGCATTGGTCGTTTTTAGATGTTTAATGTAGGTAACTTTATGGAGGTTCTTTTTATCCCACTACAGACGACAAATGTGTCAAAGTCCCTAGACCAGAATCCCCTACTTACACATACACAAGACATCCTTGAATTTGGGAACCAGGACCTTCCAAGCTTGTAAAGGGCAAGCTGCCTTCTGGTCAACTCTCATGAACATAAAGTGTGTCAGGACCCTAAGATTGTAATCTCCTTTAGATTCAAGCTTGAAACACAAAGAAAACAAGATCTCTGAGAACAGTGATAATCACCTCGTTCCAGATATGCTTCCTGGATAGCCTTGGCTCCTCAAAACCATACAAGATAAGACACACAGCAGGCCACACATCTGACCACCGAGATGAACATTAAGACTCCTTCATCTACACAGTTACAATGAGAGACAGTGGCTTTGAAATGCCCTTGAGCCAATTCCTGTTTGAGGTTTTTCTCTGTTGGGCACAGGAACAGTTGGATGGGAAAATGAAGCACTTCATTAATTATGTGTACATCTTTCTACATAATAACTTTGACATGCTGATTATCCATAGAAGTCAATCATCCACAAATCCCTTTATAGGAGAAAATTGTCAAATCTGCCACCTTGACACATGTGTTTGCTGTCACAACACATGTCCTCCCGTGGCTTGGATCTCTCCAAAAATACTTTGTTTTTCTTACTAGAAAAGACTTTTCTGTAACCTTTTTAAAAAGCTTGATTTTTTCAAAGAATTTTGTGTCAACAGTAAAGGACAGTTTTGAAATGATTAAAAAGGAAAACCATCTATAATCCCAGCAACCTAGCAAACAGTGTTCATGCTGGTGGAGGAGCCAACCTGACTGAGCACCGCAGCATGCCTGCATCAACAGCTGGAGGCGGTACACAAAAGGTAAACAGGAAAATATTTGCTTTTCAGTTGTGCAGCATAGATCTATTGCGTGATTTGATTAAAGCTCTTAGGTGCCCTGGCAACCACGCTCTTATGAGTAAATAGATCCTCATTGTGCCTCAGCACCTGAATCCAGAGGAAAGAAAAATAAGTAGGCAACAGTCTGGAAAATTCCAAGGTATTAGAAGTATTCATCTGGAGTCATCGAGCCAATGCCAGGACTTTGGCGTATGAGGTCAGTTAGGGTGACAATTGGTGATGACTGATGACTGGTGATAATTGTGTTTCCCGGTACAGATGGTCTTTCACAAGGGTTCACACTTTTAAGTCATCATTCCCCACTATCTACTGACTCTCTGGATGCCAACTTTAGGATTACCAGGAAGTACTCCCAAGGAAGATATTAGCATATGAAATATGAGTCAAATCCAACTGATTGTTTCCTATTTTATGAACACTGTCGAGGCAATATAAATGAAGACAATTACAAGTTCATTGCAGGGGAAAATTGTAAGGTTTGTGGGTTATCCTGATGGTGATGTCATACTGTATTCCTGAAGTAGAACACCCCTGGGGTACTCTCATGCTGCTCTCGGCCATCATGACTAACACTGGCAGCCCTTCATACACTCTAAGTTATAAACAAGCAATGCAGAGTCCCTCCCACAGCTTGTGTTCTGAAACTTCCAAATGCTGAAATCCTTTAAGACAGTTCTTCATGTTGTGGTGACATCCCAACCACAAAATTATGTCATTGCTACCTCATAACTGTAATTTTGTTACTGTTATGAATCATAATATAAATATCCAATATGCAGAATGTCTGACATGTGACCCCCATAGGGGTCGCAACCCACAGGTTGAGAATCGAAGGTCTGGAGCCTCCACCAGGTGACAGTCATGTTTCTTAGATGTTGACTGTGGATCTTGAGACAAATGAAAGCTAGTCAGCTTTCCTGGACCACCCAGACCCTCAAATGATGCCTTGGTGGCTCCTGTATGTGCTTAAAACACTGGATCTCCTTGTCGGATCACTATCTTAAGGTATGTCTGATTTCAAAAGGGAAATCAAACAATAGAGAGTAAATAAATTCACAAATAACCACACCGATGGACATCATCAAGTAAGACTGGCAGCACATATGATTAAAGGAGCAGGTTTTGCTTTTTCCTTTTTTGTTTAGTGAAGCTAAGGTAGCTGGATGAAGCATGGAAAGGGGCTGGACTAGAAAGGGAGGGAGCCCCAGGACCTCTGTGTTATTGTATTAGTCAGGGTTCTCTACAGTCACAGAACTTATGGGATGTCTCTCTATATTGAGGGATTTGTTGTGGTGACTTACAGTCTGTAGTCCAACTAACCCAACAATGGGCAGCTGTGGATGAGAAGTCCAAGAATCTAGTAGTCGCTCAGTCCCACCAGGCTAGTTGTTTAAGCTGGTCTTCTGTAGAAGTAGGTTCCAACACATGTGCTGGCAAGTAAGTGCGAGCAGTCAAAGGAGAATAAATCTTTCTTCTCCCAATGTCCTTATGTAGGCCTCCAGCAGATGATGTGGCCAAGATTAAAAATGTGTTCTACCATTCCTGGATCTGAGACTCGCTTTGTCCCAGGCTGACCTTGAGCTCAGAGATCTCCTTGCCTCGGTCTCCTGGGATTTAAGACATGTACTACCTTGCCTGGGCCTAAGCGTCTCATGACCACTATGCCTCAAGATCTCCATGGTAAGATCCAGATCAGAAACTTGTGTCTTCCAGCCACAAGATCTGGATCACAGGTGAGTCCTTCAATTCTGGATTGAAGTTCATTGCAGATATTCAAGTTGACAACCAAGACTAGCCAATTACAGTTACCATAGGCAAAGCAGGGTATCCCTGTCCACTCTGCTCCCCTTTTCTTTAAAATGGAAGCTATAGCTGGGTAGCTAAAAGGTAATCTTCAACTCTAAAATCTGACACTTGTTTTATAACATCAGAGGTACCTAAAACTGGGTTGAACTATGGAGCAGTAAAACTAATAAAAAATAAAATAAAATAAGGAAACTCTGAACACTGACTTTGTCTTCAACTCTATCCTGGCTAGCATGCATGGCTAACACACGGAAGAGACTACAGTGTTTCCATTGACATTTTTTGTCTCACCTGGTAGTCATTTTCAGAGTCAGAGACATATCAAATTCAGTGGGACGATTGGAAACCTGAATGACCAATCACTGGAGTGGAACTGGACTGGGGTGTGGCCTCTGGGCTTTAAGCCAATGCTTCGTGCTCACAATCATTTCATCCGGCCCCTTCCCTCCTCCCTACTCTCAGGTTTTTCAGAACTTTGGAACCAGGTCTCCTCATGTAATCCATGCTAGTCACAAAATCACTATATAGCTCAGGCTAGACCTGAACTGATTCTCCTGCCTCTTCCTCTCAAATGCTAAGATTACAGGTTGGCACCTGTTTTTTCCCCCCTTTCTTTTTTAAATCTTTGAAACTTTCATACATGTATACAATATGTGTTGATCATATCTGTCCTTCCTGTTCCAGCTCCCACAGAACCCTCACAACTTTGTGTCCTCTTTTTATGTCATTTATTTTTAATATGAATTTTTTATTGATTTTTTTGGGAATTTCAATCATGCACCCCAACCCCTCCATTTCCCAGTCCTTCCATATCCATCTTCCCTCCTTGTAACTGTCCCATCAGAAGAAAAAAAATAAGTCTTAAAAAAATCCTTACCAATCCCTCTGGGCCTGGCCTGCTCCTCTGTTACTCACAGCTTCTCTCATGCTACCCACTGTTGTCTGAACTGTCGTATCTCCAGTTCTACAGAACCTGAACCACCTCATCTTCTGTCTTTCCTTCCTCTCCATCACAAAGGCGTTTGTCTTGGTGACACTGGGAGCTGCATTGTGTCATTCAGTATACCCTTTTGTCTAAATAGCCTTACTTGCAAATGTTCACTGCAACGGATCCTGAGTTTGGTTCAAGGCCTCTAGCATCTGTTACACCAACAATATCAGACCTTCACCAAGACTCTTCTTGGTTTTCCTGAAATTGCCCGGAGTCATGGAGATCCTGTGGATACGGTTCTGCCGGAACCACCCCTTCCTGTAGGAATAGTAGCTCACAGATAGGATAGATGTTGGGGTGGGCCAACTCAAGGCCCTGGATCTGAGCCACGCTTGTAGCTGAGTTGCTCAGCCAGGGTCTCTGCTGGGCAGCCCCTCCTCTGATCAAGGGTCAGGGCCAGCTCTCCCATTTCGAGTGGGTATGGGGTTGAGAGTTGGGGACAGTTCTGCACCTATACCATCGGGGTCAGCTCTCCCATGCCAGCCTGTTGAAGGATGGGACCAACTCCCCTGTGTCGCCTAACCATAGCCTCAAGTAAGGGGTGGGGGACAGCTTTCCTGTAGCTGGTAAGGGGTGGGGCCAACTCAGCACAGCACTTCAATAGCCCCAGGGGGGCAGCCCAGACCACAAATAGCAGCATAGCATATGATGCTTTTAGAAAAGCAGCTAATTCTGCATGGTGGTAGGGTGGGATCTCAGGGTGATCCCCCAACACAGGCTACCTCATTGCAGCAAGACCAAATGACACACACACAGTAAAGCAGCTAAAGCTGGAGCCTCTTTCTTTCTTCCTTTCTCTCTTTTTCCTTCTCTCTGTTTCTTTCTTTCTTTCTTTCTTTCTTTCTTTCTTTCTTTCTTTCTTTCTTTCTTTCTTTCTCTTTTTCTCTCTTTATTTATATATATTTTTAAAGATAGGGTCTCATCATGTAGCCCTGGCATCATGTAGCATGCAGCCTTCACACATCAATACAGACCTCCACCTGTAGTAGGGTCATAGACACAGGCATGACTCCCGGTGGCAGCATGGCCCAGACATGACAGTTCAGGCCACTTAGGTCAGGTATGGCTCCCAGCAGCAGTATGGCCTGGACATTACCATGGCCTTAGGCTGCTCAGCAGCCACCTCATCACCATCCTGTCTCCAGTTCTACCTCTTTCCACAGCACAGGGACCACACTGCTCCTCTTTGTCTCCCATCTCTCTACCATGTAGTCCTTTTCATCTCTCCATCACATATATGTTCATTGTAGTGGCACTGGTGTCCCCGGAACCTGGGAGTTAGGGTCTGGGTGCCTGCATGTCTTCTGGAAGGCAGACACTTCTAACTTATCTATTTTTACAGAAATATGTAACCCACTGAGTCAATTAGTGTTGCCCTCATGTGTATGGGTGTGAGGTTCTCCACTGGAGCTTGGGGACCCTACCAATGCCCACATCTCCATCATTTCTGGCTGTCTCTGTTCTTTATAATCACATCAATTCTATTCCTGGTAGATCTTCTAACACTTCATACAAATAAACTTCTCTTTCCCGTTTGGGTTTGAGACTCTGTGGTCCAAATATCTGCTAGAGAAGTCACTATGGTTAGGTATTTGTATTCCTTTCACAGTAACTGTCGAACTGACTTTCTGTACCAGTCGCCTCTGCGTCAGAAACCATGTCTAAACAAAACTTATGCAGACAGCATTTTGTGTCCTTTTGTCATCTATCAGCCTTTCTCAGTAGTCCAATGCCTTTCTAGTGCAGATATCTCATTGTGTCTTGTGTGAATTGTGCCTCTTTGGATAACTGTGTCCTATTGAGTATTAGTGTCCCTTTGGCTGCTGTCTGAGTTCCCCAAGTTCCCAGGGAACTCTGAATTCCCTTAACTCTGTAGACAGCCTACACTTTTCTAGGAACACCTTCCACATGTCACAATACTGCACCTAGCCATGGCCCTGGGGACTCAGCATGATGGCTTAAGGGAAGCTGCTGTGAAAAATGCCTCCTGAAACTTGTCTTCTCCAGTGTCCTTACCATCCATCACTCAAAGATGCTTGTGTCTTCACAGGAACTTGGAGGGGTTCAGGTGTCTCTCAGCTTATGCTATATAATCCAGTGTCTGAAACTAAAACCAGAGTTTTGTGGCAACATCTGTTAAAACTCATTTCATGGATGCTTCAGAGCACTGCCCTCCATCCTTGTGGGCTGTAGCTCTGGCTCTTACTTTACTAATTACCAGACCCAGTCAGTGTTATCCGGATATGGTTCAGTAAGCATTATCCAAGCCCAAGTAAGCATTTGAGAAAGTATTGTGCGAGGGAAGTATTGTGTTAGCTTAGAAGATGCAGAACAACCATTGTTACAAACACAGAGTACTCAGCATGACATATTGTTTCTGGGTTTCTAGGCTGGCAGTAGACCGCCATCGAGAGTCTCAAGCTGAGCCAGGCATCATGGTGGTACATGACTTTAATCGCACCCAGCACTCTGGAAGAAGGATATCTCTGAGTTCAACACTAGCCTGGCATACAAAGTGAGTTCCAGGCCAGCCAGGGTTACATGATGAGACCCTAACTTAGAGAGAGAGAGAGAGAGAGAGAGAGAGAGAGAGAGAGAGAGAGAGAGAG
>JANHMN010000001.1:52523918-52557217 GCA_030674055.1 Rhabdomys pumilio | reverse complement strand
GCCTTTAATTTCTTGTCAGGCCATGAAAACAGTCCAAACTTAAGCTACACCTTGTTCTAAATTGGCACAAGAGAACACTGTCACAACAAGGATCAGCTGACTGCCTCCTTCAACCATCTTTCCCAGCTGGCTCCAGCCTTAACCTTCACCCAGAGTAGCTTTCTATTCAGGGATGTAAAACATGTTTTCTACTGCTCCTCTCACTACCTCTGCCTCGACTGCTCAGTGACTTGCTGAACCTTGCTGTTCTCCATTGCACTCTGTGCACAGGCCACTGGGGCCGAATGCTTGTTTACTCAGAGACTTCTCCTGACTCTGATCATCTGCCCACAGACTTTCCACACCTTAGGAGCAAAGGTGCTGGACATAAATATGTTCCTTTTAGGGAGAGAGCCAAGGAGTGTCAGAAGGGGAGTGAGTGTATGTGTGATGGGGTGGGGTGGAAAGGAAGGGAAGACTGAGGATCAGGGAGGTGGTATAGACAGAGTCAGGTTGGATGGGAGGTTGAGGGAGGGCAGGGAACACTGTAGGGTGGGAAGACCTTCTGGAATCTCAGATCCTAGTGGTAGTCACCCTTACAGAAAAAGCAGTAGAAGGAAACAGGTTCCTTCAAAGCTGGCCCTAAAGATAACACAACTGACTACCTCAGTCTCTCCTAGTGGGCTTTAGGGCTCACACTTTGATGGAAGAAAATGAAACAGGAAGTAAGTACAGTGTGACAATGGCTAGAAGTCCACGCACTGGGTGTGGTCTCTCTCATCTAGAGACCCGTCTTCCTTCTTTGTTGGCTAGAACTTCACTATGGATTTGCTCTCCTGCGGCTGGTCAACCTGAACCCAATAAGGGCTTCTCTTCAGCAGAAAGGGCCAGAGAGAGATGGAGCTGTCAAAGGGAGGGAGACAGGAGCAGCTGTTTGTTTGTGAGGCCTTCATATAGCCCCTGTCCATGAACACGTGTCCCTCCCATGGCACAGGGAAGTAAGCAGCTAGCCTCTGCTGCTGGGACTTATGTAACACTCTTCCCGCTGTCTGACATATCAGTTTTCTTCCCATTTAGCAGCCTGAGTGCATGACTGCCCAGTACCCTTTGCTGGGTTAATCATTTATTATTATAAAGGTTTCTCCTTTATTACTGTTAGTGATACCAATAGGCAGCGTGTTGAATGTAGTAGACTCTGGACATATCAAGAGTGGCATTGTGCATGCATTATTTCATGTGATTCCCACCACTCCACAAGGTAGATACTTTCATCATTTCCATTTACCAGAGCAGAAAGTGAAGCCTAAAGCAGTTAGCAACTTGCCTGAATAATGAAGTCACATTGGTTGATTAACTGATCTGTCCTTACTTGTCACATTCTAGAGCAGTTCACTGACATCTGAGTGGCCATGCCCCTTGACTCCTGTACTGACAGCATCCATCCACATACTTAGATGCCTCAGCTCAGGCAGCACCTCGGGACTGGAAGGACTGCGATGTGCACGGCTGCTTTATCTGCTGGATCAATGAGTGGAATCCAAGCAGAGCTGTACCCTTAGCCAAGCTGAGCATGCTCTAATGTGGGGCTGATGAATCTGGAGAAATGGGGACCTTTGTTTTTTCACTTTGTAAGATGACCCAGCACCAACCCTAGGGAGGAATTTGCAGTTAACCTGGCACTGTCCCTGGCTTCCAGTCTTTTTAATCATATATCTCGCCTATGTACCCCATCTCCTGTTCTCACACGGGCCCTCCCTAGAGCCATCTTTTAAAATTAGCATGTCATTCTATTGCCTGAAATCTCTCAGTGCCTTCTTAGGGGGAATGAGATTTAGGTCATGTTCTAGGCATAGGAATACTTCACAGTGTTGTTCTAGACCAGTGTCTCTCAACCTACGGGTTGTAACCATTGGAAAACACATATTTCTGATGGTCTTAGAAATAGAGACACCACTCAGTAGCAAGATTACAATTGAGAAATAGCAACAAGAACAAATTCTAAAACCATTGGAAATAACGTGTTTTTCTGTGGTCAAAACCCACAGGTTGAGAACCACCATTCTAGAAACCTTGCTAGCATTGTCTTCAGTCAAAGATTAAACATTGTTGCTAAACCCAGATCTACAAACTCGCGGGCATGCGCGCGCGCGCGCACGTGCACACGCACACGCGCACACACACACCCACACGTGCGTGTGCACACACACACACACACACAGACACACACACCTTGGCATACCTAGTCCTTTCTAGTCCTTCTTTACCTGGGCCTTTGCATCTCCCATGTGATTCAGTTTCCATGGAAATATCCTGCTGCTGCTGCTGCTTTCTCCCATGTCTTTGGACAGCATCATTGCTCTGTCCTTTGGTTTCTACTCACACATTTCATTATATGAGAGTCCACTGTTGATCTCGTCACTGTGCCAAGACTATAAAGTCAAGTTCAGACACCGACTGTGACGTAGTTGACTTATGTCACCAACCTCTCTTAAAGTTAGTGTTTTCAAGGGTAAGACACTCTTAGATGTGTGTGTGTGTATGTGTGTGTGTGTGTGTGTGTGTGTAGTATGTAGTTTTACAGAATAACAAAGCATAAGAAGTGATGAATGAGCATCTGTTACCAACATCTATACTTGCCTAGGATGCAGTATAGAAGGAACTAGGTCTATTTTATTATTTAAATTTAAAGGTGTGTGTGTGTGTGTGTGTGTGTGTGTGTGTGTGTGTGTGTGTGTGTTGGTATGCACAAATGTGTACAAAGCTTTCAGAGGCCAGGGGAGAGTGCCACATCCCCTAGAGCTGAGTTATAAGTGGTAGTGAGTCACTGATTATGGATGCTGGAAACCAAACTTCAATCCACTTGAGGAGCAGAATTCCCTCTTAACCACTAAACCATATCTCTAGCCCCTAAAACTAGCACTAATCTGTGAACGTACTAATGATTTGTGATCTCCACCAACTGTATCCACCTGCATGTGACACATTATGAACTCTACAAAAGGCCAGTCAGAAATTATCCCTGATGATGGTTATTAACAGGGAATAGCGAAATTTACCATAAATGCATAATTTAAAATCACTTATACTTCTGACAGTCTCATTCTATTACCACAACCCAGTATTTTCTCTTTTTACAAGATCAAGAGTATAGATGCTGGGAAAGCAAGCTCATTGCAAATCTCTCTTACAACTGGACATGGCCTCAACCAAATTACTTAATTCTGTACTGTAGTTTCTCCATCTGTTAAATAGGGAGATAGGAAGAGGGGTGAGCTCTAATTTTTAAAAATTTTTTATGTGTTCTCAAATATATTTGTTTATCTCTCTCTTTGTGTGTGTGTGTGTGTGTGTGTGTGTGTGTGTGTGTGTGTGTGTGTACATGCATGTGCCCAGAAGAGGACATGAGATCCCTTGGAGCTGGAGTCACAGGTGGTTGTGAGCTACCTAAGATGGGAGCTAGGAATCAAACTCAGGTCCTCTGGAAGCACAACCAGTGCTCTCAACTGCTGAGCCATCTCTCCAGCCGCAGATCATGCAAATGGTGCATTTTAAGGAAAGACATTTGGTTCATGTAAAGCACATGGAACATGTTTTGTGCATGTTAAAAATAAAAACTCAGTAGCACTGTTTTAGATCTTTTGTTAAGTGACCTTTTAAAGGATGGGTTTTAACAGTAAAATTCATAAAGAAATGGGCAGATAAAAATGTGTTGGGACTTCCTGTTCAATACTGCTAAGTACTTCCAGGTCCAATGTGAAATTTCTCATCTTGCTGCTCATTGTGGAAAGCTACTCGGAAAGGTATTAGGGGGAGGGGAACACTCAGGAACTTCTTAAATCACACAAAGATGGTTGGTTTAATTGTAAATGCGGGCAAGAGGGTCTGTTTCTCTAGGATCTCTTGAGTCAAGACAGATGGTATGGTCATTGAGGGCTGCCTCCTAGGGAGGAGAGGGTCAGATTGAGGGAGAGCTGGAGAAGAAAAGAATTCCCTCAGAGATGAGTGGCCAGGCCTGAAATCCTGGGTGTGGTAGGTGAGTTGTAGTGAGGTGGAACTGTGAGGGTAAGAAAAGGTTCTTAGTTCACAGGAGTCCTTGGGGAGAGCAGGCAATGTTCTGTCATCAGGAACTTACCAAGCTCAATATTTTCAAAGACACTCTTATGGAGAGTTACCATATCTACAAAGCTAGGATATCAATGGCTTGTAAGCGTGTCCAGCATCCACCTTTGCTGAGTTCATTCCCTTTATAGTCTTATTCTCTCTGTTCTACGATTCCTTTGGACTTTACAGTTTTTTTTATTGCCTATAAATATTAAAGCATGCTATACCTGTATAATCAATAATAAATACTACCTTGTGTTTTAATTTTTTAAAAATGATTAAAACATAAATGCATTGGGTCATTATTTTAGAACAAAAATGGGCCTTTTAAATACGTTTGAAAGCAAATCGTGACACTAATTTTTAAAATCTCCTTTCTAATATCTCCAATGTTTATTGCTTTTACGATTAAAAACGAAACAAAACGATAGAATCGAATAGCTATATATTTCAGTGTTAATATTTTAAAGGAAAGTATATTAGCATATATCAAAGCCAATAGTTACTTAAAATACTTCAAAGGGGGCTTTTGGTTTTGGAGTATTTAAATTAATTTTTAGAAACATTGGGATGAATGATTACATGTGTCATGACCTCTGAACTGGGAACAAGCAACTCCAACCATGGGAACTGAAAAACCCAAATGCAACAAATTTAAATTCCACAGTTATGAGTAAAATGTAAGTCTGTAAAACAATATGCACTCATGCCCATCAGATTCACAGAAAATGAGCATTTACATAACTCATATATAACTTTATATAACATCTCTATTGCAGAAGCCAGTGTGCCTTTAAGCCCCCTCTCCTCAGAAGCCATACTATTTCCGGAAATTCACTCATTATCTGGGAGGGATGTGTTCATCCAAATAAAAATGATGTGAAGGGAGATGTCTGCATGCCCTCAGGATTCTACGTTCAGCTTTTTCCATGTAAAACCACAAGGCATTAATAAACAGTAAGTTAAAAATCAACCATTTGCTTTCTGAAGCAAACCCTAGAACCCAAACAGCATCATTTCATCCATGAAAATATCAGCAAGTATCTGTAGAAGCCGAGGACTCTTTCATTCCTTTTAGCATAGCAAAAATGCTGCCATCACTGACAGATGGACTAAAGCGCATTTCTTAACTATCGGCACCCACTTTGTGAGGGGAGTTTCACTAAAGGCCCAACTCATGTCTTCCAGATGGCCTTTGCCTCCAGTTCATTGGGTCCTCTCCCTGGTCACCCTCTTTCTCTGTGAAGACTGACCACTAACCTTCACCTCTGGCAGTTTCTCTCACATTCGAAGTGCATCCTTCCCTCCTTTTCCTGTCATGAGTGATGTACCTCAGAAAGGGGTCTCAGTCCAGAAAGTCCCGCCACAAGCCAAGGCTGTCCTGTAGTTGGAAGTAAAGTAGAAGATCGTATCGGAAGTGGCTAGAACCTGTTTGAGCAGGCACAGGGCAGAATAGTTTTGTTTAAGCCATGTGATTTTTCTTAGACATTGGTCTGGCACTGGGAACAGGAGGTGACCTGGAGTAGCAAGCTCTCTGGGGACAGAAGAAAGAAGACCTGTGGATTTCCTCTGACAGCAGGAGCTTGTGTGTCTTTGTGTGTCCCCAGGCCTCCATTTCAGTGGGGATCACTGGTGTTGAGGGCCAAGTGCCTCATCTGCAGACTCATACCCTGCAGGACAGAGGCCCACCCAGAGGCTTCTGCCACCCGCCCTGTGTCTGTCCATATGTGGACCCACATGAGCTCCCTGGTTGCAGCTCCAGAACTAGCACTCAGAGGCAAAAACTCTTGCAGAGACCAGACTCTCTCTCCATCCTCAACTGCTCAATTCTTTCAAAATTCGGGGAGAAGGGTAGGAAGGTACTGATGCCTAAAAATTACAGGTAGAGACACCCAGTCATTTCAGGGATGAGCTTGGTAGGTTGTTTGAGAAAGTGAACCTGAAAATGTAAAAGCTTGTTTCCACAAAGTGGTGGTGAGGACCACCCTCTCCTCTTCCTCCCTCTCCTCCCCTCTTATTTTTGGAGAAACAAAAGACCTACGTTTGGAAATGGCAACATTTTATTTCTGAAACAGCTTTGGGCTTTGTTTAGATTTTGGTCTGACCAAGTAGAGTTATCTATTAGACAGATACAGGGGAAAGGGGGAGAGAGAGGTAGTGGAGGGGGGATGGGGGGGCAAGGGAGGAGGGGAAGAGAAGGAGAGAGGGAGGGAAGGAGGAAGGGAAAGAGAGAGAGAGAGAATATCTCCCATTACTGTCTACATTACTGCCTATTTTGAACTTGGCTATGGTGGCAGCAGATTCCAGGCACTTTGTTTATACCTTGATGTGTGTCCATGGAAGTAAATGGCGTTCGCTATAGGAGTAAGGGAACAGCTCTCTGATTTTTTAAGTGAAAACTTGAATATGAGAGAGAGCTTCTGGTGGCATTTAGGAGTTTGAACTTGAGGAGTTTCTAGCTGTCTGTAGCTGCAGACTGCTCCTCTCCTCCGGGTCCTGTTTGCATGTGGGCTCGGATTTGTCTCTGGCTTCTTGTACGGTTTGGGATGAGACCCTCGGGTCCCAGGGGAGGGGGGCAGGTGTTGCTCCAGTCGAGCGAATGGAACCAAATTACAGGCCCGTCTGTCACCTCCTCTGGGAGAAGGAGGGAGGGGGTCGGGAGTCGAGGAGTGGCGGGAGGGGGAGGGGAGGGCCGGAGGGGAATGAAAACTCAGAGCTGGCGGCGGGCGGGGCGGGATGAGGCGCCCGCCAGCGCCTCCACCACCACCACCACCGCGACCCCGCACGGGGACAGTGCGACCTTTGGCTCGTCTGCGCGGCGCCTGCCCGCGTCAAACTGGAATTGCGTTTCACTAAATTGACTGATCTATTTCCCGACTGTCCTGTCTCGAGGCCCTGTCTCTAGCCTGCTGAAAAACAAAACAAAACAGCAACAAAACAAAAAACAAACAAACAAAAACCACCAGCAGATCCACGCACCACGGTCCTGAGTCCAGATAACATCTATATTTTCTGACATTTGCTTCTGTCTTAGCCCGGGGTGGGGGCCTCAGCTTCTGTCTCTAGGCTGGGATTTGACCTAAGCCCTTGATGGTGTCAGCAGCATTGTTAATGCTGGGAAGTTACCTTAGGGCTGGCTGACTTAACTGAGGACTGGGAATGTCTTGCTGGGGTCTGGGGTCAGGGTGGGTGGAGTCTCCAGAGTTCTTTGGCAGCAAAAAGTCCCAGTGGGGGCTGAACAACACAAACAGGCAACCGGGCTCCTTTGTAGATTGGAATGACAAATTGCCATCACCTTGCTTTCTCTTGTAGGTAGACTGACACAAAGCTAGTTGGGGCCTCGGGCTGGAGACAAGACCAGAAAGAACATTTCTATGAAGAGATAAGATCTTGCCAAATTCTGCAGACTAGACTTCCCTACTCTTTCGCCCTGCCTTCAGGACAGGAAAGGTTAAGACACTGTCAGTTCTTAACAATTCCTTCAATAAGAACCAAGGCTTAGATTTGTCATGGCTACGGCAGGACCAAGAAGAGACTGGACCCCCCACCCCATTTTTTGACAATGAAATGATTGGCAGAGATAATTTCCCATGTGGGAGGAGATCTAGTAGATAATGGGCCCTGCTTAGATTGTGGCTGATAGGACTCTGTCCATCTGATGTCAAGTGATGACTAAGGAGTGAAAAATTAATTCCATTATCCAGCTGATACTGCTGTGCCCAAATAGCCAGATGTTTCTAAACATCTGGATATTTGACAGTATGTTTCCAACTACACATCCAGATGGTTGGTGTTTGCAGACAAAGAGCAAACCTGGACACAGAAAACAGAACTCACAAACTGAGGAGAGGAATGGCAAGAAGGGGTTAACAGGACAAGTAAGGAAGAATGAGATAGTAGTGGGGGAGGAAGTCAAGGAAGAATGTGTGAGGAGAGGTTAAAATACTTTAAAAGTACATTTTTTTTAAAAAAAGAAAGAACAATCTTGTTTTCAGACAACTCATATTTTTTGGCTACATTCTTACCTGGCTCCATAAAAGACATTTCTGTTTATCTGAGTCTAGGTGATAAAGGAGCGTGTATAAGAGAGTAACCAAGACATGAAGTCTAGCCTTGGTTCAGGCTGCACTGGGAGGCCAACCATATGGGACTGCAGAGAGGAAGACTGTCGACTGTACACATTGTGTACAGGCAGGGGAGTAGCTACTACTACTGTGAAAGGCCAGTCAAGACTCCAGCGGAGGAGAGCCACAGTAAGGGAAACAATGAGCTCCGAACAGTGAGATACACTGATACATGCTGACTAGTCAACTTCCTTTCCAGTTATCCGTCAGGATGCTGGGTGTCCTCGGAGCCAACGCTGGTATAATAGAAGGAAAAGGGTAATTGAGTGGGGGAAGGCTGTGCAGTTTGATGACAGATTTAGGGGAGGAGACACGATGTGACTGAGGTGATGGTGGGTGTAAGTGTTATGCTTTCAGAGCCCTCACAAAGGCTCTGTAATTCCCAGGCTGTCTGTTATCTATGAAATGCAAATCAGGAGGGGAGTGACATCATGTCGGATTATGGCCACAGGGAGTAATTATTTAGACATTAAAGGCTACTGAAGGGAGTGGTTGACAATATTAATGATGTCCAGATGGACAGAGTGTGATGCTAAAATTATTTCCTAGTACAAAGAACAGGGAATTGTTTTTTTTTAAATCAGATTTATTCTTCTATTGGACAGCCTATCTCTTAAAGTTTTGCCCCTCAAGAACTGGTAAGACTGAGAGATGATATGATCCCTGGAATCAAGCAGAGAGAGATTTGTAGAAGAGGTTGCTTTCTCCAGCTCCAGGGAGAGAAGTACAACCAAAAATCAAAACACTTACATGTAATTATAGCCATAAAAATAAGAAATTAACTTAAGAGGTGTAAGTGACAGGCTGCCACTGGAAACCCTCTGTCTCAATAGTCCCTCACCCACTCTGTCTTCCTAACCTCAATGCCAGAACATGTGCTAACCTGTTGCCTACACAGCAGTTTCCCTTTGCAATGGTACCTCACACTCCTACCTTACATGGCCTATGTAGCACAGCCAGTGCCCCACTCTGGACCAAAAAGGGAGATGCCCCTAGCAATGAGCCTCAGGCAGTGTCAGGTAAAAAAGAGCCCGATCTAGAAGAAGCAGAAGCCCAGAGCACAGATGTGGGCAGAACCCCTGACAGTGAGAGGGGCTCTGCTCTCATCACACAGTGGGAATCTGAGATCTGAGTGGGAACTTAGTGGGTCTCCAAATCTTCTGTCTATGTTTCTGACTGGCGTGGGAATGAATAAATCAGACAAAATTAAAATCTGTCTCTGACATACATGGACTTTCCGAACAGATAAAAAACGACCAGGGCACAGGTGATGTTTTTGCTTGTAAAACAAAGGAAAGTTATTAAATTGGCAAAAATGAAGGTTAATTCTAGAAGTGAGTAGATATTTCTAAAGTTGGTTTCAACCCCCTCCTCCTGCATATTTGTTCTCTTGACATTGTATCTTAGAATACAGGGATGCAGCCATGTTGTTTTTCTAAGCTAGGAGCTGTGTATATGCTCTCCTACCAACTTTTAGGATAATATGGATATTGCCATACACACGGGTGTATTTATTGTTTTGACTTCTATGTTGTGAGCTTGCTGGAGGCAGGCAAGGACTCATTAGTGCCTGCTAGGGCCCTGGTAGATGGCCAACCCTCCATTAATGTTTGAATAAAGAATGGGAAGTACACAGAGGCAAACTCCATAAACCGTTCAAGAGGGTTTAACGTGGAAACTTGACCAGGAGGAAGAAAAATGCTGATGACGTCATTAAACCCGCTGTTATAAGGAATAATAGCCATGACCAGTGAAGAGCAACTGTGTGAGGAAGGCACTTGGTGACCATCAAGAGAAAAATCTTTGTGAAGAGTCTCAAGAATGAAATGTACCGTCTCGCCCATGCCCCAACTGAATTCAGTTCTTTGAGTTCAGCAGATACATAGTGACCACTTATGCCAATGTGCCTGTATCGTAAACCCGAGGAGCTGTGAAGGAAATGCACATTTTAAGGCATGGCGATACATATTTTACAGAAAGTACTTCAAACCTGGTTGTTTAGAAACCTGAAGGGAAAATTGTCAATAGTTCGCATAGAAAACATTTCACCATGCTTCAGATTAAGGGTTAATAGTGCTCACAGTTAGAATTATGTAACATTCAAGTTTCAGTAAAACAGAAGGTTGGTGGAGCGGAGCCGTACCCACCTGGTCTGGGTTTTTATTTGTGAATGTCCTTGAACTACAGTGGTGGAGCTCAGCCGTGGCAGCAAACACTTCATGACTCTCAAAACTTAAAAATGGTCACTCCCTGGCTCCTTAGAGAAAGTACAGCAAGCCGTAATGTGGAGAATGAGCTTCAGAATCAGCAGTGTCTGTTCTCAAATTCCAGGGCCACCACTACCGGCCACCCCTGAGACCAAACAGAAATCCCTAACCACGCTTACCTTGAAGCCTTCTACTCAAAGGGAGGCAGTCACAGTGCCTTCTTCAGGGGGCTTGTGGAAGAAATGAAATGGTTCTGATCACAATTTAGAAAGGACACAGAACATAAAGAATTCTCAAAACTCCAGAGCAAGACAACACAAACACAAAGAAAAGCCAGGCAGACGACTTAAAACAGTCACGTCACCAAAGAAGACGCAAACCAAGCCTGGGATGAGCTATTGCTGCATAACCATCAGAACTGCTGAAGACCCTAATGGGTTTTTAAAAACTTTTTATTGATTCTTTGTGAGTTTCACCCCATGCATCTCAATCTCAGTCATCTCCCTGTCCCCTCATATCTGCCCTCTGCCCTTGTAACCTGCCCCCCCAGAAGAAAATAAAAAACAGAAATCTAAAAATAAACAAAACAAATCATAACCAATTTCATTGTGAAAGCAGCTGTCGTCTGTCACAGTGTGTCCCACAGGATACTCTTGTCCACTCTTCTTGGCTTCTGCCACACTGTCAACACTGGATCCTCATCAGGTCTCCTGTCAGTTATCCTGTTGTTGTCCTGTGTCACGGACGTCCTGCAGCTTTGGATCTACAGGGCCTGCCCTCTACAAGCTCCAGCAGTGCATAGATGAGGTAAATTTTGGAGTTTGCCAATTCAAAGCCCTGGATCTGGGCCTGGGTAGTATGCTGAGTTGGTTAGCCCACCAGTTCTTCTGCACCTACACCACCAGGGCAAGCTCTCCAGCACTGCCTTGGCTAGCCTTGCAAGGGGCAAGGTCAGCTCTCTTACTATCATGCCCACTCTCATGCCCTCAGGGCAGTCCAACCGCACCCACACCACCAGCTCTGCTGTACTGCCCAGGACAGGTGCAGGGCCCACTCTCCAGAGTGCTGCAGCAGGTGAGAAGTGAGGTCAGCTCTGCACAGCCTTTGGATGTCAGCATGGTCCCAGGAGGTCATCCAGGCCAGACACGTCCATGGGCTTTAGTGGTAATATGAACCATGGACATAGGCACAGACTCCTGCTGCTGCATGACCACAGACCCAGACATGGTCCCCAGCGGCAGCATGGGCTGGGACTCCACCATCGTCTCAGGTGGGCAAGCTATTCCTCCCCACCGACTGCATCTCCAGTTCCTCCTCTCTTCACAATGCTCAACTGTTCTGCTTCTCTTTCTCTCCCATCTGTCCACCACACACTTGTCCACTGTTGTGGCTCCTGCTGCAGGGTCCTTCACACCCTCTTCAAGGAGTCTTTCCTTCTGTGATCTTCATGGTGCTGTAATCACTTACCTGGACTCTTTAGGTTTTTGTGAAGATATTTTAACATATCGGTAAATATTCAGATTGATTATTTTGTGATGAAATGAATGCTTTGGAAAGTCATATCCTGACATTTTGCTGATGTCACCCTCAAGTAACTCTGACATTAGAGTTAAGAAGGTTGGGTGTGGTGGCACATGCCTTTAGGCCCAGAGATGTGAGGCAGAGGCAGGTGGATCTCTGAGTTTGTGGCCAGCTTGGTCTACAGAGCAAGTTCTAGGACATCCAGGGCTACACAGAGAAACCCTGTGTTAAAAAACTGAAAGGAAGGAAGGAAGAAAGAAAGAAAGAAAGAAAGAAAGAAAGAAAGAAAGAGAGAAAGAAGGAGAGAAAGAAAGAAAAAATTTAAAAAGGTAATACAGAAAATAGATGCTATTTATTATCTTCAAGTAGAATCCTTAAGAGATTTATATTATTAATAAAGACATTTCTATTAAAAGATAAAGAAAAACAAAGAAAAGGAAAGTCAGTGACCAGCATAACATTTTGGAATAAGCACCACGCTTAAAAAAGAAATGTCGAGTTCTTTATATTTCTAAAGATATGGAAAATATAAGAGAAAAGAGAAATCATGTGATATTGAAGTCAGGAGAGCAAAAACCAATAAGAAAGATAATTATGTGGAAGGAAAAAAATTATAAAGAAGTAATTAAAAGCTTTTTCACAGATAAGAGGATTTTATCTATTATTAACTATTTATCTATCATTATTCAAAGTGAAAGAATACTGAATAAAACTTCTTTCTACTTCAGTTTTTCCATCTGGAAAGTGGGAGAAATAATGATATTTCAAGATTGTTGTCTATTATAATATGTCTAAAGTACACTGAACAATGCCTGAAAAATAGCAAGTGCTTAATAAACTTTATCTCATATTTGTATCTGAATTATTTAGAAGTAGGACAAATAAATACACATTCATACATAAGTCATATTTTAGGAAAACCTAGATTTTCAAAAATAAGACAAAATTTAGGAGTTTTCACTATTTATAATAACATGGGCAAAATATACCAAAACGCAAGAGCAGAATGCTCAAAAGCTTGGTGAAAACTAATTTTTACCTCATAGTTTCAATACCCAGCCAAACTATCCATAAAGTGTGAGGATAAAAGGAAATTTTTCTTTAAACATACAAAGCCTTAGGAAGTTTGCCTTTCACTTACCTTTTCTTAGTAAATTATCTGAATATATTCTGAAGGAAAAATGATGCCTTAAATGAAATACTAGGATAATATGAAAGTTAAAGAAATTATTCTAGTTAGGAAAGAAAAAAAACCAAACCATAACTCTAGGATGACAACGATATAACCAACAAAGTCTAGTGCCATAGCTGCATTGCAGGGTGAGTTTTGGACAGATTAGGCAACTCATCAAGACTCTGTCTCCAAAAATGAAAATGAAAAGAATACATACATGGGCAGGCACACACACACACACACACCAAGTCATTAGAAAAACAGAAAACTTTACTAAAATGTCAAAGTTATGAAGGAATTATTACCAATACAAACAAGAAATTATAGGACTTGAAGAAAATCAAACTTAGAAAAATATCTCAACTCAAAAAAAAACCAAAATCAAAAAACAAAACAAAACCAAGAACAAATCAAAACAAAACACCAGGAAGAAATAAAAAAATAAAGCAATAAAAAAGGAAAGATTTTCTTTGAGAGATTCAGACTAGAACAAATATGTTATTTTACTTTGCTGTGAGTAATATTTTTATAGTCATAAAATATTAGTGCTGTTGGTGGTTTGTTTTTCACTTTTATAAAAACAAAATAAACAATCAAAAAACCCTTGGGACACCTACAGAAGCATCACATATTAAGAGAACTATCTGCTTGTCTAGCGTCCTCCGGACTCCATCTCACAGTATTTTGCACTTCTTTCCACTTCCTGTGGCATTTGGAAATACATCACATTTTTTTCTACCACTATGCATCCATAAATAAATTGGCGTGAATAATAGTCTCTGAAATAAATTCTACATGTGAGTTGGTACATACTGTAGCTTAGATCTTACATGATTTTCAAAGGACCTTGTATGAAAGGCAGCACTCTCCAGCTATGGCAGTGTTGGGAGACAGTGGAACTCTTAGGGGACTGGGCTTGCGGTAGATTTTAGGTTGTTGGAGGCTATGCTTTGAAGAAGCATGGAAGCCTCCTCTCTTTGCTTCACACTGCCAGGAGGCAAACAGGCTTGCTAGGTGTGCTGAGTTGCAGCAGACCCAAAATAACAGGGCTTCAAGAAACTGAAGAGACCTTGAGAAGTTAATAAAAGCCAAGATTCAAAGCCAAGTGGATAGTTTCCACTCATTTTTGTTATTATTTCCCTGGTGCTCAATGTTTCCCGTCCTCTGGCCTGCAAGATCCTTCACAGGTTGGCTTCAGGGTCCCATTGACTTAACTCTTGTAGTGTTTCCAACTATACTTGCTTTTGTTTTGACAAACTGTTCTCAGACTATCTTGGACATTATCTTCCCGAGTTCTAAAATTAGCCATTTATCCGGAGTGCTCTAGCTCCTGCCAGTACACAGTGGTACCCGAGGACCACAGCGCAGGTAAGGACCCGGTCTGTTATTACTGGCTTGGCGATTGCTGCTAAGAAAGTCTGATTTCTGACTTGGCCCCATAACTGCACCCTTTCAGTGTGAAAAACTAGGAGACACTTTTGTTTGCTTTTTGGCTCCAGGAATGGTCATTCCTTCTGATTCAAATTTAAGACTCTTTGCTACTGATCACTTCTTTATAACTTTATATTTTTGCTGCTTTCTCCCATGTTAATATACCAGTTCTCTATGCCATGGCTATAGTAATTTGCCTTCTCCTACATAGAAGCACAATGCAATCTTAAGAATGACAGAACCAACGTTACTATGAAAATCTATGATGACTTTCTTAGAAGCCTTTGTGTCTCAGAGCATGTGACTCTGGGGACACACACTCATATTTATTGCATCTTAAAACTTACTTAAAACAGTTTCTCCCTGCGTAGCAACGCCACCAGCTAGATTTATAGTTATAATAATTTCTTTCATTTTGCTTTCAATTTTTCATAATTGCTTTTGTAAATCTGATCTTGCTTTGGAATTATGAAGGTTATTTGCACGGTTCAAACACTTTATGTACACAGGGAAAGACTTCGCTTCCTGTATTTCCATCCCTCTTCCACCTTATTTCCTGACTTTCCCTAAGGAAATCTGTCTTGCCGTTTCCTTGTGTGTGTGTGTGTGTGTGTGTGTGTGTGTGTGTGTGTAAGCAAGTCTATCGTGTATGTATGACTACACAGAGATCTTATTACCCTTTTCTTTATTCCATTTTGCATGCATGGGGTTTTCCATGAAGAGTTGTAGGGGCTCTGTGTTGTGCAAGTTTGTCTTTGCCATTCTCCATCAGCACCACTGTGCGTCAGCAACTATTAGCAATTACAGAAGTTGGGGGAAGGGTGCACCCTTGTGTGAACTTATATGCACTGCATGCATGCAGATACCCACAGAGGCCAAAAGAGAAGCTCAGATACCCTGGCACTGGAGTAACAGGTAGCTGTGAACTGCCCAATATGGATGCTGGGAACTGAACTCAGGTCTTCTGCAAGAGCAACAATCAGCTTCCCTTCAGCCCTTCAGTCAGCTTTCTAATTAAGGTATATACTTCCTCATTTAGACACAATACCATTGCATGTTTGATAGATGGCAGCATAGTGTAAACTTGATGGGTTTTGAGACAGGGTCATATGTAGGAGTCCAGGCTGACCCTGAACTCATTCTGTAATTAAGGTTGGCTTTAAATCCCCCTGCCTCTACCACTCAAACCCAGGAATTGCAGGTGTGAGCCACCATGTACCAGCTTTGGCATTTCTGGTAGGCAAATTCCTAGAAGCTAGGTTTTTCATACAAGCGTCCTGAAAGAGGAGCCATTGACAAAGCTGCCAGCATCGAGCAGAGTCCTTCAGTGCAGAGCTGCATTAGTCAGTTTCGTGTTACTACCAGTGCAATATCTAGGATAGGCTAGTATGAAGACAAGAAGGTGTATGGAAAGTTTTGGAGTTCAACACTGAGCAGGCCTCAGTGAGGTTTGGCTGGGCCCCTGAGAAGGGTGACATATCACAGTGTGTGAGTGGGTATGTGACTTCTGGTAGGTTTCAGCTCTCACCCAGTCCTATTTCTCTCCAGTTTTTCTATTTATTCTTTTTTTTTTTATTTTTTATTTATATGAGTACACTATAGCTGTCCTCAGACACACTAGACAAGGGCATCATGTCCCATTACAGATGGTTGTGAGCCACCATGTGGGTGCTGGGAATTGAACTCAGGACCTCTGGAAGAGCAATCAGTGCTCTTAACCACTGAGCCATTTCTCCAGCCCTCCTTCTATTTATTCTTTGTGTGTGTGTGTGTGTGTGTGTGTGTGTTGTAGGGGGTTGCCTACATACAAGCCAGAAGAGGATCTTGGATGCCTGAGTATTGGTGTTACAAGTAGTTGTGAGCCACTATGTGAGTGCTGGGAATTGAACCCAGGTCCTCTGGAAGAGCAGCCAGTGCTCTTAACCACTAAGCCATCTCTCCAGCACCCCCCTATCAAATCGAATTCATGACTAACTTGTCTACATTAGGGATCGGGTAGGGTAGAAATCTTCTCGGGACTGAAGAGGTAGATAGCCCTCTATGGCTTCCTTGAGCATCATGCCTGCACATGACATGCAGATATACATGCAGGGTAACACTTATGCACATAAACTAAAATAAGATAATTAAAATAAAAATAATTAAAATTCTTGTTACTATATTTATTACACGACATTAAGTTTATAAAATCGGGGAAAAAAGATGTTGTGTCTTCCTAGTCAAGATTATATTTTTTTCATTTATATATTATGTGTCAAATCTATTTTTTAGCTCTTGGTATAAAATCTATAGCCAAATAGAAATATTAATAAGTTACAAAATGATTATTTTCAAATTTTGGCAATATAGAAGGAGAAACAAAGTTGATTCTAGTTGAGGGCGGAAGGCAGCCTGGATGAGGTAGAGAGACAGCTGGGGCTTTGATATCCTCATTTTAGAGAGGAGTTGACAGACTAAGAACGTATGGTTTAGATGTTAAAATTGGAGACACTGGGGCTGGAGAGATGGCTTAGCAGTTGAGACTTCTTGCAGAGAATCCAGATACCATCCCTTGCACCCACATGCAACATGGCTCACAACCATCCTTAACTTCAGTACCAAGGGATCCAACTCCCTCTCCTGCCTCTTCTGGCACCAGGTACACACATGATGCTGATCATAACGCTGTGAGTTACAGAAATAGATGGAACTTCTGTCAGAATGAAAAGAATAAGAACAGAAAGAATAAAAAGCGGTCACCTTTTAGACAACAGACACATATTAAGAGCTCATGTATCTCACAAATACCTGTTCTGTTGGATGCCATAGTTACATATTTCACCAACATAAAAATAATTCTAATGTATCATAAATTTAGTCTTATTGTATTAGGTGTTGTTCTCTAGAAGGAATCATATACACACATGTAGGACTGTAATGGCCCAGGGTTACAAAAGAAGGGTGGAGACAGAGACCCTGAACTGTACTCACCCACATCTGGTTAAGCTGCCCTCCCTCTAATCCAGCTTGGTGTGTAACGTGCCTGACTACGCAGAGCAGGAAGTAGATATGAAGCAGCACACATATACATAGATAGACATAAACATAGACATACACATATACATCATAGACATCACATTCATCAAATACATATGCATCAATCAATATATATAAGTCACATGTATATATATATATATATATACATACATGTCATATACACATACATATACAACTTGTTAGATTAGCTTGAATAATAGGAAATAACTGGAAAGACTGAGAACCTGGATCTGCTCAGTCCATGAAGCTGGACACCCCAAAAGCCTGGAGGTTTACTAGAGAACCACTAATGTTGAATCCACACACAAAAGCCTCAGAAGCTCCAGCATGGCTTGAACTGACCTCACACAAGCTTGCTCAGAAGAAATAAGGGCAGACAGATACATGCACATGGCTGTCTCCTTAGGCCCCGTTCATCTGGGCAGCCTGTAGGAAGGTGAAGCTCACACCGAAGTTGGCTCCTCCCTGTTTCAATTAAACCTCTGGAAAAGCCCCTACAGACCTGTCAAGAAAGTGTATCTTCCAGGTGATTCTGAATCCAGTCAAGCTGATAATCAGGATCAATCACTTGGATTGTGTTGTGACTTGGTTAATTTAGTTTGGGTGTGTGTCCAGCTGGCCCCCTGTGCAGGTATGCGAGAAGCAGTGGAACAGTTAGGAGGTAGAGTGTAGTGAGAGTTGATTGGGCTACTGGGGATGTTGCCTCTGAAGGAGCCAAGACAGTTCCCATGAGATGAAGATTTAGTGTTATAGAAAGAACCCTGCCCTCTCCTCTAGCTTCCTGTCCTGCTGTGTGAACTTTTGCTGTTGGTACCATGCCTTTGAACCTCCAGAAATGCTAGTTAAATATACCTCTTTATAGTCCCTCAGCCAGCCTCAGGTATGTCTTTGTAGTGATAGAAAACAGACCAATTTAGCATATTGCCTAATGAACGAGAAAGTAGTTGAGTCAATAGTCATTAGGGCTGGGGACGTAGGTGGTGAGTAGAGAGTGTGTCCCAAGTAAACCAGGCGTGGTGGTTTATATCTGTAATCCCAGGAGGATCAGAGTTTGAAGCCATTTTATGCTACAGTGTTATTTTGTGACCAGCTTGGGCTACATGAAAACCCTGTCTCAGAAAGAAAATAAAAATATAATTAGGCATTAGGCCAAGACTTTCCTAATCAAACCTATTTTGGAGATATTTCTCCTAAACAACAAAGATGAGCAGTTGCAAACCAATTTGTATGGCATGGCTCCTGCCTGGAGGACTATGTGACAGTTGGGAACGATTTACTCAATTAGATGTTGGGAGTGATTTACTCAATTAGATGTTGGGTTTCTTCTCCATTTTGTTCTTGAGCCTCAAGAGGAACATTTAAAACAATTATGGGGGGCTGGAGAGATGGCCCAGACATTAAGAGCACATATTGCTCTTGGAGTGGACCTGAGTTTCCAACCACTCGTAACTCCATCTCCAGGAGATCTGTCACCTCAGACTTTTGTGGGTACCTGCACTCTTGCACACACACACACACACACACACACACACACCCCTCTAAAATAGCATTTTAAAACTATATTCCAGGAATTCATTTGATTACTCATGCATACTAAGAAGGAGAAGGTAAGCTCTAAGTTCCTGACTTGAGTTTACGGAATTCAGTTTGCAATCCCAAGCAGCGATCTGGGGAGTTGGTGATGAAGGAGGGCGAGCTACTTGGGTTAGTGTTTAGAAAAGGCCCAAGCTGCATATGTAACTATCCTTAAATCCTTGCCTGACCTTGGCACAGCTTCCTCCCACTGCTGACCCCTTTGGTCTCAGCCTCAGTGTTTCCGTTACGTCTTCTATTTCTATCTTCTGGGATGTCTGCTTATCTACTTAGGTAAAAAGCTATGTGGTGGTCAGTGAGGGTAGGACCAAGGAAGGACTAGGAAAATCTAGAGTGATGTCTGATCCCTGTCTTACATACAAGAAAGGCATTATTCCATAGACTGAGTTTTCAGGTTACAGCCCACCCAACCCTGACTTCATTCTTGTGATAAGCTTACAAGATAAAATGAATTATAACCTGAAAAACCTTTGGTGAGTATTGTGTTCTGCATGACTGGATCCTGGAAATCTGACCACAGCATTGGAGGACTGAAGAAAAGACAGACAAATGTACAGAAAAACTAGGATCGGGTGGGTTGTACTTGCTCTGAAGGAGCACACCTACGACAAAACCCAGAACCAGGTGGGGGGACACTTAGCTAGTCTGGTGAGAAGTCTCTATAGGTGAGCAGTCTCTCGGGCTGTGTGAGAAGGAAGAAGCTGCCGTTGCTAATTTGCACACACACAGGTCAGTTGTTAGTAAACATGAATGTTTCCATGCATCATCAACATTTGCACGTGAGCCAGAGGAAGGCTTTGCCATTCCTCGGAGCATCACTCCAGGGGAAGGCTTTGCCATTCTAGGGCCTCCTTGACATGGCTGTGCATGGCTCAGCCAATACACATTCACTCAGGACTTCAGCTGCTCTTTATGTATTCAGGCAAAGCTTTCTCTGCTTCACACAGGTGAGTATGGAGTATAAACAAGGAAAGCTGAAGGACAGCCTCCCCCACAAATAGAGTCAAACTGTGCTGGCCACCAGCTTCCTATCAGCAATATCCCACTGGCCCTTGGAGTACCTCAGGTGTTCAGGAAGCTTGCCCACCAAAGACTGAATAAGGAAAGCCAGTGCTTACTGCCCCCATGCCTGTGCCCCGCGGTTGTTCAAGGCTGAACTACTAAGACATACAATCGCATGTTTTTGCCCTGGGCTACTGACTGAGGACAGACCCTTCCGCACAGGATGCTTCATTCTCAAGGGCTTCATTCCTGAGCTATGTGAGTTATAAAACAACTGATCTGACTTTCTTGCCATTTGTCACTGGGGATGACCACAGGCTTTTTTTCCCAGGAAAATGAATTATGTTTAGAAACATTAGCTTGGAAGAAGGAAGCTATTGATCTGGGTTTTGAGACAGTTATGGAAGAGGAGGAGAACTAAGATGACCCACATATGAGAAGGAAGGGAGACAGAGGTGAGGAAGAAAAAAATAAATGAGAAAATTGAGAGAAAGGCCCAGGAGGAGTAAAGGATAAGTGAGCTAGTTGTGTGTCAGAGGAGAAGCTATGTGCTGACTAGTTTTAGGTCAACTTGACACAAGCTAGAGTTATCTGAAAGGAGGGGACCTTGTCTGAGAAAATGCCTCCATAAGATCCAGCTGTAGGGCATTTTTTAAATTAATAATTGATGGGGAGTGCCCATCCCATCCTGGATGGTGCCATCCCTGGGCTAGTGGTCCTGCATTGTTCTATAAGAAAGCAGGCTGAGCAAGCCATGAGGAGCAAGTCAGTAAGCAGCACCCTCCATGGCCTCTGCATCCGCTCCTGCCTCCAGGTTCCTGCCCTGTCTGAGCTCCTGTCCTGACTCCCTTTGATGATGAACAGTGCGGTGGAAGTGTAAACCAAATAACCTTTCCTCCCCACTTGCTTTTGGTCATGATGCTTCATTACAGCAACACTAACCTTAACCAAGACAAGCTGTGGCATGATGGAGCTGGGGAATGAGCTTTCCTTTTGCCCAAGTCACCCTCTCTTGTCTTTCACAGGCAGAGAGTTAGACTACTCTCAGAGTGCCTCATATCAGGTAGATGGTGATAGTCCAAGTCTCTGCCACTAGCCTTCCCTCTCACTGGATTTAGGACTAGTAAGAGATATGGAGCCTGAGCTTCAAGTGAAAGCAAGAAGGAGGCACACGTGTAAAAAGATTTTCACCTTCTTATATCTGTGTGGTGCCTAAAGCCACAGAGCCAGGCAATCTCAGTTCAGTCTCCACTCTTTGTAAAATCTGAAGACCAGCCACCTTTAGAAAGGTGGCTTTAAAAGCCTAACTTGGCCTTGACCATGGTAACTTCCTCTGTGTTGTAATTCTTCCCTGACAGCTTTCTCTGTATCTCTGTCCTGGAGTCATGGTCCAACCCCACCTTTGCCGATGCCACCATCTCTGCATGGTGATCCACTCAATGTTTGCACTGTGGGGTTGTTTTCTAGTTAAAAGGAGGTAAGACGTCTCCTACAACAGCAGTTGCTACCACAAACGTAGGACAGAAGGAGGCAGGATGGATGAACACATTAAACCTCGGGAAGTGCAAGGGAAAGGTGAATAATCACTGCTAAATGACTGGGGAAATAATTCATGGGAATTTTATCTGTGCTGGGCCTCCGTGAACAGGTTTCAACAGGCAAAGTGAGAAAAGCGCACTCTCAGCGAAAGGAATGATGTAAGACAGGCTCGGAGCTGGCAAAGCTCAGGGCAGGTGAAGTCCTGAGCATCCGGGTCCTCCAACGCTACATCTAGGATTCAGATGTCACTCTGTAAACAATGGCAGACTAGCAATAACCTCCAAGAAGGGACTGGAAGGGAACGGACAGTGTTGATCGCCTGGTGATGATCCAGGCCTTCATGCTGACCCCATGAGAATAATGAACAGGTTTGGGAATGAGCCAGACCAGCATGGCCAGGGAAAAGGCAGTGGGGGAGGCAATGGATGCAGTGGCTTAGGCTCCTGTCCCTATGGCTTGACTTCTAGTAGCAATGAGAAGTGTGGAACAAATTCTGAGAGACTGATTGAACAAATTCGGTAGACATGGTGGTGATGAGTTCCCAGAGCCTGACATCCATAGTCCCCACCAGAACCCCATCTCACAAGAGGGTGCTTTGCTCTCAGTTGAATGTGAAACTTTGAGGCTCAGGAAAGTTAAGGCAATAAAGGGTTTTCCGGTTGGGCCAGATGGGAGGCCAGCCAGGACGGAGGGCAAAGCTGATTTGGAGTAACAAAAACTCTTTGCATGTGGCCCGCACTGGGATGAACAGCAATAGGTCTTCCCTTGCTTCACACGGACAAGAGCCCTTTGCCTGTGGTCCCTACTTTACTCTGAAGAAACCAGGAGGGACCAGGAAACTGGCCTGAGCTCATGGTCCCAAACACCAGGCCTAAGAAGCACCCTGGAGTCTGTGCCTCTGACTGCTTGTGTAAGAAGACAAGTTGTCAGGAAGCTGGCAAGGCAAGTCCAGTCAAGTCTGGCTCATTCCCACATCTGGTCACAGGTTTGCTAATTTACATTCTTTTATTCATGGGCTAAGCCCATATATCAGGGGCTGATAATGCTTGCAGAAACGGTGCTAGGTATTTAGAGACAGAAAAGATAACACTTCTGTGATCATCAAGAATATTCTAAAAGTAAAGCCAGTAAGACAGCAGACAGCTAGAATGGGTAGAAAAGGGCCCTAAGCTGCCATTAAGGGTGAGGAGAGGGCTGGAGGGTTTCTGAGGTGATGAACAGATTTCTCCAGAAGGAATAGAGGGTGGATAGGCTACAGCAAGGAGGGAAGAGGCTGAGGTTCTAGACAGGAGAGCCAGGGCAAAGGTAGAGGTGAGACTGAGGAGCAGGGAGATCTGGGTGAGCTTCACAAACAATGCTGGTTGCCAAGTGCAGGAACTGGGGAGGAGAAGGATCCACTAACTGTCAAGGAACTTGGCCTTCATCTTCTAGGCCACCAGGAGCCTTCAGGAGCCATGGGTCTGTCCTCAGACTGGGAGCAGGGATCTAATTGGACACCTATGGTTATGAAGACACTACTGAGACCATGGACAGGAACTTCATTGCTTGGACCTCTGACCAGGAAGGGCATCTTTACAATATTCTCCTCCTCCTGGGTTAGCTCAGGAAGCCATGGTTTCTCCACCCAGGAACATTTTCTAGAAAGATTTGACTTTAGGAATACTTAGGGGAGATGAGCTCAGAGCCTCCAGAATATTCTTTTGGTCTATGGCATTTTGTATACTGGAGTCCTAAATCTACAAAATATCTATGCTATCAGGTAGCCAGAATATTCTTGAGTAGACACAGGCTTTGGCACTTTAAGACTAGAATCTGAATAGTTGAAGCCAGTCACATAACTGCAGGGTTCTTGGTCACCAAGGGCTGTGAGCCTCCTTAGCATGTGATGCCATACACACCAACACCTAGAGAACCAAACACATTCCCAACAGCTCCATTGGGAGGAAAACTTGAAGGTCACCTGGTCTCTGGACTTTGTCCCATGTGTCTTATCCACTTGCCAATGTTAATCTGCAACTGTTTGCTACAGTAACCTGGAACCAGGAGTAAAGATCCTCCTCTGAGTCTCTGCTAATGGGTCAGAAAACCTGAGGCAGGTCTTGGCTCTCTGAAATAAACTACACTCTACTACATACAGAATCTGGCATTTCATCCCGGGAGTAGTATATTAGGACTTCTACTGCTGTGATGAAACACCATGACTAAAAGTGACTTGGAAAAGGAAAGGGTTAATTTTGTCTTGCAGTTTATATAGTACACCACCCAGGGAAGTCAGGGCAGGAACTCAATGTGGGAACTGAGGCAGAGACCATGGAGAACCTGCTTATTGGGTTGCTTTCCACAGCTGACTCAGTTGGCTTGCTTCTTTCCTCCCTATCTCCCTCCCTCTCTTCATCCCTTCCTTCCTTCCTCCCTCCCACCCTCCCCTTTTTTTCTTTCTTCTTCCTCCTTACTTCTTTCCCTTTATTCTTTCTACAGGGTCTCCTCACATAACTCTGTCAGGCCTCACATAACTATGAACTTGGTAGATAGACTAGGCTAGCCTTCAATTCATAGGGTTCCACCTGCCTCTGTCTCCCACGTGCTGGAATCAAAGGCATGAACCACCATGCTCATCAGCCTGCTTTCTTATACATCCTGGCTCTACCTGCCCAGGGATGGTACCACTCACAATGGGTTGGGCCCCTCTCACATCAATCATTAATTAAGAACATGCCCTCAGAGGTTTGCTTAAAGGTCAGTCTATGGAGGCGTTTTCTCTGTTGTGGTTCTCAGATGACTCTAGCCTGTGTCACATTGACAAATAAACATAGGTCAAGTAGGTTTGACAGAGCAGGCTGCGATGATCAGTCTGGAGAACGCTGGCAGATGTCTCCAGGTCATCCAAGGCCACTATGCCCTTCTCCTAGTAGCCCGGGACTGGAGTATTCTTGCTTAGTTCTTACTTTAGTGTCCAACAGAATATTACACTTTCTTGCTTTCAGCTATCCCACTAACCTTATCTGTCCCCTTTCTATCCCTCCAGTTTGTTTCTTTTGCTAGATAGTTATGATGACATTGTATAATTTTTAGGTACCATGATGCAAAATTTACCCTGAACAACAGATGTGAGTTTCTGGTAGTTCTTGTTTGCTGTCTGTTACTGTGGTAAACTTGGAAGAGAAAGCACTTATTTGGTTTACATAGCTCAGCCAGCCCATTATCCAGGCAAGTCAGAAGAGAAACTCCAGCAGGAGCAGAGACAGGAAGCCTGGGGGAACTCTGCTTACCTGTAGGCTTACTCCTTAACTTTTGCTCAGCTACCTTTCTCATACAGCCGAGGGTCCACCTGCCTCAGGACAGTACTAACCACAGCCAGCTGGTCCTCCTACATCAGTTAGCATGCCCACAGGTCAGTCTGATGGTGGCCTTTCTCCAATGTAGCTCTCTCTTCCCAGATGTGTCAAGGTGACAGCCATGGTTAGTTATTGCACCAGCAGGCTCTAGAAACAAAATCTGCTGCATAATAGTTACTCAAATAACCTGCTATGATACAGCAGGGAAATCAGGCTTCTCAGCATGGATGTCACACCTGACAGAAAGTCTAAGGGTCAATCGTGTGGCTCCAAGCTTCTGTACAGCCTTAGCCTCAGTTTTCATCCTTTCTCCTTCTCGTTTCCAGAATGTGATAGACACTTAGTAAGTGATGTTTACTTCCTGTATTGATTGCTTTCCTTTTTGCCGTGACAAAGTATCTGACAAAAGTAACTTAAGGAAGGTAGGAAGGATTTTTCTTGGTTCACAGTCTGAAGGTACCATCCACAATGCTGAGAAAGTCGTGGCAGACAGCTTGAGGCAGCCACTGCATCTCCAACTGGGAGGGGAGAGAGAGAGAGAGAGAGAGAGAGAGAGAGAGAGGGAGAGAGAGAGATGCATGTTAGTGTTCAGGAGGAAGCATGCCTTCTGCTGCCATCTCCTTAGGAAGAAGTCATTTCCAGGTCATGCACTGGAGTGAAAAGCTCAAAGAAACTTGAATCCCGAGTTTAGAGTCAAGTTATGTCCTATTATTATGAAGGCCTTTAAAACAATCTCCAGGCTGTAAGGAATTCTAGGCCTAAGAAATGGGGAAAGTGTACAAATACAAATATAAATAAAAACTATTCTTGGAAATGTCCTAGAATGAATATATAGATTTAAAGAAAAAGAAGGAGGAGGAGGAGGAGGAGGAGGAGGAGGAGGAGGAAGAGGAGGAAGAGGAGGAAGAGGAGGAAGAGGAGGAAGAGGAGAGCCTGTCACTTTGAATCGAGATGCTCAGATAGTTTAGCCAGAAGAGGAGAAATGTGAAGTAGAAAAAAATGTCTCCATTTGGGATAGAGTCGCACATCTGTGAGCACTGCTTATTTTAGAAAAATAGAAAGCTTGTTTTCCAGAAGAGAGATTTGAAGTCTACAATTATTTGTTTATACAAGCTTCTCTTTGTGTCTCTAAAGGCAATGCTTTCAAGATTCACAGAGGTGAAGAAAGGAGATTTCTCTGCTTTGTTGTCAAATTCAGCACAAACTTTAAGGCTACACAGAGCTGGAAGCATGAGAGATGGCCCTTGGCTCCCTGGAGGCAGGAAGGGGATACCATCTACAGTAGCAACACTGCCTCCTCCTGGAAGCTTTGTGACTGACACAGGTCTGCTAGAGGGGTGGAAAAGAAGTGTCAGCAGATGCTATGTAGTGACCAAGAGTGCAGACAGGTTTTTGGATATGTACAGGGCACCTCTGTGGTGACAATCCTGAATGACAGAGTGGGGAAGGCAAGAATGTGAGAGGGTCAGGGAAATGGAAGGAGACAGGGCTAAAAGTAGAAATGTTGGCAAACAAAAATATAGAAGTATTATCCACCAACTGAAGGAGCAGGAGATTTCGACTATATGTAGTTCTAAATGGTGACATTAATGAGACAGGAAGGTTGGGAACCCACTACATGGTCGCTATGGAGAATTATCTGGTAGGCAGGCTGAACAAGCTGTCCTTCTGTGGCTTGTCAGTCTCCTCGGACACTCCAGGGCCTAGATTAGCTTTGGTCATTGCAAAGTTCTTGTCTTCCAACATTATTCCCTTCCTTCCCAAGTACATACACATGAGCCCATGTCTTTTTGTTTGACCTTGAAGAAGTTATTTAAGTTCTACAGTGATTCAAAAATTATGTCAAAGACTGGGGATCCATGGGACCTGTGGTGCCAATTGCCCATCGGTGATACAGTAAGAGGTTGTTAAGCCTCAAGGCGAAGGCAGAGGGGACTCAGCAGTCCTGCTGAGTTATATTCCAATTTGCAACTCAACTGGTCCCCACAACCATATCCCTGCTAACTAACTCTCAACCGCTTCTTCTCCAGTTCCTGGTTTCTATCTAGGAGTGGGTACTGGCACTGAGTCTGGAGCTGGAGAGACCCTGGAGTCAGTCCTTTAGTGCCATGCCTTTAGTTTTCAGGAAACAAGCTTGACTTTGAGAAGCCATGACTCTCCAGCTCTACCTTGGGCACCGTCTGTCACCATCATCAAAATACTTAAGGGAGCTCAAAAAGGCACGGATGCATGATTTCTCATTTTCAAAATCAGCAAAGGTAACCTGCATCCCTACCACAGCCTCTTCTGTCAAGGGTGGGTCTTTTAGTTTTGAATTTAAATGGCTCCAGGAGTATCCTGTTTCAGTGGACCTTGGGTAAATTCACCTTATGTGAACAGCAGGGAGGACTGACAGAGAATTCTAACCCATAGGTGTCTGCATTTCCTTCATTGGTTGATATACTTCCTTCCTTTCGTTTTCTCATCCTTTGAGACAGGACAGGGTCTCATTCTGTAGTTCAGGCTAGCCTCTAACTTGTGACTACTCTCCTGCCTTAGCTTCCTGAGTGCTGGAACTACAGTCCTATTTCACCTCCCTCTGTGGTCTGAGTCTTTCAAAACAAACATGAGATGTGGAGAAAAAATCAGTTCAGAAATAGGAGTGGGAGAGAGAAATGGAGGAAGGAAGGAAGGAAGGAAGGAAGGAAGGAAGGAAGGAGGGAGGGAGGGGGAGGAGAAGGAGGGAGGGAAGGAAGAAAGGAAGAAGAGAGGAAGGGAAGGTGAGAGGAAGGGAGAGAGGGAAGGAGGGAGGGAGGAAGGGAGGAGGGAGGGAAGGAATTTGGAGTAGAATGGGCACTTATCTAGTAAGAGAGAAATGCACTGAAGACAGTTGATTTTGAAGGCTATTCCAGAACTGTTTCTAGGATAATTCTGAAGGAAGAAGTTGAAGATGCCCAAGGGTGAGCACTTAGGAATTCAGATAAATTCATAAGAAGGATGGAGGCCCAAGAGCCTGAGACTTTGCACATTGCAATGTGGCCGGAACTGAGAAAGGACAAACTGATTTAAGTCATGCTACTTCAAACAGCTGCAGACGTTTTGCAGCAGGTGGTATGGTGGTGGTGGTGGTGGTGGAGGTGGTGGGGGGGGGGGGTGGGGGTGGTGGGGGGGGTGGGTGGTGGTGGTGGTGGTGGTTTGGAGGCTGTGGTAGTCTGTGCACTGTGTATTTGGCTTGTAATTCTCCCATGCTGGCCTTGGTCATCCAAACGTGTCCCTAGGCATTTCCGAGTGTTCCTTAACAGACCCAGTCATCCCCGCTGACAGGGATTTTTTAAGATAAGCTTGGGACCCTGTTGGTAGACTCACAACGGCAGGGAGGAGTCATGGGGAAGGAAGGCAAGGGGGCTGCTGCCTCCAGACCTGGAAAATTTCGAATTCCCTTTGGATCGTACACGGCTCTTCTAAGGTATCCTCAGGAGTACAAAACACCTCTCAGCATCTTCTCTGGTTCCTGCATATCACTGTCCTTAATGGCTGTTTTGTCATTAACCCTTCAGCTTTCAAGAGTGTAGCCTTTCCTTTGAGCTGGGCTGTTCGAGCAGTCCTTGATATCTCTCCATAACCCATCTTCCCTGTCACCAATGTGCTGATGATATTCAGTGGTCACCTTACTCCATGAGTGGAACAGTGCCACACAAGGTCTTTTCCAAACTGCCTGAAAGACGGAAGGAGACATTCTGTGTAGGCATGGGTGATTCCTTTTGCTCTGAAAATAGCACTTCCACTTTCTCTTGGCCAGCAGCCATAGGAAACACTGTTGCTTAGAATGTCTCCTTGTAGGTGGTCCTCCAGAAACTCACAGAGTTGCTGTCTCACTATGAGATGGATCTTGCTGACTCAGATATTGGGAATAGGCCTACAAAGGTAACCTTCCTTTCTCTCTCCACCTCTCTGAAGTACCACAGTGCTTAGCACTTCCAGCCAGGGTTAAAATATCTTCTCTTTGACATCTATATGAAGATGAATAGGGGCAGATTTCCTAGAAGGATTTCCATGTTAAAAGTCCTTGTCATAGATAAATAAGAGTGTAAAGGTACAGGCACGCAGTGGTCTCAGAAGATGAGGGCAGAATACATTCATTCTGTAACCATTGACTTCCAACTGGATGTCAGGCAGCGTGCTCAGGTAGAGAGAGTGTGATCCTACCTAGGGGAGAGTTTATAGTCAAGCAAAACAAACACATACACACACCCGTGGAAAGCATAGTAACCAGTGCACAGGTATTGTTGAACTCACTGTTGTGAGTGAAGCAAGGTTCTCAGTGGCTTCTGAAGCCAGTAAGTGAGATGTCAATGGAAACTTTATAATAGGTGTTTCTGTTCTAGTCATTTGAGCCCAACTATCAATCCTAACATCTCAAAACGTCAAACAGGCAGCGTTCATGTGGCCCTGTTCTACTCATGGAGTAAGTCTGCCCTCATGTGATGGGGGCAGAAACTGGAACACTCAGAACAGCATTACTTCCGAAACCAAAAAGGACTGAATCAAGTTGCATCATAGGAGGGAGGAGATGAAGGAACATGTTAGACAACATCACAAGGAAACAAAGTCAAAAAGAGGGACATTCCGTAGAGCAAAGAACCTGCTTTCAAGAGATGAATCAAAGCGCTACCAATATGACTACTGATGCTAGGAAGAAGACAGGGGTGTTAAGTATTAGTGGATTCAACTGTCAAGCCAGTTAAGGGTCCTGTGTAGATAAGGTTTAGATTTGTCTTCAAACAAACCTGCTATGAGAAAGATGTACAGGGACAATTACCAAACTTGCACAGAATATTAGATGTATTATCAACTTTTTGTGAATTAAAAATGACTCCTTATTTTAGATAGGAGAGAAAGATAACATACAGGAAATGGTATGATGTTTGTTTTAAGTAAAATATTCTAGATATATGACTTGTACAACCCAGAATGGAGTGGAAGGAAAAAAATTAACTATGGGAGGCAGGTCTTTCTTATTTATCATTATATAAATTGTCACACAGAGGGATTCCATGTACTCTAAGCATCTGGCATAGAGTGATGTTTGTAGAAACCTGGTATCAATAATGTAGATGATTGCAGATGAGGCCTACCAGAAGGGAAAAGGAGAACCACATAGGAGCTAAGATCTTGTATCACAGTGGTCTACAGGCCAGCAACATTGTCATCTCCTGGATTTTATTATTTCTTCCTTCTGCATTTTAATAAGTGCAAAACCTTAGCCCCACATCAGACCCACTAAGTCTCAAATTATACATTAACAAAATTCCTTGGTAACTCATATGGTTGTGAGAGTTTGAGAAACACTATTTTGAGTCATGTCTGTCTGTTAATAAAGCTGCTTCATTTTCCACCTCTTAAATCTCCCTGTGATCAAATGTAAGATTTCATGCGGGGTCCCCTGAGAGCAGAGATCCACGCACTAATCGGCAGCAACACCTACAGCACTTTCCTCGCTAATGGCCGCCCTACCATCCATTCCTGGACCCCAGCCACACAACATCCTCCCTGCCATGCTTCCTAATTGGTAATCTGCCACCCATGACCTTGGCCAGATGGTGTACTGCCTTGGGACCCCTGGCCTCATCAGCTGATTCCACACTCAGGCAGAACCATATTACAAAGAGAGGCTAGTGCCCGGAGCATCCATAGAGATGGATGGGCCCCCAAAGATTGTGGCATGCAATTAAAGGGAAAGAACTCTATTAAGAATTTTCACGAGAGGCCAAGGCCCTCTATAGACAGAGGTCACTAGTCCTACCATTAATCTAGTCTTGCTTTGTCTTCCAAATAGAAAATACTTTACATATGAAGAACTACGAGTGGGCAAAGGGCAGCTGCAGAGCGCTTTGGGTCCATTCATATGAGTGGAAGTTTCTGCTTTGCTCCATCTTCCTATGGCAGAAAGGAAGGAAGGTGTATCTCCATGAATGTCATCCTCCCTTTTGAGCAGAACCAATTTGGGAGCAGCCTCTGGGCCCTCCTCATGATTAACTTTTGTTCATGCATGCGGCTGTAATGAATATTGATTTTGGTGACTGAGTCTGAGGAATTTCACACTTAATGTCTCAGTCAAGATGAGACAGGTGGTATCTCTTCCGTTCTCAGGGAACTGGCAACCACACCACAGCCTGTTTGGTGGAGCATCCCAGGAGAAAGCGTTTCCATATTCTTCAGTATTTGCCACCAGCTGCTTGAGGAGCCAAAGGATGGAGCTGAGGAGTCGGGACGGAATGCGGGGCGTGGTTTCCATGATGTGCTCTGGGGTCAAATTGCTTGAGTTCACAATTTTTCTAACTGTGTAGCACTGAAATTACCTACTGTGTGCCTCAGGTTCTTATACATAGAATGGACAGTAGCTGTGGCAATACGTATAAAGCACTCAGTATAGCGGCTGGCACAGAGCGGGTGCTCTAATATCATGGACCGTGGCCTGTGCAAAGATATACTGTGTTCTAGCACTAGTCCCCCAGATAACTGAGTGCCTTATAATTCAGCCACACAAGTTAAGGGCAAAGTTCTGAGTCTGACTCTTCTCAAAGTTAGCAGTGAGAGCCCACAGTCATAACCCCTAGCCACCCTTACTTCTAACACTCGGGACAATTCACAGAATTCACTGACAATGCTAGGCAAATAAAGTCTTGTTGTGTTAAATAAAAATTAGAGCAGGCCATTGTTTTAGAATAAGTCTCTGCATGAAGCCACCCACAAAGCAAACTAAAAATTCACAATGGAGTCACTCATATTAAAGTTCCCAGTCATTACCATGCTGTGGTTAAGCTGTTTAACTGACCATCAGGAGATATTGGGGGAAGATGGTAAACAACCATTTTTTACCAGTATGATAATAAAGTTCCCCTTGCCATAGTCCTTAGTACAAAATGTAACGTAGACAGACCTGGTGATGCTGGCAAGTCATCCCGGCACTTAGAAGGCAAAGTCAAGAAGATTTTGAATTCAAGATCAACCTGGGTTGTGTAACAAGATCCTGCCTCAAAACAAAAACAAATGTCAAATCACATACACACACACACACACACACACACACACACACACACACACACACCACACACCACATACACACTACATACATACACAAACACACACACAAACACTACACACACATACACACTACACACACACACTATATACGACACACACATAAACAAACACACACAAACATGCACACACACACTCAAACACTACACATACACTATACACACACACACACACACACACACACACACACACACACACACACATGTGCATAGGTCTGAAGTTGATATTTCTGCCTCAGTTTCCTTGCTTATGTGGGAAGTACCTAACAGCTATTGGTTTTCCTTAGATTCTCTTTCCTACAGCCCTTCTCTGTGTGTGAAACTAACCTCTTCAGTTTGGCCCTGTGAAGTGTCGCTCGGTTCTAGAATTAAAAGTGAAGTCTATCAGATTTCTAAACTGTTGTGCGTTGGTCCTGTGACAATGACAAAGAGCTTCAATGCCCAAACAGCCAAATGGAAGAACTCCGCTCCTGAGAACTCATGGTTCCTCTATCCCGGGAGGCAGGGCTGTCAATCCCCCTGCACTTCAGATGCGGCATCAGGAGTTCTTACCCCGGCTTCTGTCACATAGCTGTGATTGACTAAGTCATTGGCTGTGGGGTTGAACTCCATCTCTGGCTCTCCTCAGAGGTGAGGATGGGGGTTGAGAAGTTTAGTGCCTCTAGCCTGACTCTTTCCTCCCTTGCCGTCATCTAAGATCCTGTCTTGAGCCATCTCATTAGTATAAACTTCGGAGTGAACTTATGATCCTAGGCTTCTGTGGAAACAAAAGGCGATCTTAACCACTTAGAAAAGTTCACAGGGTTTTATGGTCTGTGTGGTGTGGGGATGGAGCACTAGAGAGATAGTTTAGCAGTTATAGAGGTTCAGAGTTCAGTTCTCGGCGTCCACACAGCACAGCTCACAACCATCTGTGACCTCTGCAGACACTGCACTCATATGCACAAAGCCACACACACACACACACACACACACACACACACACACACACCATCCACAACACATACCATCCACACACAGAGAGACTACACCCCTACACCACACCCCCACAAATAATACCCCATACATACATCTGACCCCCACAACATACACTCCCCCAACACACAATATCCACAACACATATCATACACAGAGAGACCGCACTCCCAAACTACACCCCCACAGACAATACCCCCCCC
>JANHMN010000001.1:52471368-52516493 GCA_030674055.1 Rhabdomys pumilio | reverse complement strand
CTCTCTTCTCTTTTCTTTTCTTTTTTCTTTCCTTTTCTTCTTTCCAAAAACTGCATCCTCAAGTGTCTGTTTCAAGACGTCTGGTTTACCCGAAGTTCCAAACCTAAAGTTTCTCTCATGGAAGGCCCTCAGAAGTGTTTGGAAGTGTTCGTTGAGAGTTCTAGCTAGATTTGTTAAACTGAATAGAGGAAGAGACAGCCGGAGGAAATCCAAGGTTCCCCTTAGGAAAGAGGTTAGATCTGAGGTCTGGAGGCAGGATCTGGTCTGTGCACTCCGCCCCCTGTTGGAGAAAGAAAGAGCTGCAAGCGGCTTTGACTTGAATCAGGGGACTGGATGCTGGCTGCTTAAGTGAATTGAATGGCAGCTAGCCCAGCCTAGGAGAGGTGCTGGAAGGAGGCTCGCACTGGCCCTCTCCCCTGCCTCCCGTGCAGCAGTCCACATCTGTCCTGGGACAGGCACACAGACTGTGTAATCAGGCTCAGCTGGTAATCAGGGAAGTGCCGAACAGACGCTAGACTAAATTATCTCCCTGTCCCAGACAAAGTGGCCTTGCAGATGAAGGTTAAAAGCAGACAGGGTAGAAAAAACAAAGGAAAGAGAGCGGCAGCTGCTAAGGAACACCTGGCCAGTGGCCGGCTCCCAACCGTCTGGTCTGCATTCACCCACGGAGCCTCTGAAGCCAGGGTAGGTTACCAAGGGAAGGGAGGCTTCAGACCAACGGCATTTGGTGCCAGAATCATTGTTACAGGAGGAATAACCTAGACCCACAGTTGCAAGAGAGGAGAGCAGAATCAGTTTTCTGCAAATCACCGGCTGTGTAAATGTACATGGCAACGTGCCTCCATTTCCTCTTTTATTCACTGAGGGGGCTGTGCTCCCACTTTCAAGATAAGGATGATAATACCTTTCCCCCACCCTTTTCCCAGGATAAGAGTCTATTTCTATTCCTGTACTTGTCACATGGGGGTCTTCAGAAGAGACTTTGCAAGTGTTGCTAGAAGCTCCTGAGTTCACAGGCTGTGGGGGTGGGGGGTGGGAAGAAAACTTAAGAACTACAGAGATTGTGTAGAAGAGGGAGAGCTCTGATACTCGGAGGGAGACATGCCTGGCCTATTCAGTAGGTGACTATTAAGGGCTCTGTGTCAAGCACAGTGCTGGGCACATGGTGTTGAGCCAAAGCAAGCTGAGCATGTTTTTGTCCTCAAAAAGCTTTCGGTCACTGGGTACTGGGGCTGGGGGTGGGACGAATGAAGATTAAGCAAATGCTCACACAATGTAAAACTGCCCCTGTTCAGTACTAGGAAGAAGGGATGGGGGTGTCTCTGGAGTGGGCTTGATCCAGCTAGGGAAGACCACTGAGAAGGTGGCAACTGAAGAGAAGACAGGTGAGCTAGTCAGTCCTGGAGGGAGGAGGACAGGGGTGTCCCAGCTGCTGGGGGAGCACAGCAGCTACAGGTGGGCGGGGCTTGTCCTCTACTATGTGTTACTGTGTGGTTCAGCCCTAGATGCACTATCTACCCTAGTTTATAACACTCCGGCTTGAGGCAACTAAATATAGGAAAGAAAAAAAAAAAGAAGCCAGCAGTAAAAGATTTCTGAACACACAGTGACCAAAATCAGTCTCAAAAGCAGGCACACTGTGAATCTGAGGTGTGTGGCGGTGCTTGCCTCTGTCGCACCATGCCGTTGCCGCAGCTTTGATTCTGAACCAGACTCTGCACTGTGCATGTCATCAAGCCATGCAAGGCCCACTCAGTTAGTCCTCCTGAAACATCTCTGCTCAGATTCCAGGCAGCTGTGTTACAGACTGAGAGCGCTCGGCTTTGTGGACAATGTTTTCTGCCCTTCAGGAAACAACATGATTTAATTATGCAAGCAGACCTTGGGTATTTTCTTACTATGGCTCCTCAGTTTGCAAATATCCAATGAGGTTATGTTTGGAATGTATTGTGTTAGAGTATTTAATTAAAAACTGTTTCCGTTACTGACTTGAGTTTCATTCAAGAAAAATTACTGAGTCTTGGCTTTGGAGTAGGACAGAAATCCCAACAACTTTGGAAACGACCCTAAACATACTTCTGCCATTTCGTACTTTGCGTTTGTGCAAAGCATTAGCCTTATCATTGAATATTATAAAATAAAAACATAGGTCAACTCTGACAAGTGTTGAAGATGCGCTGTGTCTGGCAGTGTCAAATATTCATCTAAAATTTAATTCTCTAATTTAAAAAGGCAGGTCTCATCAGTATGCAGATATGCATTTGTCTTTATACATGGCTAAATTATATGTATGCCAATTGTTTAAAAATATATTTTTTTTATGTTTTGTTATCAGTAGATGTTTGACTTATAGCTCTATTTTATATACTTGTATATCTGGAATCATGGAAAAATTTCTGAGGCAAAAGGGATTATGATTGAAAGTGGAGAAGCTTAAGGAACCTGACTACACCATAATATACAGTGTTTACGGCGAGAGGGTGGGACCAGAGGCACGCCTCCCACATCAGTGGAACTACAGGGAACCACCCCTGCCATGTGGCAAGGCAAGCAAATTGTGGGTCAGCTGCTGGTGATCCTGGCTCAGTTTGGCTCAGGTCTTTTCCATGTATCATGTTGAGGCCTGAATGCAGGCAACTGTGACCAAGACTAGCCCTTCTCAGGACAGTTAACTGGACACAAAGCCAAGCCTCACGAGTAGAAATTTCTATTTACATTATGTCCACTAACACATTCCATGGGGCAAAAAAAGTCACCAATGGGTCAGGAAGTAAATATTCTACCCTCAGTGGGAAGGGACAGAAGATGAGAGTTTGCTGCATAGTAATCCCAATGACCACACCATCCGCACGGACAGCAGCCTGGAACAGGGATTTGAACCACCCACCATTTCCTACTTGTTCTCCCTAAGCATTCAGTTCAATTCTTCCTGGAAACGTTAGGTTGCCTCTGTTGTGCTGTGAAGGATGAAAGGGAACAAGTTTGTCTACCATTGAGCCTGAGCATTAAGTGGTAGTGAATGTGCCCGAGTCCCAGGTGGGAGATGAAACTCAGCGAACCATTTTCTAAGAATTCCTGCTCGAGAGCCCTCGTCCTCAGGGCTTTTCTTTCCAGCACTGCTCCCGGTTGGCTCTGGGGATGCGTACAGAGTTCAATTTCAGAAGAAATCAGTTTCCTTGAAGTGTGTGCGATGAGTTAGATGACAGTGTATGTCAATACAGTGTGCAGTCTGCCAGGATGACTCTGGGTGCCCAGCAGCAGCTGTGTGAGCATCATCAAAGCAGGGAGCATGGGACATTCCTGCCCACTCCTCACCACTCCTGAGGGACATGTCTGCCAAAGCCAACAGCTCTAAAATCTCAACTTGTGAATCCTAAGAAACCTCTGGCACAGTTGACCTCCCAGATCTCTAGTGTAAGAAACAACCATCACCTCATCCAAAACCATGTTGCCCTCAGAAGAAAGACTGGGGCTGTACTTTCCCCAAAGCAGGGCACCTGGATGCAGAAGTCTTGGGTCCATTCCTCTTGGTAGCTCTTTTTACACACAAATCCAGATTTGTAGGGGGTGGGGGTAATAAAGGCGATATTTGAATATATCTTAAATTCTTCAACTTTGAATTTGATCACAGATCTTTGGTGGCATGGGACAAGAAAAAATGATCTTGCTTGAGAAGGTAGAAGAAAGGAAGGAAAGAAGGAAGGAAGGAAGGAAGGAAGGAAGGAAGGAAGGAAGAAAAGGGAAAAGGAGAGAGGGAGGAAGAAAGGGAAGGGAGAAGAGATGGGAGGAGGGAGGCAGGGAAAGAAGAATGAACTTATTGGTTCAATGAACTTATTGGTTCACATATTCAACTCTAGGAAGGAAGAACAGGGCTTGCTGATCTAGAGATGGTTGCAACAATACTGCAAATTTCCCTTCCTCTCTGTTTCTACTGAGTGTGGCTCCCACGAAGTCCCCTGATGTGGCTAGTATCTGACCTACCATATCTACTTAAAACATCAAAAAGTTACATAGTGAGAAAACCATCTTTTATTCTATAAACATCGTTATCAGCCAAAACCTTCCTCTCATATCCATTTTCTGCTCATTTATTCATTTTGCAGTACTGAGCATCAAACCAAGCCTTTGTCCATGCCATTGAATTGTATCTGCAGCGGTCAAATATTCAAATATTTGTGTGACTCAGCCCTTCGGTTTGTTACACTGATGGATGTTTCTAGGTGTATGTGAATGTAATTCTTTCTTCATGAATATAACTTTTTATACCATCTTGAAATCAAGGTGGATAACTCCTTAAGAAAGAATAATATGAAATTATTATTATTAGCCCTTTATATTTCCATACAAATTTTAAAGTCAACTTGACAGTTTGTGTCAAAATGACTCCTGAATTTTTCATTAGCATTAAATTGAATCTAGAGCTCAATTGGTTATTTATTCCTTTGTTTTGTGTGTGAGTGTGTGGGGGTGTGGGTGGGTTCCAGTGGAGGTCAGAGAACAAATTGTAGAAGTCTGTTGTCTTCTTCTACCACGAGGAAGGGGTGTTTGGGAGCAGAAAAACAAACAAAAAAAATCATGGGGTACAAGCTGACAGCCTGTGTTCTGCAGAGAAAGCTCTCTCTAAAGTTAACCAAACAGCTCTCACAGACCAAAGGCAGTCTTTTATTTACATATCAATTCTGTCATTTACTCCAAGTTCCCCTTAGATTATCCCAGGAATCAGCATCCCATGACCCCAACTCCTTGATTCTTTAAAACAGATAGCAAGCACATTTATTTCTAACATTGCAAATGAATTCAGAGATCTGTCTGCCTTTGTAAGCACAGATAAATAAACTAGCTGGGAGGGACCTGGCTCTAAGATCATCATTCCCACCACAGCTGGGTCTAAACTAGCTCTGTCCCAGCTGACCTTGAACTCAGGAATCTGCCTGCCTTTGTAAGCACAAACAATAAACTTATCTGGGTGGGATCATGCTCTGCAATCATCATTCCCCAAATCTCTTTATCTCCTTCTTGCATAGCTTTCTGACAAGCTGGCTATAGGTCACTGAAATACTTTATAGCTTTTAGTAAATGGTACAACATAGTTAGAGTTTTTGGCAAGTAACTTCTGTGGTTAACTTTTTTTTTTTCTATATAGACAATCATGTCATCTACAAATAGGGACAATTTTATTGTACCTTTTAAATTCATATATGTTGTATTTCTTTTTCTTGCCATATCACACTGGAGAGACCTCCAGTTTGATGACCAATAAAAGTAGTGAATGCAGCAGATTCCCTTACGCCGATTGCCTAAGAATTGCACTGTAAGAAGCAGCAAGTTCTCTCTCTTCTCACATCTGCCATTGGCTCCACAACCACCACCACATGTGAGTGCATCTGGGAGCTTACTGCCAGGAACATGGCATCTAGCCTCGTGATAAAATGTCAAGTGCCAAGACTATCAGAGGAAGAGATAACTCCTTCAATACCCCTTTCAGTGAGACAGTTGCTGGCTACATGTGCCCAGGGCAGTGTTCATAGATCAGAAACCCACAGTCATTGGTGAGTTCACACTGGTACCTATTTGCAGCTTGACCACCCTGAACACATCGGCACAGGCAAGGAAGATGCTGCCAGTAACTACCTACACCACTGGCTTGCAAAGTTTCTAGCTCAAAACACTCTTACATTTGTTCCTTTACACATCATCTTCTCTGGATGTCTTCCCCATTTCTCGTTATCACCTCTTCCCAGAAGTTTACTGTTGGTCTTACCTATTTCCTTCTTCCCCTTTCCCTGGTGAGGTTTGTTAAACTGCTTGGATTTGTGGACTCATGGCTTCAATCAAACTTGGAAATTGTTTAACCATTTATTTTCTTTCTTTCTTTCTTTTTTTTTTTTTTTTTTGGTTTTCTTTTTGTTTGTTTTTTTGATGTGAAAATCTTTATTGGATATTTTATTTACATTTCAGATGACATCTCCTTTCTTCATTTTCTCTCCCTAGAAAACTCCTATCCCATCCCTGCTTCTCCTTTTTGCTTTTATACTATTTTTTTTTAATGTTAATCAAAGGCTTTATAAGTTTGGTAATGCTCAATAATAAGATGCCCATACAATTAAAAGTGTAATTCAATACCCAACCTAGATATATCAACTATCGTTGACTGGCGGAGACACTCAAACATCCACCTCCATGTCCCCCCACTTTTCTTGTCACCTAGCTCCTCCTCTCCTTCTCCTCCTCTCCTTACTCCTCCCACCTTAGATCCTCCTACATATCACCATTCCTGTTAAAATAAAACTTTTCTCTTAAAATACAATTAGAGCATAACTATATCAATTTGGGTCAGTAAGGTACAAGATAGACCTAATACCCAGTCCATCATTTTGTTGACTAAACAGAACCTCTGTCATCCCTCCTAACTAAAAGACTTAGTTCTGAACCTGGCTTTTTTTCTTGACTTTAGAATGAATGTCAGCTGAAAACCATCCTCTCACACCTTTTCTCTCAAAGTAAATAGCCAGGATTGGCTATGAGACTATAAGTCTTCAACCCCATCAGAAATCCAGAATGACTGAGTCAACTAAAATTATGGGAAGCACAAAGCATAGCTTCTAAAACTTAGCCAAATTATAGAGACCGCTGAACACCTGGACAGTCCCTAAACTACAAAACGTTGGAGCATTCGATCTTCAGCCTTCTGGCCCAGGATCATCTGACATACCTTAGTGATGCAGAATTATTAAGGGCTGGTTACTCTGTCTTGGCAGATATAATCAGTCGACTATTCTGCAAGTGCGTCCTTTTCTGGACAGTGATTTGTCTGTAGATGAAAAGAGGCAATTCTTGCCTAGTGGTTAACCATTTGTTTTCTTAAACATTGTATATGATCTTCCTCTTTACTCTTTCAGAGACTCCAATTATAATGCCCCAGGCTACTTGGTAAGTGTCTCACAGACTGTCTTTCCCCTCCCCTTCCCTCCTCTTCCCTCCTTTCATCTTTTCTTTCTTTCTTTCCTTCTTTCTTTCCTCATCTCCCTTTCTTCCTTTTTTCTTTCCTTCTTCTGTCTCCTTTCTTTCCTTCCTCCTTGTCTTTCTTCCTCTCTCCCTTCCTTTTTTCTTTTCTTATTTCTTCTGTCTTCTGTAGTGGGATATTCCCACCTACTCACCCACCCCGGCTAGATTGTATTTATAGTAAAACTAGATGATTGGACAGTATGAGAGGCAGGAGGAGTGAGGAGTTGGGAGGAGAGAAGGAGAGGAAGGGGTGGAAAAAAGGAAGAGGAAGAGGAGGAGGAGAGAAGATGGCTGTGGATGTACACTCGTCTCTAGCAGTTTAGGGTAGTTATAATATCTAAGTTAGATAATTGGGTATCAATTCTAATTGTGTGAGCATCTTGTTAATTGAGCATTTCCAAATATATAGGTTCACTGGATAATCTTTATGCATTAAGAGTCTTCATTCTACCAGGTACCTTGAGAATGGTGGATATTATCAGGGACTCAGCAGAGCTTTGTGGGGGCAGTGTGGTGGATTGGCAGAGCCAGCCACCATGCTGGTATCTCATGGGTCTAGCTGCAGCCTCTGGCTGCTCCTAGTGTAAGTCATGGCAGCGAGAGCTAAGCAGAGCTAAGCAGAGCCCCCGTGCCGATTAGATAGCTGGCTCATGCCTCTAATTTTCTAACTATCTCCCGTTTCAGTCTTCTTTCCTCCCTTCTTCCTCTCTACCTCCCTTCCTTTCTTTCAGTTTTCCCTCCTTTCTCTTTATTCCCTTTCTTCTGCTACTCTTCCTTTCTTTTCTACTTTAGACCTGCTTTTCATTGTTCCCTCTTGTGTCTTGCTGTTCTTCACCAATGCCAAATCTGCCTTTATGTCCCGGTATTTTATTTGTTGTGTTTAGCAGTCCATTTTGCTTTGCTAAGGAAGATATATTACTTGCTACTTCAACACTTAATTTGACCCACTGCAGAAGCACCTCCACCAACTCCCCTTCTTAGTTAAGACAATCAACCGTGTTTACAGACATTACCATGCTTAACAAGGTCAAAGCATTTCTTGAAAAGAATTCAGCCAAGGCTGGGATATTTGCAATGTGTAGACATGGGTCACCCAACTTGCTAGTCTTGTCACCTTAGAAAACTCATGTTAACTTCTGAGTTCACAGATTCCCATCTAGAAATGGTTGTGTAAGAATAAGATTAGCTAGCTGTGTAGGAATTTGCTGAATTTGCAAACAGGTGGAGGAGGTGTGTGGTATCCACAGTCTCTTCTTCAAGCCTCACCACTTGGGAGCTGGCTTTAGTTGTGAGTCAGAGGGAAGATTAACAGTCCCTTTGCCCTCAGAAGGAAGGGCTAAGGAATGTTTTTGGATACTGTGAACCCAGGCCACACATTGCAAGATATAGTGGCTATTCTTGGAACCTTGATGAGATGATGAAGTAGGATATTAAGAGCCCACAGGTGTCAAAGGCCATGTCCCATGTCCCAGAACACCAGAAAGGCTTGCCTCCTGCCTCACTGGATTATGTGCCCACACGTTCCTATATAGTTGGAAATTAAACCACAGAATAGTCTCTCAAAGAAGTTTAATCACCTTAGCTCCACCAGCCTGGTTGCCTACAGAGGATAAGAATCAGGGAATTCTGAGACTGTGTTGGGAGTCTGCTAGCACGGCAAAGCAGAAATAGGAACACACTAGAACATAACTGAGGAAAGACGAAAGGAGTAGGCGTACCCCCAGATACTTCTCTGGGAACAGCTGAGGATAGTGTTCTTCCCAGTCTATACTTAACCCACAGTCTGTCAGACACGAAGACAGAGCTATAAAGAGCAACTGACTACACAACTGGGAGAGAGATGTAGGCTCATGCACAAGAGTGAAGTGTCCTGCTTATCCAGGCAGTGTGAGCAGTGGTGAGAGCGCTGCTACTCAAGTATTTACCAGAACCCTGGATAGTGACCACAGAGAGCAAACCTCAGTGGGCAGACCTCGAGCTTCAGTCTTGTCTAGAACTTCTCCAGCAACACTTTTGGACTGGATGGTTCCTTCTTTGCCTTGTAAAACATTTACTGCTCCCATACATTGACCCACTCCAGTGGCAGCTCCACTAACTTCCCTCCAGAGTTAAGACAATCAACCCTGTTTATAAACATTCCCAAAGGTCTCCAGGACAAACATGGGCAAAATTGTTCCTGAATAAGAAGCACTGATGGAGCCTTCTGCTTTTAAGTCCAAAAGTGGTAACGTCTGTAATGATTTCCAGGGCTAAAAATGCAGAGGTATGTCCAGTAAAACAACAACAACAACAACAACAACAATAATAAATGACACACTAATTTACTTATGTCTGTGAAGCCACAAGGCGTAATTTATGTCCCCCATCCCAAGCATTTAGCCTCTGCTACAGTGTGGTTCATCATACATACTTGAGTCAGAGTCCCAGCTGCTCGGGTCCCAGCTTCATCTGTTATTTGCGTGATGTTGGACAAAGGAATCCTGTCTCTGCAACTCACTGTCTTAGTCCATAATGCAGATTATGGCAGTAGCCAGATCACCATGCCTCTGTTAGGTAGGCATCAGGTTCACCAATGTAGAGGGCTCAGTAACAGCCTGGATGAGGGTGGCGAGCCCTACACCTGGCCAATTCCAGCGTGTCTCAGCTGATGTAGGGAGATGAAAGTGTTTTAAGTGTTCATGTGAGTAGTACCTCTTTTATTTTAAGAATAAGTACCCTACATAATAACTGACTGCCCTGCCACCCAAAATAAAACTGCTGAGAACTTTCAATTTCCCAGGAGCCCATGTGCTCCTCGGGGTTATCACCTGGCCTAACTCCTGGCCAGGCACCCCAACCACCACTTAGCCACTACCATGGCTTTGACCGGTGCAGAACTTTTAGTTATCATGATTCTTAGCTATCACCAGGCTGTCTAGTCTGTGCTGATAACCACTATGATAAAAGGCAAGAACTACAGGGAATGTCAAGGCTGAAGTACAAATTAAGAAGCATACTAGCCCCGTTAATCTGGGACAGAAGAACTGGTCTCTAGAGTCTGGTTAGTTTTGTTTATCAGACTCAAATCCAAATTTGCATATCTAGATGTATCCAAAACATCTCATTGGAGTTAAGAAATAGTACCACCATTATAATGAAGTTGACTTTTGTGTTTTAGGGATGAAGAGACCGTTCATATCTGTGTTTTATTATTTGTCTGAAGTGTTTACAAATAGCATAAAGGCTACCTAGTCAGGGACTATGATTGCTGTGTGTGACAGTCATTTTGACTGATGAACTTGATGAGGTTTAGAATCAACCAAAGACACCCATAGATCAGTCTATAAAGAACTTTCAAGGAAGTTTGACTGAGGGGGAAAGGCCCACCCTGAATTTGAGGGTAACTGCTATCTTAGGAGCTTAGCACAGTTCTAAGCTTTTAGAACTATGAAAAAAAATCTGCTGCTTATGAATACCTTCTGAACTGAATAAAGAAAAGAAGGCAGTAGAGAGCCCCAGCATTCATCTCTCTCTGGTTTCTGACCGAAGATGACACGTTACTGTTGCCTCAAACTCTGCCACCATGCCTGCCCTGCCATAAGGAACCCTCAAACTGTTAACAAAAATACTGCACCAGCTGGGAAAACCCATCTGCTCAGTCCTGTGGAGAAAACTTCTGGCTGACACATCACGCACACACGCCACCACTACCACCTTCACATTTCTGGCAACCCGGGCACATTCAAGAGTGCCCGCTCAGTTTTTGACCATATATGGGCACAATCCCAGCTCCTGCCCCATTCCTTTAGACCAGTGAGCCCATCCAGGAGCAGTGCCTAATAAACTTGTATTTATCTGCTTTTAATCTGGTCTGATTTGGCCTATGTTTACACCACATGCACTCAAGTGGACACACACACACAGAGAGAGAGAGAGAGAGAGAGCGAGAGAGAGAGAGAGCGCCAGCCTATTATACATCTTTCCTCCCTGAGTTGCTTCTTGTCAAGCTGTAGCTATAGCAATGAGAACAGTAACTGATACACTTTCCTACATTCCTCTGACTTTTGGCAATGCTAAGTAAGTAGTTCAAGACTTTGGAAGGATTCACCCCACCTATATCTGAAGTATTCAGGATAAGTCCATAGCCTGGGCACGAACTTTTAGAGGCTTATGCTTCAGATTTAGTTTATGAGACTGGAGAAGATGTTGCTGTAGTCTCCAGGAAGAAAATTACTACAGTTTCTTGTAGACAATAAAATTGAATGAAGAGCCCAGAAACTGTGCAATCGCTATTCAACAACCAGAGAGTCAGCAGTATGAGTGTTTAAGACAGGAGAAGGTGGAGCAGAGGGGAAAGTTGTTGATGGTGCTAAAAAGAACCATAGTCGAGTGGTTTGCATGAACAATGTCTCCCATAGGCTCCGATACTTGAAAATTGATTCCAGGTTGGTGGCACTGTTTGGTGAGGCTTAGGAGGCGCAGCTTTGCTGTAGGAAGTAGGTCACTTTGGGTGAGCTTTGAGTGTTGTCTTTTTCTTCCTGTTCACTCTTTCTGCTTCATCTCACCATTGTGGTTAAGATGTGAGCTCTCAGCTTCCTGTTCCTGCTGTCATGCCTGATGCTTGCTGCCTCCCTCTCTGCCATGATGGACTCTTATCCTAGGAAGGGCCAAAGAAGCCCTTCCTCCTGTAAGGTGCCTTGGTCTTGGTGTTTATCGTAGCAACAGAAAAGTAACTAAGACACAGCAACCTACAGCTTCCATCTCCAGTTAATCAAAGCTATGTCGCATTATGGTTTTGCTACCCAATTCTTAATATAATATTATTTAAATATCTCTAGTTCTTCTCATTGCTTAGAAATAGCTCAAAATACAAACAAACAAACAAACTACTTGAAACAACTGTAACCAGCCAGAATAATGGTATGCTACACTCCTGACCCTCAGTGTTGTGGGGTTAGTGGCAAGGTTTTGAGGAATCAATTAGGTCTTGAAGGTATCAAGGTATCAATTAGGTATAGCCTTCATAAATTAGATTATTGTTCTTATAAAAGGGGCTGCAGGGAGCTTTCTCACCCTTTCTGTCATGTGTGTTGTAGGTAGAAGGCATTTTCTATGAAACAAGAGGTGGATCTCAGCAGCTGGTACCTTGATCTGGGAACTCTAAGCTTTTAGAACTATGAAAAGTAAATTTCTGTTGCTTATAAACCACCTTTTTATAGTACTCTGTTATGGCAGTCACAACGACTGAGACTGAATTCCTATTTTTCTAACACTTCTGCTTTTAGCCCAAATGGAGCAACAGGAGCAAATGTATCTTTCTATCTTTCCCACCTGCACCAAGGAAAACAAACAAACAAAGCAAAACACCTGCTACAACAGTATTTAAAGCATCATTCATCTAGGACTGGGAGGTGACTTAGAGAAAAAGGTGTTACTGGGAGCTAGTCCACCTGCAACGAAGTTCCTGAAATAAGGACTCTGAGACTTAATATTTCATGAATAAATGCCTAGGCCGAAACCTCTGGCTTGTTCCCTGACTGGCTGATAACTTAATTACCATTTATTCTATCCTAAGTCCCACCATGTGGTTAGTAACCTCCCTTCAGGTTTATGCATCTATCCCTATCAGCGTTTGGGTGAGTCCCTTGTGCTTGACTATTTCCCAGAATCTATCTCTCTCTGCTGAATGTCCCACCTTCTTAATCTTGCCTCAGATCACTGGTCAGATGTTGTTTGTTTGTTTGTTTGTTTGTTTGTTTTTTGACAGACAAGTGTTGCTTCCATTCAGTACAAGAGATTCTCTCTACATAATGGCGCTTGCTGCTAAACCCAAGGACATGAGTTTTATCCCCAGGATCCACACTGTGGAAGGAGAGAATCAACTCCAATAAGGTGGTCTCTGATCTCCACATTTTCCTGAAGAGAGCGTCTGGGAATCGGATGATAGGGGTAGAGTCCCTGTGTTATGATAGAGCAGAGAGTCCAAGAAGATGAGAAAGCTTAAGTTCATAAGTACAGAGTATCACAAAGATGGCCACCAGGGCTGGAGAGACGGCTCAGCAGTGATGAGCATTTGCTACTCTTGCAGAGGACTGGGATTCAGTTCCTAGCACATATACAGCTCATAACCAAGCAACTTCATTCCAGGGGATCCAAGGCCTTCTGACCTTTGATGGGTACCAAACAGGTATATGGTGGCATAGACACACATGTAGGCAAAATACTCACGCAAATAAAATAAAAGTTTAAAAAATGAATAAAAACATCATAAGATTGCTACCTGAGACATTCTTGAAGATATGCTGAGACTCACCCTGAAACATGGAGTCAAGTCCTTGAGCCCATGTGCTTATTTTAAAGGAGATTAATCGAGATGAAGAAAGAATGATTGAAAGGGCATGCGGGAGGGTCATGAAGCAGAGATCACGCAGAGCCAGCCAGGGGCTTAGACTTTCAGAGATGAAAGCCATAACGCCCAAGGTGAAAAACGCACTCGATGGTGATAACAACAGATGAAGGGGAAAGATTAGTGAACAACTTCGAGACTCGGAAAGAACACAGCAATATAGCAAAAAGTCAGCTTCAGCATTTCCTGGCTTCCCCAGAAAAAAAATGTTTTTCAGAGACAACAGCAAAATAAAAATATCACTGATAGATAGTAATGAACAGAGGAGAGGGTCCAGTGGTTAACAATATATTCTGCTCTGGCTATGGACTAAGTCTAGTTCCCAGCACTCATGCTGGGTAGTTCACAAGCACCACCTCTCACTCATCTCTAAAGGATCTGGTACTTCTGGCATTCCCAGGCCCTGTACTCCCATGCACGTACCCCACCACATAATTAAAATACTAAGAATAATAAAAAAAAAGTAATAAATGGCACCTGGACAAAAATCCTGAAAATAAGGTAGCAGAGCAGAAATTCAAACAAGTAGCTGAGGCATATGAGGTGTTATCGGATGTTAAAAACGGGGACAAATATGACAAATACAGCAAAGACGGATTAAATGGTGCTGGAGGAGAAGGTGGAAGTCATTTTGACAGTCAGTTTGAGTTTGGCTTCACATTCCAGAGCCCAGATGATGTCTTCAGGGAATTTTTTTTGGTGGAAGGAACCCATTTTCATTTGAGTCCTCTGAAGACCCATTTGATGACATTTTTGGAAACCAACGGGGTCCCTGAGGAAGTACAAGCCGAGGTGCTGGCTCCTTCTTTTGGAGGTGGATTTCTTGCTTTTGATGCAGGCTTTACTCCATTCAGGTCACTAGGTCATGGGGGTGGGTGTCTCACTTCACTCTCTTCAGCATCATTTGTTGGCAGTGGAGTGGGCAACCTCAAATCAGTATCAACGTCAACTGAGATAGCTAATGGCAAAAAAGTCACTACAAAGAGAATTGTGGTCAAGAAAGACTAGAAGTTGACGAGGATGGACAGTTGATGTCCTTGACGATAAACGGCGAGGAGCATCTGCTGTGCTTGGGTAACAAGTAATTCAACACACGCATTTAACAGAAATGCTAAACCATAGCCAGCACCATCTGAGGAATAACAGGAATGATTTTTTTGTGTGTGTGTGTGTGAAGATTTTAAACAAACTCGACGTTCTATATAACTGTACATAATTCAAAATATGTATGTATAAAGCAGCTCATCAGAGCACCTATTTGTTGTAGATGTTTGAGTTTGTTGTTGGGATCACAAAATAGGACTTTTTTTGTCTTTAAAATTGTTGTAACCTCTGAATGCACTTTGCTTGACACAAATGTAATCTGAGGTGAGCTCTGTGACGCTTGAGTCGTGCTAGACATTGGTCTTTAACATCAGCATGGATCTGCTTTCCATTGTGATGAAACGCCAGTGAGTAGCATCAGCCTGCTGCGAAGTTAACATTGCCAGATGAAACTTCGACAGAAATATTTGAATTTTACCTCCAGTACTTAGTGATGAAAGCCATTACTGCATCAATGGTAATACATTTCTGGTTTGGTGTAAATTAAGAATGTTTTCTCTTGTGCATGGATTGTGCTGGCAACCTCATCAGTTTAACTATTGTTTAAATAGTAATGGTAAGCTTAGGTTTTAAAAAAGCTGGCAATTTGGGTTTTTGCTGGTAATTTGGTAATTTGCTTTAAAAGAAAAAAGAAAAACATGCGAATGTGTTTGGTGAATTCTTTCATGAAAAAAGGTGAAAGAATTGTCACCAATGGACCGTACCACACGAATGTAAAGGTCAAGGTCCTGCTGTGAGAGGAGAGTGACACCCATGGCCAATCAAAATACTACAGGCCAGTGTTCTTCAAGGACAAATGGGGAAAAGTGTAGTGAATAGAATAAAAAACAAAACCCTATAGAGATGCAGAGATCTAAGGTCTATCTACCTTCTAAAAGCCAATCAGTTTGGTATCTAAGCAAATCAACAAGGTAGAGAAAAAAGCCATCTGAACTACCTTGGTGGACACACACACAAAAAATTATCAGACAAAATTCAATACCTATCTCCAGCCATTGGGAAAAGAATGAACTCAAGCTAGTAAAAGAATTTTATTAGAACAAAGCCTACAGCTACCATCACACTCAACAGAACAGACTGAACGTCTCCAAAGATGAGGACAAAGCTGGGCTGCCTATGTCCTTCCCCGTGTCCTCAGCATTGACTGGGGACTCCAGGCAATGCAGCAGGCAAGGAAAATAAAGCAAAGGGTGCCACAGATCTCCCAGAAAGAAACCAGAGGCTCCTTCCTATATAAAAACGGTATGGTTATTTACGGACCCAGTAGAGTCCAAAAAGAGTTTCTAGAACAAGTGAGTTCAGCAAGTTTTGATATGCAAACATCAATTGTATTTCTGTATACTATCGACAAAAAATATGGAAATGGGATTTTACACATGTATTGTTTTAATAGGATGGAAAAATATTAAATACATGTGGATCAATGTGGCAAGAGAGGAAAGCCTGTACAGTAGAAACCATAGAACACTGCTGAATGTGAGATGTCCTTGGAGGCACGCCTCCTTCTCATCCTTCTGAGGACTCACTGTGCACATGCTGCTGCCCCTGGAACTGACTTACTGATTCAGCACAAGGCCGTCAAAAGTCCCAGCACAAGTCTACTTAGGTATTGCCTGGATTCCATGAAACAAACAGCAAGTGCAGGAGAACAGTGACACTTGGCGTACACACTTGGGAGGTGGGGTTGTGTGTCCTACAAAGGGCCGGGGACCCTGGCCACCCACATGCTCTTCTCCACTCACACCTACTCCCAGGAATGTGTTCCCTGTCTTAATAAACTGTCTCTCTTTTTCTCTTTTTAAAATGACAATGAATGAAGCTTAACAAAAAAGAAACAAAAACTAGGAGTTTTTTTTTTTTAAAGTTCATAAGTTAATTTTGAAGTTCACAGGGAAATGCAAAATAACAAAGACAGAAAACAAACACAAAACAAAATACCCTGAAACAAAAGTTGGGGGCAATTGCGCCTGCGTTTGCTTTCAAAGCTACAGATTTTGAGGCTGCTCTGTTAACATTTAAAGAGACGTATTGATCCAAGCAACAAATAGAGAGCCGGGCCTGCACAGGCCCAGAAAACTGCATTTTGACAAAGGAGCAGTAGAGATAAACTGTCATGCCCAGAGGTGGTACAAAACCTGTTGGAATATCCACAAGCAAATAATAATAAAACCATGTCAGCATTCTGCACTGACTTAATAGGGACAGCAGATCTGAGTGGTACGCTCTTAGTAGCTCTGTGTAAGAAAATAATCCCAAATCTCTACTGCAGGCAACAGATTAAAAAAATAAACCCTAACTGATTATGTTGCTATCACACAATTTTTAGTTAGCAATAAAGTAATGAATGACTAGCATATGCAACTGCCTGACTGAATCTCAAAATAATTACAGTGCGAGAAAAAAGAATGCCAATTAGAAAAATAAAGACCAAAATGTGTCCTCCTTTATAGGAAATTGCACCAAATGTGAGCTAACTCATAGTTACATCAACAAAAAGACAAGAAGGAAGTAGAGGAGGAGCGGAGAATGGAAGAGTCAGTCTGTGGGTGACACCCATAGTGATGATGGCTTTCTGGATGTATGCAGGTCACAGTGCCTCAAATTCCTTATTTCATTCCATTTATTTACTTATGTGTGTGGATTCATGTGTGCCACAGCACCAATATGGAGGACAGAGGTCAACTTGTGGATGTCAGTTCTCTTTTTTCAACCATGTAGGCTCCAAGGATCGAACTCGGGCCATCAGCCTTGGTGGCAGGTGCCTTTATCTGCTGAGTCATCTCCCTTGCCAATCAAATTTTATACTTTAGTTATTCGAAATTTTCTGTTGTATCTTAGTTACTTTTCTATTGCTGTGAGGAGACATCATGACCAAAAGCAACTTATAAAAGAAAGGATTTAATCTAGAGCTTGTTTATAGGTTCAAAGGGTGAGTCCATGACCATCATAGGGAGAGAATGGCAGCAGACAGGCAGGCATGCTGCTGGAGTAGTAGCTGAGAGCTCAGGCAGAGAGAGAGAGAGAGAGAGAGAGAGAGAGAGAGAGAGAGAGAGAGAGAGAAAGAGAGAGAGAGAGAGAGAGAGAGAGAGAGGGAGACTGGAACTGACATGAGCTTTCTGGAACTGACATGAGCTTTTGAAGCCCACTTCCAGGGATATTCTTCCTCCAACAAGACCACACCTGCTAATCCTTCCTAAAACAGTTCCACCAACAGGGGACCAAGCATTCAAACATATGAGCCAATAGGGCCATTCTAATCCAGACACCACATACAAGATATAATTTTTAAAAGAAAAAAAATCTTTATATCTGATGTGTGTTTGTTTAGCCAATGCGCTATGTAAGCGTTTGTTGACAGAGTTACCTTTCTCTTGCATAATTACTTTAATAAATATAAACAGAACTAATGATTTGTAAACCAGGAAACTGAACTCATCTGTAATCTGTTTGCAGTGATTATGAATGATGTGAAAATAAACACAAGGGGCTGGACTGGTGAGAGCTCAGTGGAAGGCTCTTGCTGCCAAGCCTGATGACCTGAGTTCAACTCTCAAGGTTTCCTCTGACCTCCACATGTGTGCTGTGGCACACGCATCCACTCACAAATATACTCACACTTATAGAATACACGCAAATTAAAACAATAGACATAACAGAGTCTGGAATAATGAATTTATCCAAAACAATTTGAGACTCCTTCTTTTTAAATGTGTTACACAAGAAGGGGAAGATTGCCAGGTATGGTGGCGCAAACCTTTAATCCCAGCACTCAGGAGGCAGAGGCTGGAGGATCTCCATGAGTTCCAAGCTGTGGGGCAGTGGACCAGACAGAAAACTTGGTAAGACCAAACAGATTCAGGAACCCTGGCAATTCTCATAATTGAGAATGGTAGGTGTTTTAATCTACTCCCAACTAGGTTCCTGTCTTAGAACACATGACCATGACACCCCATTAAGAGGACTGTGACAATCAGTCATGTAAGGACAGTACCTGAAGTCCTTCCACATGCAGATGGGGCATCCCTAACATCCCAGACCAAGCCAATAGAAAGCATCTGCCTCTAGATCCCAACGCACCTCCAAATGTTTATAAGGTCCTATCCACAAGGAACAACATACATGAGTTATTTCACCAAAGATCATCTGAGAGTGCCTGTCTTTTTGAGTTGTAACAGTTCACGGGAGAGCTTTCTCTTCTGAAACATTGCTGGACCTCAACCCAGCCTAACCAGCCAGGTGCGTGAGCTTGACCTCAGCCACTTCCTGCTCAGTAGCCCTGACCTTGGCCTCTAGCTGTCCGCTGCATCTAGGGCAGAGGCACCGTGGAAGAGGCCTAGCAGCCTGCCTTGTTCCTGCTTCCCCTTGGAGAACTGTAACTCTTTGGTCATTCTGGCCATGCCTGAAACCGGGGGTGGGGAGACACTTTTCACTCCTGCCATGCAAAGGATTCCCCCACTGGCTGTGCCCTGGTATTCAGATCTGTGTAGATCAAACCAGACCAGCCTGGTCTAAATATCCAGGTCAGCCAAGACTACATAGAGAGATCTAGTCTCAAAAAGAAGAAAGGGGACAACTTTTCTCTTACATTCCTAAGGGCAGATGTAGAGAGTCTGTGTGACTACAATAAGGAAAGTCTAACAGTCAAGATGATGTGGCAATAAGGTGGGAAGTATCTAGCCCAGAGAAACATACATCTAATCTCCATCCAAAATGGAGACCAAGATGATCATGAATGAACAAGAGCCTGCTCAGCTACTCTGTGCTCAATTAAACTGGCCTCTTGTGCCTGGACCAGGCAGTGGGGCTGGGTAAAGATACCCTTATTCTTACAAACAGCTGAGGCTTGGATATGCTGCCCTTCCTCACTGGAGGAGCCCTCTGCATCCGTTCCCCATGGCAACTGGAACACATCCTCACATACATAATGATTAAGACAGCACACATACATAATCTTACAGTTAAAGTCCAAAATGGCTCACCAAGGTGGCATTCTTCCTTGGAGGCTTTGGAAGAGCCTTGACTTGCTTTCTGCAACTCTTAGAGAGGTCTCAGTCCTGTGGTCCCTCATCATTCCCAACTCTGCTCCTGCCCCTCACATCTCTTCTGGGCTGACTCACCTGATTCTCTTTCATAAAAACCCCTCCTGGTAATGTGGGTCACCAGGGCTCTCCAGGCTGGGTTTGATCTCCTTATCTCAGGATTAACTCAGCCATATCTGCAAAGTCCCTTTGGCCCTGGAATGGAACAGTTCATGGGTCTGTGTATTGAAACTGTGGAGTCTTGTGGGAGGGAGCCTCACTTAACTGCCTGCATCTGGACACTTCGAGATCACTTCTTTGACATCTTTTTGTCCTCTCTGCTGCTCCTCTGACTTCACAACAAACAGTAATCTCCCCACTTGTTCTTGTCTACATCTTCCTAAGAACTAAGTTTGTTCCTTCTGTCCTTCTGACCTCCCTCCTTCTGTTCCTCCTTCCACTCGCCTTCCTCTTTTGTTTCATTTCTTATTTCTCCCATTAAAGCACCTGTTTTCTCTTATTCTCCTGCCTTGTAAATTCTATGTAATTTGAACTTCTCCCTTCTTTGGAGACCAGGCAGGCTGCCCTCCTTATGCAGACTATTCAGAAGGGATAACAGATAAAGATAGTAGAGCCTGCTCCTAGTGTCTGAGCCTCACAGCTGCATGACAACAAGCTGATTAACTGATCTTACTAGCCTCAGTTTTTTCACCTGTGAAATAGGAGACTTGATACTGAGTTCCACGTATTTGAAATGCAACAGTGTGGAAGTGTAATGAGCCCAGTGGCTGCTCCATAGCAAAGTCAGGAAGCATGAGCCCCTTTGATGGATTGTTTAATGTCAACATGGCAGAACCTTGGTTGAGAAAATGCCTTCAGAATATCAGGTTGTAAGCAAACATTTAAGGCATTTTCTTAGTGCTTGATGTGGGAGCCCTCCTCTCACTCCTTCCTGCAACCTATTGTGACTGGTGCCATTTCTGGCCTGTTAGTCCAGGGTTCTATAAGAAGGCCAGCTGAGCAAGCAACTAAGCAGCCCTCTGCCACGGCCTCTGCGTCAGCTCCTCCCTCTCGGTTCCTGTCCTGTTTGAGTTTCTGCCCTGACTGACATCAGTGATGAACTACACTAAGGAAGAGTAACTGAGATAAACCCTCTTCTCCCTAAGCTGCTTTTGGCCATGATGCTTCTTCATAGTAATAATTCCAATTATAACAGCTTCTTCCTCTTCCCTGTACTCCCAACGATGAGAGAGTGTATTTGGTTGAGTATAAAAAGCCAGAGTCATGGGGCAGTCTCCATGTGGGCAGCCAGTTATATCTGTAGAAACTCTAGGCTTGTGTGAGTGACACAAGACGTCAGAGAAAGCTGGTGGAGGACAGGGACAAGAGTTCCCCAGCTGGGTTCAAATCCTGCCTCTGCCAGTACTAGCCACATGGTCTCTAACTATGTCCATAATCTCTCTGTCCTTAGTTTGCCCATCTGTTAACTGGAAGGAGTAAAATTATTAGCTTCATGAAGTTGTTAAAAGGAATAAATTTGCAGTGCTTTTGAAAGGCCAGTCACAAAGTAACTGCACAATGCTACTTAATATATTGTTACCGAGCTCTGCTCTGGGCCCAGGCTCCTGAATGCTGGTAACAGATGGTTTCCTCATCCAGTAACCTTCAGGCCTATCTAAGAGGATGGTAACTCCAGTGGGAAGGATGATGTTTCCAAGGAGAAGTGCCACCAACCAGAAAGCGAACTGCAGCCCCAGTCTAGACTGACACCCTCCTCAAGGAAGTGACATTTGCTAAAAAGCAGGGTTCAGATCACTAGTGGAGCCTTGGGGCTTGTGAGCCTAATGTTGCTCTCTGTGTGTTTGATTCCATTCGGAAGTTTCCAGATGCTGGGAAGGTCGAAAGGTTCCTAAGGGGCACCAGACATTCAGAGTTCTGAGGAAAGAAAGCCTTGGGGCAGCTACCACACCTGTGCTAGCCAAGTCATGTTGCGTGGGGATTGGGACACCAGCATCTGCTCTCCCCTAGGGCAGCAAGGAGGTGCTGCAACCAGGCCAAAGCAGAACAGGGGATTCAAAGGCTTACACAGAGAAAGATGCCATATTCGGCTTGTCCACTGGGTGGAGTATTTTAGTCAAAGGAGAGTGCTGTGGAGGCAGTCACCTTAGGGACTTCATGGAGCAGAGGCAAGCTTGGGCATGTTCTGAGTCCTGCCTCTCATTTCCTCAAGCCCAGCCCAGCCTTGGAGAGGCTCGAGGCCTATCCTCCTCTGAGGAACTCAGAACCAATGAAAAAACTTGAAAACCAGAAAAGGGCTAAAATCTGACTCTATTTTTCACACGGAAATCTGAGAGCCAAGGATGGGAAAGGAAAGCTGACCTATGCCTTTGCACAAAGGTATGACCTTTAATGTAGATGAGAATGTGTGTGTTTCAAAGGACAAGACCATAGGAACAAGGAAAGTAATGTTGGGGGAGGGGCAGCGAGGTCCTTACGGCCTGAGAGCCTGCAGGTGGAGAGTGCGCCCAGTCCATGGGCTCCCTGGGCTCTTCTCTCAACCTAATCCCCTTTCTACTTCAGCTTTCAGCTCTGACAGTGTCTATTCTCAGTATGTAACTGCCCTTGCAGGAAGGAAATCTAGAGAGACACTCATGTACCTTCTAACCTTTGGCTACCAGACTATTGAAACAACGGACCTCAAGAAACTGGAATTTCCATGGCAATCTAGTACTGGGGTTTGGGAAAAGGTTAACGTTGTCTGAGGGAAGACTTATGTCCCAGGAGTTCACACCAGTCTGACAATTCTGGTCAGATCACTTCTCAGGAGAGACTGGAGACAGACAACGGTGATCAGTGTCAAACAGGAACCTCTCACCTTGACCAGGATTGCTTGGTCACACAGCTCTTGGCCTCCCTTTAAACCTACACCTCAGGCCAGAACCCCAGGGATGCACAAGACAGTTCCTGGACCCACTTACTTGCTTCTCTTCTGGTGTGGCCATATTGAATAAATCTCCTTTTTCTGTTTTTCACTATTGTTTCTTTAATTGGCAGATTGAGGACAAGTGACCACAGGCTGCCTCTTCTTCCTCTTCCTCTTCCTCCTCCTCCTTCTCCCCTTTCTCTTCCTCTTCTTCCACTTCTTCTTTGAGAAAGAGTCCCGATGGCCTAGAACTCGTCATATAGACCAGGTTGGTCTTGAAGCTGCGATGATACTTCTGCTCCTGCCTCCCTCAACTGCGTCCTTCCATTAGCTAGCCAGTGGCCATCATTTTTCTTTTGTCTTTCTCAACTGTTCTTGAGAGCATATTTCCATGTGGCATACTGCATGATGTAAGTGCATAGGCTTGCTCTTCCCTACCCCAAGATACAAATTCACGAATCCAGATATACAGTGTGTCTATTCCCTACACGTAAAAGATAGCTGGTAGAAGATGTTTAAGAAAAATCTGTGTAATTGACCAGTAAAGAAAACACCTCGACTTTGAGTCCCAGTTTACGCATGAAGTGGATTACAGTGGAGGTCAACCTGAGTCGTGTTCTTGAAATGGTCTGGACACCTTTCAAGACAGAACAAGTGGGAAGGGATGAGGTTGGGGGATTCTAGATGTGCCCACTCACAGAGATAAGAAATAGAAATCATCAGAAAGCCACGGGCTTGTATTACTATGTGACAACAAACATTTGTCTGTATTTGTTTGTTTATTTATTTATTCTTTCTTGTTCAAAATCAAACACAACAAAACTGAAAACGCCCACCAATTGCATACATAACCAACCCCACCCACACAGACCTACAGTGTGCTACACAGCGGTTTGGACAGCACTGATGGGGACTGAAAGCTGACTTGAGCATGCAGGTTGATCTAGACATGGATGCAACATTCATGTTTATAAAATATGTAAGGCTGGTGAAGAATAAAGCAAGAAGAGACACCAGGAAAACAAGGAGGTAAGGCCGCTGCAGTGGAACGACAGCCAGGAAAATGTGCTTCTCCCTACAAGGTGGACACGGGTTCACCCTCCCCACTTCTACCCACTCATGGGTACCCACGGACTCCCCATATTGGAGGTGTGTCAGAGACTGTGCGCCTACCCTCTGGTGCACCTACAGGCCCCTCAGAGAGTTTTCCACTGACAGGCGCTCCTCACTGGAGCTGTCAACAGAAGCCAGACTTGAAGGCTCTAGTCTATTAAAGACTAACTGTTTTCCCTCTACCCTTGCGAGCTTGTAATAAGCTGGGCAGAGTTAAAAACATTCTAGAGACTCATTTATTTCTCAGTCTGTAAAACAATGGACCCCAAAGACATGGAAATTTTTTCAGAAATCTCAGGCTAGGAGAAAGGGAGGCCAACAGCCTGAGAGGGAACTTGTCTCTCATGAAATCATCACAACATTCCAACACTTGTTAGACCACCTTACAGGATGAGCGTGAAGCCCAGACAATGGTGTGCCAAGGATGGGTGGGACCACACAGGAAGGGCTTCAGTACCTATCCCCACATGACTTTTCTTGTTTGTTATATCTTTTCAAATACAACACTGTCGCCCACATTTAAAGGTTACACCCTCGTGGCAAAGGGTACCCCGAGACCACTTAGGTGGCATATCCTTGGCCCCCTATTTAAGTTTCAATCTCACTTCAAACCCTGAACATGGACTTGAAGGGGTCACTGTATCTCTTTGTTCCTCTTCCTCGTGTGTATACATCGACTAAACCCGTTTTCTGCTCTCCACTATTAATTTGACTCTTTTAATTGGTTTACTGAGAATAGGTATTAGATCTAACTTGGGGCACAAAATATGATGCCCAAGTCTGATAGCAAGTGAATATTAAACGCAAAGACCCTGGTTTTTGCGTTTCAAAGGTTTCAAAGAGGTGGGGGGATGGAGTAGAGAGAAATGAAACAGAAAGGGAAAAAGAGACAGTTCTGTATTGAGAAAAGTAGAACGACTTCTAAATAAAGGTAACCCAGTGAGATTCAGACAACTGGGAAGAGTTTGCAAAGCTGACCTCAAAAGACAAGACACCTGCACCCCACCCCACCCACCTCATCCTCACCTCACCCCACAACCCCACACCTTCACCTCACCCTCGCCTCACCCCACCTCATTCACCACCCCCACCCTATATCTTTATTTTCTAAGGAAGGAGGAATTCTGCAGGCTTGTCAAGGACTATTGCTCAGGACTCTCCATTTGGACAGCCCCTGGGAGGACAGTGCCCCTGGGAGGACAGGGCTCCGTCAGGATCATTAGTGCTGGACTCACCAGGACCATGCTTGACTGTCAATGAAAATGAAAGGTGACCAGAGCTTTCGTGGCAGCAGACGGCCTCAACAATCAGACAGGGCACTGGGGTTAACTTTTTCTTCCAGCCTCTGGGAAAGGTGCTGGTGACTGTCTTTCTAGTACAAAGAAGATAAACCTTGGCCAAACCTGTAAGTGCCACTATCTCCTCTGAAGAGCACACAGATGGAACCATTATCTGACCAGAAGTACCAAAGAGCTACCTGAGGGGTACTGGCAGGGGATCTGCTGAGTGAGAAGCCACACAGCCCAGAGACCTGGCTTTAGAGTACGGCGGCTTTGAGAACTCTGATTCCCAGACACACCCATGGTATAGCGTCCCGTCTCAGTCAACTTATCTGAATAGTGCACAGGAATCCGGTCTACGCAGTGACTGGCTGACCTCATGGAGAGAGTAGACAGGCCAGGCTTCACACATGATATTAGAAACGGACAGATTAATATAACCCATGTCCCACCCACTCCAGTGAGAAGGCGTCACATAGAACCTCTACTATTTTTTGAGGGCTTGCTTTGTGCCAGGCTCTTTCCTCTGTGAGCTCTAAACACCAGGGTTACACAATTTCTCACCTTAAACAATCGGGATCTGGGACTCAGAGAAACTGAATGATCCTCCAGAGTCTGCCAGCCACTAAAAAGGGAGAGTGGAGATTGCAACTCTGGTCTGCTCCAGCTCAAACTGCCTATCACCCTGTTGCTAATCAAAGAGCAAAACAGTGTCTTAAGAGTTAATGAGGGTGGGGGTGGGGTAGGATGTGGGATGGGGACAGGACATTGGCAGAGACCCCAGGGATGTTCCTGTGGGAACCAGTAAACTTTAAAAATTGACTTTAAAGTGGATCACCAGCTCCCCTGCCTCTCACAGCCCTCAGTTACGAGAACTGAATAGAAAGCGACTTGGAAGTGCCACAAGTCCTTTGTATGCCGGGTTAGTAGGAAAGCGTGTTTCTATGTCCCTGACCAGCAAGGACATGTGGACATAGTGCTGCCAGCACTGGGCTTCCAAGAAGACCTAGAAAGGCATGTGGAGAGCTTGCTTACCCTCTTGGAACAGTGCAGCTGGGGGAAGAGGCTGCACGGCTGTCCTGGAACTGAGCAATGCAATGTCTAAGTGGGATTTTTGATGCTCTAAGCATTCTGTGTTCTTATTGGCTTCATCACCCCTTCTTGTTCTCCCTTCTCACTCACCCCCATGAGTTTCCTTCTCTTCTTTGACCTTTGGTTCTCCTTTATTTCACTTGCATACAGTTCCTCCAGACCCCTCTGCCTGCTGCCCTCCCACCACTGACACACTGTGTGGACAAATCCCTCAACGTGTCATATCTGACTTTTTTTTTTTAAGAAAAATTATTATTCATTGCATGATTTATTTTTAGCCCGAAACAACTGCATCCTAAAAATGGAGTTCTTAATGAGACAGAGGCTGGGACAGCTATGCAAGGTATCTAGGGCTTGGCCTCCCAGCCTGTGCCTGGCTCTTGCTCTGTGCGCATGTGTGTATTAAGCCTCCAGCTTGTTCTGAGCCCACAACTACACAGCTGCAGGACCAAGGAGGGGAGAGCCGCCTCTTTGTTCCCTAACCAAGCTTAGCAACATCTCCGAGAACCTTTCATCCTGTCTTCCATGAGCTCTGTTCTAGGGACTGAGAAACAAGACTTTTCCCAAATGAAGAGGATTTCCCTGCTCTTGTTGGGGTTTTATCTGCTATCCTTTAGCGGGGCAGAAGAGGGGCTGAACTTCCCCACATACGATGGAAAAGATCGAGTGGTCAGCCTTTCTGAGAAGAGCTTCAAGCAGATGTTGAAGAGATATGATTTGCTCTGTCTCTACTACCACGAACCTGTGTCTTCAGACAAGGTCGCACAAAAACAGTTCCAACTGAAGGAGATTGTACTGGAGGTAAGAGAGCCGGCAGCAGCCACCTGTCTGAGTGAGCATTCGTGCCACTGTGGCTTTCACAGGAATGTGGGCACAAGGGCACGGAGAGTATTGCAGAGGTCTCACGCGGGGTATCCTCACATAAACACAATTTTTCTTTCCTGCAGAAGTGGGCTGTGGGGCAAACTCTTAAGATGGAAGGGAGTGGGGGTGCACATTGACTCTTCTTTATCCAGGGAGCAGGGCGACCATTGCTCAGGACCAATAGCTGAGGCTTGCCCATGCAGAATCAGTGCAAGGCAGAATGGGGGCCTTAGAGCCAAGCTCCAGACAGTTGATCTAAATTTCTTCTTTCACAAGTTCTGATTTGTCAGGGGTTCTTGTCCCACCTGTCCCTTTTGTTGTTGTTGTTTAGAATACTCCATCTATTGTTAAAACCACTGGCTTAAAGGAAACTGGGGGGTTTCCTGTGCGTCCCTTCAGTGCCAGCCTCCCATGCTCTTTCCCATGCTCTCCCTTGAATCCTAAAGAAGCCAGGGTCCTTTGACCTTGCCTCTGCTCTTGATCAAAGGGAGAGTGACCATGTCATTTTCCCAGTCAACTTTAGAGTGTGGGTGTGTGCTCTTCTGGCCTGTGTATTCTTTAACAGACAGGATTTTTTTTTCTCTCAGAAAGTTTTTTACATGAGTTTCGAGCCCACACTGAAGTAATTTCTTATTTTATCTGTATTACACGGCCTGTTTGTCATCTGGCACCGGGAGTGGGGGCATTTCTAATCCTTTGCAAGTGCCACAGAAAGACTCTGCATCTCCTCCTGGACAGCTAAAGGCTACTGACACTTCAAGAACACCCATGCTGCCAAGATTCCTTCCCAGTCCCATGGCCAGCTCAGCACACAGCTACAGGACTGTGTGAGAATTAGCCAGGCAGTACTTCCAGGACACTCAGGCTAATCGAATAACTCGATTAGCAAACTCACCATAGAAAAAAACAGGGAGATTTAAAGTCTCAAAAAATGACTATAATAAAATCCAACAAACTACCCAAATATATCAAAGTCACGTTAAAAGAGGGAAAATGCATGTCATAATCAAAATGTCCCCTAACCAGCTGAGAGTGCTAATGTTTAAAAGTATCTCCAGAGCCATCTTGTTCTCCCCAGGCTCTATCTACCCTGGGGCAAGGGTGGCAGTTTTGTCCCTTTCTCCACCAAGGTAGAGAAGCGCTGAGCCCTGGAGGCAAGTCTCAGGAGCAGGAAGGAGGCCTGGACTCCCTGGGTGGGGGGGGGGGGGGGGAAGGGTGAACCTTTGTGGGGACACCTGTCTGATTTTCATAACACAGAACAAAAATGGCCTTGGAAATACTGTTGGCACCAAGAGAAGTTGATGTGGGCCCCTAAGTTTTCTTCTTAGTCAAAACTACTGTTTGTTCTAGGTTTTTCTCCTGTATTTCAAACTTAAACTTAGAAAGAGGTTCTTCTAGCCCTGGAGGCTGTGGCTATTCACTGCAGATGGGACAGTGTAGTCTCAGTCATGATTCTGGGGAGCTCTGGAGAGCCCAGATTCCTGTCCATCTAGTGGCTTAGGAACATAGCTTCCCACGTCTCATTCTGTTAATCCTGCTTGAACTAGATCACACAGGCATTCACAGCACCAAAACACAGGCTTCATGGGGTGATACTACTACTGGGGGATACTTGGATTTCTTAAGAAATCGATTTCCATTTTCAGACAGTTCTCACAGTTTAAGAGCCGAGCCTGACCTATGAACATCTCACCTTTCCATTCCCAGTGGAAAAAAACAGCTGCAGAATAAATGATTCAGGACAGGAGTGAGGAGCTCTTAGCTTATCACACGAGGGTACCACAGTCTGTTAAAACTCCACATTCACACGGGCATACATGCGTATCTTATCTGTTGTTCTTAGGGAAGCCACAAAAAATAAGGCCCAGAAAAAGCCCCACTGGGCACAGCCTGGAGAGGGGCCCTGGAGTACTAACTACTACATGCTGTGGATACAGAGTAACTGAAACACTCGGGTGGCTCACAGATTACTTAAAAGGTATAACACGTAACAACTGAGGGACAAGTAGGTACCGACCCTCATCTCCGGAGGTGCATTTCAAGGTCCCCAGTGGAAGTCAGAGTCTGTCTGTGATAATGTGTCAAAACAGGTCCTGTGTCTTTGGACTTGGCAATTTTCTGGCCTTGCCTCCTGAGTTCTGGGGTCACAGATAATTTGCCATCTTTATAGTATGTTTTCCCATAGGTAACTTCATGCCTGTGGAAAAGTTCAGCTTAGAAGGTAGGCCCACTAAAAAATCAATACAACTAAGAATAAAATGTAACAATCACAGCAATGTTCTAAATGTTCTATTACCATATATACTGCCCACACCTTTTCCTTCCTCCCTAGATTCTTAAGAACCTGCCCTCTTTCACTTTACAGCACCTCTCTGGCCTGACTTGGTTGGCAGCATCAATATTCTCTCATGGTAAGGCCTCTAGTATATAAGAGAAGAGTAAGAACCGAGTGGGTTAGCATCACAGTTTGCCGAGAAGACTAGGCAGTAACTGGCAGACAGGTAGTGTATATATCATGGAAACACTAGTTGAAGGAAGGAGTCTCCCTTCATGAGCATGAGGGAGCAGTACAATATTTCATCCCAATACTCAGAATGGCGTGCAGTTTAAAGCTTATTTCTGTTTAAATTACTTATTTCTGGCTACTTACAAGCAGTGTGGCTGTCAGCCAGCTTAGAGAAAGTTGCAAAAAAAAAAAAAGTTGGGGATGGGGGTCAGGGAGGGATTCCTGTATAAGGTTTTCTGGGCATGCCCAGTAAGAGGAACTTTGTGTGGATACATGGATGGTTTGACAGGGGAAAGCTGGTTCATGAGGTGAGTAGGAATTTCCCTGTGAAACAATAAGGGGAGGGGAGGAGGGAACAGAGAGAGGAAGAGGCCACCACTCTGAAATAGCTTCTATGAGCTTTTCCCTAAAGTTTATCCAGGGAGCCCTGACTGCCTTAGAATAAGGGTGTTTTTGGTTTTGGTTTTGGTGTTTTGCTTTGTGGTCTGGATCTAACTGCCAGGCTTTGGGTCAGTGCACACATGATGTGCTGCATGGCTCCCTGTGCATGCTTGAATGGAGGGAACAGAGCTCAAAAGGAACCCTCTAGATTGTTCTGCACACCTCATTTCATGGATGCAGCTGTTACTGGAGTTATGTCAGAACCTTGGCCTTGAGAGCAGTAACAACCTATGCTCAACTACCGGTCATAATTAGTCCCATTAAAGAGACAAGCAAAAATGAGAAAGAGAAAAGGGAGACTTACCTAGCGTGGCCAGACTAGGAAAAGGAACAAAGGGATTCAGTGACCTCAGATTTCATCTTTGGGGTCCTGGCAGGAGGTTTAGGTTTAAACAGAAGGCGAGAGGCTAAGCAGTTCTGCTCAGCGTGAGGTCTCTCCATCATCACTGACTGAGATCTAGCCTGTCCAGCAAGGGGGTGTGGGAAGTTGTCAGAAGCATGTGAAATCACTTCCAGAGACTAGGATCCTCGCTGGCTGGCACCAGACTTCAGTGTTTTTCTTTTTCCAGACTACTATTTCTGGGGAAATGCCAGGTTCAGGGGTCCATTGTTTTAGTTGTCTGACAGTTTTCAGGAAGAACGTCCCAGGCTCTTTTCAGAGCATCTTCTCTCCTAGGAGAATGGTTGTATGTCCTTCACTTAAATAGATAGTAAGCTCATTTCCTGTCTTATTAACCATGTAGCACAAACTTCTTTAGAAATTCAAAATATAAAAAAATTAAGTGGATGAAGGATGCCATAAAAACCCTCATGGCCAAGTGAGCATGGTCAGTACTCTGACAGCTGTTCCCAGAGCTTTTGCTATGCCTAAACACGCAATTCCAGTCAGGATTGCAGTATCCACACAGCCTTGTTTCCTGCCTCATTCTACATCACTAAACTGTTTCGTGTTTGTATACATAAAGTTAGCACCAGCATAGTCTTCCGTTGTATAGCTGCACACATTTCAAAAGATAGTTTTTTTATATTTTTAGGGTCTGGCACAATTTTCAAAGCATTTTTAAACATTAGTCTGTTTAGATTTTCAAAGCTTTAATGAACATTTTTGGGTTTTGTTTGTTTGTCTGTTTGTTTGTTTTTGTTTTTGAGACAGGGTCTCACTTTCCAGCTCTGGCTGTCCTGGAACTATGTAGACCAGGCTGGCTCTGAACTAACAGAGATATGCCTGCCTCTACATCCTGAGTGCTGGAGTTAAAGGCATGTGCCTCCATGCCTGGCTTGAAAATTATTTGCCATTCATGTATTTTTTTCTTCCATAAATGATTTATCTATGCCATTTTCCCATTTTTCTATTGTGGCATCAATATAAATTAAGGGGAGAGTTGCAGCTTTGTGTGCTGTGTCCTGTCGGGGAGATCTGGAAGGTGGGAAGAAACAATAGACCAACCTACAACTCAGTTGCTATGTGGTGGTCTCAGGGATTTCATGGGCAAATTGATGCTTTAGACAATGAAAATGAGCATTGTTGATCCCTGGATAGACATATCCATCCATCCATCCATCCATCCATCCATCCATCCATCCATCCATCCATCTGTCCATCCATATTTAGTGCTCTCAGCAGATACAGTAATCTTAGTGTGTCAAAGTGAACATGGGGATGGGGGATGGGTGATGAAGCACCAATGTTTTCCTTATTGTGAACAGTTAGAACTGGTCCATTTTTTCAGGGGTGAACTGGGTTCCCTGGGCTGACCAGCTACCTAGGGTTTTGGAACAGAGGCCAGTTGTTTTCATGGCATCTTAACAGGCTACGTCTGGGTCCAAAGATTTGGGATGCTCTTCAGTGTCCCTTCTGAGAACACACCTGTACTTACTGCTTATGATGGTCACCTTGTAAGAAGCTGTGTTTGCCATCACATATCTGCATAGCATCTCTCACAACAGTTAATAGACATTAATTAGTATACAACCTATAACTTTTGGAAATGGCCTATTGTATTGCAAGAAAGACTATTCTGTTGTATTGCAAGAAAGACTATTCTGATGACCAGTTTTCCAGTACCACAACTCAAGCTATTGCCTGTCTACTATGGTTTTTATGTGGCGACTATAGTACAATTTCCCACAAGTCCCTGTGGGAAAGTGGGAGGCTGGTTTTATGATCCATGAATAAAAACAGAACGTTGGTGTTAAACTGTGGATCTCAAGGTTCTGCAGCTCTTAGATGAGTCTCCTAGGCCATTTTACTTAGTCTTCAGTATCCCTCACAGTTGAGTTCCCCCTCATAGGTACGCATGTCAGACCCCGTGACATGCTTTGTGTATGCTTAGCCCAGGGAGTGGCACTATTTGGAGATGTGGCCTTGTTGGAGTAGATGTGGCCTTGTTGGAGGAAGTATGTCCCTGTGTGCATGGGCTTTAAGACCCTCATCCTAGCTGCCTGGAAGCCAGTCTTCTCCTAGCTATCTTTGGAACAAGAGGTAGAACTCTCAGCTTTCCAGCTCCATGTCTGCCTGAATGATGCCATTCTCCCGAGTTGATGATAATGTACTGAACCTCTGAACCTATAAGCCAGCCTCAAATAAATGTTGCCTAAGAACTGCCTCAGTCATGGTGTCCACAGCAATAAAACCCTAACTAAGACAGTCCCCACTTGATCTGTATGCCAGTGGAAAGTCTTTAGCTTGATGTTACCAGAGTCTCCTCAGACACAGCAATGCATCTAGCATCACTGATAGGTCTCATATATTTTGGTAGTTTGAATAAAGATACCCTCCCCTCTTCACTATCTCATATGTTTGAATGGTTGGTTCCCAGTTGGTGGAACTGTCTGCAAGGATTTGGAAATGTGGCCTTTTTGGAGAAGATCCAATGTCACTGGGAGTGAGTCCGTCCCGTTTCGGTTGTCTCTTTCTGCTTCATGGTTGTTGCCTAGGTATGTAAGCTCTCAGTTACCATCCAGCACCATGTCTGCCTGCTGCCAAGATCACCAGTGATGGCCACATACTTTACTCCTCTGAAGCCATAAGCCTTAAGTTAAACACTTTCTTTTGTAAGTTGCTTTGGCCCTGTGTTTTGTCACAGCAATAGAAACATAACCAAGACACATTCATGTGCTCTAAGAACACCGTCACCCTTATATGCCCATCCTTGTGTGCAATAAGGAAGCCAGAGAGCTTGAACTCTGTGTCGTGTGCTCATTACTTGATCAGAGCAAAGCACAAAGATTCACCCCCTCATACCGCATCTATAAGATCAACCATATAGCTTTAAACACATTGAATTAAAAGAACCAAGTGAAAGCAAACGAGTAATAATTCTGTGTACTATAGAAGCTGTACAGGAATTGGTGTCTTTGGTTATGCCAGTTGCAGAGGGGGAAATTCATCCCTGTGGGATACACCTGGTTTCACCCAAAATGGATCCTTCATCTGCTTCTGGAATTTTCCAACATCATCCTAGCCTGTTTCAGTAGTTCTCAGCTAACATCTAAGGAGCTTTTATTAAAATACCCACAGTTCATGCCCTACATTCTGCTTTAATTGGGATAGGTAAGGGAGGATATCTAGACACTACATATTTTTTCATATGTATTTATTTATTTGTGTCTGTGCACACTGTGGTGTGTGAGAAGAAGTCAGAAAACAACATCTGGGAGTCAGTTCTCTCCTTGGTGGCAAGTGCCTTTACATGTTGAGTCATCTTGGCAGCTTCCTGAGTTTCTTTTTTATACTTAAATTTTCTCACTCTGAATGAAGTACATTCTTTTAAACATTGTTTTTAAGTTTAGAGGTTTATTATATTTATTCATGTGTGTGTGTGTGTGTGTGTGTGTGTGTGTGTGTGTACACCTGAAGAAACCAAAAGACAGTTTTTGTTCTCTAAGAACTAAAGTTGTAGTTGATGGCCCATATTAGACAGTGAGCATCCAGAGGTCATTGGACAAAGTGTGTGAGTTCTCCCTTATAATTATATAGATTCCAGGGACGGAACTCAGGTCCTCAGGCTTGGTAGTAAAGGTTTAACACTGTGCCATCTGCCCAGCCAGACACTACAAGTTTTGAGCATGGTTATTCTTGATGTCCAACTGTAAGTGAGGTAGAATGTTCTTTGGGTGATGCTAATATACAGCCAAGTTTGAGGACCACTTAAGCTTTGATACCAAACACATAAACCTCATGACACTGCATTCCTCAAGAGTATGTTGGAAACAGAGGCTTTCAGAGCCCATTCTAGAATCAGAATGTATTTAAATGGGATTTCCAGAATATTTGTAGGCACACTAAGGTTTGCAAAGCACTGAGTGGGTCTGTTGAGCTCAAGAAATTATCTATATAACCAAACATTACATTGCATCTGTTTGACTTCTGTTCTTTGGACTCCGTTGACTGATGTCGGCCTGCTGGTATACCTCTGCTTTTGTATGTTAAGTTAGGTCTTGGGGATACAGTCATTCAATAGTACTGTGGAACTCAGCCAAGTCTCTCAGGTTTCTCCTATTGACCCCACCTCATGGTTGGAAGAGTTTTCTCAGAAGAGAATAATATGGGTATTTAAGGAGTCTTGCCTTCTTTGAGATGTTTTCCATTGAACTGCCTGTATTTCTGGGACCAAATCAGAAGGTGACCTTCAAAGGGTACCTTAGGGAGGACTCAGAAATTAGCTGAGAAAGAGAACATGTCAGTTTGGCTGCTGTGTCTTTATATTCCTTTCCCAAGAGAGATGAAGCATCTGAGGACAGTGGGAACATGTGCATGTAGGACATGAAGATGCCATGATAACCAATGGGAATCATGGGGAGTGGCTTAGGGCAGACTAGAAAGTGCTCTGTAGTGTGAAGCTAAGTTGTCCCTTCATCTCTGCATCAAGTAGTCATCTCACCTGCAGAGGCAGGCGACATGGCCTCTGATGTCTATGAAGTTCCTCTCTTGTAAATGATAAAAAGCCTTTTCCTTTAGATCTGTGTTTAAGTGTCACTGTTTTAGTGTTCCACTGCTGTGAAGAGACACCGTGACCATGGCAACTTGTTTAAATGACATTTAGTTGGGGCTGGCTTACGGGTTCAGAGGTTTAGTCCATTATAATTATGGCAGGGAGCACAAGAGCATGTAGGCAGATATGGTGCTGGAGAAGTAGCTGAGAGTTCTACATCCATATCTGGAGGCAGCAGGAAGAGAGAGACTGGGCTTCGAATAGGCTTTTTAGAACCTCCAATTCCACCTCCAATGACACACTTCCTCCAACAAGGACAAAACTCCCAATCCCTCTCAAGTAATATCACTCCTTGACGGTCAAACATTCATTAATATGAACATTCTTATTCAAGCCACCTACAGTACCTTATCAAAGAAGTCACCTCCCTGCTCATGTATATACACACACTCTCCAAGATGGCGCCGCTGCCTCCTCCTCCTCCTCCTCCCCTTCCCCTTCCTCCTCTACCCTTCTCAATTTTTTCATAGTACTAGGGTGACATCTTGTACTCAGTGTGGTACTTTCTATAGCAAGTGAAATTTACGAAGTTCAGGACTTTTTTCCTAGTCACTAGTTCCAGCATCTGGATCATGGTCTAACATTGTGGGTATTCTGCAATATTTTTAAACAAATATTTAAGAAAAGGAGGAGAAGAGAAATAGTATCGAATGTGTTTTGGAGCCAGGCCCATGGCAGAGGCCTTGCATATGGTAGCTTATATAATTCTTGTATTCCCACATTACAGAGAAGTCAGAGAGTTAAGGAATAATTGCCCAAATCGCAAAGCAATGAAATGACAATACAGCATAAAGCAGGATTTAAATCCAGAACTGTTTGGTTCTGACGGCACGTGAAGGCATGTTCCTTCCACTACCCCACAGAGCAGCTGAATGGGATAGTTTCAGGTTTGTAAGTACTACCAAGTTATGACAGTACGTGCCCGATACTTCGGCTTTTCACCCACACGTAGCAATACTAAATTGTACCCTGGCCTCTGTGTGACTCCTAGGCGGTTACTTAGTGTGAATGGGTAAGAGCTTAACCCCCAGCTAGACTTTAATGAACGAATGATGATGGATGAATGGATGGATGCATGGAGAAGAGATGGGGAAGGGGAGGATTATACACATGTGTGCACTGGAAATACATGTTTTCTCCATTTCTTTTTTAAATCAAATTATTTGTTGGCGAGTATATACCATGGTACACAGACCAGAGGACGACTTTTGACAGGCTCTTTTCCTTTCTATCATGTGTGTCTTGGGAATCAAACTCAGGTCATCAGGTTTAGTGGTAAGTCTCTTGACAAACTGAGCTCTCTCTCCAGCCTGAGTGTTTGTTTTTGTTTGTTTGTTTGTTTGTTTAAGTACAGAATAGAACAAGAAGTCGAATCTGTCAGATCCTGGGATCTGTGTGCTCTCCTTTGCTTCTTCCCACTAAAATATGGGTAAAACATGTTTGTTTGTTTGTTTGTTTGTTTTCCCAAACCTTGGGACTCTCCGTCCAGCATGTATCTGTGCACACGGGCAGAGAGCCCCACGCTTTAGGCTGACCCTGCATTCCGAGCCTATTTAGCACTGGCAAATGTCCCAGTGGCTGCTCTTCCAAACCCCAAGGCAGAATGAAGTTGCTGGAGTCAAGTAGACCTACAGATGGAATGGTGTGGGAATACTGGGCAGAGAGGAGCAGCACACGCAGGACTCGGGGATGTCTTCCAACTGCTCCCCGCCCAAAGACAGCCCTCTTCAGTCTCACACCTGCTCCACTCCAAACCAAATCGATGAGCTCAGGCTTATTTTGGGTTTTGGCTTTGAGAATGAGTCCTCGTCGAGAGCCTGTGCTATCCCAGGAGAGTCATTCTCCCTCACCATTCCCCACCCCCAGCTCTCTGGTGCCGTGGGACTAGAGAATGGGCCTTTGCTGGGCACTTTATATAGTGTAGGTGATCTTGGGGGAGTACAGATTCAGTTGACTATAGTTAAGACTTCCCTGTACAGAGTCAAAGATTTTACAAATGGAGGACTGGCAAAATGGCTCAGTGGTTAAGGCTGGTTACCACATAAACTTAATAATCTGAGTTTGATCCCTGGAAATCATGTAAGAGTGGAAGGAGAGGAAACTGTCTGCTGACCTCCACATGCATAGTGGAACACATGAACCCCAAGTGCCTCAACATGCACTGTGCACATGCACACACTAATAAAAACAATTATTTACAAATGGGAGACACTCGGAACTGACCCGCTGTATAGATATTTAGAACCTTTACACTGCTCCCATCCTGCAAAGCTCTCGGTGACACTCAGACCTAAGCAGGACACGTAAATCCTGCTCTGTTCATCAGAACCACAGTTCATCTAGAAGCTTCTCCATTCGGGAACACAGTCTTGTGTTCTCGGGGTAAACACCCTCCCGCAGTCACACAATTTTAAATGGGGTCATTTTCTGCATCATGAAAATATGGTAGGAACTCTTATACTACAAAGCAGTCAAAGAAGAAGGCACGAGATCTGCTGGAGAAATCAGAAGACCTTTTATCCTCGTTGCCAGCCCTGCTATCTTGCAGTGGGCACTTTGCAGGTTGGTGTGGGGTATGTAATGTGACCATCAGTCCCAGAGTACAGGTTAGATCACTTGCTCTCCCTAGAAAGTCAGTTCAGCCTGAAGAGCTGACATGTTTGAAGAAGCCTCAGCAGCTTTCATGGTTTCTAAGCTACATGCAGTAGGCACGAGTTATCCATGTGAGCTGTCTCTGCTTGGACAGCCACTCTGGAAGGCATCCAGCACTCCATCTTGCGATGTAGTGGACTGGCAAGACATCGAGTGTCCAAGGTGCCTGGTTCCAGGAGCTCCCTCCTGCTGCCAGGTACCCAAGCCAGGCAGCCTTTTCTCCCCATCTGCTGTGTGCTGGGCTGTCCCTTCCAGGCTCATCTGCCTCGGCCTCAACCCTTCCCCACAGCCATCCTAGCTTAGGATATCAAGCTATTAGATGACCACACACCTGCAATTTACCTATGTAGCAAGTGAGTTTGAGTCTGTGTGTTAGCAGTGTGGCTGCAAGCAGGACAGGATTCTCCAAGGCTGAGTACTTGTTTTGTAAAATATTCCAGTGGCCACAATATAATGGTCACTTATAATGGTAAAACAGACACAAGACACATGTAAAGTGATTCACATACGTTTGGTGCCCAGTTAAAGACTGCTTTTGAATTGTCCATGGATGTGACATCCCATAAAATCTCCCTCTCTCCACACAAGCTGGTTTTCCATGTTATCTGCTATCATTAGTAGATGCTATCAGAATATTCTATTCAGAATTTGTTGTTGCTGTTGTTGTTTTGTTATTTTGATTTTGGAGACAGAGTTTGCATATGTCGCTGTGGGGAAAGAAACTGGGGGGGGGGGAGCCGGCGGGCACGAGGTCCCACGAGGGCCTGTGGTGGTGTCCCGCCGCACTTCCCACACCGCCGGCGGAAGGTCCCAAAGTTCCAAAAGCTGGCAGTCTGGTGGCAGGCACAGGAAGGCCCAGGCAACACGTGGAGCTTTCCAAAGATTTTATTGTTCATGGTGTGGTGAATGGGTGTAAATGGTATGCGCTTCCCCCCAGCAAAACCCAGGCTCCCTTGACTTTTTATAGGGAGGGGGAAAAGGGGAGTGGATAACTTAATTAGCTACGCCCCCCAGCCTTTAGGTAACTCATTAATATTTTAATCTCTGGAGGTGGAGACCTGCTAATCACGCCCTCTACCTGTGTGCTAGGTGACCAAAGGCACAGGTTAAATAAAGTTACCTCATCCAGGGACCAACATGTCGCCCAGACTGACCTTGAATGTTTCCATTGGCCTCAGCCTCCTGAGTGCAGGAATCCAGGTAAACTCGGCATTTCATAAATTCAGCCAAGTAGGAACAGACTTCTGCTTTTCAATGTCCACCATAGACAGAGAAGTTTAAGTCATTCATGTTTGTATAGGAGGTCTCTCCACGGGTGGGGCACCTGCTCCTCCCCTTTCTCATGAAGGATGGTATAAACCAAGAGAAAGTGATTCAGAAAGAAGTCTTCTTTATCTGCTTTCAGAAAGGCTCTGAGTTATCTCTCCCTCTCCTTCTCCCTCTCCATCTCCATCTCCATCTCCATCTCCATCTCCATCTCCATCTCCATCTCTGTGTGTGTGTCTGTGTCTGCAGCATGCAGGGGACCCTCCTGCCAGACTGTTCCTCCATAGCCCTCAAGAACAGAGCTCTGCTAAGAGCATTAGGAAAGGGCACGACCTAGTCCCATGTTATTAAATAATTAATCGATTTATTTATTATATGGTATTGGAGATCGAGCCAGAGCCTGGCTTACACTAGGCAAATGTCCTATCACTGTGTTTCCAACCCCAATTTTTACCTTAAGATTAATTTTGTAAAAAAAAAAAATATATATATATATATTAATTTAGTTGTTAGTGTGTGTGTGTGTGTGTGTGTGTGTTTTACTGGGAATCAAACTCATTTTTTTTCTGTGAAAGGCTCTTGTTAGTATAAAATGGATAAACAAAAGCTCTGACCTCCAGGGACAGCCTTCCTCATTCTGTCATATTGGATATCACCCAAGGCTGTGCAGCGAGAGGCTATACTCATATGCTAGAAGCCGTGTAGAGCAAAGGTTCTCACCATATGGGGTCCCAGGGCTCTGCATGGGACCTGATCAGAAACGTTTGTTCTGGGGGTTCCATCCCAGACATGCTGAGTGAGAAGCTCTGGGTGGGCTCCATGAGTTGTGTTAGCATCAGTTTTCCCTGCAAGAGGTGCTGATGTGTGCTTGTGGCCAGGGTAAGGCTTAGAATAGAGCTTCCTCTGCAATAGTTTGACAGGAAGTAAGCCTTCAGTAAGCACTTGCATACAGGTTATGCCAGCAACAGTGGCTCTTGTTTCTTTTTAGAAGAGAAACTTGAAGATCAAGGAAGCTATAACTTGCTCAGCTCACAGCTGGTCATCAGTAGAGCCAGGGCATGGGCTCGGTCTCTCTGGTTCCCTCTGCAGAGTAGGTTGCAGTGGAGGAGTGTATAAGTTAAGTCTGGTTCTTCCTTTCCACCCCATGTTCCCAGAAAGAAGACTCAATCTCAAAATATATTTACAAATACCTTGGCCATATACCTAGGTTCTTCTCTGACTAGATCATAACTTTAAATAACCCATTTATTCTAATCTACAATTTGTCACATGGCTGGTTACCTGTGCTCAGGCACTATGCATTTGTCTGGTTACATCTCTCTGGGTCAATCTTCCTGCCTGGCACTATCCCAGAATCCTTTCTGCCTCCTGGATGTTCCACCTCCTATTTCCTGCCTAAGCTATAGGCCATCAAATTTATTATTGACAGGGACCACATCCATACAGGCACAAGATATTTTCTTTACAGAGGAGAGCTGGGATTCTGGAGCAATGTCAGGTCTGGGCTATCAGTGGGGTTGCTTAAAAACTCTAGACAAGTTGATTAGCCTCTCTGTTTCTCTATTTCCTCATCGGCAAAGCTGTGTCTTGGGAGACTTTCATGAAGATTCAGAAAGATAGTTGGTGCTGTAGTTGGCAGAGTGAACACCCATTTAGTGCTATGTTTCTTTTTTAACATTAATTATTTGTATGTGCGTGTGTGTGTGTGTGTGTGTGTGTGTGGTGTCTGAGAGAGAGCGAGAGAGAGAGAGTTTATCTGTGCATTCATGCATTCATGTCACAGTACATATATGGAGATCAGAGGACCACTCTGTGGAGTCAGTTGTCTCCTTCCATCATCTGAGTACTGAGGATGAAATTCAGGTCCAGCTTAGTGGCAAGTGCCTTTGCCACTGAGCCATTCCACTGTTCCCCTAATTGGTGCTTTACTGTAGTTGTTTTATAGACTTTCAGCCTAGAGAGGGACAGCAAACACACCCCAAAGTGCCAATAAAGCAAACCGGCAGCTCCTCTCCCCTCTCCCCCAGCACTTCCAAGAGCTACCCAACACCAGCTTCAAAAGGCTTCAGTGCATGCTTGGTTCTCATAAATAGCTGTCCCCTTCCCCAGCCGGCCTCCTTGGTGGACATAATGTGTGCCAACTGCCAAGCTATACATAGCCCGGGCCTTGGTTGAGAGTGGCCAAAAGTGAGAGATTACCGGAGATAAACGTGGGCTCTCATATTTCAGGGGACACACGGATTTGAATAGTTTGGCCTGTTGCCAGATAGTGTCCGGGAGAACAGGCCTCTCCAGCTCTTGGCTCGCTTGGAAAGGACAGCAGTGTAGCCAGCATATTTTTAATGGCTGGCCTGAGGGACATTCACTTTGAACAGAGATCTGCAGAATCCTCAGGCTCCTTATTTTGATGGTTGTGGATTCTTGAGACTGCAGAAAAGCACAGCGGCATCCCTCCTAGTCACCCTCTCCAGTGTCCCCACTCATCACATTACCCGCAACCAGGAAGGACATTTCTGTTTTTGTCCATAAAGACAGTTCTTGGGTAGTGTCTTCATCTCTGCCCCTGTGTTAGAGCTGATAAGTCCTTTAAAGGGACTTGGGATGCCCATACAGACTTATTGGATGCCCTGTCCTCAGAGGCCCAGGGTCAGTCAGCAGGGGGGACATGCCCCGTCTCCCAGCATTGCTCACTGACTTCCTTTCATGGACAAACTTCTGGAACAAGCAAGCCACACCTGCTGCAGCCTGTCCTCGCCACCCACTAGACTGTCCAGTTCCCTGCTCTGGCTTTTGTCCCGGCTTGTCTTTACAAGGTCATCCGTGACTTCCCAGTTTAGAAGAGAGACCTGATGGGGGTCCTGCCTGTCCTGGACTCCCAGAGATGCCATGCCTTAGTGACTTTGGAGTCAGGGTACCACAGTGATTCTTTCATGCCTTTCACCTTATGAACAGCTCCTCCTTGCACAGGATAGGTGCTTCTTCAGGCACACTGTCTCTCACACAGCCAGCTCCAGCCTCCGGCTTTCTCATGCACTAGCCCCAAGAATGCCTCCTCCTCTCCCATCTCCAGATCCTTTGGGTAGCTTGAGTGCCTGCTATGATCATGAATTCACTGCAGTTCTATCTGTTCTGAGAAGCTAGTCCTAGTTCTGGGACATTCTTTTGCTGTTACAATTTGTCCTTTATTCTGTTTTCCGGGTAGAGAGCCTGACTCTCCTTATGTCCTCTCTCCTTTGTTCTCTCTCTCCAATCTCTCTCTCAAGTCAGTGAAGAGCTTCTGAGTGAGTCCCAGCTCACATGACCCACCACATAGGCAGTTGCCTCTCCATGATTCCAGCCCTTTGTCTGAGACCAGAGCCAGCTCTGTCTGAGACCACAGCACCTGCCAACCACCTGGATGCCTATTCCTTCTTCTGTCTGGCCTGGGACCTCAGATCTATCTTCTCTGAATTCAGATCAGCCTCGCTGTTCTTCTACTTAGCTCCAAATTATAACTTTCAACCACAATATCCAAAGTCTTCATTCTCTTTTTTTTTACATACCTTAAACACAGGATTTTATTTTACTGGTTTTTTGAAACAAGGTTTTTCTATGTAGTCTTAGAATTCACTCTGTAGACCAGGCTAGCCTCAAACTCAGAGATCCACTTGCCTCTGCCTCCCAAGTGCTGGGATTAAAGGTGTGTGCCACCATTGCCCGGCTAACACAGACCTCTTTTTAGCTTCCTCAAACACAGTCTGCTTCACTCAGTTAGCTTGTTCTGATCCAACCCTTAACACGTGCACCTTCAAACCTAGGCTGACACTATTTCTACTCCCTGGATGTACACACTCCTTCTGCTTGTCCTGTCCAATGTCTCACTGGCCTCTACTCTTACAAAGAATTTCCCTTTTAATTTGCTCATTTATTTGAGGCACTAATTTGGAGATCAGCTCAGCTACTCTCCTGAGTGCTAGAGATAGCACAAGGAGGAAGGCACACACAGCCACGGCGGAACCTGCAGGAGCAAACACCAAAAGAAGAGAGACACTAATCATAGACAAACAAAGGGATAGTTGCAGAGGAAAAGCTTGTGGCACCCGAGTAAGCACTGAATTGGGAGTGGGGGTCAGGGGACCCCTTCTGGGGAACTAACATGTCCAATTATACTACAGAGGTAGCAGTGTTGGTGAAGAATGGAGAGAGGAATCTTCCGGATGGAGCAAAGGGCACATACAGATGCAGGGAATGGTTTTGTGTCCTTGTAGTGTACTGCACAAGATGCAGTGTTCCCCGTGAGGCCGAAGGGGCAGAAGGCCACACCATGCCGGGCTAGTCACACCCAAAGTGCATGGAAACCAAACCCACAGCACTCATCACAGCCTGCCAGGCAGCATATGGCTTGCCAACCCCACCCCCACCCCTGCCCACAAGCTCTCTCTCATGAGACTTCATAGCCTTTAACTTTGCCTTGCTGTTCTGGCTGCCCCACCTCTCCCCTCTCCTTACTAACTCATCCTTAGCTAATAATTTTTACTCTTCTTTCTATTCTGATAATCTAGGCTTTGGCATCTGGGGATCAGTAATGATCCAGAACCCTAATCAGCTATCATACTACGAAGGAGGAAGTTTAGCATTTATTAAGCCCCTACTGTGTGTGAAAAACCATGTCAAGCACTTCATATGCATTATCTCAGTTAATCTTCAAAAGAGACCTGTAGCGTAGATACTGAGACTGCCTCCGCTGGGCAGTGAAGTCACAGCATAGGCTGGTGACAAAGTCAGCAATCCAGGAGTTGACACTAAGTCCCATGCTCTTCATCACTGGGGTCTAGCAAGCATAGTCACCCACTCATTTAAAGATGACACACATGTGGGCCTCATCATTCAAGCAGCAAGTATGGTATAATGACTATCTATAAAATATAACGCCAGAGAGAGAAAGATCTGCCAGAAACACACACTTAGCAGTTTTGAATTATTTATTTATCATGTTGTGATAATGTTTATATGGGACTTTGTTAGAAGTCTGTTTGTGTTCAAAGAATCAGCAAAAGTCTAGCCAAATCCCAGTGTTTCTGAGAGAGGGAGCAATGTTTCCATTCTGGAAGCTACACATAACCAGCCAGCAGATGGGGCTAGTCCCAGGGATAGACTCTAAAGCGAGACTATAACCCATCAATTAGCCCACCAGGGCAAGGCAGTTCAGGAACGGCTGTAAGGGAACAGGAGAAAATCACAGCCATGTATAAAAAATATTCCAGTTTATGGATATTTAGGAAACTTGGAGGCGGCCCTTTTTCTCACATAGGACTCAGTGATAACTGCTTCTTGCCTCTCTGGCTCACAAGCCCTTTGAACTTGTGAAGCAGTCTCACCCATCCATCCAGGGACCCACAAAGGTGCTGACTGTCTCCAAGGAACTGCACAGAATACAGAAGGTGCTTGCCTTTCTCCTTACGGAGGAAAGGGTCACAGTACAGAATCAGGTGATGACACACTGGGTGCCTGAGTTCACTCCTGGGGATGGACCACTAGAATTCTAGGAAGGAGAATGGAGTAAAAGAGGATCTGAGGCTGCTCTCATCATTCAAGGTTGACTAAGTCTTACAGGAGAGAAGACAAGTGAGGTGGGGGGCTGGGTGAGATGGAGGAGTGTGGGATGTGGGAGTGGGATGAAGGGAACCAAGCCACAGACAAGACGCAACAGTGACCTGTTTGCCTACTGCAGCCTCCCCAGACATGGCTGGTCCTCAGGGACCCAGTCATATAAAAAGTAAGCCCAGAGGCCCCAAGTCTCCACCACAGATACCTGCTCTATTCAGTCCCACAGTACTCTTAGGTGTCTGCTAGCCCTGGCTACTGTTGGTTTAAGCTTGTTAAGGGTGCATGCTAGAGCTGATGGTGGTGACAACAAAGCCTAAATGGGCAGGCACTGGGTCTAGTGAGGGTGGAAGTTGGTAGTGATTCAGGTGCTGCAAGGATTGAGTCAGGATGCTGGGGAGGAAGAAGAATGGGGAGGAGGAAGGTACATATCAGATAATGGTTTTTCTGGCCCATCTGTGACAGTCTGTTCTGTCTATACATATATGGCATAGAACAGTGATAGGTACTTACCACTCAAGTATGCAGAAGTTCCATATAGGTAGATGTTGAGATAGGAAAGAGTATGTTTTATGTGCCCAGGAGAGGAACACATTTGTGCTTACCTACAGTTGTCATTCTTTCCTCTGTGTGTGTGTGTGTGTGTGTGTGTGTGTAAGAGAGAGAAAGATGGGGGTTGATGTAGTACATGTATGTCACGGATTACTTGGCATGCCATGCCTATGGAGTTCAGAGGTTAATCTTGTGGAATCAGTTCTCTTCTTCTACCTTCACGTGGACTGCAGGGATAGAACTCAGGATGTGAGACTTGGCAGCAAGTGCTTTCAGTGCTCAATGAGCCATTTCAATGCTCTCTCTCTCTCTCTCTCTCTCTCTCTCTCTCTCTCTCTCTCTCTCTC
>JANHMN010000001.1:52371323-52471358 GCA_030674055.1 Rhabdomys pumilio | reverse complement strand
CTCTCTCTCTCTCTCTCTCTCTCTCTCTCTCTCTCTCTCTCTCTCTCATTATTGTTAATATTCACCTCTTACACTAAATGGTGAGAGATCAAAAGAAACCAGGATGAGCCCACACTGTTCCACTTGGAACAGTGCTGTGTAGCTTTCAGAAGTGACCGCCATTAATAGTTGTGCTTTCCAGAGTCTGACATGAGAGCTGAGGCATCACAACTGCGGGTGTGGCTGTGCGGTTTAAGAAAATGTGCATTCCTGAGCCCCGCCCCAGCTCTATTTTCTATAGAAGCCCCATTTTAACAGAGCCCCAGGTCATTCTTGTGCATACTGAAGTTTAATAGCTGCTGTCAGAGAGGCTCAGGCTGGAGAAGAGGGACTTTACTGTACTGCAAGGCTGGGTCTTGTGACTTTGAATGATTGACAGGGGAACATTCGTTTACGATTTTGACTTCAGTAAATAGGACAGTGTGGCTGGAAATTTTAAAAAGGGATTTTATTAGGAAAATAAAACACAGCATGGTCTGATGGGTTGCATGCAATAGTTTATATACCCAAGGGGTTTTGCAAAAACACTGGCTTGGGGGACCTCAGGAAAGTGTGCGGTGAGTCACAGCACGGTTCTAGTCGTGATGACTCAGCCTTCCCAGTTTCAGACAAATCCAAGGAAAGAGAAAGCTCTAGAGTGGGCAGGGCGTCATTTGTTGCCTGTTCCTGGGTCCACCCTGACCACCTGGAGCAGCGTTCAAATGACATTCTGTTCAGTATCCTTAGTCTTAAGAGGAAGGGGAGTGGTTTGGAGTCAGAGAAAAAGAGAGAAAATAAGAACAGATGACCAGGAAGCATGGATAGGCCAAAACCGACCTTAGGAAGTCTAACTGGCAAGGGAGTAGAAGAAGGGGAGACGGTACAATCAGGGAAGACATAGGAACGGAGAGGAGGGCGGAGCCTAAGAAGTAGCCAGAGAACAGAGGGTACCAGGACTTAGCCCTTGCAAAGCCAAATAGTCCACAGGTTACTCCATGGAGATAAGGAACCCCAAAAGGGTTGTAAATTGCACAAATCAAACTGCAAAATACAAAATAGAATTAGAAGGACAGAAAGGGAAAATAGATATATCAGTAAGACAGATGTAAATAAATAAAATGGAACACGAATAAACAAAAACACCAGTTAAGAAGCAAGGTACTAGCCTCAAAACAAACAAACAAACAAACAAACAAACAAACAAAAAAACCAGGAGAGCTCTCATTGGTCGAGTAAGGAAGCCTAAGGAAATGAAAGAAGAGTTCTCATTGGTTGAGTAAGGAAGCATAAGGAAATGAAAGAAGAGTTCTCATTTGGTTGAGTAAGGAAGCATAAGGAAATGAAAGGTCAGATGAATGGAAAAGAATCAGGTTTCTCCAGGATTATCTACACAGAAAGTTCCCAAAATTCCAAAGAAAGAAAGATGTCTTAGAATCAGTGAGTTCAAGGTGAGAAAGCTACACGATAAACATAAAAGTGCAATGATATATTCTGTTCTAGAAAGAGTACAGATGCAAAAACTAAAAATACACCACCAGGGTGCAAAGGACTCCCAATAGTTAGATGTAAATTTAACAAACCATGCACTAGATTTGCACGCTAAATTGAGTGTGCTGGTGCATATTAGTAGTCCCAGCACTTGGAGGTGGGGGCAGGAGAATCAGAAGTTCGAGGCCAGCCTGGGCTGCATGAGACACTGTCAAAAAAACAAAACAAAACAAAACAAAACACAACAAAACAAAACAAAACAAAAGGCTTATGTACTCAGAGCTTCAATGCTAATGCAAAAGCCATGAAACAAATGGAGAGATACAGCATCTTCCCATATTGACAGGCAACACTCTGAGTACACCACTCTCTTCAACATGATAGGAGAGCTAATACAGTTATGCCTTACATTATATACATGCATATGTACATAAACACAACATAATATAATAATAGCATAGTTGTCCAAACCCTAGGAGGATTCCTTTTGTGTATAAATAAGATTATTCTGAAGTTTCTGTGTAAGACAAAAATTACGAGTCAAAGCAACCCACAAAAAGAATTGACTGGAAACACAACTCCTGTGTGTTTTTAGGACTTAACTCACAGAGGCTACATCCTGGCCTGTGTGGTGTGAGCAGAAGGACAGACAGAATCGAGACAGCAGAGTTAGACACTCCCCCACCCTCACCCCACATACAGATGTGTCGACTGAGTCTTGATAAAGGCATGGGCTAAGTGCAGGAGACGGAAGGCTATCGACAAATGGTGCTGGGGTCAACTAGCACAAAAGGAGAAAAGGCCCCAGACCGTCTCACAGCTTCTCTAGAATTTCATCAAAATAATCTGTGTCCCACAGAACAAAAAGTAAAGCTGTAAGACTTTTAGAGAAAAGAACGTGCTGTTCAGAATTTAGCACTTGGCCTTAACATTAAAAATTCCATTTATAACCAGGCACAGTGACACGTACTTTTAATCCCAACATGTTGGAGGCAGAGTCAGATAGTTCGAGGACAGCCTGATCCACATATTGAGTTCAGCCATAGCTATGTAGTGAGAGCCTGTCCAAGAAAAAAAAAGCAAAACAAGTGAAAAATTGCTAAATTAGACTTCATGGAAATTAAATTCTCCATTTGTGTGTTGGAGGTGGTGTGCATGTTTTCATGTGTGCACGACTGCACGACTACTTCAAATGCTCTCTGGCCTATTATGTGAGTGAGTGTGTGTGTGTATGTATGTGTGTGTGTATGAGAGAGAGAGAGAGAAAGAAAGAGAGAGACAACGTCTCTTGCTGAACCTAGGGTTCAATGACTCATAGACTAGCTGCCCAGGAAGCCTTAGGGATCCACTTGCCTCTGCATCCCGAGAGCTGGGGTTGCAGGCGCACATCACTATGGGCAACTTTTATTTGGATGCTGGGGATCCGAAAGGGAGAAAACGAAAAGCTAATGTGCACTATAAACAACAGGAGAACAACATGAAGAGACATTTCACAGAAGCAGACATACATAAACACCGCACATGCTCAAATAAATGGTCTCAAAACACAAATTAAAACCACAAGGAAACATTGCTTCTTCCCTAGGAGAAATGACTAAAATGTAACTGATGATAACACCATGGTTGCCAAGATTATAGGGAACTCATACATTATTCATGAGGATGCACCACAGTTCAGCCAGGCCTGGACAACAGTTTGGTGGTTTCAGTGAGAACTAAGCCTGGAACTCTCATATGAGTCACAGTTTATTCTCCTAGTCATTTATAACTGAGATTAAGACTAATGTTTAACACAAAGTCCCACAAAGCAACTCTGTTCATCAGAGCCAACGGCTGGAAACAACTCAGATACCGTTTGGTAGGGGAATGATCAAGCAAACTGTGGTATGTCTACCCCATGGACATCTACTCAGCAGTGAAAAGGGTCATACCTGGTGATACAGGCTGCAAAATGTCTAGATAGATCATTGTGCAAAGTGTAAAGAGTTATCTCAAAAAGGTACCTGCTACATGATTCCGTGTTTAGACAACATCATAGGATTGACAGCAGATGGGGGAATTCCTGGTTTCAGGAGCTGAAGGGAGGTGGGGGGGGTGGGACTGTGACTGTGAAGGGCAACAGAGGGCCCCTTGTGGTGATGGACAATGCTCTGTTTTAACTGTTGTTGGCACTCTCCAGTTAGTGATATTGTACCTCAGTTTCACAAGATTTTGCTTTTATAGAAAACCAGAAACGTGTGTTTAAGAGATCTCACTTTTGTATTTCCTACAACTGCATATGAACCCAGACATTTTTGAAAGGTAGTATTAGGGTTCAAAGTGTAGCACAATGGTTCAGCTAGTAATGGACCAGCATTTGTAAAGCTGCAGGTTCAATCCTCAGACAGCTCATATTTTATGATCTCCCCATTTCTGTCCAGCCCTTTTTTGAGATGGCAAGATGACAGAGAGATGACTCTCTATTAATTTAGAGTCCTTATTTGTTCACATCTGAGTTTTGGGAAGCTCAGTTGGATACTGGTCTTACATACAGTGCCATCTCCTATACTGCTGACTGCTCAGAGTGATTTCTAGCTAACTCTCCATCCAAGGCTCTGCTGCATCCTCCTGGATGTTAGGGTGAGTGGTACCTTCATCCTCAGACAGCCCCAAACAGTTCTTCCTCACTATGGCTGTAGAAGCCTCTAGATGCCAATGGGCACCTGCATCACAGCAGTTCAGGAGTAGGAAGCCTTGAGTCCTCAGGACTCCTTTACTAAAAGGTGTGTTCTTTTATTGGCAACTACAAAAGATCGCAGGGGTTCATACCAGGTCCCCACTGGGTGTTTGAGCACCCTTGGTTCCTTTCAGATTCTCTGTGCCCCAATTTTATCTTCTCAAAGGCAGAAAGAGCTCGTGGCCATGGATGTGTTTTTCCAGGGCTTCTCTTCTTAGCCTCTCAGTTTCTCAGCACTCTTCTGGCTCATCTGTGGTCAGAGTGGCAGAGAGTACGAATGGTACTCACACTTGTGATGGCACCTGCCATCTCTCTTCCCTTAACTCATTTCCCCTACCTATTTGTCTTTTCAGCTTGTGGCCCAGGTCCTGGAACATAAAAACATAGGTTTTGTGATGGTGGATTCAAGGAAAGAGGCCAAGCTTGCCAAGAGATTGGGTAAGTTTGAAATTTAAAATCTGTTAGGAAGAAACAAATATATCTCATAAAAAAATGAAGTTGTTTTTATCTTGCATAGTAACTGGTTTATTTTCAAACACATATTAAACGATAGTACATACACCATTCTGGGTCAGAGTAGAGCTCATTATAAGAAAACCTCAACCTAATGGTTTGGCTGGAATTGATTAAATTATCTCTACAGTAGTATCAGGCAGAGAAAACTTCTTGAGGAAACTAATGTTTGGCACTTGAGCCCTTATTGACAATTCCCACAGCAGCTGGAAGCTCAGCTTCTCCATCTTCGTGTCTCAGTGGCTTCAGTGGGCTTCCCTAGGAACATTGCTGCAGCAGCCAGTGCAAGCTGCATTTACAGCAGGGTGCGGAGGGCCCAGAGTTCAGGATGACCCCCAGCTGGGAACCTTCAGCCTGGATGGATTTAGGTCAGGGACAGTAGAGAGACAATATGCTGGGAGCCGTAATCTCTCATGTCAATATGTCATGATCAAGTGGCCTTTACGACTCCTACTCCATAATCCCAAGGAGAAAGGGCACAGGGAACCCCTCTGTTTTCCAAATACCACCCCCCAATGGTGTCCATTTAGGTTTTTCTGCATGACCAGTGGAGAATGGCTATTAAAAATAGCAGGAGGTTTTGAAACAGTACGTCTGAAGAAAGGTTAATTGAGTTTGGAGTAGTAAACACAGAAAAAGGAAAAGAAGCTTAGTGGTGGCTCAGTGGATATCAGTGGTACATGCAGGTGTATTATCCCAGGTGCATGCTGGGGCATTATCCCAGGTGCATGCTGGGGTATTATCCCAAGTGCATACAGGTGCATTATCTCAGTTCCATGCAGGTGCATTAACCTAGCAAATTAAAAACAATTCTTTCCTATTTTATTTCTTAGAAGACCAGACATTTTTAAAGATAAAATCTATATTATGGAATACTACTAGTTAGACACAAAGAAGAACTCATGCCTATAAAATGGTGACTTACTGAGAATGGCTGGCATTTCTTTTTCCCTGGAAACATAATAAAAATACCTTCTCTGCCCAGAGCATGGAAGTGAAACACATTCAAGTCTTCCTAGAGTCAAAAACAATTTAATGAGCCCTGCCTTTTTTCCCTAGCTACTCACTGATTCTTAGCTCTCCCCCAACCCACTGCTGTTTTAATGAGTAGGTGGTATTTGGGAGTATTTTTAGGAAACTTTAAACAAAAATGCTAGAAATACCCAAATCTAGGCAACACAAACTGAGCAAGAGGACTGGCCAAGGGCATGATGGGACTTGGTATGTCTAAATACATTCTTCTCTAAGCTGGCCTTGGAAGGATGAAGCATCTGCCCTCTAGATATTGGGTTGTAAGGATGTGGTTGTGTTCTGCGAACCTTCCCCTTTATCCTCATCTTCTCTCCTGGTTGTCTTACTTTGGCTGTGGCTAAAGCTGCAGGTGAAGCTCTGACCTTGGGAGTTCATCATTTGAGACAATCTTCCAAACAGGACCCTGACTGATACTCCCTGGGATGGACATATTTTAAGATCAGATGTCACGAAAGCCAAGAATACTCTGGGTTTCCAGTGCTGGGATGTGCTGGGATCTCCTTAGGTGGACCACGGGGCGGCAGGCAGTGTCCATCCCTCTTGTTCTTGAATGTCTTTTGTGATTCATAGGAGAAAGCATTTCCTAGATAACAGAATCTGAAAGCAACTAATCTGAAGAATTAAAGATGCTGTGGAGTTGTCGCATTAACCTTGGCTGTTTAATATCCAGCCCAAAGGATACCGTGTCCCAGCAAGGTTTGGTTAAAGTACACTGCTCTGTACCAAGGGTGCTGGGGCAAAAGTGAAGCTGTGATCTGCCCTCCCAGAATCCACCAGTGACCTCAGTGAAGAGGTGTGTGACTCAGAAGGGCTGTCTCTCTGCATGTCCAGGCTTTGTGCAAGAGGCTGGGCTCTGGAGACGATAGCACCCCTATCGTGAAAGGTTGTCCTATTAGAGCAAGCAGCAGCAAGCAATGGGAGCAGGAGGGAGACATTAGATAAAAATGAGCCCGAAGCCAGAACCTGAGGGAGTTACCAAGATGGAGTCAGGAATAGAGGCCACTCTGAATTTAGAGAAGAGGAAAGAGGAGTAAAGCCCCACTCTGTGCCTCTTGCTAGACACACCCTCTCATAACAGCTTGCAGCCCAGAAGGAAGGAGAGTGTCTCAGAGATGAGGAGCCCTGGCCACGGTGGGTGGAGAGGCAGGGCTGACGTTAGCTGACCGAGGGACTTGAAGCCAGGATAAAGCGACAGGTAGACAGTGTTATTACAGCGGAACTCAAGCAGTCGTGGAGTAAAGAGCAGCTTTTGAATTCAATGCCAACCCTGACAGACTGACCTGTCTGTCTGACAGACTGACCTGTCTGTTAGTTCCACTGATCCTGGATCCTGACCTGACCCACTCAGGGCCTAATGAAGTTAAGATTTTTCTGCACCTGACTGACTTTGGCCCCTTGTTCCTTTTAGGCTTCAATGAAGAAGGAAGCCTGTACGTTCTGAAGGGTGATCGCACCATTGAGTTTGACGGGGAGTTCGCAGCGGATGTCTTGGTGGAATTTCTCTTAGATGTAAGTATTAACAAGTGGCTTTGTGCGCAGCTGTCCCATATAGGAGGGGCTGTAGCTCTGATTTAAAAAGAGAGGAGCCAGAGAGCCTGGCGTGGCCTAAGACATTTATCAGGCTTCCTAAACAGAGAGGAGATATAAACAGCACTTGTGTTATAGTGGAATCTTTTCTAGAAAGCAGGCCGGTAAGTCACCATAGAAGTTTGTTATAAGTGACCCAAGGGTAGTGTGTGTGTGTGTTGTGTATGTTGTATGTGTTTGTGTGTGTGTGTGTTAGAACATGGTATTCTCTTTCCAGTTACATGCTGATACCCACTGGCATTCCCTTGATATTGGTACAGCGACATGAGAGAAAGCCAGGGAAAGGCAGGAAAGAGGGGTGAAATAGTCACCAGAGATGGAAGTAGGGACCCACAGGCTCAGTCTCCCTAAGTCATCTTCTGACTGCATAAAGGAGAGACCATCTGTCAGTGAGATGGCTCAGAAGACAAACGCACTTACTGTCTAGCCTGGTGGCCCGCATCCAATTCCTTGGTTCCACAGGGTGGAAGAGAGAACCAACTCTCATAAGTTGTTCTCTAACACTCTCCACTCTCTATCAATGCTCCCAGCCCCCAACGCGCCCCTCCCCTGTCACTGCTGCACACGTGTGCGCACACACAAAGGCATGCACACACCCTTTTGCACAAAATAAGCAAATGTTAAAACAAACAAACAAAGACAGAGCTAAAGAACACCCAGGGGTCACCTTCCTCCACCACAAAAGTATCACTTTCAGCCATGGAGATGTAATATCCTCAAATCCATACGTTCTAACAGAGAAAAAAACCCACTATATTTTGGCCATGCATAAAAATCACACTCCTGGTCATAGCTATGAGGCTAAAGGCTTTGGAACCCATGCTTTACATAGAGAAATAACCCAGTCCTGCCAGGAATGGTGATCCACCTGTTACCCTGGCACTGGAGAGGCTGAGGCCGGAGGATTGTGGATGAGACATCAGTCTAGGCTCTGTGGGGCAGCCTGGGGTCTGTGGGGGTGACTCTGTCTCTAAAATAAACAGCAACAATAACACAAAGAACTCACAGCTGATCTCGCATGCTGGCAATTCTCCAGTAGATACAAAACAAGGCTATCGATTTCTCTATATACCCTCAAAATCCAGAGAAGGGAAGAAAGAGACTGTCACTTACAGTGTCCACAGCGTCTGCTTGACTATCTCATTGACCCCCACCTAGACTTCCTAGGGAATATTCAAGAGAAACAACATTGTAGTTGAGGCCAGCCTGGCACCATTCCAAGCTAACCAGATGAGAACCAGCTCCTGAAAGCAAGACTCTACGTGCTTTAAACAATTAATTGTGTGATTGTCCCACAGAAGTAGCAAACCAGAGTTAGGGGCAATTTTTAGACTTACCCAGTTGGGATTCCATCGCTGCAAACCACAGATGATTCTGTTCTCAGTATGTAGTCTGTTTTAGGGTTATTACTGCTGCAATGAAACATCATGACCAAAACACCTTGGGGAGGAGATGGGTATTTTTTGGCTTACATCACAGTTCATGGGAAACTGAGGCAGGAACTGAAGCAGGTTAGGAACCTGGAAGCAGGAACTAATATAGACGCTATGGAGGGATGCTGCTGACTGACTTGCTCCTCATGGCTTGCTCAGCCTGCTTTCTTATAGAACCCAGAGCTACCAATACAGAGATGGCACCATCCATGATGGTCTGGGCCCTCATCCATCAATCACTAATTAAGAAAATGTTCTGCAGGCTTGCCTGTAGCCTGATCTTATGGAGCCATGTGGTTCCTTCCTCTCATAATCATAGCTTGTTCAAGTTGACACAAAACTAGGTAGCACACGGCCTTTGTCTTCAAGGTGGGTGTTGCGAAGTTGATGATGAGATGAGCCGTATCAGGACCCTACTTATCACACATCCTTACTCAGATCCACGGAGAGAAGAAAACCTGCCCCCAACACTTTCTTAAGAGCAAAGAATCATTTTCTCCAGGCCCTTCACAAACTGAGCCAGAAGAAGGTCACTTTCCCATTCTTGAGATGCTACAGAATTAACAACTCAACTAATGAAAATGACAAAAACGTTTTGTTTCTAAGACTCTAGGGAAGATATTGGAGAGCATTAAGCTCGTGAGTTTGGGCACAAAAGGACACATACCATACATTGATCAGTGTAGTGAACACTTGGGGAAAACAATTTGTTTATTTATGTATTTATTTATGTATTTATTTAAAGAGGATTTGCTTTGGCTCTCGGTTTTGGAGGTTTCAGTCCAAAGTCGGCTGAATTGATCATATTGGGCCTGTGAAAAGGCAGAAATCAGGTTGGCACTGACATAAGGCTGAGGCTGCTTGGCTCCTTCTGGCCAGAAAGCAGAGAGAGGGGGCAGGGCAGGCTCTGGGAACCAGATTCAGCCTTCAGGGCATGTCCTCCATGACCTACTTTCTCCCCTCCTAATTCTCATCAGGACCCAACAGCATCGGCTTCATTAGAGTTTAACTCCACCAGTCATCAGAGGCTTCACACTCTAACTACAGCCCAGAGAGGGAAACCCGAGGTGTGAACCAAGCCTTCAACACTTGAGCCTTGTGACAGACACATGATATTCAAAACACAGGACATGCGTTTACTTACATGTAGAAGCTAAATAATCCAATGTCTTTTTAAAAGAAATGGAAGTAGAGAGCCTACATAATGCTGGTTACCAGGGTCTATTAGGCATGGGGTTGAACATGAGAAGATTGTGACCGGAGTCTCAGCAGGCAGGAAGAGTAAGTATAGAAGTATAGGGTGCACAGTGTGGTCAGCATAGCAAATACAAACCTATGTCCAGAATTGCTAAGAGGATACACAAATATTCTAACCACACAAATGGTAAGTAAGTATTTGAGGTAATGGATGTTAATTGGCTTCATCTAATTATTTCACAATTTATTCATAATTCTTAGCACTTCACGTTTCAGGAATACAAACAATTATGAGCTGAGGTTGAAACTCCAAAACCTTCATAAAAAGCCTGTCATCTCTTCTTGTACCTGAAACTCAGCACTAGAAAAAATTGACAAGCAGTCCTGAGAGATGCCTGGCCAGTAGCCTAGCCAGAAAGGCAATCTCCCAGTTCAGCGAGATAACCTATCTCTAGGCAAGAGAATGATAGAGGAAAACACTGATATGTGCTCTGCACATCTGAGCACATGGTTCTCTCACACACATGCACACTACACAATCTCTCTGATTCTATCTCTCTGTATGTATGTACATATGTATGTATAATTATAATTGTCAATTTATAGCTTAAGATACAATCTAAAGTAATGTAACTGGCAAGAGGAATAGAATGGCCCCCAGGACACCCATCCCAAGTTAGGGCCAATTCTGACTGGGGGCACTGTGTTGGTCATGAACACTGGAGCAGGCTGGGATGAGTGTGCTCAAGACCTTAGCCTTTGTGTCTGCATACACAATCACACACACATAATCACACATACAATGACATACACAATTATACACACACACACCTTCAAGACTGGATGGAAAACATGGTCTGACTTTAGTGTTCTTTCTGTCTCACTGTCTATCTTTTACAATTTCTGTACATGTGTCCTTTCCCTCCAAAGTGTTCTGTCTTCCTACTGGGGAGAGATGATTTCTCTTGTTTAAACATCTTCATCTCTTTGTGTGTGTGTGCCTGTGTGTGTGTATGTGTGTGTATGATTTCAGCTCATTGAAGACCCAGTGGAGATCGTGAATAACAAGCTGGAAGTCCAAGCCTTTGAGCGCATCGAGGACCAGACCAAGCTCCTTGGCTTTTTCAAGAATGAGGACTCAGAATGTAAGTTGTCTGTCAACACAAGCCTGTGGGTCTGAAGGCTAGCTTCTAACAAGGTGTTCCAGGCTACCAACAGAGGGTGTGGCTTTAATATCTCTTTTGCTGGGAGAGTAGAAGCTGGTTTTCTTCCTGTTGCCTGTGCAAAGGGACACATGTAGAAATTGTGCAAAATAGACCATTATGGTTAGGCCATGTTCTTTAGCCCTGAAGCTCTCCTCTCTCTCTCTCTCTCTCTCTCTCTCTCTCTCTCTCTCTGTATGTGTGTGTGTATGTGTGTGCTTGTGCGTGTGATTGTGGATTGTATATGTGAATGTGTGTTATTGTATGTGTCATTATGTGTGCATGTGAGTGTATGTGTGTTACATGTGTTAGTGTGTGTAAGTATGTATGTGTTATTATGTGTATGTATTCTACTGAATAAATAAATGCCTTCTGCTTTCCTCCACTCTTTCTCCTGTCTATCTCCCCATCAAGCTCTTCTGTGAAATGGACACACAGTGACCATCTCCCTGATGTTGGCAGTTCCTGTGGTCACCAGCTGGAGAATTCCCCTGTTAGCTGGAGAGGATTAAATGAACTTTGGGTGGGAATGGGCTCAGTAGTTGCTAGAGAATATGAAAAATAGCCGGCCAAGCTCAGAGCTGGCCATCAGACTATGCCTATGATGCCATGTGTATTTTGGTTCTTTCTCTCTCTCTCTCTCTCTCTCTCTCTCTCTCTCTCTCTCTCTCTCTCTTTCTCTCTCTCTCTCTGTGTGTGTGTGTGTGTGTGTATACTTATGTAGGTGTGGGTGCAGCAGAGAACAGATTTTATTATTTTTTTTAAATTTTTTTAAGAAACGGAGTCTCTCACCAGTCTGGTACTTGCCAAGTAGGGGCCACCAACCTCAGGTCTCCCCTTGTGTCTGCCTCCCTGCACCAAGAGGACAAGTATCCATCACCATGCTTTGGTTTTATTATGTGGCTTCTGGGGACTGAACCTCAGACTCAAGTCCTAAAGTTTATTAGGTAGATACTTAAATAGCTGAGATATTTGCCTAAACCTGTGACTCTTAAAAAGCAGGGCCCTTTCCAGGCTGAGGCTCTTGACATTAGTGTTTGTCTTTTCAACCTGCACGTTGCCTGGTCTGGCATTAATCTAAACTAATATATGGTCAAATCTTATACAAGTCTGCTGGATTCAGGAGTGATACGAAATCCAATGAACCCGAAGAAGTCAATTCACTGAAGAGTAAACACAGGCTCAGCACTGCAGGGTTACAGAACTTCTAACAAGTCCCACCACTCTCTCCTGGAGTGGAAGGTCTGACTCCAGACACCTCATGCAGTGTAGTAAGCACAGTATTCTCACTTGGGTGTGGTTTCTTTCTTCCGTGACAAATTTGGATACATGTTTGAAACCAGAGTCATTGAAACCATAGGTTTGGTTTAATTAAAATAATCTTCTCAGAGGATCAGGATTTAAAAGTAACCCCTTTTTTAGTCTTTGAAAATTTCATACATGTACACAATGTATTTTTCATCCCTCACTGCCCCCCTGAATTCCTGCCAGGACCCCCGGAATCCTTTCTCATGTTATCAAACTGTCTTCTAAATATGTATATTTACAGAACATGGTGGCATAGTATTTAATCCCATCACTTGAGATGCAGAGGCAGGTTGGAACTCTATGAGTTTGGGACCAGCCTGGTCTACATAGTGAGTTCCAAGACAAGTCAAGTATACTTAGTGAGACCCTGTTTCAACAAACAAATCAACCCAAAACAAAAACAAGTAAACAACATAGATCTGAGAAGCTCCCAAGTCTAGTCAAAGCTTCTTATTGCGGTAGGTAAGTTCAGAGAATAAGAGACTGAATGTTCAGTGTAGACGGGGCACCTCTACGAGTTTTCAGTGTAGATGGGACATCTCTGTCAACCCCTGTCCCCTAGTGCTGTTCTGCATAGGTCCATGTGCTGGGGTGTAGCTGGCAGCTAGGAGACAAGCTGGGACCACTGAGCAGGAAGTGGCTGCGGTCAAGTGCAAGCACCCAGCTGGTTGTGCTGGGTCAAGGTCCAGCCTCAGGAGAGAAAGCTCTCCCCTGGAGTGTTACAGCTCGAAAAGACAGGCACTCTCAGAGGATCTTTCCTGAAATAACTCGTGTACTTTATTCCTTGTGGATAGGACCTTATAAACATTTGGTGGTGGGTTGAGAGCTAGAGGCTGGTGCTTTCTATTGACTTGGTCTGGGATGTTAAGGATGCCTCATCTGCATGTGGAAGGACTTCAGGCAGTCCCTAAGTGACTAAATGTCACAGTCCTCTCAGTGGGGTGCCATGGTCACATGTTCCAGGGCAGGAACCTGGTTGGGAATAGATTAAAATACCTACCGTTTTCAGTTATGAGAATTGTCAGGGTTCCTGAATCTGCTGGACCTTACTTTACCAGTTTTCTGTCTGATGGCAAGGTTCACTGCCCTCTACCACAGGGCTTGGGATCATGGTGGGAAAGGGGGCAGACAGAATGAATGATCTGGAGGGTGGAGAGAAAGGCTATGAAACTAAACTGCTTTTAAAAAGGAAAAGCAAACATAAGAAAACTAGAAAAAAAAAATAAGCAAACATAAGAAACTAGGAGCCCTCCTTTGGAGAACCTTAAAGTACTTTACTGGGCAGTGTTTTTCTCCTAGTTGTAAACACAGTGTGGTAAGTTTTCTTCCTACCTAGGGCTCATCTATGCAGAAACTGTGAGTTCATCAGGTGCAATTTTTAACTTCATGAACTTGGGTGAAAGGAGGATTTTGTGTGTGGGGGGGCGGTGTCCACGGTTTCTTCTTCTTTTTCTTCAGTTTTCTGCTTTCTGTCCACAAACCTGTGGTGGAAGGAGGCTTTTCTTGAGTCACTGAACAACAGTCAATTTCAACTCCAACTATTTTTTAAATTAAATAGCTAACACCATTCTCTTTAAGTGAGCAGTTTGCCTCTTGCAAACCTTTCTCTCTTCCCTTCTAGATTACAAAGCATTCCAAGAAGCAGCTGAGCACTTCCAGCCTTACATCAAGTTCTTTGCCACCTTTGACAAGGGGGTAAGTACCCATGAAAACCCCATTAGAACACGTTCGGAGGCGCGGACAATCAAGGATTGAACTTCCCTTCTTAGCCTGTTTGTCAGGAAGTGTTAGAGGATGCTGGGAAACCGCTTCTGAGAATACAGTTCCTGTCTTCCAGCCCAAAATCCAAAAGGAAGGGCTAACTAATGATTCCAGTGTAATCTAAAGTCGAAGGAAGTTTGCCCTGATTGGTTGAGGTTTAGAATCGATAGTAAGAGGATGATAATGGTCACCTCTTAAGTACTCAATAAGGGCAGGGACCAATCCTACCCTCTCAAAGACCCATCAAAAGGGGGCTAGGTATTCTCAGTGTGTAGAAGGAATAACCAAAATAAGGAGCATTCAAATGAAGTCACATAGTCAGCTACTGGTAAGACTGGGTGTAGTCTGAGTCCTGACTGACATGAAAGACTCTGTTCTGTACAGCTGTGCTCAGAGAAGGAAGCTTCAGGTGTGTGTCTGGAGCTCGGCCATGCAGTAGATGTTAGCCAGCTATAAGAACTGCTGTCAGTAAAAAGACATCTAGACCCGGGAGGAGGGGTCTAAACAGGATATTAGGCAAGGAAGAGTGCAGAAGCCCGAATTGGAGATTCATCATGGCCTCTGGTTTTGCTGAGCCAGAGGTGACTATGAGATTGTAGGGTAAGAGCTCTGAGGTCTAGGGATGTAGCTCAGATGGTATAGCACTTGCCCAAAATGAACCAAGCCCTAGGTTTGATCTCCAACACCGCAGAAGCATTATACTGAAGGTTAACCTCAGCTACATAGTGAGTCCAGGCCAGCTTGGGCACTTGAGACCCTGTGGCAAAGAAAAGAATTGATCTAATAGAATCAGCCCAGGTGTTCATAAACAGAGAAGCAGTTAAAGGAAGTGTGGGGCTGGAGAGATGGCCCAGCAGTTAAGAGCACTGGCCAATCTCCCAAAGGACCCATGTTCAAGTCCTAGCACCCAAAAAGTGCATCACAATTGTCTGTAACTCCAGTTCCAGGGGCTTCTGATGCCCTCTTCTGGCCTCTCCAGGAATCAGGCTCAGAAGTGATGTACAAAACATTTAGCATCTTTACACATGTGATGGCTTGTTCAGCCCAGGGTGTGGCACTATTAGAAGGTGTGGCTTTGTTAGAGTAGGTGTGGCCTTGTTGGAGTAAGTGTGTCACTGTGGGTGTGGGTTTTAATACTTTCATCTTAACTGCCTAGAAGTCAGTATTCTGCTAGCAACCTTCAGACGAAGATGTAGAACTTTCAGCTCATCCTGCACCATACCTGTCTGGATGCTGCCATGCTTTCACCTTGATGATAGTAGACTGAACCTCTGAACCTATAATCAGCCCCAAATATATGCTGTCCTTTTTAAGAGTTGTCTTGGTCATGGGGTCTGTTCACAACAGTAAAATCCTAACTAAGACAAAACATAAAATCAATAAAATGATATATACACATAATGAACTTTTCTCAGTCATAAAGAAGAGTGAAGTTAAGTTCTTTGCAGGAAAATGAGACACAATTGGCGGTTATCACATGGAGTGACTGGGGTCAGTCTAAAGAACACGGTTATCACGTTTTCTCTAATGCATGAGTTCTATATTTTATGTAGATATAGAAAGACCTGTAGTACACACGACATGAAATAGAGGCTGAAAACAGAAGGGAATGCAGGGAGAGGCATTGAAAGGCGGGGGAGGGGGTCAGTGAAGTATGGAGGGATTATACAGGTGCATCACAGTGGCCTGATGAAACCCAGTGTAATCTTAAAACAATGTAAAAAGAAGGTTCATCTGAAGGGATGGAAGCAAGAACACTTTGCAGGTAGGTGGGCTTAGCTAACCACCAGGGCCCTGGTCTTCTGAGGGACATGCTTTTCCCAGTTCAGTGTAGTATTTGTTTGTAGAAGTAACTTCCAATATACCCAGAGTGTGATTCTGTGTCTGTGGCTATGAAGAAGGAGAGGCCAGGGAACCTCCAAAGCTGCTTTACTAACAATTAAAATAGCGTTGGAAGCGTGACTGTGCATGGAGCCTTGTGTGGATACCTTTGGAAAATAGAAAGGCCGTCTCTGCACCTCCCTATGGAGCACAGAACGGGGACCAGCCTAATGCCACCTGGGACTTGAGCCCATCCTGCAGACTGTGGTGCCCGGTGGGAGGTGGTGGGATTTAGAAGGCACGGCTGCAGCCTCAATAATGTCCAGCAGAGGGCGAAAGAGCTGAAGACCAGAAAAAGTAATAAAAAAAAACGGGAAGCAGAAGACAATCCTGTTTGCAAAAAGGGCATTTGACCACCAATCAAGGAGAGGAAAATCCCCAAATAATTGGAGATTGCAAATCTAAGCTTTAAAAAAAGACTTGAAGCTATCGAGGACATTGAAAGGCCTGGGAGAAGTCGCTGTTAGGAACACAGTTTGGGTCCAGTTTTTCACCCATCGAGAAAACATTCAACCCAGTGGTTTTTCTTTCATGGATTCAACGGATTCATCTATTCATTTAGCAAGTGACTTCTTGGCTCCCAAAACACAACAGCATCAATCAAGACATCCAATTGGCCTTGTAAAATTTAGAGTTTAATGTGAGAGAAAAAAAATGGAAGAACAGAAAATTAGTAAAAAACCAGTAACAAATCAAGAGGTGAATTTTAAAGAGGACATGGTTGCTGGCATAGATTTGAAAGTCAGTAGTTCTCAAATGCAGTCAGTCGATCTTGGTTCCTCTAGTGAGCTTTTAAAAGTCTTGGTGTGGGCCAACGAGATGGCTCGGCTGTAAAGGTGCTTGCTGTCGAGCCTGTGAACCTGGGATCAATCCTGGGGACTCACTCAGTGGACAGAAGAACTAATTCTCATAAGTTGTCCTCTGACCTCCATATATACCCATTTGGCACATGCACGTATATACACATACACACACACACAAACATGCATACACACAAATAAATATGATAAAGAAATTAAAAGAAAAAATTCTTAATCTGTGGGATTAATCCAGGAAATTTGTTTTTTGTTTGTTCTCTGAGTTGTGACAAGACACAGGAATCTGAATTAGTTTTTTATTGTTTTAGTGTGTGTGTGTGTGTGTGTGTGTGTGTGTGTGTGTGAAAGAGAGAGAGAGAGAGAGAGAGAGAGAGAGAGAGAGAGAGAGAGAGGGAGAGGGAGAGAGAGAGAGAGAGAAAGACAGACAGACAGACAGACAGACAGACAGACAGAGAGGCAGAGAGAGAGGAGGAACCCGTGGACATCCAAGGCATCAGATCCCTTGGACCTGGAGTTATAGGTGCTGTGAGCCTGCTAACATGGGTGCTGGGAACAGATCCAGTCCTCTGCAGGGGCAGTGCATGCTCTTAACTGCTGAGCAATCTTTTTTAGCTCTAGGAATGGAAAGTTTAAAACAAAACCAAACAAACCTAAACTCTTCCCAGGAAACTTTGCAGGACCCACACAGATCCCTGTGGTGTATATATAGCTCAGACTACCCTAACACTCAACCCCTGTGAGGAGGCGGTGGGAGCAAGAGGCTGGGATCCACCTTTGCAGCCAGCAGCCTGAGAGTGTCAGCTCTAACCAGCTCTAACCATCTTGAACCACGCTGACCTGCACTTCTGCCGGAGGAGTGATGAAATGAAAACTTAATCAGTTCTGAATCACACCGGAGCCTGAAGGAACTGACGGAGAGGACAGATGTGGAGAAAGCCCAAGTTCCTGCTCAGCTGATTCTTCATCTCGGACCACAGAGCTGGCCTGTTAAAATGCAGCAAAGTCATGACTCAAAACCCCTGTGTGTGCGAATGCCAGGAAAACGCTGATTGTCCTTGGTAGCTGGCTTGAAAGTGCCCAAATTTTATTCCAACTAAAGGAAAAAAGAAAAGTATGGGCAGTTTTCTGTTTTGTGAAACTGTCTGGTATCCGAGAGCACATGAATCATTAAATAATTGCAACACCCATGAGCCAGGTTTTGCTAGAGTCTTGCCATGGACGCAGAATACCCAACTAAAAACATATCAACAAACTGAACCAGTCTTCAGCCTGTCTACTCTCCTTTAGTCCTTGCTATCCAAGATGCAATTGTACACAGCTGAAAGAAAAGGAAGTACAAGGAAAGGGCATTCCATGGAGAGGGAGGGAGGGAGGGAGGGAGAGAGGGAGAGAGGGAGAGAGGGAGAGAGGGAGAGAGGGAGAGAGGGAGAGAGGGAGAGAGGGAGGGAAGACCCAAGAGACTGTTGGAGATCTTTACTTAGGCTCTTTCAGTCTGCAACCTAAGGCCTCAACCATCCAATTTTACACGCACAGACTTGGCATGGCAGACTCTGGCAGTGGCATCCAGGGACGAGAGGCGCCTTGCACAGGGACATGTGCACAGATAGGCAAGCTCATACTGCTTGACACGTGGTTCTGAACAGCTCTCGCCCTTAGGAGGTCATAGTTACTTTCCCTGATATGGGATGGATTAACAAGAAAAAAAAAACGATCCCATTAGTTAGAGTGTCTACTGCCAGTGCAGTGTTTATAGAATATCTGCAGACTTCTTTCTTTGCATAGTCAAGGACAAGGGAATTCTCAAAAGAAAAAGGATGCTTGGTCCTAGCACTTGGGAGGCAGAGGCAGGTGGGTTTCTGAGTTTGAGGCCAGCCTGGTCTACAGAGTGAGTTCCAGGACAGCCAGGGCTACACAGAGAAACCCTGTCTCGAAAAAACAAAAACAACAACAACAACAACAACAACAACAAAAAAAGGATGCTTGGAACATGAGGAACTAGAGAGAGAGTGTGGCCCTGCCCATCTCTCCACGTATGATTCTGATGAATTGCTCACCAAAGTTGTTCTTTGTATGTAGAACAGAGCAGAGTGATCGCTCTGACCATGTCCAATCAAAGTGAGCATCACACAGTCTAAGCTGTGGCCAGCACATAGCTCACAGGCCATGTGCTTGACAGTACTACCGTCTCTGTTCATATGAATGATTTCTCATCCCCTGGAAGCCTGTTCTTAGAAGACAGTGAGTGAGGGTGTGAACTCAGAGAGCAGTGTCTTGTCACTTTCAAGTTTGTTGTACCAGAGGCGGGTGTACAACAGATTGTGTCAATACTGGCCTGGCCTGTGTCTGTCTCGTTTCTCTCTCTCTCTCTCTCTCTCTCTCGCTCTCTCTCTCCCTTCCTGCTGGGGACTGAACCTCGTGCATGCCAGACAAAGTAGGTCTTTACCACCAAACTCATCCTCAGTCCACTTTTTAACTTTTTATCTTGAGATAAGATCTTCATAAATGAAACTAACCTTGAACTCATTCCAGTGTAAATTGATGTCAGATTTGTGATCCTTCTGCCTCAGCCCCTCTCATGCTGGAGTTATGGGCTTCCACCAAGGCCCAGCCTGACTATAGCTCCGTTTGCTTTAACTCCACATAGGAGGTTGGAATTAAAATACGTCTTTGGGATGTAGTGATTAATAGCAAGCGATGGTCCTTGTGGATGTGAGTGTTTCCACAGAGTGGACCTCCTTGTGTAAGAGTTTGTATAACACTCATGCCTCCCCTACTAGTCCCAACCCCTGGGTTACTGGGTCACCACACTGTGGTTGCTACCACAAGGTGTCAGCTCTGTGGCAATGCTGTGCGGTTTAAAGGGAGCCATTGTTCCATCCTGTGCTTTCTTGGACCATGACTCTGAGCTAGAGAAAAGCATTTGGCTTCCCATTGAGCCCTGCACATTCCAGGCCTCTCAAAGCATGTCACAACGAGAGGTCCTGAGCTCAGCAACTTTGCAAGCAAACACAGCAACCATTCTGTCCTGACAACTCATTGGTGTGTGGCCTCTTTAACCAAGAGAGGCAATCTGTCAGGCCCTGGGCACTTTCTTTGAGGTTAGTTATAATGTAAACCATTCATCCTGATTTCCTGGGAACAATCCAGAGTCTAGCACTGAAAGTCCCATGTCCCAGGAAGCCTTTCTCTCCTACGCAAAGCATGATGGTTAGTTATTTTTCGGCTGGGAAGTCCTTAGGGCCCAACAAAACACCTAGCGAACTTGGTACAGAGACTGAACCCTAGTATGTTCCACCCTTCGGATTAACTAGCAATCAGAGGACAGGTGAATGGACTGGCTTTTGATTCTGTGAGCCTGTGTGCTCTAATGGGTTTCATCAATTGCCTTTTCCACCCAAATTAGCTCCGTTAAAGCCGCCCAGTGAGCATGTTCTTTTACCGTCTGCTCACTCCTCCGGCCCTGGCAAACACAGAAGAGGGAAGATAACCATGCTCTGACCTTCCCCACTTTTTATTCCAACCACTCCTTGACACTCTTAGGCCCTCATTCTCCATATGAGTCTTTTTCTATTGAGCTTTCTTTGATCGAAGATAAGCCCAGCCCATATCACAAGGAATACGAGTTCCCCGCTACTTCAACATTTAAGTTAAAATCGCCCATAATCTTGCATGTTGTTACCAAAGCACACAAGCAGCCTCTCTTAGGTAGATAGGCCACTGCTACTCTAAGCTAGCATTTGAATGAATGGTCATCTGATTTCTGCTTCTTACAGGTGGCAAAGAAGTTATCCTTGAAGATGAATGAAGTTGGCTTCTACGAGCCATTTATGGATGAGCCAAATGTCATTCCTAACAAACCTTACACGGAAGAGGAGATTGTGGAGTTTGTGAAGGAACATCAAAGGTGCCTGAGAGGACATGTGGAGGATGGGGTGGGTGGGTGCCGGGTCCAGGTAATTAATGGGTAAGAGCTTCTCAGTGTTGACAGTCCAGAGCCACAAAGAGGATTAACGACGTAGACACGTAAGACACCACGTAGATACCATGTAGAACAAAACTAGCCAACGTGGCTTTGTCCATCACTGACCAGTATCAAGGATGTTACCACTTCCGAATAAGGCTCTACACTAGCAGGTGAGGTTAGGGTACCTCCTTCTGGTGCATACCCTTCACCCCACCCCAAGCAAGAGTAAGATACAGATGAAACTCTATACTTTCAGCGACAACTCCCTATATGTGAAACAACATTCCAGGTGCTTTCTGGGAGCAGCTTTGGCTACTCTCCAACCGTATGGAGTGGTTATTCTCTCAACATCACAGCCATGAGATAAGTCTGACTAGTTAAGTAATATAACCAGGGACAATTCCACAAATTCTACAGATAACTCCTAGGACAGTGATATTTACTCAGACTCAGAGCATCTCTAGCAGGGGATCCATAAACTTTTTCACTGAAGAACCACACAGTAAATATTTACACACTTCTGGGGGCAAATGGCCTTTGTCGCAGCTGTTCAGCGCTGGGCTTAGATCACATAAGCAGACTTGCTCATGTGTAAACAGATGGGTGTGGCAAGATCTAGTTATACAAACAAGAGGCCTTGGCCTGGGCTGGCCCACCAGCTGGAGTCCTCAGCCTCTGCTCTGGAGGGAAGAGCTATCTGGGAATATGGGACATGCTAGTGGTTCCACTGTGTCACCTCTCCTCCCTCCCTATCATGGACAAATGTGTTCAATGGACCTGAAGCACCACGATTCCTACACTAGACTGTCTTTGTCCCTGAAAAGAGTCAGTACTGGGAGGGTTAACATGACGATCCTGGTGACAAAACCTGGCATTCTGTATTTGAGTAATTGTTGTCTGTCCCATTTCCTTGTTGTTTGGCTCTGGGCTTTCAGGGGTGGTCTCTATGTATGAGGAGAGGACACTAGGAAGGTGCTGTCTCCCTTCCTTTTGACCATCCCCATACCCTTGGTGTGCCTTGGATCTAACAGGGCTATGACTGGGCTGAATGGGTTTGGGCCTATCTTTCTCCTGACAGGGCAGGTGGAAAAGCTCTGCTCCCTTGTGGGCAGAGATGAAGTCAGGGCTCCTTAGGCTCAAGCAGAGGAGCCAAAGTCTCATTTGCATGGGGGCTGAGGCTTAGTTTCTGCTGTGGTGGTCCTTACTCAAGGATGCTCCTCTGTTTTACAGACCCACCCTACGTCGCTTGCGCCCAGAGGACATGTTTGAAACATGGGTAAGAAAATGGCAAAGTCTTGTGGCGTGTGTCGTTCAAAAAGGGTGTCCTCTGTCTATGAAGTCTTTCTGAGTGGGGTGGACACTTGGGAGTGAGGTGCTGGGAACATGGACAGCTTCATCTTCATATAAAGGCCAGGTTTCCATGGATTCAGTATGATCTTCCTGAGTGCTACTTACTAGGTAATATTACTCAAATTTATTTCTCTTAGCCCCTGGTTTCCATTCATGTGCCACCAGTAACTTAGGGGAGCCTAGTGGAAGAAGCCCAAGTCTACAAGGTCGCAGAGTTGTGGGTTCAAGTCCAGCATTTGCCATTGAGCAACCTTGCGTGTGCTCTTTTTGGCGTTTGTCTACACACTTAAAGCAGGTTTTTTTTTCATAAGGATATATGGGATGGAATGTCCAGGGTATAGGAGGTGCTTGGTGAGTGAATGGTACCTTTTTTTTTTTTTTTAAATTGGGCAGTGTTTTATTTTCCTTTACACCTTAATAAATACTTCTTGATGACTGCACATGGGGTAAGGCTGCTTGGTTGTTCAGAAAGGTCACAGCAATGGTGTTTTCCTGACAGTGTGTAGTCTTCCGTATTGAGTGGAATGACTTTTATAATGTCACTGTCAAACCAGCAAGACTGCATTTATGCACCATCATTTTCAGGACTGTTGGTAACTTGGGCACACTTTCCCCAAATAACCTTGCCTCCTTGTGTCACAAGGCCCAGCTCGCTCACATTCACTTCAGTAACTGCACCTTTGGTGATCACACCCAGGGTTGTATATAATGGGGGTGATGGATTCTTTTTCACACCAAGTATTGGCAGGCAAAAAGTCGCTTTCAGCTCAGGGTGTGTGACATGGGCTTGTTTGAAACGTAGACCCATTGGCCTAATGAACCTTTCATATTTAGGTTGTTTTCTTGTAAAACCATCACCAACAAAGCAGACTTTAATAACCATTCTCTTCCATGCCTTCTGTTCTCTTCTTCCTGTTGAAATAACTTTCAATGCTTCTGTTTCTCCTCGGGCAGGTACTTTGGGTAGAGGCACCTCCCATTTTCCTGCCTTTTCTTTTCATTTCTGCTTAATCATGTTGGAAAGTATTTTTGCTCTCGACTGCTCTTCTCTGTCCAGCAGACAGGCAGGCACTTCTCCCTGTGGAGTCTTCTCGTCATCCTTCTGCTTGGTGTTTCTCTTTTCATGCATCTTAACTGTCTCTTTCATTTGTATTTTCTCCGCATGGAGCTGTTTATGGTAGAGCTTAGCCTTAAGGCCAATCTTTTTTTTTTTTTTCCTTCTTTGAACATTCATGGGCCTCCCGACCTTCTTTCTTTCTTTTTTTCTCATGGTAGTCCAAACACTATCCATATCCTTTGTGGTACAATTCACTATATTCATTTTGTGACATGATGGCAGCCACGGAGCAGCGGTCCACGACCTCTCGAGTTCCAAAAACCTCTTAATTTCTGGGTGTCACTGGCCCACGAACCTGGTTTGCTCAGCGAATGATACTTTTTAAAGTGTATCACCTGAAGACAGTAGAAGGCGGTGAAGTTAGCCTCTCCACTAGGCTAGTGTCCTGGACTGTCACAGACTCTGAAGCTTGGAGCTCCCACTGTACCTTCAAGTGGTGTCTATGAAGAAAACCAACCAAGGTCTGTGGGACACTTTCTAGGCCATTGCTGCTGCCCTTTCACTTAGACTGGCCAGCTCTCCAAAGAGATGTAGGATAAATACTATTTTAGCCCATTTTACACATAGAAAAACTATGACCATCCTAGGTTAACTACTCAAGGACACATGACTAATAAACATTGGTTCTTGGGGTGCAAAGCTATCTGGACCCAAGTCTCATGTCTTTTCCAGTATCTCTTCCTAAAATGGCCGTGTCCCCATAGGCTGACACTGTGGTATTGGTGTCTATGTGTGATGATGTAGCAGTCAAATGAAACTTGTAGGAGTTGGTTTCTGTCTTCCACCATGTGGGTACCAAGGACTAAATCAAGTCATCTGTTAAGTGGCAAGTGCCTTTACTTGCTGAGCCATCTCACCTGCCCCAGCAGTTTCTTCTGAAGGATTCTTCCTTCTATTGTATTGAAGAATAATTTATAAGACAGGACTAAAGAGCCTTCTATTAGTCGCCCCAAGGTAGTGCCACTGCATATCTTGTTTTCTTTATATCTGTTCATTTACTCTGAGGAATTTCAGTAGAGGTGAAGGAGATAGAATAAAATAAGGACAGTGGTAACATAGCTGGTAAGTAGTTGGTAACACTAGTTTATTCTAAGTATGACTGTATTTTCCATTTTTCACTGAGTAAGAGTTTTATAGACTTGGGCTCTTTTGAGTTGGCAGAAGCTATGTTAGTAAGACTCTGTTACACTGTGTTAAGAGAGTTGGTAAAGTGAAGGCTGCTCTCCCAGCTTTAAGTACTAAGGGTTGAATAGAAGAAACAGTCTGAAAGCAGAACACCTCAGGGCAGGAGGAGTGGCTAAGCTAGGGTAAGGCAATGTTCAACAGGCTTGGGAAGCTGGGAACCCCCAGAACCCAGAACCCACATAAAGATGTCAGAAGAACTGTCTCTACAAGGTTGTTCTCTGACCTCCACGTACATACTGTGGCATGCTCCCTTTCCCACATCATAATCACATAAATAATAATAATAATAATAATAATAATAATAATAATAATAATAAAACCCACAACCCAAACCTGGACATTCATTGTAAGGCAGGAACATATAAAAAGCTAAGGAATCTTCAGGAGAACATAGAGGGTCCCATAGCCTCTGCTCTTTGGAGTCTGGTGCATGGCCACTGCATACATAGGCTCGTTTTAACTTCTTTATGCACATTCACAGAACGCAGCAGCATTGAGTTTATTCAAACAGTTCCATTCACTGTTGATACCATGGACTATATCTGTATCTCACCCAGACTCATGGTTTGAAAACATGATGTCAAGTGTGGGGACTTCGGAAGTTCATTGGTCACCGTGTCAGAGCCATTGTAGTTAGGGTGGCCCTTATGAAAAAAGTCTCAAGTTGGGCGTGGTGAATGTTGTATGTACATGCAGCAGGAGGCTAATAAGTTTGAGGCCAGCCTGGGCTACATAGTAAATTTGGGGTCAGCTGGGGCTACTTAGGGAGTTGCTATCCAACAAACAAGCAAACACACACACACACCAAAAAAGAAAGAGAGAGGGAGAGAGAGAGAGAGAGAGAGAGAGAGAGAGAGAGAGAGAGAGAGAAAGCAATAAAGAAAAAGGAGTGGAGGCTCAAAAAGACCAAAGACTAAGCAAGCCCTCATCTGACACTGAATTCACTGATGAGGAGGGCACCTTGGGCTTCCCACCCTCCGAACAGTAAGATGTAAGCCTCCTGGATTCCCACTGTTAATAAGCTACCCAGTGTATGACCCTTTCTTATGACACACAAGATGGACCAGCAGAGGGCTCTTAGACAGAACCAGCCAATTGCACTTAGCTCTCTGCTTGCTCTGTGGCTTTAGTTAGTCCCTGGGATTCTTTAAGTACTGAATAGGAACATGATGTGCATTTGCAATTCAGAGTCCAGGGATCACAAGGAACTAACCAGTTCTTCTTGCACTGTGTGGTGCACAGACATACATGCAGATCTCACCAGTTCCTTTGTGGCCAGTGGTAGAGATTGCTGCCATTTTGCGACTGCTATTTTAAGGCATAGTGCCTTCTGCCGGGGAGCTTATCATCTGGCCAAAGAGGGAAGATTCCTCCAATGGAAAGAGAACTTCCAGCTGGGAGTAGTGACATATCCCAGCACTCAGAAGTAGAGGAAGGGGATCTCTGTGAGTTTGAGGCCAGCCTGGTCTACATAGGGAGTTCTAGGTCAGCCAGAGAAACATGGTGAGACTCTGTCTCAAATAGAATATAAAATGAAAAATAAAATGAACAAAAGAGAATTTCCATGACACATTGAAACTTGCTGCTTGTAAACTAACTTAAATTTAATAGGAAGAAAGAAAAAAGAAAAGAAAGGAAAGAGAACAGAAAAGAAAAAATTCAAGACAGCACTGTCTGAAGGCCAGTTGAGTGATCTACAGAGCCTAGGCTTCTGGACTCAGACGAAGCTGACACTCTGGCCCTTGGCACTCTTTCTGTCTGTGTACATTGATTCTTACCGAGCAACTGACTCATGGGCTTTCATGCAAATAATTGCTTTATGGGTTTATTGAGGAAAAATCCCAGCACTTAGCACAGGTCTTGAGTCTCCACAGGTGTCCAGTACAGACTCATGCCCCCATTCCTGAGATGCTTGCAGAGAGCTTCTTTGTACCTCTGTTACAATGCTCCACCTAGTACCCATCTCAGCTCAGAGTAGTGACAGGCATACTTGGAACAGCCTGTCAGAAAATGAATATGGATTCTTAATTCTAAAACCAATTTCCAAGTGCACTCTGGAAGGGCAGGCAGAAATGAGGCCTGCTTCACAGAGTTATGGGTGCTCAATTCCAACTGATGGCAGGCGACAGAGACATGGTACGGCCTAACGAGACCTGATCGGGATAGTCTGTCTGGCGATAATAGCAAATGTACAGCAGTGAACTTCAGACTCTCTGGTCACTGCTGGGTTTTCCTAATAACCTGGTGCACACACATATATGTCTGTAGCATTCAATTCCCCAGGGAATCTGGCCAACCCAGAGCCCACTCTTGTTTTTAATAATAATATTTTCTATTTAATCTATCTTGGAATTTTTGGAGGTTTTGTTCATCCCAAACTCAAAGGGGAAAAAATTAGCATTTAGATAGGTTTGCAGCAGCATTAAAATCAATCGAAATGGAAATGGGGTTGGAGGGGGTCAGGTCCTCACCCCCATAGGATGACTCTGTTATGACACTGGACTTCCCACTGAATACCTCTCTCTTGGCAGCTGCCATCAGTTTGCACTTGGCTTTGTTTCTCCATCTCATAGCATGGAGCCTCCAGAGAGTCACATTTCTTATACAAGAGACTGCTCCAAACTCTCACTCTTCCTTCCCCAGTCATAATCCACACGAAGGTGGGCTTCCTGTCCCAGATGTGCAAATATGAAGTGCTCTTTATTGTCTGACATGCTCCCTAGTTTGCTTTCCTTGCTCTGGCACTCCCACCCAGGACACATCCTCAAACCACCATAGTCCCAAATTCCAACTTCTTCTTGGAGCTCCCCGCATTCATTGAAATGTTCCCGTTGAGGGCTGAGAAGATGGCTCAGTGGTTAAGAACACTTGCTGTTCTTGTAGAAGACCTGGCTTCTGTTCCCAGCACTCATATCAGGCCACACACAGCTGCCTGTAACTCTACTTCCAGGGGATCTAACACCCTCTTCTGGCCTCTTTGAAATTCATGTGGTGCACAGACATATATCTAGCAAACACTACTTACACACATAAAAACCAGGAGGTATTACTGATTTGCTCCATGGGCTCTGATTCTCCAAACAGAGTCATTGGCTAAATTGTCATCTCTAGTATAGATACCAGTGACCCAAATCCTAGTTGAGCTGAAGTCTCTTTACTGCCCTCAGAGGGTTTAGGATCTGCCAGCCGTGCTCAGAAGTCCCTGTAATCTGGTCCATCCCTAATGATAACTCCTGGTGGGGTCCCTCAAAACTCACATTTGCAAAAGTATCTTGAAACTGTCACATTCGATAGAGCTGTTTCCAGAGTTTTTGTTGCCCCTGGAGCCTCTGATAAGCCAGACTCATGCTCTTCCCAATTTTCCCTTTGCCGCTGCTCTTGGGACTCGCCAGACTACAGGAGTGAGGCATATTTATTGTTAACTCTTGTGTCTGTTGTCCTGTCTTATAAATCCACTGATCCCAGTCCCTTATTGAAGTTCCATGTGTTGCTACCAAATACCCATCAGCATCTGTTTCCTTTATGTGTGCCTGTCCTGCTCATTTGTGCCTGGGTGTTCATCCCCTGTCCATCCCCTGTCCATCCCCTGTCCATCCCTGTCTCCCTTTCTCTGCCAGCTTCTATGTTGTTGCCCCTGACACACATTGTATTTCTCTCCTCCCAAGAGGAAACGTTGACTCTCTTCTCTTTCAGGAAGATGACTTGAATGGGATTCACATTGTAGCCTTTGCGGAGAAGAGTGACCCAGGTAGGATGCCTTCCCCACCCCCACCCCAGCTCATTCCCACCCTGCACCAAATCTGCTTAACCATTGGCAGGAACTTCTCACCCTTCCAAACCCTCCATTCCAGCTCAATTGCAAGATAGTGATCACCTGGCAGGTAGGAGGGTGTCTTCAGTGGTAAACTCAGCTAAGGGAATGTAGAACTTCAAGGAAAGCAACACAGCTGGGTGTGCAGTCCCAACTTTGGGGAGGGGATGGAAACATCAGCAGTTCAAGGCTATCGTGGGCAACTTGAGACCATTAGTGTTCAGCTTCTCAACTTGGGAATGAGCACATAGTGAGCACACGGTCTTACAGAGTGAATGAGTATGTGTGTGCGTGTGTGTGTGTGTGTTGTTTCTGTTTGCATTAAATGTTTGTCAGTTTATTATCAAACCTATATAAACCAATCCTATTTTAACATAGTGATAAATGTATGTGTTCCTCAGTAAAACCCCATCTGTGCTTAGGAATGGCCTAAAGATATCTGCCAAAAAGTGAGGCTAGGGTAGAGCAAGCAGCCTGCTTTCAGAGTGCCAATGACTCCCCGCCAGTGGAAGGGTAACATTGCTATTCTTGCACTGTGGACAACTTTCCCTGGTTTCCCTCTTATGAACACCATGGAGAGAGAAGGGAGAGAACGATGAACTGTGAAAGAGGCAAAATGCTGGCCCCTGTGACAGTGATCCCAAGACAGGCCCCCAGAGAGGTGAAAGTGCACATAGGAGCGGTGTGTGGGAGGCCGGAACCATCCAGAATGCAGTCAGGGTAGTCTAACTGCCAGACTCTGGACATAAAGAGTTGGAGCAGGGTTCCAGAACCTGACAGGTGTGCAGCTATGACAGCAAAGCCACCTTAGCCTGGCTCAGACAACACCTCAGAACCCGTGGTTTCATGGGCTCTGCTCGGCAGCAAGTCACGGTGGAGCATCAGGCTCGGGGACCACTGCTTGGGGAAATGTGGAATTACGTGGAGTTCTTCAGGAACTTAAGCTATTGCCGTAGGGCAGGATCAAGAGGAGAGCTCCAACAGAGATTCGAACTAGGACTGGCAGTGCTGGCCGAGCATACACAAAGCACTGGGCTCCATTCCCAGCAGTGCAAAACCTGGGTGTGGTAGTGCAGACCTGTAACCTCAGCAGAGGGGGGAGAATCAGAAATGTATGCACCTATGCATCAAATCCAAGACTAGCCTGTGCTACATGAAGCTCTGTCTCAAAACAAACAAGCAAGCAAACAACAAAACGAAAAACCAAAACAACAACAACAAAAACAAAATAAAAAAATCAAAACCAACCCTCCCCCCCCAAAAAAACCCAAAAACCCTCAAACCCAAAACCAGCCAGCCAAGCAAAAGCAACAAAAAAGGTCTCGGTTTGAGACTAAGAAACTGAGAGCTGGAGAGGTTCAACTCAATCCAAAAGAATACCGACACTGTGAAGAAGGGACCTGTTGTCTCATCTATCAGCATAAACCTGATTGCTCACAGTGACTTGACAGGACTGGTGCCCAGAGAATGTTGGTGGAGCAAGTACTTAGGCCTTTCTTAATTATGTTATTATTTGTTTTAAATCAAGACACTCCACACACCATAACAGTCACTCTTTAAACATAATATCCAAGTGGGTTTTAAACTGCGCAGATGTCGGCACCACCTCACCCCAGACCTTCATCAACAACAGAATTGACCCACTCCACACATGACATCCACTAATTGTTTGTTATCGGTCTGTCTGTTTCAGATATTTCCTATAGCTGGAGTCACATAATGTACAGACTTTTGAATCTGGCATCTTTCCTTTAATACAATGATATATAGCATATACCTCACATATATGTACTATATTCACTATATAATACCTATAATCTATCAGTACTTGGCTGCTTTTAAGATCGAGTGATATTCTATCACATCAAAATCAAACGATCTGTGAGCTAGTCTTTCAAATGTCCGTGAATGAGCCAGGTTTCCCATCATAGACTTGCAGAGCTGGGAATGTTTCTCAAGGGGAATCTAGGGGTTTTGTTTTTGTTTTTACTGTAGTGTCAGCTGCTTTTTACAGACCTGGTATCCTCAGCTCCCCAGGTTTACAGGCCTTAATCAGACTGAATCGGATCCTTGGTTCTGTGTGATCAGAGTTGCTGCTGGTAGCTGCCTGTTGGCAAGACTCCAGGGGGCTTCCTTCCCACCCCACTGCCCGATTCCAGGGTTGCAGGGAGGCCTGTCTGGCTGTCTGGAACAATAGAACAAAGAGGTCTCCCTGAACTGCAGAAACCTGTTTGACAGAGATTGCTGCAGTAATGAATCAAGCTTCTGAAACTACTTCCACCTCCTCCCTGTGCAAACACCCCTGGGCCCTGGAGCTCTGCCTTTTCTCCAAATCCCAAGCTGAGGCTTGTCTCTGGGGAGCAGAGCAATGCTGGAAGGTGAGGCCAGGAACGTGGCCTTTCAGCAGCAGGGGTGCCTTCCCATTCAGGGCTCCAATTGAAAGTTGTTCTGATGAAAGCCCCTCTCCTCGACTTTGTGGTCAGGCAACATTTACCTGCTGGGCAGTGGTGTGCACACTGGGGCCCTAGGCTGGGTTGTGGTCCTGGAGAGTGCATTCCAGCAAACAATTACTCAGATTCCTTTCCTCTTGCTAATAGGTCACCCACAACCTTATGGCCTAACCAGACTGCATCCACTTTCTGAAAAAGGAGGGTAGTAAGTCCGGGATGCTTCTTAGAGAACTTCCATGTTGAGGAGCTATGAGGAGAGAGCCATGTTAATCCTGAGGCCACTTAGGATTAACATGGATATGTTAATCAGGATATGTGTGTGGCAATTATTATTTATTACTCTGATGTTGGATGGGAAAAGTTAGTCTTAAAGACTAATTGGACCACATTGCCCAGCATCTCTAAGCCAAGGTTGACATTCCAGTCAGCCCTTATGACATCCATATACACAGGAGTAACGACAAAGATGGCATTGATGACTGTTACTGTCACAACAATTGAACAAGAAAGTTCATTTTTAATCTCATTTTACAACTGAGGATGCTGAGGCCGAGGGAGGATGAGGGAGCACTGGAGTGTAGGCTGTCTGACTTTCTAGCCTACATCTTTAACCACAAGGCAGGCAGACTTTGGCACCTCTCAGATAACATCTGACAGCCGGGTGACCTTTCAGTGTGTCTCCCTCCTTCCGTGCTGCTCTTCTCTGCCTTCAATATTTGAACCACAAGAAAAGATGGACACAGACGGCTCAGTGATGTGCACAAGATCACAGGGTTACGGGCACGGTAGAAAAGCGAGTTGATGTTTGCTGAGGGCTTCCCTTGGGTGTGGCCCTCTCTCTGATGCCACTTCCCAACAGTGACCCCGCTGGTGGCAGGCTCCAAGCTTGTGTGGTGCTGTGGGGAAGGGGCAAGGGCTGGCGGATCAGAAGAGCATGACAAGGAAGTGAGACTGGAGCTGAGCCACTGGGCAGCTTCAGCATCTCATTCATGACCAGTCACCCTCCTCGGCCCAATGTTGTTCCTAGATGCAGACTGAAATTACAGTACAACAGCAGCACCTGTCTATTCAGTGACCTGGCCCCCAAGAACTCTCCTTACAGCTCTGACCTTTCCAGCCAGAGTTTGTGTTCTCCCTTGGCAGAGGGCTGAGAGCAGGAAGGTTCTCTCTGACAAGAATCCACTTCCGCTCTCTGGGCTCTGTAGCACGACTGGTAGACTTCTCTTGCCGTGAGCTTTCTTCTCTGTGCCTGTAGGCAGGCCTGGCTGGGAAGGACATGAGAACATTCCCAGGCCTTCTGTACTTCCTGGTTGCTGGTTGCACCCCACCCTCCTCTGCATGCACCTTCTCTTAGGCTGCTTGTGCTCAGAGCAGAGCTCTGTGACAGGTTTGAAAATGAAAGATTCTTCCTTGCTGCTCCCAGATGCGTCTGCATCGGGCTTGACATCTTCTTTAGGATATTTGATGAAAGGTTTGCCACGCGGCGTTTCTACATGAGCGCGCGCCGGATGGAAACCCTCCAAGGGCATTGGGGATATTCACACTAACAAGCTAGACACATGAGGATGGCTGCTGTCTGCAGGCACTGAACAGCTTTAGCAACAGGCCCTGGAAGGATGCTTCAAGCCCTGCTGCACCTGAGCTTTTCCTGCCCTGGGATTCTTGCAAAAATGAATTGGAGACAAAAATGGATTGGAGACAAAAATGGATTGTCTCAAATAGGAGCACTAAGTGCTTCCTGGAGCTTTATAAATTTAAATCTGATATACTAACCTCACTATGTGATTATTGCTGGGTGTTGAATGGTACTTACACACCCAGCAAATACCAATCCTGCAGATCCTGACAGTTATTGCGTATTCCTCCATATACAGAGGAGGGAGCATGCGTACAGTGAAGGTATAAACATCACCCTCAGCTCTCGTGAGTGGTCAGTGGTGCTTTAGAACTCTAGCCCAGCAGTGGCTTTTATACTGAGTGGTCATCTCGTTGCTGCAGATGTTCTTTGAAATGTGGAGCTCCCAGTCTTGTGGCTTCCTCCTACACCTCACGAGGCCAGGTCTACAGAAATTTGCTTTGGGTGGATTCTATACAACTAAAGATCAATGGGGCTTTTGGAGAGAGGGCCGCTGGGTCCTGCTTTATTCTAAACCTCTGTATCTCAACCAGGCTGTAGCACGGAGGCAGTCAAAACACACCCAAGGAAACAAAGAGATCCTTCAAGACAACCTCTAAGCTGCTTAAAACTGGCCTCCAGCCTGCCTAGCTTCCCACCAGCCACATGGACAATGATAGGTTCCCACAGTAGGACCACAGACAGAGCCCTTCAGTTCATAGCTGCACATAATGTAGAGTCAGGAAGGGCATCTTTCAGTCTATGTGGATTGAACATAGATGGCAACAAAAGAGGAGGTTGGGAAGAAAGGGCAGAATGGGCAGCATAATAGACCTGTTTGCTACTGGGACATTGCTTGGTCTGAGACACAATCACCTCTGCAAAAGGGACCTTTTCCTAGATGACTGTGAGTGACCTAGAACTGGTCCCCTAGGGCCTGGTACAGGCTCATTCCCACCAGCCTCTGCCAGGGAAGCAGGAAAGGATAATGACCAGGTTCTCTTCCCACAACGATGTGATTCCCAGAGGCCTCTTGTTTGCTGTGGGAAACCTCACCAGAGACACACACGCCTCAGCCCGGGTCCTGAACTTACAGATTTGCAGTCTAGGGCCTGGGAGGAATCTGCAGTTCTCACAAACTTCTGTATTTAGGCCATCCTGGAGACTCCAGATTTCCTTAAAGCGTCACTGCATTGACCAATCCCCACCCCTACCCCCACCCCCATCCTCATCTCCACCCCCACCCTCACCCCCACCCCTCATGGCAGGGCACAGCTCAGGAGCCTGTTCAGAATCAGGGCAAGGACTTTGTTCTTTCTATCAGAAGAGCAGAGGCAACCCCCAATCCCTCTACCCACCCCATCTCAGCATCAAGGCACCACTGGACATCTCATCTCTCTCGCCTAGCCTGGGAGTCCCTGAGGACAAAGTTTCACAGAGGGCTTGGGAGTCTCAGGTCCAGAATTAAGGAGGGAAGTTGGCAGCAATGTGGTAGGAATGCCAAGACCGCAGAGGGAGGACAGGGAGCAAACGGCTGTGGGTATAGATTGAAGACCCGAGTTAGATTTGTGGCACGGTTGCTCACTCATGGATGACAGCAGCGAGTCCCCTCCTTTCAGCTCTCCGGAAAGTGAAGGCAATAAAATCTTCCACGCAGACAAATGCAAAGATGAAACACAAACACCTTACTCCAGAAGAGCTCAGCATAAATTCCCATAAGAGCGGGGCTGAGTGGCGTGTGGCAGACTGTCCATCAAAGGCGAAGGCAGTGTAGAAAGGGAGATTTGTGGGTATTAGGATTAACAGCTCTGGGGGCAGACTTTGGGAGGGGCAAAGGGACCTACTCTGGAAATAAAAGGGAAAGAGAATTCGGGCAGGGGCCTTTTTTTTTTTCTTTCCAGTTTCAAGCTTTTTGCCTGCTTGGGGCTGTCCACAAGCTTGGTTACTGGGGACACTGAGTCCCTTGTGGCCTTGGAGACCTCTTTGGGCATACCTCTAGAGTTGATGCTAGACAACTTCAAGCCTCAAAGTCTTTAGCTAGTACCCTCCCTCCCCTCTGCCTGCTAATTTCAGATTATGGGCTATTGCTTCCGAAAGGCAGATGGTTGCACTCTAAGAAGGCCTTCAATCTAAATCACCGATACAGGAAACATATTCGCGTGATCATTACTGGCTCCCTTAATCCAGGGGTCCCGACCATGTGATCACCATGGTTGACAGAGGTGAAACAAGCCTCTTGCTCCTGCGCCCTGGTGAGAGGGAGACCTATGGAGACCCATTATTCAGGCCTTGTTCACTGTTTTGCTTTTTTATTTCTATGTGTGGGTGTTCTGCCTCCTATGTCTGTACACATGTGTGTCTGGTGCTCTAGAGGCCAGAAGAGGGTGCCAGATCCCATGGAACTGAAGTTACAGACAGTTGTGAGCTGCCATGTGAGGGCTGGGAATCAAAGCTTTTAATCAAACTCAGTGCTCTCAACCACTGAGCCGTCTCTCCAACCTCCAGATGAAAAAAGAGCCATTGAATTAGATCCACTCAAGGCTGAGGAATGAAGAAAGTGGAAGCCAGCAAGCCCTTAGTCAGGAGTGCCCAAGCAGGCTAATGCTTTACAAGTAGTTAAACCTGGCTTGCACAGTCATTGGACTAGTGTTCTCAGCTCCACAGCACCTGCTGTCACAGAACAAGCAGCAGGAGTCAGATGTTTCACCACCTCCTGATGTTTTGTCTTGTAGGGTAGTTTTCTGTGAGCATTTGAGACTGTATCTAACCTTCTCCTGGAATCCTGGTGACCCCACTGACCTATGAATGAACAAATGAATGGCTGGGCTTAATGGAGGATTTCAGCTACTCCCTTGCATTCAGATGTAAGACTCACAGATTCCTGAGGGAAACTCTTGACTGAGCCTTCCTGTGCCAGACTCTAAGTATTTCAGAGACATTCATTTAATGTACAACTATCCTATGAAATAGCTATTACTGGGATAGGGGAGATGGCTCAGTGGGCAAAGGCACTTTTAAGTGCCTTTTGCCACTGTTAAGCCTGATTTCCCAAGTTCAAATCTTGGGACCCATGTTTCAGAAGCAGAGAACTGAGACAGCAGGTTAGCCTCTGGTGTCCATACACACAATGACAATGTGGCATGCATACGACACCCTCCCACATGGACTCCAATGTAGACATGCACAGAAGATAGGCAAGTAGAAGTAAAAGCAGTTCTTGAAACAAGTAGTAGCTATTATTGTCACCAATCCATTTGCTCACAAGGAAAGGCAATAGATATTGCCTTATGTGATTGGGACTGAAGTCACTCGGTCCCAAGAGCCATGTGTTTAAGTGTGACACAAAAGTGAATGAAGACCCCCAGAGCCACAGGCAGGTGCACATAAAGAACTTCTTAGCCTTGACACCCCAAGGTTGTTCTTAGATCTTGATGCAGTTTCTGTGTTGTTAATGTCAACTGTACTCATTTTGTTCTGGGAATACATAATATTTGAGTTTGCCTTCCTCTCCCTATAGCATGAAAAACATTCTTTTCACAACACACGCGTGCGCACACACACACACACACACAACTTTCACAATCTTAAATATGGAAATTAAGCCATTTATGAATTCGTTTGTTTAACACAAATTGAATGCATTTTTTTCAGAACCCAAATTTTGCTCCTTTTTCTCCCTATGTCTGAACCTGCTCTAGGATGGAGGGAGACTGGAGCCTCAGTGTACTCTTGTATGTAATATTCCTTTAAAGAAATCTCAGCATCCGTGAGCTGGACAGAGCATGGTAGTGCCATAGTGTGTGCTCAGCTGTAGGTCTGGTTACAGGCCAGGCCCTCTGTTACCTTGGCATGGGAGTCTCTGCTCTATTCAGTGGATCCCACCTCATATTTACTCAAGTCTACTCGAACATCATGGGTGTTGTCAAACCTTGTTCTCTTTGTGACTCACAAACCTATCCAGGTCCTTTTCACATTTGCATCTCATCTTCCAGGGAATTGGCCATGTCGCCTCAATTATTGTCCCTTCCTTCTCCAAGGCGTGGAGTCACAACTGAAGCTGTCTGGGAGAAATTCCCTCTTCTGGTCTATGCATCTGAAACCATAAATCCACAGATAACTCTCCATGAATTTCCATAGTTCCCTCTCCTCGGTCATTACCACATGTCTAGAAGAGGAGTTACGGTGTAACCCAAAACAAGCAAGGACATTTGAGGCTGAAGGAGGGAATTTGGACTTTCCCAGTCACACCTACACACAGCAGATACAGAGTATGCTGTACTTTTCATCCCCATCCGCCAAACAGCAACCACGTAAACTCTGAAGAACAGCCCCAATGCTTATACAGAGGGCGTGACTCTCAGGCCACAACTCAGCTGTCATGTAACTATTGTTTAGAACTAAACTTAAAATTTCTGTCTTGAACCATCCACTACTGAATGGTGGAAGCTGGTCTGACAACTGGTCCTCTAGTCCCACCCAGACACCTTGGTACCCAGACGTACTGAATAGGATCATTGTCATCTGCACACATTGGCATCTATTGACAAGTCTGTTGTTCTGCTGGCTCTGTGGTCCTTGTTCCAAGCAGGTCACCTCACCCTCCTACTCCCACCTGCAAGACATCATCAGATTTGCCACCTTGATCACATCTCTGTTCATGTTCTAAGACACACTAGCTGCCGGTGGCTCACACATCACTTTCTTGCCTGAGTGCTACGGGTCTTGCTAAGGGCTTTTTTTGATTTTTTTTTTCATTTTCCTTAATTTAATTGCTTAACAAAGTCTGAGTTCTCTTCTGGATTTCCTGAACTTCCAGAGACTCTTCATGCAGACATGTAAATACGTGACTTTGGTCTTCACATGTATGCAGACATACACATATGCACATACATACACACACATACATAAACACACACTCACACACGCACAGCATGTTTCTTGCCAGGGACCTACCAGGATCAATCCACTCGTCCCCTTGGGTGTGGGGGTGTGTTTACGATTTACAGTATCACTTACTGAATGTTCTTTCAAAAAGTTTGCTTATGGAAAAAAACTGTATGCTGCAGGGCTTAGGCTCAACGTGTGGAAGGCTTGTCTCTGCTTTTCCTATGATTCAGCTCTCCTCTCTAGGGCAGACAGCTGCTGACAGAGGCCAGGGAAAGCTGTGTGTCCCAAAGCTTGTGCTGGAGTAATGGGAAGCAAGAAACAGACCTTGATGTAGAGGGATGCCGACCCTATTTGAAGGTGTTGTGAATTCCAGGTTGCTCTTGGTCTGCAGAGGAGATGTTGTAGGAAATCCAGGAATGGCACATGCTTGGAACATGCAGGATCATTGGGGACAGGCAGCCAGCTTCCTCTCCTCTGGGACAGGCCTTTATCACCAAAGCTACTCAGTTTTCATCTCCTGATGAACAAATGAAGGTGACCCTTCACTTAGAATGGGGCCTTTCTGCTGTGACCTTTCAATTTCTTTGTTTAAAGTTGCCATTGTTTTCTGTGCTGAAGCTCCTTTGTGTCTGCGGCTCTTCATCTGACTCATTTTATAGTCTCACTCTGTAATTGAGGGTATGTACCAGATGGCCAAGAAAGCTTTGTGGAAAAACCATGCCCCGGTGTTCCTCATGAGGAGCGATGTGCATGCTGTGCGACTCAACTTTCTTGAACCCTATTCAGATGGCTATGAGTTCCTGGAGATCCTGAAACAGGTTGCCCGGGACAACACTGACAACCCTGACTTGAGCATCTTGTGGATTGACCCAGATGACTTTCCTCTGGTGAGTGGCCCAGGCTAAAGCCCCCCACCCCGTCGAGGCCTCCACCACATATATTTGTGTTTAGCACAAAGCCTTCAAGCACGAGGGACAAATTGAAATAGTTAAGATGCTTAAAGAAGCCCAAGAGGCTACTGCATACAGAGTGCATGCATATACTTTTAACACAGGCTGTAATCTCATGTGGTTATTGTCGTGACCAGACTCTCTTCCCACTCTCCTCACTCCTGGGATACCAAGAGGTGACTACTCTTAGAGAGGTCTACCCCAGGAGAGCCAGAAACATTCCTTCTTTAAGCAACAATATGGCCCCTTTGTGTCTCCACCTACCTCTCCATGAGACTCTAGAAACAACCTAAATTATTAGGGAATAATTGTAGAATTAATTGCAGAATAATTGCAGAACTTGAAGCAAAGGAGCGACTTGAGGACAGAAACCATGCCTGGCTTGTTTGTCACAAGCTCCGTGGAAGGGCCAAGAGCTTCACCACCACGGTGCTAGCCTGTGTCAATGAGCGACCGCAGGAAAGCTTTGCTAATTCTTAATTTTAGACAAAGTACATGGAGTTCATGGCATGCATGAACACAGTGATGATCAGGTTGGAAGCCACATCCTCAGCTCCTACAAACATTCCCTATTGGCCAAGTTCAGTGCAGCACCAAGAGCCAGGATCCCCTACACTACATGAGGTAGAACCTGGGTCTCTTCAAGTGCTTTGAAGACTAACACATAGGTACTGAATTACATTATTTGCTTGAGGATGTCCTCATAGCTCATTCCCTCAACGGCCCTAAAACAAGGTGCTATTATAATCGCATCTCATGGAGAAAGGGCAACATCTGGCAATGTTAAACCAAGCAGATGTGGAAGCCCCTACCGTGATTCATAGTGAAGTCAGAGCTGGATCTATTGATTGCTTCTGTTAACTGCTAGTGATTATACTAGTTTGGTTGTTCTCTGGCTTTGAAATACATAAGTCATGATATGTGAAACTGATTGGACAGAGAAAGCCAACATCGTATCCTAGAGAGAGACTGGGTGACCCAAAGGCAGAGACTTCCATGGTAATTGAAGCCAGTGGCATAATTCTGGGTCAGCATAAGAAAGCCATGGTCATATAAGCATACAGGATTAACCCGCTGATGTACATTCTGCTGGGGATGTTCCAGTTTCCCTGGATGGCTTCATTATGTCGACTTCTAAGTGATCAGCCATTCTTTGGGGGCAGTTCCTCATCTACCTTGGTACTTGCAAAGCAATTTCCAGGCAGTTCTAATTTCCAAATCCACCAACATCCCAGTCTGTTTTAGACCCTGCATTTACCAGGGAGACCCCTGCCCCTGAACATCTTCATCTTCTTATCTTTATGGACTCCGTTAGCTCCGTTAGCCTGCCTCAGATGTAGCCTGTGCTGGGCTGAAAACTTTTGGCTCGAGTCTGCAGTTTATGCCAAGTTACAGCCTATCAGAGTTTTCCCAGCCATCTCATGTGGCAGGGAGGCACTAGATAAGGGCTTTTAAGAATGGAACATTGAAACAGAGGTGGGGAGAAACAGCTCTTTCATTACGCACAAACTATCAATGAACGAGTCATAATTTGGGATCAGCCATCTCTGTGATAGTCTCCCAGAGAGCTGTGGAAGCATTTATGGTCTATGTTGGCACAGCTAGTGCTACAGTATCTTTTACTTAATGCTTTAAAGTGCTTTAATGCGGAGCCAGCCTTCAATTTCCTAAGTGTCCACAGCTGTTTTAAAGGCATTCAACCAGTTGCTATGCGGCTACTACATACTAGACCCGGCAGGTGGGTCTAGCCACAGGGAGAGCCCTCCACCCACTGTCTAACTTGGCCTTTTTTTTTTTTTTTTCTGCAGCTTGTTGCTTACTGGGAGAAGACGTTCAAGATTGACCTGTTCAAGCCACAGATTGGGGTGGTGAATGTAACAGATGTGAGTATTCCTACCAAGGGCTGGTCAGATGGTCTCAATCGCCCTGTTGGCTGCTATGCGGGCATGAGCACAAAATCACTCAGGAGTCTACAGCAGCAAGAGAAACTCTTGGGTCTTTCCAAATCTTGTAGTACGGCCCAAGACTGGGCTCTAGTCAGTCCCAATATTCTCTAGGAGTACATTTCTTTGCTCATGGGTACATTTCTTTGCTCATGGGTACATTCTTTGTTGAGCTAGTCCAACCCGATTCATTGACCTAGGACTTTCCACCCAAGAACATTCTCTTGTACCCTCTTCCCAAGCTAAAGAACAAGACCTTATTACACAGGCAACTCATTCCCAGAGCAACCATTACCTAAGGGGGATGAAGAGATTGACATCCAGAAGCCCATGCTAGCAGCCACCCACTTTGCAGCCAAGTGACCGTGATAACAGAAGGGAAGCCTCCTGACAGAAGTGTAAACACTGATGAACTGAGGGTGGGAAGGACTCGTGAGGTGATCCAACAGAGTGGAAAGAAATTTAGACTCAGTCCAGACATCTGGTATGCAACAAGACAGAAGTGGGGCAGATTCAATGAAGCCAACAGTGGGGAGAAAGCGCTTTAATGAGGGCCCCCTGCAGCTAGTGCAGGCAGATCCCTTTGTGAATAGGACCGATTAGCAATGTCTTTTCACCTTATAGAAACTATCCTAGCAATCTACACATTTCTTGATTTTTGTGAACCACTTTTAAAATCTGAATGAAAATTACTTAATAATTAACTGTGTGTGTGTGTGTGTGTGTGCATGCGCGCGCATATGCATTCTCTTGGGTAGTAGAATACAGATTTCTTTTACTGTCATTGAAACAATACTGAAAAAGACCGTTTTGCAACTTGGCGTTTCCATTTGTCTATCTGTATGTATTCCTGATAGGTCTGAGAGACTTGGAGGCCCATTCGACACAGCTTCTTGGAAAATGCTGCTCTGTCTCAGCCACCACCCATTTACTCATTGGCCCATTCTGTCCCTCGTTGCAGGCTGACAGTGTCTGGATGGAGATCCCAGATGACGATGACCTGCCCACAGCCGAGGAGCTAGAAGACTGGATTGAAGATGTGCTTTCCGGAAAGATCAACACTGAAGACGATGACAATGAAGATGAAGATGATGATGGTGATAATGACAATGATGATGATGATGACGATAATTCTGATGAGGATAACGATGACAGCGATGATGATGATGATGACGACGACGATGAGTAGCTCCAGCTCTGGGTGATTCTGATGAGAGTGACATCACAACCACCCAGTACCATACAGACAGCCCAAGGGGGCAGCAAGCAATGGTGCCCACACCTAGTCAGCTCTTTTTCTTTCTCCAGCATCTTTTTCTAGTCCATTCTAGAGCGGTACATTTCAGTGAATGCTTTTCTAAACCCAGTAGGCCCACTCTGCAGGGACAGAAGGGGAGTGATTCCCACGCTGACTTCTTTTAACCATTGAGGAACAAACAGCTCTTGTTCTTTGCTAGACAATCAGGGGTCATGGAATTCTGGGAGTCTGGGGACTATATTTCCTGACACCTCTACTCAAGTTTACTTACTGTCTTTGATTCAGATGGTGACAGAACTGACAGCTTGCTATCAGTTCACAAGCGGGGAGTGGCCGTCTAATCAGAGCCCAGGAAGGCCACATGATTACTTAATTCAGCTCTCAAACCTAGAGCATCCGTGAACTCAGACCCAAGCCTTTGGATGGTGACTAGGAATACCTTGAAATGTGTGGGTACTGTCATCATTTCTGGAATATTAGGATGCTGTGTGTGGGTCATCCAGCTCTATGGACATCCCATTAATTGGCAAGCCTCATATGTTCACCAGCGGTGAGAGAGGAGGCTGAAGGATAAAATGCTTTTCATTTTTCTGATGGAGACTGTTTAGGTCTCTGAATGGGTCTGCTGGCTGTCTAGAGTGAGCTGGGAACTGAATGCACCCTCTCTGCCCCCATAGTGAGCTGTCCCATTCTGAGTTACAATTGCTTTATCCAATGGTCAATTAACTCTCCCCATTCATCAGCACTCCCACAGTTGACCAGGGCAGCGATAGTTTAGAGTTCACGATGCCCCGAGGCACCAAGTAAAAAAGAATCCCCAAGTGCCTTTTGAATTGTCTGAAAGTAACATTGTGCTTGGTAGTTTTAGTTGCTAAGTGTTTTAATTTATTTTTGAAATCTGTTAACATGGGGAAGACTCTGTGTGGTGTTGTTTTTGAAACTGGGGCAGTTCTTTTATGGAATAGTAATGAACTAATGGACATTAAACTCATGTTTTGAAAAGATTGAGGCTATCTTGATGATCCTACTTGGTCTTCTGGAGTTTGGTTTTGTCTGGCTCCAGTTCTACCTCTCTGCTCCTCTGTCTGCCCTTCTAGGTTAGCTCTTCACTGTGTCTCTCAGTGCTATCCATGTCTCCAGGCATCAACATCCACATCCATCAACTACTACCCAAGTGTTAATGACCTCCACTATGGGTCTCTTCCCTTCATCTTTGGACTTTGACTTTGGTGTTTGATCCACTTGGATTCTAGCTGCAAACGTCTAATTCAACACAACCCATTCCCTTTCCCCTCTAAGCTTGTCCTGTTCGTGAAGTCCCAGCCTGGATGAGTGCTATTACTATCTATTGTCTAGGTGCCTGGAAGTGCCTTATTCACCTCTGCTCCCACAGCACTGAGTGCACACCCATGGTCACAACAGTTATTATTTAACTGATAATGCATAGCACAGCCACCCTTTCACTCAATGCAGGCTTTAAGAGACAAGACATTTACTTATCTTTGTATTCCAAGCACTTGGTACCTTGCTCATCACAAAGCAGAGCTTACTGAGTCAATACGTGAACACTGGTCAGGCAAAGCAGCTGTGATTCCCTAGCTGTGTTGGACAGCGGAGCTTACAGGGTATATAAGGTGCCTCACACTGTGTTAGGTAACAAAAGACTTGAGAGGAACAATTTAAAAGAGGGGATTTTACTTCAGCTTACAATATCAGAGTTTTAGCTTAAGATCTGATGCCTCCACGGCTTGCAGCTGGAGTTATGGCAGAAGGAAACTATGGAGCAGCATCTTGTAACAGGCAGCTGCTTGCCTCATTGCAATCAGGAATCACAAAGAGGGAGGGACTAGGATTCCAAATTATCCCTTAGCGTTCCTCCCTCCAGTGACCTACTTTCCATTCTCCCAATAGTCCACACAGTTGTGAACTCAGAATGGGCCACAAGGAGGCTAGTCCCCTCACGATCTGGTCACCTCTAAAGCCCCAACTCTGATTACAGCTGCGGCAGGGATCAAGTTTTCAATACACAAGTCTTTGAAGAGAGTCACGTGCATACCACAACAGAAGGCCACAGTCAGGGCAGCTTACACAGCAAAAGTCTGCCTTTCCACAGTTTAGACCAATGCCAAGTTGCCAATTGTGTTGGTTCCTGCTGAGGGCTCTTTTTGTGGTTTTTCATTCTGTTTGCACATGGCAGACAGACAGACAGACAGACAGACAGACAGACAGACAGACAGATGACAATTGATAGAGATAGATGATGAAAAAGATAGATCTATAGTAGTAGATAGATAATTCTCTTCTAGAAGGATGCCTGTCCTGTCTAATTAAGGTCTCGCTACTATGACTTCATTTAACTGTAATTAAATGAAAGGGCCTTCTCTTCAAGTGCATGATTTGGGGGATGCATAATTCAGTCTATAATGCAGGGCCTCAATATAATTTTCTCCGCTCACAAAAGTAAGCAGGCTGTGCTGTGTTCCACTCACCCAAGCACAGCCACAGCTCAAGCAAACTCTTAGGGAAGTGATTGTCCTACAAGGTCTCAGTGCTAAAACTTTCAAGTAGCCAAGGAGTTGAGGGGGCAGGTCCATTGCAAAAGTGGTCTGTTTCTCAGCACAGGAAGATCGGGTGTTCCCAAAGGCCTAGAAACATGTGTGAAGCTGAAACTGTGCTCCGATGTTCCTGTGTTAGGATCTCTGGGAGTCTATCTGGTTCTGCCTGGACGGTGCTGTGTAGTAAGCACTGAGCCCTCTAAGCTGATATGGACTGAGCACTTTCTTACATGCCCGGAGTACAGTGCTAAATGACTTCTGTGTTATCACAGCTAATCCTAACAACAGATTCGAGGATTCTTCTGGTTACTTACTGTCCTTAATAAAGAGAGGCATAGAGGGCTCGAGCAACTTCTCAGGATTACACAAACACTCTGCAGGGTCACAGATAACACTTCATTTTAGACTTAAAAGGATTTGCATTAAGGACCAAAACACTGCATTCTTGTTCCCTCAGAGCATGTCTGAAGACAGACCCAAGTGAATGTCCAATAACTCTTTTTATTGTTTGAACCCATTTATCCTTCCATTCTGAGTTCATAATCAACTCAAACAAAACTAAAAATGTGAGCTAATTAAAAACACAAGATCTGCTATCCCGTTAAAAAGAAGAGTAAGATTAAGTGTGTTATCTGGAACAAAGGGTCTCTTTCAGTGTATGCTGATGAAACTCCATCTCAGAACTTGAAAAGATCCTGTCGTTTCCAGAAGAGATTGTGACCCCTACTGCCATTGGGTCCTCACATTTGTCACCCTGTGAGGAGTCATAATTGTATCTTGTGCAGAGTATACATAATCTCACTTTCATTGGTACATGTTTCTCACACATAGGTCTGATAGCCACTTAACTCTGCCCAAATTTGGGTAGGCAAGCAATAAATCTTGTGACAACTTTGTAAACATTACGATACAACTTGACCTTCATGGCTATTATCCCATTAAAAATACACAAATTAAACCCAGTGATCATTGAAAGTGAATATTAACCAAAAGCTTTTGGTAGCATGGCATCAGATGCTTGGATTAGTTTAAGATAGCACACTGCTACAGAAGAAACAGGACCAGAGAACTTCCTCAGCCCTGCGAGGATGTTTGCAATGTAGGATGAACTTTTTCCTCAAGTGAGCAATGTCCTTTAGAAACACAGTCCTCCTTTGTGAGGGACAGAGCAACATCTTAGGAACAAGTATGGAAATGTCATGCCATGTGGGAACAGAACGACCACAGCCACCCAGCAGAACGAAATACTTGCAAGAAGGATTAAGAGGAGTCTTCAGAATCAATGTGATATTTAATAATCTTAACTCCTTATGGATAACTATCAGTCAGAGTGATAACCCTGGGGCCACCATCAGCCCTGACACTCCTCCTATGTAATCATGTGAGATTAGTTTGTGGTCAGCACTTTGATGCTGAGTGACCTCATGTTCTCATTCATCCACTCACCCATTAAAAAGTACAGTGTTTTTTAACAGTCTATAGACCAATAGGCTCCTAAACTTTTGTTGCATAAAGATGAGGGAAGGCAAGAATGAGCAGGTTGTAAATGGGGCAGCTGAGCAGAGAAACAAAAGAGGAAAAAAAATGTCTGAAGCACCCAGCTTTAGTTCTAAAAAATGCACCTTCATATTTCCTGAAATATTATGAAGTCTTAGATCACAGAAACACCTTTGGACACTGACCCAGAAAGCAGTGCCAAAAGTCAGCTCTAATTTTGGAACATGAGCCTGTAACTAGAGGATTCTCCCACGGCACACTGGCACTAACGGGAGTAGCCTCCTCTCTCCTACAGCTGAGATCCTGTCTGCGCACTCGACTGCCAGCAGACCCTGCCTCTTGCTCTAGGATTTCCCTACTGTTGTCTCGATGTCTTCACCCCACTTCTTTAATATGATAGTTTATCATCTGAGATTCTCAAAACTCCTCCACATTCTGCAGTTACAACCCCGGGAAAGGGCTGAAAGAGAAAAGGGCCTTTGGCTCCCGTCTGCATGTGGCTTTAATTTTTTTCCAGAAGGTTTTGTTTGTGAACTTATGAACTGTGAGCATCTGGGCTGATGGCCCAAGGAAATAGCTTATCATTAATCTATACGATGAGTATCTCCGAGTCAATTGCTTTCTCTGATCCCTGTCCGTGCAACTGGCAAGAATGTGTGTGCTATCAACATTCCATGGAAGGGAAGGGAAGCTGAGGGTAGAGGCAGAAAGCAGCAACATTTTTTCATCAACTAATCTAGTTCCCTCATCTAAAGAAGTCAATGATTTAAAATCAATTATCAAGGTAAAACGGATTACCAAACAGCTGTCTGTACACCTCACTCCCCTCTCTAGTCTATGGCATGTCTCTCGCTTTCCTCATATCAAATAGGTTTTTTTTTGTTGTTGTTGTTGGTTTTTTTTTGTTATTGTTTTGTTTTGTCATTGTTGTTGTTTTGTTCTTTCTTTTTTATTTACTCACAAGGTTGGCTTCCTTTCCAGGTTTGAGATTCCAGGTCTAAGGATTTCATCTTTTGCGACATGTTCACTTAGAATTTCCCTCCCCATAAAATGATTGACATCTGCTGGTTTCCACTACTCTGATCACTGTCCTTCATTGCCCTCCTCCTCTATCACAGGTCCCTTGATTGTCACAGGAACATATGAGATCGCTGGAAAATCAAATCAAGATCAAAAATGTTCCCTGAGGAGTAAACAGAGAGCTTAAATTAAGATGTTCACATCAGAAAGGGAGACAGTGGACAACTTGAATCTCAATGTCTTTTCCAGGCTTATAGCATATTTAATGTGTAAAATGTTTTACAGTTCATTTGGAAGGCGGTGAGGGCATCAATGAAGGACCCAAAAGAAACCCAAATAACGTTGCATCCTAGGTACAGCCTCTCCACAACATCATGATGATGCCCATTTCACACACAAACCTTCCCGACACAAAGAGTCTTGTGCACACGACAAGGAGCCATGCAATTCAGACATTTATATGTTCAAAAATGTCCAGTTGGGAGGGGGGGATGGGGCAAGAGGATAACATCTGAAATGTAAATAAAATATCCAATTAAAAAAATGTCCAGTTAGAGTGCAACGAGTATTCAGGCGTTGTCATATATGCATGATACCTGCTAAGTAAAGGCTGAGCCAGCACCACCTCTCTTAGTTACAAAGTGCAACGTTAAAGTATTCAAGACTAATAAGGTCTCTGGCTACCTGTCTTGTATTGTTGACTCTACCAGATAAGGATCGATGCTGGGTTCAAAATTCAGAGATTAAAATCCTTGCTAACGAAAGCACCTGTCAGGTAAGCTCTCTCCTAAGGCCCGGCTCAGGTATCTCTGGTCTGGTCCTCATCAAAGTTCAATTCATACGCTGGGTGGGACAGTGTCTGCCATTGCTGCATCCATGCTGGTGTCCTGCACTCTGGGAAATACTTGTTCTACTTAGTAGCCACTTAGAAATTAACTTCCGTTAAGCAGGTCATAATTTCAGAGTTCCAGAGGAGCTGGAAATTTAAATTATGTTTCAAACTGAGGGGCAACAGCACCCGAAAGCAATGGCTACAACTAGCTCCCTTCCTGGCTCCCAGGTATGCGGCCTGCTTCCAGCTACAGTACTTGAAGCACAAGTTGATCTGAACTTGTCACTGTGCGTCAGGTGTCTCAATGCCATAAAGAATTCTCTAGGCAAAGGTCTGTTGTTTGATGTTTTTGGAAGATGTCCATTTGACAATGCCTACATCAGAAGCTCTCAACTCGTGGGTCATGACCCCTTTGGGAGAGGGTTGAATGGCCCTTCTTAGGAATCTCCTAAGACCAACAGAAAATACAGATATTTACATTATGATTCATAACAGAGCAAAATTATGGCTATGAAATAGCAACCAAAATAAATTTATGGTTGGGGATCACCACAACATTCGGGATTATATTAAAGCCTTAGGAAGGTTGGGCACTACTGTTGTACGTGAATGAATTCACCAGGGAATGTACCTGGCCATGCCTGAATGCTCAGAGAGACAGAAAGACAGGCAAAGCCAGACAATTTGCATGCTCAAATGCTTTTATCTGAATGCTGTTTCAGGGTCAAAAGAACCTGAGACTCAAGATAAAAGCCTAGGAGGTTGTTACATTTGTCCCTGGGAGTTAATACAAAAGTGTCTTTATGTCATTGAATGAATCATTGGACTTTTCTGAGAAAGCCACCTTGCCTGCACTGCCTCAGGCTTCGGGAATCTCTCCATGGTGCTGGGAAACTCGATTCCACAGTAATCCACCAGTAAAGCACATTTCATAGCAAGCTAAGTAGAAATGGGACAGGATGGAGCAAAGGGGCTCAGTACCCTATGCTCTTGTTCCGTCAGTTTTCCACTCTCTGTCCACCCTAGGAATCTCATCTTAATTCCCAAAGCAGTGACAGTGTGAGCACCATGCCAGTGACCGTGTGAGCAGCACCCCTCCATCTCTGTCCATCTTCCCTTCAGACAGCACAACCAAAGTGTAACTTGCAGATGGTGGGGCAGAGGTAAAACAGGTCTTCTTTTCTTTCCTTTTGACCCTTGGGTTCTATTTTATGTGTACTTTGCCCACAGACCAAAGGGTAGGTATGGGAAAGGGGAGAGAAGATAAGGACAGAGTCATGGAGCCAGCTCCAGAGCCCCACGGGCTGCAGCCAATTGCATATTGCACCTCAGCTGGGCTAATTTAGCTCTCTCACCTAAAAGAGCCAACTAAGGAGGCCCCTGTGCCCAAAGCCAAGTAAGCCTCTTGGCCTGGTCAGGTCCAGCAGGGAAAGCAGAGGTTCAAGGCAAATGGCTTTGGTTGCTGGGAGCTCTTCTGCAGCAGCTCGGGCCTGCCAGGTTAGTACTTTCCTGAGAGGAGAGTTTCTTGGGTTGTTCTCATTAAATATCCCAATAGGTCAGCTTGGTGAAGAGGCTTCCCACAGGACTAAGTGATATAAACCCAAAGGGAAAGAAATGACCTTTCTCCCAAGGAATTCTCAGTCTCAGGCTCCCACTCAAGGTTGGTGTCTCCAGGTCCCTCCTCCACACCAAGAAATGCCAAACCACTTAGATCATGCTTCTGGGGAGAGTGGGTAGAAGGGTTGGGCTCTAAGCATTTGCTGAAATCCCATTTACCAACCAGGCAAGTCTCTTCTTTCAACTTTCTTTTTCACCTGCAAATGAAAGGATCCCTGATTAAGACACTGTGGGGAGGGGCAAGTTGTGCTGGACCGTGTCTGATATGTAACAGCTGGAGAGTACTAGCACCCTTCCCTTTTCCTTTTCCTTCTCCTTCCCCCTCCCCTCCTATTCCCTTTCCCCTTCCTCCCTCCCTCCCTCCCTTCCTTTCCCTTTCTTCCCTTCCCTTTCCCTTCCCTATGACCAAAATATAATGTTTTGTCAAAATGAGGACTCTATTCATTTTCATTAGAATAATATAACAATAAAATCCATCACTCTATACACTAACCCCAAAAAGTTAATCACAAAATGTGGTCCCCAATGGAATTTTTTTTTTTCTTGAGCACCCATTCAATTAAAGGTGGTTTCAATGGAGTCAAACTGGTGTCAGCTCATGACTCTGAGTACCATTCAAGAACTGCACTGTGGGCTTAAAAACAAGGCATATTTTATTTATAATGGGATATGATAAGGTTACATATTAGTAAGTTCACAGTAGTGATTTGTTTATTTGTTTTTCTGATGTAACAAGATCCATAAAGAGCAAAAATTATCCAGAAGTACATTTCGCTGCAGTATAATCGTAGGGTCTCTGCTGCAGGGCTCTCTTCAAATGATCATACAGACATCCCTGTCGATTTTAATAACTAATCACTGGTTGTTTCTTTTAAAGGTTGCATTAAATAAATGCACAGGAGGCTTCCAGGGTAGTGAATTTGAACAGTAAACACCCCTCCCCCAAAGTTTGCCCCTTTTTGGTCTTGTTTCTTGCTGTATGTAGGTTGTAGAGGTTCTGATACAAGAAAGAAATTAATGGGCATGCCTACAAGGTGACAACAGACACCTACAGACAGGTCCTTGTGGAGAAGCCAGGATAAGGAGTACAAACAAGGAGCCAGCTCTGAGGAACGGCCTTGAACAGAGAAGTAGAGAGTCACAGGCTCAGGCATACACACATGTACTAACGAGACACATAACGACCTGTCACTGGTCACATGGACGTTATGACTGCCAGCATGCAAACTTGGTAACACACACTCAGAAATTCAGGTAGGAAAAAGCTCTCCCTTTCCCTGATTTGCATCTACCTGTAGGGAGTCTTGCACAGCAGGGCCACGGCTGGAGGGCAAACCAGGGTCTCCACTCTGTCGGTTCACTGGGTTAATGAGTGGCAGTGGGGAGGGTGGGTGGTTAATTTCCATGAGTCCAGTATGTTGGTAGGAACTCATAGACAGAGCTGTGTGCTGGATAGTTTTATGTCAATGTGACACAACCTAGAGTTAGAGAGGAGGGAACTCCAATTAAGAAAATGCCTTTGTAAGATCGATCTGTAGGTAGGCCTGTAAGGCATTTTCATAATTAGTAATCAATGGAGGAGGTCCCAGCCCACTGTGGATAGGACCATCCCTGGGCTTTTGGTTCTGGAACTATAAAGAAGCAGACTGAGCAAGCCTTGAGAAGCAAGCCAGTAAGCAGCACTCCTCCATGTTCCTGCCTCCAGTTCCTGCCTCCAGGTTCCTACCCTGCTTAAGTTCTTGTCCTGACTTTCTTGATGATGTGGAAGCATAAGCCAAATAAATCCTTTCCTCTCAAGTTGCCTTGGTCATGGTGTTTCATCACAGCAATAGTGTCTCTGACTAAAGCAAGCTATTACATTTAATACATGCACTCCAGAAGATGACATAGAAACTAGAACTGGTCACCACCACCTCTGACTCAAGGGATGGCAAGGGTGAGCACCCTAAGCCTGTCTAAGACTCACCTGCACAGCCAGACTCCCCAATCATTAGAAAGCCCTACATTCCTAACAGTGAATTGTGACGAGGCAAACATACCCAGGCCACTGACTTCACACTCTCCGCTGTAAAGAATCTGTCTTCTTGCAGATCTCAAAAGGGAGAGTTAGAGGAAGGAAGGGAGGTGATAAATGATGGTTAAGCATTTTCTTTGGGGCTTACTTTGTGAACTTTAGCTAAAACCTTTTTGACTCCATGGATAACCTAAGGATGTATGAACCTTATAACCTTAAAATCTATTCTAACTCCCACGGTGCAGACTTCTTGCACATTCAATTTGAGGATTATTAAAGATGGCTTTTTTTTTTTTTTTAAAGCACACACTTCTGAATAAAAGTTGTCTACTTTTGTAGATAATGAAAATCACCAGGGGGAAGACAGCAATCTCAGACCTACACTCTTCATTGAGTTCTTTCACAGTTAATGTTAGAATTTTAATAATTTAGGTTGAAAGTTATAGGGAGAAAAATCTATAAACATTTAAGGTAATGGAATCCCGTGTCCTCTAATAGGATCATGCATCCTACTAGCCTTGGGGAGCAATTTACATCCTTTAAAAAAATAGGCTATGAAGGTTGAAGAAATGAAATAGAAATTTATTGTCTTCAGTTGTGTGATGCAGCTTTTTGCGACTTCACATTTCTTCTGCAGACTCTCTTCTGCACCGTTCCCACTTCAACACGGGCTGGTAAAACGCTGGGAGCACAAAGACCTCAAAGGATCCTGCTTTTAATTTTTGTTTTTTCTTTCAGGAATCAATGCAAACTTAAACATTTTGAAAAAAAATCGATAATTCAATCTACAACCACAACAATAATTTTAGGAAGTCTCAAGTTCTATGCAAAGTAGATGGAGAAGGATCAGGCAGGAAAATAAATTAATCCCTTAATTTCAACTTTTCTTTGCCCTGCTGGGAATGCACATACCAACACATGACTCCAATTTAACCCCTTGGAGACTCATAATTTAAGCCAGGGTTGGAAGCACAGTATTTTAAAATGCTGCCAAGTAGTGTTACCTTAACTCAACATTATCTTACATTTATGGCACTTAACAACCACATGGCATTCATGGCAGAGCCGCTATGCTGTGACTTTACCCTCCACACATAGCCAGACTCTCACAGACTGCCCACCTCTTACCTTAGCTCCTAAAATATTTCCTGAGAAAGCCATCCTGAGGAACTTCCAGTAGAAGGGACCTAAAGGGAAAAACTAAGACCAAAGCACCCAATTACACCATGTGAGTCTCAATCAGAGCCACACTGTTAACACGGGGCATCCTGGCTCTGAGTCTTGTCTACAGGGTTCTCTTCCTTCTCTAGTACATCTTTCTGAGCTAAAAGTTACTGAACAAAGAATAACATTGGCTTTTCTAAGCACAGGTGTATCACAAATATTCCATGCCAATTTTTTTTGTTTGTTTTTTGTTTTTTTTTTTTTTAATGACAGACAAAATCTTATGTTTCATGGAATGTGTAAACAGGAAGGGTACATGTATACGGGTACAGAGACGATGACAGCCTTCTCCTTTCCTGAAATGAGATCCCTGAAGCCGGGAAAGGAAAGAGTACTTGGTGGAGCATTGCTTCAGATGTAGACTCGCAGAGATGGGAAATGGCTCCTTGGGCATACCCCTGCACAGGGCTCTGCCAGGAGGCAGATATGTCTACAAATGGGACATCAAGGGGATAGTCCTCTGAAACTAGCTACAACATGCTGACAGAAGGAGACTTCTGGACTGTACCACTGACTGCCTACTCTCCCTCTCCCCAGCTCTGCAGCACTCTTTTCTCCTTTCTTTTCCTGACCATCAATTAAGGGCAATTTATACAGCAAGGGCAGAGCGACCCTTTTCCTTGCAGTAAGTTGCACAGTGGTGGTGGTTACAAACCACAGGGATGGGACAGCAGTAGTTGCCAGTGTGGTGGGCATTGTTTGGTTTCCCATGGCAGGATAGCTTGGCACATGATCTTTGTGAATATTTGTCTCCCTGGGAAATTGGATGGCTACAAGGTGCACTTGCCAACTGGGAGTCACAGTGTTGGTCTCTCCTGGTTTGTGTGAAGGAGGACTGGGTGGATGGGTTCCTGCTGCAGCCTAAGGAAGCCTCTGCAACTGAATAGATCCCCGGGGTCATATCCTACTTCTCTGGAGAAAGACTGTGGGAAGGGCTGTGCAAAGAGCTTGTGGGCACACTTGGAAAGCCAAGTCCCTTGTCTGCTCTGGAGGGCCAAGCTAGCCTGGCCAGGACTGCCCACCAGGCGCATTTGTGGCCCAGATGCTCAGGAGAGTGGATGCTAGAGTAAAGCCCAGATGGGCAATCCCAGGGAAGGGCTACCTGCCTCAGGCCAACAGGAGCAGGGCCAGAAATAGGACAGACAGGCTCACTCTCTGGAAAATGGAAAGCCAATCACTTAACAGCTGCAAACCAGCAGTGTGCATTTTCCGTCGGGTTCTTTCTCTTCACAACATAAGGCAACAAAGAACAAAGACTCGGGCGTGTGGACATTTCCTGGGCTGCCCACCACTTCCCAGGGTGGTGATGTGTATAATTACATGTACAAACACATATGTGGGTGTGTAGTGTCTGATTTCCTGAAGCAGAATAAAGTGAGTCCCCCTAGAACCAATGAGGGGGTCGACCAGAAGTACAGGTGAGTATGGTACTGGGCCACAGGCAGGGACCAGTTGTAAGGCGAGGCTCCGGAGGACACAGCAGCTACACTTTGGTTTAAAGCTGTCACAGAAACTCCAGGGAACAGCTTCTTCAGAAGTCCTATCTATTAAAGTCAGATGCCACCAGTCGCTTGTCGGGGTGGACATCTGCTTCCTTCCAAATAAAGTGCAGATGGTCGAAGGATACTGGTCTATCCTCTGCCAGTCTGAGTCAGCATTGAAGATTTAAAAAAAAAATCTTTATAAAAAAACTTCCCCCTGGACATATATATATCTATTTATTTATATATTCTTCTTTTGTTTTTCATAAAGCCGCAAGTATAGAAATTTTAGACTGATGTCTCCGACTGTAAGCGAAGAACAAACTTGTGAGATTTGGGGTCTATGAACTCTTCTGAGAGTACAATAAATGGGATTTTCTTCACATTGACCACGAGGCTGAAGTCCAAGCATTTAAGGACGAAAACAATTCCATCCCGTAACCCGTTCGTCACAGGCTCGTCACTAATAAGTCTCCACTGTGTCGAGAGCCATCGATCCTTGTCATACTGCAAGGTGGGGCCCGCACTGAGGTATCGTTCAAGGAAAGCCTGAAAGCCAAGGAAGAACATTGGAGGAGTTACAAGGGTTCCTATGCTTTGTGGCCAGGCGCCATCTTTTTTATCCCTAGAAAATGTTACCCAACTACACTGATACCTTAGACTAGAGTTCAGCTTCTCATGCTGAAGCTCCATGAGACTCTCTCTGGGAAAGGAAGACTCCTTAGATTTCTGAATTTTCTTTTGGTAATTTACAACCAGAGGGTGAGTTGAGGGAAGTGGATTGGGTACCACTGTTGGTGTAACATGTCACCTGAAGACACAGGTGCCTCCCCCCACAAAATCCCCTAGGGCGGGCTGAGTGCCTGGAACAGGAGTTGTCAATGAATCTAAGGCAGACAGACAAGGACAAATACACAGAGAGAACAGTACGCTCTATCACCTGCTGGCTGTGTGACTTTGCTCAGTCATTTGCCCTTTCTCCAGGCAAAGGTTCAGTGTGCACAAAGCACTCACAGTAGGCACGATGTGAGTGCTGTCTGTCTTCTGCAGAACTGAGGCATGTGTGGTCACTGCTAGGTATGCCCAGACCCATGTCCTCTCTCCTGAGCTCTTGTTCCAGGGACACCAAGGACACTGAAGTTCTGTGATTTCACTACATCCTTATGTGCCATTCCTCCTGCTGAGAGCTGACCCACAAGCCCTACCTTTCCCTTCACATCTGAAACTATCTCCTTGAAGCTTTCAGATGGATCAACATGTTCTTCTGCCAAAGCTCCTGAAATCACTGGCGATGACGTCACGTCATAGTTCACTTCCTGAACTATGTTGACTTGCTGTCTCCTCCCCACAAGGCTTCAAACTCATAGAAGATAAGAACTACGTCATCACTGTCTTCTCCTTTATAAAGTGTGACTTTCTAATGTATTCTGGCATAGAATTAAATACATAAATCGGTTTAGTTGAGAGAAAGAATGAACCGATAACATACACTGAAGAATACTGGCATGTATCCATTTGGTCCTAGGCCGAGGTCAGGACCTTTTCAGTTTTTAAGCAATCCTCTTTCATAACTCCTCCACTCTGCCTGGCAGTGAAAGCAGCTGTAACCATGGTGATAGGCACACAAGAAGGTGTGGCTGTGCTCCAGTGAAATCGGAGTCACAGAAACAGCCAACCCCTGGCTTCGACCCGTGAAACTTATTTCAAATGTGCATCAACAGACAAGTGGTACAGCAAATCTACATATCTGGTGGAATCAGGAGCAGCTATTCCCAGTGGAAGCTGTGAGTCAGATCTGTGTGCATGGAATGAAAGATCCAAGAAGCCTTGAGCAAAGAAAGCAGGTGTCCAAAATGCAGGGGTATCTAGTATCAAAACATCTCTGCCCTAAAAACATAGTCACAGCTGAGAGAACACACATCAGCTGGAACTGTAAGGAGTCGGGGATGGGGGTCATAGTGGTTTTGTTTGGGAGGGTGTTTCTAATTTCTCTCTCTCTCTCTCTCTCTCTCTCTCTCTCTCTCTCTCTCTCTGTATGCATATGCATGCCATGGCATGTGTGTGGCTGGAAAACAACTTTCAGGAGTCAGTTCTTTCTTTCCAGCATGTAGTTCTGGGACTTGAACTCAGGCTTGGGGACAAGCACTTTTATTCAAAGAGCCATCTCAGCAGCTCTAGTTTTGGTTTTGTTCTTGTTTGATTAGTTGGCTTTATTTATTTATTTATTTATTTATTTATTTATTTATTTGCTTCTGAGAAGGTTTCTATTAAGTAGCACAGGTTGGACTAGAACTCACTACATAGCCCAGGCAGCCTTGAATCCATAATCCCCCTCCCAAGCACTCTGATGACAGTGATAATCTACCACAGCTGGCTGAAAACATAACTTTTTACATTGGATTTTTCTTTTTTATAAATAAAATTCCAAGAAAGCATACATTTTAAAAACGAAATGGGAAGATATCAGACAACTTTAAGAAACCATGGAGAAAGAAAAACAACTTTCCCTGTCAGTGTGACCGGAAAGCATCTGTACATGCTCTCTGCCAGAAGCTATTGCTCTGCACAAAGGTACATAGTTTTCTATTTGCAACCTGTATATTTGAACTTTTGTAGCTAAACATTCAAGTTTTCACCCACATTTCAACAGATGATATACCACAGCATGCCAGACACTCCAGCATTTGTAAACGATTTCCAGGCCGCACTTACACAGAATACTATTCTGGGGGTAGGCAACCTACATTTAATGTAGAGTTGTGCATACAGATATTAACTGAAAAGCTGATTCTGGGATGCCCCTCATATACCATCATCTGATGGTCAAGTCTCTCATATAAACTGGTTCAGCATTTGCCATGTCAACTGCAGATATCTGTGTACTTTAGCATGCATGACCTCCAGGTGCCTTACAACACCCACTACACCGTGACCGTGGTGCCCAGTAGCTGCTACACTGTGCTATTTAGGGGACAGTAACAGAAAAGTGTGTCCATGCTCAGTATGACAGGGAAGTGTGTGTCCACACTCACTGTGACAGGAAAACGTGTGTCCACACTCACTGTGACAGGAAAATGTGTGTCCATGCTCACTGTGACAGGAAAACGTGTGTATATGCTCACTGTGACAGGAAAATGTGTGTCCATGCTCAGTGTGACAGGAAAACACGTAACACCCTTAGTGTGACAGGAGTACATGTGTCCATGCTCAGTGCAGAGGCACATGTTTCCATCCATGGCTGGCAGACTCCACAGGTGAGGATCCCATGGATACTGAGCTGACTATGGAAATGTCTGTGCTGGATGTTTTCCTGGGTGAGAGACTCCTGAATCAAAGAAACAAAGCCTTACAGTTTCTCATTGGCTATTTCTGCATGGCTATCTCAGGCTGGTAGTATGGACACCTGTAGGAAGTATAAGAGTAAGATGTCCTTACAACAAAGAGTGATGAGACGTCACCTGTGCCTCAATGCCAGGGTCATCCACACTTCAATGGATTTACATGTTCTATAGCTTTCCTCATCATCATCTCTCACACAACAACTCTGTCCTCAACTCAGATATCCCTGCTTTATACGGGAGGGATCAACTATAGAAAAATTCGTGCACAGCTACAAACCAACTGAGTGGTTGGGCGAGAATCTGAACCCATCACGATACCTGCTGTATCCACCCTTTCTCTTTTGGCCCCAGTCCTCTATTAAATAACTTTGATGATTACCGCGATATCTATCCCTTACACTGTTCTAACGCTATGATCAAAAAGATGGTGCAATAAAAACAAAGTCTACAACATCCAAAATGGTGGCATCGTTTCTACCAAAAACCAATAGCTGTTTAGTCAGACTTTATCAAATGATAGGTACAGCTTTATCACATGAATTAACATGAGGCATGAAGAACACCCTCAGTTCACTGGTTAGGAAACTGAGGCACAGTACCAGAAGCTATTTGCCCAAGGTTGTGTAGTCAGACAGTTGGTGGAGGACCAAGGTTAAAGTGGGTCACTTTAGCATGTACTCAGAATGTACATACTTTCCTGTCACACTGAGCATATTCACCTGTTTCACTGTCACACTGAGCACGTACACACTGAGCGTGGACACACGCTTTCTTGTCACACTGAGCACGGACACTCGCTTTCTTGTCACACTGAGCACGTACACACTTCCCTGCCCATCGTCTCCACTTCTCTGGACAGGCTCAAGGTGGAATTTTTTCCTTTGTTATAGAATCTAGAAGCCCTCAAAGCATGCATTTAAAAAACGATTGTTCTGGGCTGGGGAGCTGGCTCAGTGGCTACAGTGCCTGCTGTACAGTGCTTGAGGATCTGTGTTCAGAGTCTCAGGACCCCCACGTGCAGTGCTGGAGAGGAAGAGAGGGGAGGATCCCAGGGGCTCACTGGCCACCCAGTCTAGCAGGATCATCAAGTTCCATGTTCAATAAGAGACCTCCTGTTAAAAAATAAGATGAATGGGCTGGAGAAATGGCTCACTATTTACAGAGACTTTATTGCTCTTCCAGAGGACCCAAGTTAGGTTCCTTCTGACCATATTAGGAGACTTACAGTCACTAATAACTAGTAACTAGTAACTAGTAACTAATAACTAGGAACTAGTAACTCTAGTTCCAGGGGACCTAATGTTGTCTTCTGGCCTTTGCAGGGGGCATCCAAACACACATGAGAGATGCTCACACAGAAACACACAAGTACATAGAAATCAAAATAAAGAGTAAGTCTTAAATGATGTGTTGAGCAACAGTGGAGAAAAGGATGTCATGTGACCGGCCAAACCAGTCGGCCCTAACCCCCGACCCCAGTAGCGCACCTTGGGGGTCATGCTGTTGGTGATGCAGAAGGCCAGGTGCTGCAGGATGCTCTCCATGCTGTGGTAGTGCTGCTGCCGTGTGGTACGCAGGTACTTCTGCAGCGCCCTGGCCATGGAGGGGAAGATGGCCTGGGCTGCCTCTCTGGGGTCCATCACCTCCCCAGGAGATTTCTGCTGCTCCTCAGCCTGGAGACGCTGGATGTGGATAAAGGCTTCTTCCACAGCCACCACCAGTCTGGAAGAAGATTTGGGACAGTCAGCAAGGCAGTGTCCACTGCAGGGTCTGGGGATAGTCCCATAACACCCAGAGGGCCTTTGTTCACTGCAGCACCCTGGCCTACCACCAGCTTCCCCAGGTTCTGTCATACTGAATCCCTCTAGGGGATGGGAAGAGCCTGGAAGAAAGAAAAGCAACAGCAGAGATGGGAGTGGGTGGGTGGTGTCCCTGGGCCTCCCAATCCTGCCAATAAAGAAGCCAGAAAGCTCACTTTAACCTGTGCTTTGATTTCTCCAACAAAAGGTGAGTTAAAAAAGATTTCTGCTCACACTTCATCTGGAAACAGAAAGCAAGTGTGCAGACCCAGCTGCTAAAAAGCCAGAGCTTGGGGGAGCTTTAGTTAGCAGAGGCCTTGCCTAGCACCACAAAGACCTGGGACGAATCCCCAGCACCACATGCTCATGCCTGAATCCCAGCACTCAGGAGGAGGAGGCTGCAGAAGAAGTCAGGCTGACAAGATGGCTCAGGGTAAAGGTGCTTACGGCCAAGCCTGACAACCTGAATCTGACCCCCGGAACTCATGTGGTAAAAGAAAAAGAACCAATCCCCCAAAATCATGGTCTCTACATGTTCACTGTGGCATATGTACATGTACACATACATGTGTACACACACACACACACACACACACACACATACACACACACAGAAATACATGTTTAAAAAAGATTTGTTTTTTTTTTTTTAAGAAGTTCAATATCATCCTCAGCTATACAGAGGGTTTAAGGCCTGGTTGGGAAAAAAAAAGGAAGAAAGAGAGAAAGAAGGAAAGGAAAGGAAAGAAAGAGAGAGCAAGCTTCAGCCTCCTTGTTCCATTTCTCTCCAACTCTCCTCCCAGCAACTCAGGAAAGGGAAGAATGAGGTGGCAAGTTTAAGGGAAGCCACCTTTGTCACCTTCAGTTCACATGGGAAACAGTGTGGGTGGGGTTGGCCCCCTCCAAGGCCAGCAACAGAAACTCTCTGGAAATCTGCTCTAAATGCAGATTCCCAGGCCCCAGCTCAGACCCACAGACCGTGAGGTAAGCTTTGTGAGTGGGCCCAGGACCTGTGATGGGTGTTTAGAGGTATGTCTGGTGGTGATTACACATAAAGTCTGAGAAACCTGAGAGTAAAGTGGTCTGTAAACAGTCATACAGGCCATGCGTGCAAACAGAACATTAATTCTACAAGTTAAAAAAAAAAAAGCGAAAATAAAATGTTCAACGGGAGGAGGGCCCAGGCATGCAAGGGTCACAAACCGTGCTCTCCGCTTCTTCACTCTCCGTTCGTGTTCAGCCTCTTCATAATACAACTCGTTGTGGCTGGAGTCCCTGCGCCGAGCGGCTGCGGCAATCATGGCTCGGGACTGACCAGTGGCATTGTTACTGGGCCCTTTGATGAAAGGAGAATGGTAGATAGCTTTAACCACAAACGCCAGGAAATGGAACAGAGAACCAGCACCAGGATCTGTGGTCTGCTGGTACCCTCCTACCCACCCCACTACCGAGCATAGGGAGAGCCCAAAAGTAACTTCCTGCGCCTGCGCAGTACTCCACAGGAGCTAGGAGCTCTAACCCCAGTCTGACTCGGGAAATGGAAAAAGAACTCTGAAGGGACTGCAGACTGCTCATCCCTGAAAACGATGGCCAAAACCAACACCCGCCGGAGTGTGCCAAAGAGGTCACTTACCATCTGCTACACAAAGTTTCAGTTTGGCCATAAGGGCAGCTGGGACATCGCATGCAGCGGACAATGAGAGAGAATAGGCAGGATGGGAGAACAAGGACAGAGGAAAAAAAGACGTCAAGGGACACTTACAGTGATCACACACAGGAACACAAGCTAAGCCCAGCAACCTCAACGCGCCCCATGTGTGAAGCAACTTAGACGTCCTGTGTCACCCTGAGCATGACTGGACTTAGCTTATCACAAAGACACAGCCAGGACTGAATGCTTTCTTCTAGGTGACTTGGAGAGCTAGGTTTTCCCATCAAGGGTGAGGCTTACCAGCCAAATTTAAAAAAAAAAAAAAAAAAAAATTAGACCCGATACCATTACCAAAAACAGACACCTACGTAAACCAGCTCACTTGTTGACAACATGAATCTCTTTGGGAGTCTGCAAAGCCCTTGTCTTAGCCCAGGTACCTAGCAGGACATGACAGAGAGTCCTGTTTCTCACACTTGAGCACCCGACACCCTGAATGAAACTGGGCTCTGACTTGGTGAGTCTGGCTCCCACTTCCGGTTGTCATTCAACTCCTGCTCCTAGCCAGGACTGACAGGCCAGTGAGGAGCTCCCAGATACCTGCCTCTCAACATTTCTAGGCCTAATGTCCTCTGAGAGAGAGCATCCTCAGTTTATGGGTAAACTGTTCAGATAAAAATCTCCAGTGGCTGAACTTGCCATACATGTAGAGCGTAACATTCCCCTGGGAAACATGTTCATCTACATTTAAACCAAATATAGAAGTTGTTCTGAAGAGAGAAAAGACCATAAGGCAAGCACAGAGTACAGGTAGAAGCAAATGTACTACTATGAGGTTTAAGCCACAGAGCCACCTGACTGTGGCCCCCACGCCCCACAAATGTTTCAAGCACATACCATCTACATTGTAGACTTTCAGGCCAGCCATGTGCTTGGCTGCTCGGAATTTGGATGCTGTTAGAAGATTCGGGTTATAGATGGTGAAGTCCTTGTAGTAATTTTCCAGGACCACCAAGGCTGCTCGCTGGATGCTGTGAAAAGAGGGCAAAAATGAGTGTGGGGTTTTCACAGAATACAGTGGGGCTCAAATGAGAAGGCTGTTTGAGTCAGGTCAATGGCAAGTCAAGGTAGCCCTCCCAGGGAAGTCTGCTGGCTACTGCACTCCCCGAGGCTCCCACTGTTATGGCGTCTTCCCTTCTCCCAGGCTCTGGCATTCCCCATATCCCATCCAACCAGTAGCTGGAAGAGGAGAAAGTTACAGCCTGTAACTGAGATTTAGGTTTGGGGTACACAGAACTTTTCTTGTTTGTCCTTAGTTTTTTAAAAAAAGAAGAGGAGGAGGAGGAAGAGGAAGAAGAGGAAGAGGAAGAGGAGGAGGAGGAAGAGAAGGAAGAGGAAGAAAGATGGATGTATGGAAGGAAGGAAAGGAAGGAAGGAAGGAAGAAAGGAAGGAAAGGGATCATGAATGAGAAGTCAAAGCTTCTGAGGCCCACATTTAGTGATTGGTTACACACACACACACACACACACACACACACACACACACACACACACACGGGACCCTCTCCCAGGTCTAAGGAACTGGTCTCCTGTGTTACAGCAATGTCCTCCCCTATGGGGCAGAGTCCTTCAAATGAGGCTTCAGCTAAGATTCTGGTTCTTAAAATCCTCAGGAGCTCCTATACTTCAACTGCTATCTTGGACACTCAGCAGATGATAGCTCCAAGCTACCATTTTGGAGCCCAGGCGATAACACTCATACCCAAGGAGCATGCTGGGAACTGAACAGACCACTGTGCCTCAGATGCAGAATCCCTGCTGTTTCAAAGATCAACCATCTGCAACACGGAAGGGCTTTCACTTCTCTCATCACGTTTGACCTCCATGGTCACAAACATGGTACAGAAACCCAGGAGCCACACAATGGCATGACATGAGTTATAGTCTGGCTAGAATTCGAGTGTGAATTGACAACCTAGATGCTGGCCCTTCACCCTGTGCTGTGTGTCCTGACATCTGCAGCTCCTGAAGCTGTTCACAACCGCGCTGTACTAAATACCACAGCTCTGTTTTATCTTGCCCTTCTGAGTCTCTTTCCCAGCACTCTGCTAAGATAATGGGCTTATAAGGATTATTTACAATAGCCTGAATGCCAGGACAGGGACTGCCTTGGATTCCTGGAGGACTACGTGGCATCCCAGGGCTCTCCCAGAGGCTCAGAGACCTTCACTCCCTACTGACCAAGTAACCCTTAGCCAGACAGCTGAAGCCCTGTACTGCCTCCACTCCCCAAAACTCCCTTTGTGCTCCACTTTAAGAACTGAACACAGGGCTGGGGATGAGTCTCCAATGGCAGAGTAGTCTCCTCTGCACTATGTGAGGACTGAGCAGCCATTAGACAGTGTGGAGTGCAAGATTAAGGTGGTCCTTGAGGTAAAGGGCTTCATTTTGATCTTAGTGTTGTTCTGAGTTCTGCTCAATGCACTTTCAATCTCCTCCGCGTCCTCCACTGTGACCTTCTCCAGGGAGGGACAACACACGCATCCTCACACACGCGCACACTCGCACACACGCATCCTCGCACACGTGCACCCTCGCACACGCGCATCCTCACACACACGCATCCTCGCACATGTGCATCTTCATACACGTGCACCCTCGCACACGCACATCCTTGCACACACGCATCCTCGCACATGTGCATCTTCATACATGTGCATCCTCGCACATGCACATCCTCGCACACGTGCATCTTCATACACGTGCATCCTCACAAATCGCTGATCTTCTGTCTCTGCTCACACACTCATTTTCGAAAACCCTAACTGTGAGAATCAGCTTGGTTATACACAAGCACACTGGTTCAAACTAGTTCATCCCGTGCTTTTATACCAGCAGAAGAATTTCTCTAGGTGCTCGGATTGTAACATAAAAGCATGTCCCTCACCAAAGTTTAATAACTGGTGGGGAGAAATTGAGAGATGGCTTAGCCATTAAGCATTGGCTGCTCTTGTAGAAGCTCCAGGTTCAGTTCCCAGCACCTACATGGCCTAGAACCACATACAGCAGGGGATGCAGTCTACTCTTCTGGCCTCTGTGGTCTGCATGCCTGAGGTACACGTTATAAATAAGCAAGTAAATAAGTCCCCCACTTTTAAAAAGTTCAGAGTTTAAAAGCAGTTTCAGAAGTTATCCTCAGGCCCATCTTCAAAGCAAATTTTTTTTGTGGTGACTGTTGGGCTTTGTTTTTTATCCAGGTCACAAGGAGGAGCCCAGAGCATCCCATTGGCTCTGTGCAGGGCCTTCACCCCCACATGGGCCATCTTTAGAAGTGCCTTCTGTCCTTGTTTCACTCTAGTAGAACTCCTACCCTGCCACCTTCTAGCATGGCCTAACACAGGGTTGAGGCAAGGCCCACAGCTGCCAACATTGGAGCAAAACTCTAGGCATTCCCTAAGGACTTCCCACGGATAGGCCTGGTGCTGGGGACAGAGACCCAGGGCTTCATGCAAAGCCTTAGTCTTCTCAAGGCCAGAGAAGCCCATTTCCCAAGAAGCACAGAAGAGAAGTGCAGGCATCCTGCTCCTTCTCCAACCCCATGATCGTGCAGAGCACCAGGGTGACTCAGAGCCAGGCCCGGTCCTGGCCGGATGCCCAGGCTGACAAGCTAATGCAGGAGCTGAAGTACTCTCACGCCAAGTTTATAAATGCCTCCAAGAGCTGTGCATACTCTCGCCTACAGAGAACCATTTGTCCGGCACTCAACACATCAACAATACGAGGGAATGAGAATTTCCACAGAACTAAGACAATACACAACCAATGTGCCCAACTTTAAAAGGTTGCAGTCATTTGAACTAAAATCCAACATCACTACGCTTCATCTTTTTTACACAATAAACCATGTACCACATGCCCTAAGTCTTGCTGAGACCCAGGATGGCGATTCCCTGTGTTCATAGCTGAGCTGTGCTTTGTACATAACAGCCAGAAGACATGGGTACAAACAGCAGGCAGAACATCATGGGCGCCTATGTTCTACTCCAGGCTACAGGAACATTCTAAACACTCAGAACTCCATGGTTGATGTCATTTTCTACGTTCTCCTTTGCTCTTAGCTAGCAAAGTCATCTTAGTAGTTTAGGTGCGGCCTAAGTCATAGACACACAAGACCAGCACATACAGTGCATCCGTTCCTTCAGTCAGTGCCCGTGATCAGACACCTTCCTTGCCTCTGTTTCTTTGTATCCTCCAACTATGGTACCACACAGGTCTCTGTCAGGAAGACTTTCACATTCCCTAGACCCTATGGCCTGTCCCTAGACTCAGAGTACCCCCAGCATAACACAGACCGGTAATGTCCTACAAGGAGGTAGACGTGCAACCCCTGCCTCTTTAACAGAAGTCCCTCTCACACAAGCAAGGCCTCCTTTATTTCCTTCACACATAACACTTGTTGGTTCAACTTGTCTATTTTATAAAACCTTAGGATTTCCATAGGTTTAAGATTAAGATCTTAAGATTTAAGGCCAAGAAGTATTTCATAAAACCATTAGAGACAAGGGGGGGGGCGTGGTGCTGAGAGATGGTTGAAGCAAATCTTTAAACTATTCCTGATGCCTAGACAAGATCATCTCTGGGGAAAGAGAGGGGCAAGGAAAATCACTGGTGAGGAGCTTGGCACCATGTCAGCATTGGATTCAGAGGAAAGGCAGTGAGCTGGTCAAACCATCCTCAAGCAGGAGCCCTGGAGTGCAGGCTCTGGAGACAACCCCATCATACTCCCAGAAGTCTAGAAATAAAAATGATCTCCTTGTTCTCCCTAAATCCAATAATCAAACAAATCATAATTCAACTATTCCAATTTCCCAATCTATGAAACAATTCTGCTGATAATACCCCATACCCCAAACAACTTCAGCTTCTGGAGAAAGAGAGAAAGAGAAAGGGGGAGGACAGAAGAAGGGAGGGAGGGAGGCAGAGATCATTTTATCTTAAATTATTCACTTCTTGAAGTTTTTTTTTCTTGAATAGGGTGGGACTAATAACCCAGAATACCTGGCTCTGCCATGGTACGTGGGCTCCAAAACACATATCTATGAGGTATATCACTGGAAGGTGAAAGAAATGAGCCTGTCAGGTCAGTGTAGTTAGAAATTCCAGTGAGACGATCTGAGGTTCAACTACATTGGGTGCTGGCTAAGGCTGGCATCGGTTTCTGAGAGCTGTCTCTGAAGCTTCACGGCTAGTGAGCAAATTCTGGACTCTGACTTTCTGAGAGTTCACTTTAACTGACATTGAGGCTGGGGGAAATGTCAGAGATTTGGGGGCTTGCCTTCTGTCTTCCACACTTTGACATGTATGATTGGTTTAGGCTTGGCAAGATTTTATAAGGTAATATAATTTAAAGGGCCTGGCCTAAGACAACACATGCCTTGTGACTGATACCACCATGGCCATGGGTTTCTATGTCCATATGTGTGCTGGGGAGGGTAATCTGCCTCGTGTGCATCTGTGCCAATCTCTCTCTCCAAGAGGGACTGCCTTTGAAATTGAGCCAAGGTAACTTTCCCTGGAGATAGGAACCATAAGGACCATAAGATTACAGCATTCCTTGACAACTCCCAGCCTCTTGACAATCCAATTCACTTATTGGGAGGTTGCCATGACTCACAGGTGGAGAAAGCATTGGCCTAAGAAGCAGAAAGTCTAGATTCCAGACCTGATCTTGCCATTCTGTTACTTTCTAGAATCTTGTTTCCTTGTGGCCTGTGATGGAGAGAAAACCAACTGCCTTATGCAGTTGTCAAAAACATCAGCTGAAATCTTGCCAGTGATTACATTTACAAACCATAAAGTATCATACAAAATCATATCATAATATTGATAATGGACCCAAGCATTTTATAATAGGGAATGCAGTTCATTGGTTCATGCCATTCCTGGGCATAAAAGCATGCTCAATATCCATTTATACTGAGTGATTTATTATTCTTTGTATCTTTAATGTTCCCCACAAACACTATGTATGAAAGGCTCGGTTGTCAGCCTGAGGAGCTGTGGGGAAGCACTGAAACCCTGAGGAAGTCGCACCTCAGAGAAGGAAGGTAGGTCACTGGGGTGTGGACTTGCCTATCTGCTCTCTTTTTGCTTCCTGGCTGCTTCGAGTAGAATAGCTTTGTCGGGCTGCATGTTCCCAACCACACTGATCTACCTGCTATCTAGCACTGCAAGTTCAAAGTGCTGAGGCTGACTGAGCGTGTGTAAAACAAAAAGAAACAAACAAAGCCTGACATTGGGAGCCTAATTAATCTTTCCTTCTTAAAAATTGCTCATCTCAGGTATTTTGCTTCAGCACTACTGACCAACACACTCCCAGAATTCTAGAAATGGAAGTGATCTCTGTGTTCTGCCAGAGATTCAGGAATCAAAGAAATCAGAATCCATTCCTTTGAGAGTACCCCAGCCTCTGAAAGGAGGCTTCTGCTATTGGTCCTTACTGCTTCCTATAGAGACATGTCCCTGTACTTATGAAAATATCTCATACTTGAAGTAAACACTTTGGCTATAAACTATCTCTTTTTTAATCCCTCTAGGTTGCAGAAAGAGGGACTGAAGTCTATAAAAGTATGCACTCTCACACACATAAGTGTGCACCTCCACACACATGTGCACCTCCACACACACAAACGTGCACCTCTGCACACACATTCATGGGCTCACATACACATCCATGTGAACCTCTACACACATACAAGTGCACCTCTACACACATCCATGGACTCACACACATACATGTGTACCTCCATACACACACACATACATGGGATACACACACACAGACACACACACATATGTGTACCTCCACACACACATGCATGTGTTCACACATACATACATGTGAACCTCCACACACATACAAGTGCACCTCTATACACATTTATGGGCTCACACACATATATACATGTGAACCTCCACACATATGCATGGGCACCTCCATATATACATACATTGGATCATACACATACATGTGTACCTCTTACACACATATATGTGCACCTCCACACACATTCCTTTGTTTACTATTCATTTTCTGTTCCCTTGATCGTGCCTTCTGCAATCAAACCTATACATATGACTGAATTCAGAAATTAGCACTGTCTTTCGGATGTATCCAAGCTAAAGCACTTACATCTTCAACTCTTCTCCGAGAGGAGAGAACATAGCCAAACAGGTAAGACCCTCTTCAGTTTCAGCCTTTTCCAATATAAACCCATATCACTTGTCAACAAAACAGCTTTCTCCATGAGTGAGAAATGAGAGCATCTTTCTTACATGTAACTGCCACACATCAGTGCCAGGACATTACTCTGAATACCTTGGCATGTGCTGACAGATAAAGCACTAAATAGTTCTCATCACAATAAAATCTGGGAAGACTTCCGTTAGGGGTATGTAATCATTATCCTTTAAGCCAACTCCACTGACATCCAGAAAACGTTCAGAAAAAGATGAATAACCAGCTGCCCTACCCCCATCACAACAATTGCAAACACTGTTCACCTGTGACGTTCCAGATACTGAGCTACAAGCTGGGCTTAAAAAAGGATGCTCACTCCTCCAATAGGTGGTGATAACCACCCAAAAGATGAGAGTGCTTAAAGATTCAGACGGGTGTGTGTGTGTGTGTGTGTGTGTGTCTGTAAGCAGACATAGGAAAAGGGAGTGGAGGGGATGGGGAGAGGATGGCAGGGGTTTTAATTGAGGTCTACACAACAGACAATGCTAAGTGTCTGGGTTGAGTCTTAACAGGTCACAGGTTGGTTCCATTCTGTGGACTCTGGGCTCCAAAAATCCCAAGTGTAGTAAGCAGCGTGAGCAGAAATGGGTGTTAACTGCTGTTCTGAAATATCCAGAGTGTGTGTGTCGGGGGTGGGGAGGAGGAAGGTCAGTGTTCATCACTGGAGAGAGGATGCGCGTATTGTATATCTTGTGTGTTTATTGTATAGATGCATCATCTGTCAATTAAAAAGCCTGTGGCTTATGGCTTAGGCAGGACATATGAGGTGGAACATCCGGGAGGCAGACAGAATCCTGGGAGTGTGCCAGGTGGGAGATTCACCAGGAAGACGTGACTAGCAGACTCATGATGCCTGAGCACATGTAACCAGCCACGTGGCAGAATATAAGTTAAAATAAATGGGTTATTTTAGTGATGATCTAATAAGAAAAAAAAACCTAGCAATATGGCCAAGTTATTCATAAATATATTTTGAGTCTGAGTCTTATTTCTGGGAGCAGGAGGCTGGAAGGAAGACCTGGGCCAAACTTCTAGAAAAGCCTTTCTTCCTTAGGGTGCTTTTGTTAGGTATCTGACAGAGGCAACCAGGTAATAACTAATACAACCATCAATGACCCCCATTCAGCCAACTGTGAATTCTCCCCAGCAATATTGATGCGAGTCGAGTCACTCTGCATGCATGGTCATCACTGTCCCAGACCAGGAGCAAGACACAGCTGGGGCCACACGCAGCAGTATTTGTGTGAGTCTCAGAGAAGCAAACATAATTAGTTACCCTGCCCCCAAGTGCCGCTGCCTCAGCCAGGCACAAAATGTGTTTACATCTCCAGAGCTTCTGCCTTTTAATTAAGACGTTTGTACTTGGGAAGGTAGCTTCATCAAGTCCTATACAGATAACAGGGAACAAGCAACCTTGGAACTCAAGAGAACAGAAGGGGCAGAAACTGAAATTGGTTTATGTTTTCTAATCCAGGAGACAGGGTGAACTTCCTGGGATAAAGCATCTTGTGACACATTTCTGGTATACAGACTGCCCGTGATCTTGAGCCATGGGGCACACCTCCACCGGAGGAAGGAACGGATCAGTGGCTCTGGCTGGCTGGTGAGGCTGCAGAAAGCGCTCTTCCCTCACTACCTCGATTCTGGTGATCGATGCCTGGCAGCTCTAAATCAGACTCACAGCACATCCTTATCAGTAGTGCAGGGAGAGCGATCAGATGGGAAGCCTGGGATCCTGATGCCAGACCTCCAAGACAGAACAGGACTGAGTCACCACAGAAGGGTCTCCAACGTGCGGGCTCGGGGACACCTCAAATGCTTCCCCATGCTCTTACTGTCCCCATTTTAGGTTTATAGTGAAAGTGAAGCCCTGAAAGACACCTAGTTTCATACTGTGAGTGTAACTACAGTAGGAGAAACCTGCTTCTTCTGGTCTCAGGAGAGAAACAGCACAAAGCTGCCATGGGTGTGACACTCCCTGGCCATTATGCATGATCCTGTGCAGAATCCTGAGTGTGCTGATGGTGCTGACAGACATTTTCCTTCTGAGTCTGATGAGTCACACCCAGAGCCAGGGATACAGGAGCCCTCTCCCACTGGGTACCCAGGAGACCTATTCCTAAAGGCAAAAGCCATGGCCCTGCCTCTAGCTCCACAGAGGGCCTCAGCTCTGCTTCAGGCTGTAGTACAGAACCCCACCATACTGTCACCTCCCTGTACTGTCAGTTCAGTCGGGCCATAGTCCCTATCTTGGATCTAGCCTTTCTTCCTTTCACACATTACCATGGTGAATCACACAAAGATAAGCACCAGAGACCTAAGGATCAAAGAAGTGCCTGCCTAGTGTGTTTGAAAACATCTCTCTAGACAGAGGCTAAGAACGCCTGCAGACACACACCCAACAGGCTCTGCTGGCCTTCTCTTCCCTGACTCACCTTCCTCAACATCAGCACTGCTAGCTTTGGGAAGATGGAAACATAGATGGTAAGTCTGGGGTCCAGAGGTTAACAGTTACCCAATGGGATCTCTGATCACAAAGACAGGGCAAAGTTATACCTGGAACAGAGCTAAATGCCATCCGATGAGTCAGAAGGATGCCTCAGTCACCACTTCCCACTTGTCAGTGCTGTGACAACACAATCACACCTGTATTTATGGATGGGAGCTAGAGTGTGGGACTAACCCACATGAGCCCTTGAGGAAAAGGCATGTCACTTGTTCTGGAAGCACAGCTGTTTCTCTTTAGGACAGCTACCTTCACCAACAGCGTCCTCGGTGCTCATACTAACCCTGCCCTGAGGAAGGTTCTCTATATTAGCATGGCCCCCAGGTAGGCTGTTGATTCCAGCAAAGGCCTTAGGAAAATATTAGTATGACTTCCATACAAACACGGTACTCAGGAGGGCCTTCCACATCAACATAGCTCCTAGGAAAGTATATTCAGGCACTGCCCTTAGGAAGGCATTCTCAACAGTCACAAGCACACACCCCAAGGGACTGGAAAGCACCTACCCTTCCATAGTGCACTGTACCCTGTGAGAGGTGAGTCCTCTGGCCTCAGCATGAGGCTGCAGGCAGACGCCATGCTCAGCAAGCCATCCCATCTGTGGAGGCTGGCAGAGAGCAGCTGGATAAACACAGTGCTTCAGTGTCCAGAAACTTACACTCTCATTAAAGCCACTTTTAAGAGGTACCACAGCACCAGACCACAAACGGCAGCTCCAAGCTCGCCTTGAAATTCTCCTGCAGCCTGAATAAACCCTTCACCCTCTAGTCTTAAGCTTGCATTCATCTTTATCCACTGCTTTTTAATGAAGTGGGCATGGGGACTGTTAAAATACCGTTATTGGAAAGTAGTTACAAATGAAAACACCCACTTCTAAAAATAACAGTTTATATATGAAACCATGATAGTAATAGCATGAAGCAAAAACTCCAGTAAGCATTTAAAAACATTCCTCGGTGTCATGGCCAATGGCTCTGAGCCCTCAGCAGCCTCCCAAGACCATTGGTGTTAGTTTCCAGTGTGGGAAGGGAGGCCTGGGCCAGCCCTACAGCTGAGCCAGATCTGCAGCCTCAAGACCAGCTTGGAATCTACCGGACTCAGAGTCAGGGATATAAGACTTCCCAGATGCTGGAGTAAGCTAACCCTCTGTTCTTGTTTAATTAGAAAATCATAGAATAAGCAGGGAAAGAAAAATCCCCTACTCGTGCCTGGAGATGTGTGCATGAGCCACCCAGAGGACAAGACCAGCCTTGTTTCATTAGAAACCAACTGTGCTTATTGACCCCATGGCTTCCTGGTCTTTAGGGTAAAAATTGCTAGTACTGATAATATCCCTATCTTAACTTGGGCTATGACAATATGTACAAGTCTGGGTCGATTACACAACATAAATTCTCTCACAGTTCTGAGAGCCGGAAGTCCAAGATCAACGCCAGTTTGGTTCTTATGAGAACTCCTATTCTGGTTTTCAGAGGACTGCCTTGGCAGTCTCTCACATGGTTTGTGTATGCGTGCACATGAAAATAGAGGAGGCTTTCTGGTATCTCTGTGTGCAAGGGCACTAATCTTATTGGACTAGATTCTTAGCCTACGACTTCAAGTAAGCCCAATTATTTCCTTAGTATCCCATCTCCAAATATAACCACACTGGGATGAGGGCTTCACCATGCATGTGGGAGAAGGAACATAAATATGTCTTTTCAACAAAGCCGTCCAACAACTTCGGACAATCCATCATACATTCCTATGGTTTAAAAAGCAAGTCCAGGGTCATTTCTTCTCAAGCATAGAAGATTCTCTGGTTAGCAACCAACGCTGTGAAGAAGGGATTCATGCTCAATGCCAATTTATAAGATGCTCATAATCTTACTGAATGAAGCATTTAAAAAAAATACAGTTGAAACCCACAGTGCTGTGAGTTGTGTGGGCTTTTGTGGGTTCCTGTCCTGTTGAGGTCTAGTCTATTGCTGTGTATTGGAATACTAAATACTGCCCTCCCCACCCCCACCTGGTGAGATCCTCAGGGACGAGGAGATACTCACATGCACCATGAGATGTCATATAACCTTGCTCCTTAATTTAAAACTATTGGTTGACTAAAGATGCCTACAGCCTTTTGCTGGGCAGAAGACAGGCAGGTAGCACTTCCCATCCTGGACTTGGGGTCTGAGACAGAGACTATGAGGAAGAAGAGGAGAGAAGAGAAGAAGAAATAAAATACCATGGGGTAGGTGAATCATGAGCACATGGCCATGAGGGCCGGCATGGTAGAGCAGGAGAGGCCCAGGCAGAACATGGCAAGTTATATCTTGGGGTTATTGACCGAGAAGTAGACAAAATAGCATAGAGGGATGATATCTGTGCTTTTCAGGTTTATTATAAATATAAAGGTTTTGTGTCTTTTGGGAACTAATCTACGTGATCTAAAGTGAGGTAGAAACCTCCAATTTCCACACCCAATATTTGCCACAACACTTCTCTTCTTCCTGTGGGTGACGATCAGCAAGGTATTACTATTCCTGTACAACCCCAGATCAGCACTTTGTCACCATCTGTAACATAGAAGACATTAAATATCAGAACTATATGTAAAATAAAGCTAAGGAAACTAGGACTGAGGAGCCTGAGGTGGAGATGTTGACAGGGATCTAGGACAGTAGCTCTCAACCTTCCTAATGCTGAGAATCCTTTAATACAGTTCCTCATGTACTGACCCCCAACCATAACATTATTTTGTTGCTACTTTATAACCGTAATTTTGCAGTTATGAACCATAATGTAAATATCTGATATGCAAGATATTTGACATGTAACCCCTGTGAAAGGGTCATTTGACCCTCAAGGGATCGAGACCCACAGGTTGAGAATCACTGATCTAGAAGCTCCCAAGACACAAGCCTATAAGAGATTACTTAATTAAGTTAGCCTCTGAGCATACCCAGGAGAGACTGCCTACATTGAGTTAGCAGAAGCGGGAAGATTCACTGTAACTGTGGGCAGTTCCATCCCCTGGGTGGGGTTCTGGCTGAATAAAGAGGAGAAAGTTAGCTCAGCACCAGGTTTCATAACTCTATGCCTCCTAACCAGGGATGTCGTGTGACCACCCACCTCAAGCTCCTGCTGCTATGACTTCCTCTCTGTGACTGATGACATGTTCAAACTGTGAGTCAACACACACTCTTCAAATCTGGGCTTGCTTTAACCAAGAAGACACAAAAAGTCAAGCTGCCACTGACATCTAGATACTGATGCAGGAGCAATGAGTCCATGTGGGGATGGAGAGTATCTCAGAATACGCAGGTAAGGACCAAAGCTGAGTCAGACTGGCTCACTATGTGTGTATAATTACACAGGGACCCAAGCAGAGCTTACAAAAGACACACCCAGCAGAGCCAACCCATGCTGCAGAAACATTCGATGTAACATAATGGCTGTTTCAAGGTACTGTATTTTAGGCTAGATATTACATAGCACTAGGTCAAAGACATCTTTGAAATAGGTAAAGTAGAGAAGGCTGACCGGAGAGCCTCAAACCCACTGTTGCAGCCCCAAGGACCAGTCTTGGTCAACTGGTCAATTAAAGAATTGGTGGAGCTAAGGAACCAGAGAGAATAAGCCAGCCATGGCTGCCACCTGCCACCTGCCTCCTGTACACCCAGCTGTAACGAAAGAGGCAGATGAATATAACATATACAACATCAGCTGGTACCCGCTGATATGAATCTGGACAGGTTCTGGGCCAGTGCAGTGTGTGGGTAAGATCATTCTGAACCCACACCATCAGGGCTCAAGCTCTCACAATTACAAATGCCACAGGGCCTTACAGAACTTCCTGAACCCTCTGTGCCTCTGTTTCCTCATCAACCAGTGAAGAAGACAGTGCCCACCCCACACGATTGTCCTGAAGACTGAGTTCTGTGTTTAAAGCAAGAAGGCACCTGACACCCACCCCCCAGGAGCCAGCTGCGCAGCTGCCCACTGTCTGCTGCAGTAGTGTCTGCACCAATAGTGACTGAGTTTTGCTTCTAAGATTTCAAATCACAGAAAATACTGCAGTTATTAAACGTCATTTTAAGATCTGTTTTCCATATTTATCTGGGCTTCTCCCCCTCATACAGTCAGTTAAAAAATAAATTATATTTCTAGTAAAGTGAAAGAATATTTAGCAAATCACTGAGAAAACATGGCGAGTGTGGTATGTATGGGCTGAGACACCCCCCTCCCCCCCTGCCCCCGCCCCCGGGAGCCATGGAGAACGTAGGTGGGCAATGATCTGCATGGTGCTGCTACCTGCTGCTCACTGCAGACAGGTCCCTTAACCTGTCCTCAACTGGAAAAGATGTTAGCTGCTGTCCCACCTGTCCTGACCCCCAGAGGTGGGGTAAATTAAATCCAAACATGAAAAGCCCTTGTAACTCCTAAGACATCAGTTAAAGGCTAGGTCACATCTTACATCTATTTATGGAATTTCACAGTCTGCAACAATATTCTCTTCCACTTCTGAACGTTTTCAAATAAACCCCAAACGATCCCTGCCCACAGCAAGGGCCTAACATGAAGCCCATTTTCTTTATGAACCTAAAGAGTAGGCATTCTTTTGAAAACTCTCAAAAATAGCTCAGACCATTCAAGAAAACCTCCTTTGAAAACAGGAAGAAAGAACTCGGCAGCACTCCACACCTAAGCGCAATAGGTCACTCCACAGAGAAGGCTTTGCATAAAGGGAAAGCGGAAGGGCCTGGGGTTCTGGTTGGATCCGCTGAAGACCTGCTATTCTGATGTCTGGGGTTTGTTTTGTCCTTCCTGCTCCCCCCTTCCCTCCTGTTTTAACAATTTACAAAAGGGCTTAGAAGTTATATTTCTGCCCCACTGATTATTCCCTCCACAGCTGGGCTTGGACAGATTTAGCCCACGGAGCAGCAGGTAAAGCAACCTGCGTGTGGCCAGGGGAGGTACCAAGCCTGCTTCAGCTCCCTCACCCTACCTGTCTGTCATAGGTCACCTAGCGCTGCCCAAAGAGAGACAGGACACCTTTCCTCCTACCTCAGAATTCAGAATCATCATATAAGGGCCAAACCGACCCGATAAAAGGAGGGAGAGTGGGGAGCCAGAGAAGAAATTTCTCTCAAATACTTCCCTCCAAACCTGTTAGACATGTCACTTGCAGGTTTCCTGGGACCTGAGGTGACTGCTTTTGCAGCAGCCCCGGAGCAGTCTGGTTTCTCCCACCCAGTTCTGCCCCTGACCCACATAGCTAAGCAATGAGGTAGCAAAGCTGCTGACAGGGATTCTCTTCCTACTTTCCAGGGGCCGTTGGGTCCGCCCCTTCCATTTGCACCAGGTCTCATGTGGGGGTGAGGTCAACCTGTTTTAGAGAAGGGTGGGAGCCCAGAAAGGCCTGATGGTCCCATCAACCTGGACTGACATGAGGAAGATATTACCCTTCTCTGTGCAATGGGGGGAGGGAGGGGACACTACTCAAAAGGAAGGTGGGGACACAAAGCTGCAGTCAGTCTCCCTCACAGTCTGTGGTTGCCACAGTCCCAAACGCTACTCACCTGCTCCACAGGTGACCACAGGTCGGTTTGCACAGCATCAATTACAGCAAAACCTGCTTTGGAGCTGGGCTGTTTGCCAACTGGCTTCATAGCTGTCACTGTCTGAAACTCCCTATCTTCCTGTGCCCTGGTCCCCATCTCAGGCTTGGCAGAGCAGCTGTTCACTTCAAAGCCATATGCCAGTCTCCCTCCAAGTGCCAAAAAACCCTGGGCTTGGGATTTGTGCGAGATCATGTGGAGGTGGGGTGGTCCTTCTTTAGTGTAAAGACTGAGAAGAAAGTTCCTTAGGGTTCCAACGCCCTAGTGACTTCCTGGCTTCCGTAATTTTATTCGCATCTGTGGAGGATTTGAAACCAACTTATCCTGCATGGCACACTAATCCAAAGAGTAACTCCCCTGGGACTCAATCATGGTGGCAGCAGCCTCAAACACTAAACCAGCCTGTCCTCAGGCAGTATGAGCTGAGCCAGATGAGAGTATATGCCAACAGGACACTAGATGGGTAGTGGGATCTGACTCCAACTGGGGCTAGGCCACCTGTCTGGACAATGGATAGAACAATGACAAAGCCAGTTATTCTGGTGCCACTGAGGTGTCCTTACCAGTCCTGGCTGCTTTACCATGTGACATATCAGCATTTACTGCTTAGGACAGTGAAACTTTGAAGCCAGGCACCCAAGGGCATCCAATATTTTTATATTGCTGTGAAGAGATACCAGTACCAAGGCAATTTATGGGAAAAAAGCATTTAATTTGGAGCTTACAGTTTCAGAGGTTTAGAATCCATAGCCATGACTGTCATGGCAGGGAGCATGCAGCTGAGAGCTTACATCTCTCAAACAGAGGCAGAAAGAAGAGAGATATGATTAAAAATAATAAATAAATGGAAATAGACGGAAACCACAAAGCCCACCCTCATTGACATACTCCTTCAACAAGGCCACACCTCCTAATCCTTCTCAAATAGTTCCACCAACTGGGGACCATGCATTCAATACATGAGACTATGGGGCCCATTCTCATTCAAACTGCCAGTGGATCAATCACCCAGGAACCACATGGCTGCCAACTGTGGCTCATGCTCCATGCCAAGCACCAAGAATACCAGGTGGAATAAGACACAGCTTGTATCATCAGGGATCTCAAAATATATGGAAGGAAACAGATGGAAAAGTAAGATACTGCATGGAGGGAGAGATGTTATAACTGGATCTTTCAGCCCAGCCACATGACATTCAAGGGATACCAAACAAAGCTGAGCATGCACGGTATGTTGTGTAAATTACTTATACCCTCTACCCCAAGCTCTACATCCGTAACACTGGGATTAATAAAATTACACAAGGTTTTACAGTGATAACCAGCATAGACAGCTTACCTTCATTTATTTATAAAACAAACAAAAAGACTCACACCCTTTGAGTTAACCATGTAATAATGCACTAAAATTATGCACAGATAAGAGTTTTAACCTTTCTCATATTATACAAACATTTTTGAAACACTCAGTCCTCAAACATTTGTAGTCTATAGCTGGTGTCTGACTCTTTCTTTCTTTCTTTCTTTCTTTCTTTCTTTCTTTCTTTCTCTCTTTCTTTCTCTCTCTCTTTCTTTCTTTCTTTCTTTCTTTCTTTCTTTCTTTCTTTCTTTCTTTCTTCCTTTCTTGAGACAGGTTTCTTTGTGTAACCCTTGCAGGTCTGGAACTCACTCTGTTGACATGGCTGGCCTTGAACTCACAGAGACCTGCCTGCCTCAGCCTCCTGATGTTGGGATTAAAGGCGTGAGCCACCAACACTGACTAGAGCCTGAGTCTTTGTTAGTCACTAGGGTGAGTACATAATTGACTGACCAAACCAGGTGGTCTCTGAGAGCAGAAACAAAAAGGAAAAGCTAACAATCCCACTGAGGTACCAAGGTAAACTAGATGCGCCATTTTTAAAGATGCCATTATATTTTGAATACCGAGTTCAGGAGTGTAATGTATACTTGTTGTATAAGGTGACACATTTCATAATGATGCTTTTGAAAAACATCATGTACTTAACTATATTCACTAACCCAAAATACCCATGACCCTTTCCTATCTCTCCTCCCATCCTGCATCTCCATTTCCCTTTCCTAAATAGATCCCCTTCGATTTTCATGTGTATGTATCATACATGAATATATGATATATACATACATATATATGTGTGTATATACATATAAAACTTAGGTTCTGCATGAGAGAAAATGTGATTACCTGCCTTGTAGATCTAGCTTACTTTATTTAACATGATCACACCAATTCTGTCCATTTTTATTCTTCTTTATAGCTAAATAAAATTCTATTACATATATATGTATATATACATACATATACATTTATTATATATATCACTTTTTTTAATCCATTCATCTGCTGGTGGATAACTAGGATGATACCAAAACTTGGCTACAGTAAGTACCTGATGCATCATTTTGGACAGAATGGAAGTACTAGTTGCTTCATCCATCATCCCTAAGCCAAGTTCACAGTCAAGGTAGGTAGCCGTCATTGTGTCTATCTTTGGGAACTGCCATCGAGGTAGAGGATGATCCAGCACAACCCTGAACCTAGCTGAGAGCCCCACTGGAAAGGCACGGACACCCCACAGCTCACACAGCTCTGACTAAAACCTGAGAAGGGTCAGGCTCCAGGCTTAGCAGCTGCCTCTAGGACTTCACCTCACCCCTGCCGCCTAATAACCAGCTGTCTTCTAGAGTTATTGGTCATCCTTTCTGCTTACTCAGTGTGCATGTCCCTTACCTTAAATGTCCCAAACTGTAGAATCGGGACTCTCCGTCAGTGGAGCGGACCACCTGCAGTGTGAACATGGGTTGCAACTGCCTCAGCTCCAGCAGGACGATGGCAAGGTAGTGGATGAAAAGCAGCGCGTCCACAAGAGAGACTGCATATTGCACGATGTCTTTGTAATTTTGGTCCCGAGAGTCCAAAATTCGGACCCCATAAAAAAGCCAATAAGAAACCACAAAAAGAAAGATAAGGACCAATAACAGCGCTCGGAACACAAACACCCGCGGCACATCTGCTCTTTGCTTGCGGAAGAAGAGTGCCCAGGTTCCGATGAGCAGGATAAGCAGTTTGAACGACACGGAAATGAGAAGTCCCTCACAAATGGCGCCACAGGGTTTCAGCTCCTCCCTCCACAGGATCTGGGGTAGCAGGATGAAGGCAATGGGGGTGAGGAAGACAAGTAGTCCAAGGAACGAGGCAACGGTGAGGCCCAGATAGCGCTTGCAGTCCAGCCCCACACTGTCCTCCATGTCCTTGCTAATCCTGGCAATGTCCTCTTGGGATATACTGTGCTCTGAAGTGCCTGTGATGGCTGTGGTGGTCTCTCCCCAGTTGTCATCCTGATGACAGAGAAGACAATGAGGGTGATTTATAAAAGCTACAACAAAATAAAACACTTCAGTTACCCAACTTTCTTGGAAATGAACATAGAATTACATTTTTAACTATAGCTATTTTCATTGAAATTTTCAAAATGTATTTTATTTTATATTTGCCCTTTGAACCCAGAAAACACAATTTAACCTTTCAATTTGCTTGAGAGATTTCATTATCATGATACACTGTCATCCCTTGAATTGAAAGGTTCTGAGAAGCCTGGGGGTCTGGGCCTTTCTTCTCTGACATGACAAGTAGCTGTTAGATTGAGCTGCGGTGACTCCACTGCAGAACCACCACCCTTCTAGCAGTAAATCCTTCTCATGCTAAGTTCCAGGCTTACAAAGTCCAAATCTAGACCCTCCAGTAGCTTCACAGCGCAGAGAGCATAAAACAGGAATTCCCATCACAAAGAGGGCAAACTCACCCACGGCTGAAACACATTACCTAACTTTCTGTATGACATTTATAGGACTCTCTTCAGTAAGAAGCAGCATTAAGAATTCTTTGACACCATTTCTCACTGACTGAATAAAGAAAATTCAAAACTTTATGGCCAGAGGAGTTCAAAAATTCTTTCTAGAACATGTTTTCATAATAAACCGAGTGAGGTCACAGGAATATCGGGGTTGTTGTATCTTTAACTTCATTACTCTCTCTCCTTTAGCGCTTCTAGGCAGTTACTGGTGTGGGCACTTGGTCTGTTCATTCAACAAGAGTCTGTTGCTAGGCTGTCAAATGCTTCTGCTGTTTCACTGGAAACTAAGACTCCATCTCAGAGCGCAACAGAACCAGGAAGCACCAGAAACCATGTGAGCTCCATGCACATGATTTAACTAGGAAAAATCTCCCATATAGAGCAAAGTGTTGGGATGCGGACATCGGCTTATGATAGAGTCTCAGTTCATAGATAAAGTGAGAACATAGATCACTCATAACCAAACAGATCACTTCACACTCATATGTGGGTCCTCGCGGTGACTCTTTGGATTTGTGTGCTTATTTGGAGTAACCGTAGAACCTGAGATGCTAGAGAGGAGACCCTTGATGGACGGGAGGAACAAAGGTCGTAAAGGGAGAGAATGTAGGACACAGCTTATAGGAAGGGGAAAGGTGAGATGAAAGGGGAATTTAAGTGGGGAGAGGAGACTGGGGAAGCGATAACTACTATTTTATAACCTTCACATATACATATATTCATATAAAAGACTTTAGTTGGAATCACCCTACACAAGGTATAAAGTTCCTCCCAGAAGGCTCAGATTACCAAATAGAAAGCCCAGTGTTGGATGTGTCCACCAGAACTCAATAGTAAGACCTTACGGCTGAAGACAGCACACTCTCTGGTCATAGGAAACGGAGAAATCAAGTAGGTACTGACAAGGAATCTCCCTACCTGCTGGCTAGTTTCCACAGTAGAGTGGGAGAGTCATCAGTAGTCTTACTCACTGCCAACTCTATGAGCTACAATAATGACCAGTGTGGGAAGCGATGTTCATGGCTGCAATAGTGGCATGAGCGGTATGACGGTAACCAACTGCTTTCTGTCTGTATTTAAAGCCTGCTCCACAAGAGGAAACACACCTAGTACTGCACATCTGGTCAAGAATCCATGACTGGGGAGCTCCCAGATCTCAGTGGTGTACCACTACCATTATTCTGCTAAACAGTCATAATATATCTCTCTACCTAGAGGTTAGTGTGGCTCTTAGATCTCATCAGAAAGATTTCTCTGTAAAGTAGGAGGCAACTAATACAGAAATTCAGAACTAGTTAGATAAAAAGGAAAAGTGAGTCGGTCACAAATGGGGCATCTCGTATCACACCCCTTCTGTGTGAGGGTCAGGGATCATTGCAGAGGAGGGAATGAAAGACTATAAGGGTCAGAATTCAGGCAGGGCCCAGGAAAAAGAGTATCTCTGGGGACATGATAGGATGCTGCATTCATGAATTCACAGCAGCTGTGGCTGCCTGCACAAAAACAACTCAGTTAACAATCCAGCGTGGAGTGAGAAAGCTCTCATGAGTCCCCATGCCTAACTGAGGAGCTAATAACAAACAGCTCATGGATTCTGGGGGAGGGAGAGTCAGTCTGGTTTTCTTTAAAGGTTTGGCCCGTGGCAGGTTGACAATAATCCAGTGGATGACTCAGACCAATACATAGATTGGACTAGGTAAGTGCTTAAAATTGGACATATAACTGGGAGCAGGTGAGAAAGTGAGGGTGGATCTGGGAGAAAATATTGTATCATATTCACTGGGAGAAGTGAATATGATACAAATATATCCTATGCATGTATGAAATTCTAAAATAATTAATACAAACATTTACTTCTTAAAAGATCCAGGAAAAGAAATATTGTTTTATCATCAAAAAAATTATAACTTATGAAGACATGAGCAATGTTGAGGGTGGGTAGTAAAGATTTCAACCTAGGGACACAGAGGCCATCAACTTAGGAAGTCAGAAGTATCACAGAGCATGAGAGAACCACAGACAATAGTTAGAAGCAGCCAGCTCCCTCAGGCACTGCTGGTAGAAGTTTAAGATGGTGTAACACCACCTGAAAACTAGCCTGACACTTTCACAGTGATTTAGATATGCATTTAACTATACAAACCAGCAATCCGACTCCTAGATTTTGTCAAAAGTTAATGGAAAAATGTTCACAAAAGACCTATAAAAATATTCACAAGAGCATAATCCATCATAGTTAGAATGTGTGTACCTCAAATGTCCACCCACCAGAACAGATACCAAACTGTGGTCAATTCAGTGGAACACTAGTCAGCAAAAATAATAAAGAGTGAACTGTTGAAACACATAGAACATGAATAAATATCAAAATCATCATGCTGAGTGGGGAAAAACTCATATGATTCCAATTATATTCAACTCTACAACAGGCAAAAACCAATCCACTGAGATGGAAATCAAAACAGCAGTTGCCCTGGAGAAGTGGAGATGGGGGTAGGGATCAACTAGGAAGAGGGAGGAGGGGTTTTTTTTGTTTTTGTTTTTCTTGGTGAGGGGTGTGGGTTCATCTGTTAAAATTTATCAAAGTATACCCTTGAGAACTATTTGGTTTCTGTGTGTAAGTACATCAACAAGAGAAAACAAACCACAAAGTCATACAACTTGCTTTAATATAAGATGAGTTCACAGGCTATAGAAAACAGTTGGCTTCATAGTAATTGTCTCAGAGAATCAAATGCTGGCATCTACACATGTGATTGATAAATCCCTGCTGAGGTAAGCATTACTAATATCATGTGGACATTCTCTTGTGTAATATCACTGCTCTGACTCAGCTGTGTATCAACTTCCTGCCGGTGCACTGCTAACTAAATCTCTGTTCATTTTAAGGACGTATGTATATCTTTGTCTAAAAAAGTGGGCTCTGCAAAGGCTTCTTTCAAAATTGAGGTCTTCGGGGGTTGGGGAGGGAGGGAAATGGATCTGAACTTGACCCATCTAATTCTTTAGATTCTTAGAAGCTGGGGACAACAAAAGTTTAAATACCCAAATTGACAGAGCTGCTGAAACATACAATCTCCAAAGGCTTCCTTATCATACCATCCTGCTGTAAGCATCAACAGCTTCCCAGGGAACTCAGGGTACAAAGAAGGAAATGCTTTTCACAGAGGGTTACTAGCACCCCTCAATACCCACCTAGGAGGAAACTGACCTGTGAAGCTTTTAAGAATGATTTGGTCCTGAGACTGACCACATCCATCTCTCATCCATCCATCCATCCATCCATCCATCCATCCATCCATCCATCCATCTGCCTTTGTAAAACCAAAGCAAGCAGCAGAGCAGCATTAAAGGAATTTGCTCACTACTGAACAAACCCTACATTCAGTGCAGAAGCATAGTTATGATTCTCAATGGTATCTGTATCCTTGGAGGGACTGTAGTTCCAGTCTTCCTATCTGATTACAAATGTCTCAGGTGTGCACGGATACATGCTTATCTCTGTTCCTGTATCTTTATGGCTGTGTATTCCTACATTGCTTTGTTTATATGAGGCAAGGCTGGGCACGCAACATTTCAGGAGATGTGGGGGGGAGGCAGGGCAAACATACTTCTGAGTATAGCTCACGCATTTATTTAAATCAACTAGGCTGCCAAACAGTTGGGGCTCAAAGACAATCCCACACAACTTTCTTTTATTTTTTAAGTAATAAAGTGCTGATGTTTTAAATCTGATTGATTTCATTTGAAGTCCTAATGCTAATAGTACTTAAACATGCAAGGCCTAGCAACCCCAAATCCTGCAGTCCTGAGTGGCTGCAGTCTGGACCAGAGAAGCTGCTGGGTCTTGACAGAGGAAATCCACTTTTCAGATTTGTCCCAGTCCCAACCTGTGGCCTGGACACTGATGTACCTCAGAGACCACTGCTATTAACCCCAAAGTTTACTGGATGTACTTCTGCCTCCATCTTTGACTCAGTATTATCTCATCCACCCAGATTTCCATGCTTTCCATCTGAGTGCCAAGGCCTTGATTTCTTTCATATACCTAGTTTCTGGGCTGACTCTCTGAGTCAATGTTAAGCATTCCCTTATGGTGCATTTTTTGTTCTGTTTTGTTTTTTTGTTTGTTTGTTTTGGTTGTTTGTTTTTGAGCGAGTTTCCTGCCTGCTCCAGTCCTGCTCCATTTTGAAATGAGTCTCCAGGGACTCTTGCCTGTAACTTTCCCCTTTTCTGACCTGTCATCAGCCAATATGGCTTCTTGCCAACATCGTTCAAAGGAGGCTATCCGATCTTAGGGCAGAAAGGCCACCCCCAAATCTCCTCTCTCCCTACCCCAGCTCTTCAATGGTAGGACATGTTGTCTTTAGACCAACAAGAAAACCAGAGAAGTAGATAAACTCATTAAGATGCTAGAAAAACAAAGATTAAAAACCCAAGAGAACTTAGTGCAACAAGACTTAGGAAAACGTTTGCAGGAGAGGAGATGGCTGGGTGGCAGCTGGCTCGCAGCAGCGCCTTTGATCCTCACCTGAACTTCCTCTGTGCCTGTGCGGGCAGAGTCATTTGCCAGCAGGGGTTCTCCAGTGGGAGCCTGGATGGTGACAGACTTTTCTGACCCTCTGCCATCTTTATTCCGTGGTGATTTGTGTCTTTCTCTTGTTCTTTCCCTGGGGGGAAATAATCCGATAATCAGACACTAATTTATGCCAGGTTAATTACTCTCTAGTTCACCAGAAAATAAATTTTATTTTGACTTTAGGAAAGTTCTGTGCCTATACCCCACCCCACCCCTCACACTGCATCCATACCTACCCATCCCCACAGCCTGCTAGGAGTAAGATTGTCTTAAATTTCCAACTAAGTATTTTCAAAACAAAGACTGTTGCCCCTCCGCCAACAATGGTCACGTTTTTTTCAGAACCTAGTTTTAGAAAGCCTATGGCTGGGGCACATTTTACTGGAACAATTACTCAGTTGCTTTGGTTATCATTTTCCTAAACTAATTAGGAATGTTTTTTACTGGACAAACACTACACTGTATCATATCTAGACTTTGATCTGAAAAAAAGAAAGAAGGAAAAGGAAAAAAAAAATCTGGGACATGATGTCACCCTACAGTTTGGGACAAGAAGAGCAGAAAGGAAATCCTAAACCAGAACAGAGACTCCTGTACTTAATCTTTCTTACAGATTCAACATGAAAAGCCATACTGTGGGTTTTGACTGAGCTCAAAGACACCCCTAGAAACAAAGAAGGTGAAACAAATGTTCCCAAGGGGTGTGTGTCTCAGGCCACCTAAGAGAAGCAGGCTTCCTGTACTTCCACTCCAGAGGAACTTTGTGGGTGGTCTTCCAGAGACAGAGGGAGGACACCCTGCTGTGTTCAGTCTTAAAACTACAAAAGGCATCAGCCACACTGGCCAAGCCCCAGAGGTCACAAGCTAGTCAGTAAGCAGCAGAGGAGAGGAGCACCAAAGCAGCCCTGCAGTGGCCAAAGTCAGTGTGTCTCGGGGCCTCCCGTCTCCATGTGCGACCTGACATCAGTTTTCCCATACCCTCCTGTCCTCGTGCCCGTGCCCAAAGTTTCCCATTCTGTGTGCAGAGTCAGACAGTCAGCTCTCCCATGTGTGACCTTGTACTTGTTTGACCTCAGTTTCCCTTTTTGGGTAACGGAATGGTGGCCATGGTGCCACATACACAAGGGAAACTGCATGTGCTCAGTACAGGGGCGTGGAGCGAGCGCCCAATGTACAGCAGCCATCATCAGCAAAAATAAAAAATGGTGTCTGAACTTTGTGAAGAAGAGTGTGATATCCCAGAGTGTGTGATGTCCTGGAGAGAAGGGCACAAAAGAGCCACGGGCACACCATGGGCACACCACGGGCACACCACGGGCACACCACCAAACCCTCTTCCCGACTGCACATACGTCTCCTACTACCCTACTACTTAGCAACAACAATGAACCCCTAAAACAAATCGAATGCATAGCAGATCTACAGCCAGACTCCTATCTTGGGAGCCCCCTCCCTTGAATGAGTATTGGATAATTCCTTCAAGGAACAAAGGATTTCCCGTGGCGTATGGTTTTTCAATGACAATAGCTCCATTCTTAGCCAGATAACTAGAAATAGATGTGTTCTTGTTAGCTGTGTGTGGTTCCAGACAGGCAACTGGGGGACAGTAAAATAAGCAGAGAATCTGACTGTTCACCCAGACCTGTGATGTCACTCTCCTCTCCCCTGTCCCCTTATATAGCACTTGGCTGTGTTTGTGACTCTATTAGCTCCATTCAGTTCTAACAAACAATTCTGAGGCCAATATTACTGCCCCATCTCACAGATGAGAGAACTAAGGCTCAGGGAGTTTAAGCTCCTTCCAAAAGTTGTGGTGATTAGCAGAACAGGAACTGATGCCAAATCTGTTGCTACTATTTCTATTCAAAGCCACCATGTGACACTGTTTTGAGGAACAATTTGATTTTTTTTTTAAAAAAATAGCATATATAATCATATAAAACAATGAGATTTTACTATACTTTTTACATATAAGATAATATACTTTGGTTAGGTTCACCCTTCTTTACCCCTCCCCCACTGGTCCCCTTTCTTTCCTAAATATCCAGAAGTTGGAGATGCCATAGAGTCAATATTCCTAGCTCTCATCTTCACACCCCTATACAGCTGCACCGCTGGAGTTATGAAATGGCTGTGGCCATGGACAACCTTAGTTGTGTGTACTGGGTTGTCCAAAACCAGCACTCTGAAGGGTATTCTCTGTGAGCAACAGTAAGCAGTGTAGGAGATTCCTGCCCCCAACTTGGTTAGTCTTCAGAGTGAATTTTAGGCTAGGTCTCGAACTGCTACTACACCAGCCAGCTGCACGGCCCTGGAGTGATCCCCACCCCTCCACCTCCCCTGGGATTCTCCATCTGTCACTCTTGTTGGCTATCTGCCTAGTCACATGCTTATCTAACCTGGCTCTCTCTATTGAAAATTCCTGTGACAGGTCAAATCCTGTGACAGCAAAGATTCTACTGAAACAGAATCCTTTTGCTCTTTGCCAGTTCCTGATTCCTGACCATCATGGGGGTGAAAAGCAGGTGGAAACCAACCAGGACTAAGAATGACCGCACTCCTCTCCCGTGAACCACCCAGCTGGGTTCTTAAAGGACCCAAGAACTCTGAGATGGGAACGTCTTTGTCTCACCCTGGATACCACCTGAAGTAAACCAGGTCAGAATGTCTTGTATAGGAGGCCAAGGAACAGACCATCCTCTAGCACCGGCTCTTCTACACCAGTGCTCCCACTTCTCAGAGCCCTGGTGCAGACAAACCACCAGAGGTGCAGAGACTGGGTGGCCCTGCCCTCAGAGAATTTCTCTAAGAGGAAGATGAGACAGGAATCTACATTTTCTCACCAGCACCCCAGGTCATCTGGATGCAAGGATTGTTCAGAAGACTTTCCCATCCCATGTTTCTGGGGAGGCTGTGGGAGTTCCTACTTAGAAGTTTGTGTGTGTGTATGTAAACACCTTGTGAACGGCAGAGGATCAAAATCATGGGTAGCACCGTATACATAGTGTGTCATTATTAACATAGGAGAGCTGAGGAGATGGCTCAGCAGTTAAGAGCACTTCCTGCTCCCCTAGAAGATCTGAGTTCTGTTCCCAGCATCCCACATCCAGAGGCTGGCAAATTCCTGTAATTTCAGTTCCTGGGTTCCATCGGCACCTGAAGACACTTGCACAGACCCATGAATGTAAAGAATAAAAACAACCCTTTTCTTTTTAGTATTGCATGGATAAAGCACCTAGTCCTGACTGAGTGTAACCCAGAATAATGAGGGTCCTATCAGCGCTGCACCAAGAAAGCTGCTCCTTGTATTACCTCACCGTGGAAGGGAGTGAGACTCACCACATGGCAGTTACAGAAATCACTGCTGTTAGTTACTGCTCTGGGCAGGTCTCCAAGCCAAGCCAGGACTTAGCAGTGATGTCCAAGGAAAACACTGTTGATCACCCATCCATCCAGTGCTTTCTAGTCTGTAGAACTACAAACCTCTGAGAGGTCATTTGACTGCAGAACATACCTAAACACTCATCCCTGGAGCTGAGGCAGTAAGGGGAGGGAGACGCAGCTCAGTCAGCAGAGTGCTTGCCTAGCATTCCTGAAGCCCTGGGTTCAATCCCTAACACCACATAAACCAGACATAATGATGCACACCTGTAACCCTTGGTGACATACAGAATTTGAGGCCAGCTTGGGATAGCAAATTGATGATGTAAGTTTAAGGGATATCTATCTATGGCTGCCCATTATCCTTGGAGAGGGTTCCCCAATGATGAAGATGTGTCCAAGAGTGCAGAGATAAGTAAGAGTCCAGGAGGAGTAAACACTTTAATAAACCAATAAATGGAGCATTAGGACACAGCCAAGATTTAACTGCCTAAGTGGTCAGGATCACCTGGGGGCCCTTTTCTGGGGGAGCCTCATCACCCACAGGAATCTGTGTCTTTATCACTAAATCTGTCTTCCTGCTTCCTTGGCCCACAGGAGTAAAGATAAGTCTATCAATGCAAAGATAATTCTGTCAGTGCAAAGATAAGTGTATCTGTGCACTGTGTGCACGCATGCATGACAGGGTGGGGAGAACAAGTTGTAGCGTGCAAGAGGCAACTGTGTGCGCAGGTAAATGCATCATCATTTAGGTAATTTGTTAGCTGAGCCCTGGGGAGCTGCTGCAACCCCCCCAAGTCCAGCCAGAACGCCGGCAATTCCCATACTGTCCCTACTTACAGTCAGCATTTCCTGGGCAGGCCTTTTCCTCCTGCTCCCTTGCTTGTCTGTTTCTAAATGGGGAAAGCCATCCCCCCCCCGCCCCTCCTCCCCCTTACTCCTCCCTTTCCTCCTCTCCCACCACCCACTCACTACCTGTCCTCCCACTGGGGATGGAACAAACATCCTCTGAGTCCTAGGAATCTGCCACTGCCCGGGCAGCCCTTTAGAACAATGCATTTTATAGCATATTAGTCACGTTCCCTTCATGTTCTCAAAGGCGGCATTCTCTTCCGAAGGACCTGCAAGCCTGAGACTTGTAGAGGGTCTTCCTAGCCTGCCGGTATCTGGGAATCATGTTCCTCCCTGTGTCTCAGTTTCACCACCTATAAAACAGCTCCCAACTCTCGCTCTGCTAGAACTGTTTGTAAGCATGGGAGATGGGGACCTTGAAGGTACTCCCCAAATGATGCTCAATTCTTCCAGCTGCTGCTGACTACAGTTTAGAGGAGACTGGCTGTAGTCTGTACACTCTCTCAATAAAGCTAACTGGACACTCTCTGGGGACTGCAGGCATCAGTGACCTCTGTCAGAAAACAGGATTGGACGGTGGCCAACCCTCTACGACAATCAGTGTCATCAGGCACTTCATTACTCCTTTCTGAGTTGGAGCTGTGCTAAAATTACCAAAAGACCAGGTCTCTTTCTTTTCCTACTCCTCCCTTTAAACTCCCCACAAATCAAGCAGAGAAGCCTTCACAGGGCACTCCTGGGACAAGAAATGCCTGAGGCAGCTGGCTCTCAAGCTGGTGGAAGGCTCCTTCACTGTTGGATACTCAACTGGCTAAGCATTCCACAGCACCTACTGTGAGTGTATTATGACCTTTGCCCCTTAGTTCTTATGACCTCAGCAGTCCTCCCTCAGACAATTCAATGCAACAGGAGGCACGGGGTCTTCAAAGATCCACCAAGTGCACACACAGCCCTATAGCTCAAACCCCTCACTCGGCGCCACTTGGAATAGGCACTCAGCAATATTCCCTGATCAACTGCTGAGAAGCTGGAGCTCCACTCAGCCCTCCTCTCAGTAGGCGCTCTGCAACGTTCCTTGATCAGTTGATTAAAAGCCTCAGCTCCAACTCACATTTGCCAAGTACTTTCCACAAGGGATCAAGACAGAACTAAGCGTTCTGCATGTCATCTTAATTGAAAGTTATAGTCTCTTACAGTTCCCACAACAGCACTCGAGAATCCATTTCTGGGTCCCCAGGAGTTCCAGGGAAACAGCAGCAAGAAGCAATGGGCCTTCAAGTGTGCGAGTCTTGGTGGGCGTGCAGATGAAAAAAGCCAGAGTTGGCTCCATTCAGAATTCTGCAAGCCATCCTCTCCTACTTACTCCCAGCCCCAAAGGAAACCCAAATTCCTATTCATACCATCTGGAAGAGGAAGCCCAACACCCCAGTAAGCCAGCTGCTTTTTCCAGTTAGGCTCAAAAAAGCAGGTATTTGAAAACAGCTGTTTCTGGTATTTTACAATAAATCTGTCAAGTTTGTCCACTGATCAAAATCTGTGATTATTTTTAAAACCAGGGCTCTCTCTTGGAATCTGGGCTGTAGAGTGTCACTATAGGCCCCTGATGCACCCACACCTTCTGTCCTCACAGCTTCTGTCCTCACTGAGTCCAGCATAGCACACAAACAAAGCAGGGATGATTAGAAAATAAAGCAAAGTTTCTAAATAAGCCAGACAGAAGCCCAGTTCCTTAAAATAAAGGCGTCTCGAGAGCGTTATCTTTAAAGACCTTTCCTTTACACTTTTATTCCACCCACTTTATTGTCTTAAAGACACAGTGTCACCCTGCCTGCCTGCCTGCCTGCCTGCCTGCCTGCCTGCCTGGTCTGGAACTTTCTACTTGCTATGCAGCCCAGGTTGGCCTCCAACTGATAAATATCTGCTTGCCTCTGCCCTCTGAGTGCTAGGATTAAAGACCCCTTATCACTTTCACTTTAAAAAGAATTTACAAAGTACAAATTTGTACAGAAAAATAAAGCTTAAGTGTATATAACTCTTCATCCATTTAGTCATCACTGCCTAGGCCCCTTCCCTGAAGATGCCACACCTGGCAGCTTGGGAAACACTTCCAGGCTCCTTTCCAGGTATGGCCACCCACACAGAGTCCATGAAACATACATCTTACTCTGAAATCTTGCTCTGGGTACAGTTACTTATATGGTGATCTGCTCACAGAAAGAAGCAAACACCAGGACAGCCACCACTTCCACACAGCACACAGCTGTGGTCACAGCTGGGTCTCTGAGCTAGGGTCGGACAGATGTTACCTTTGAGCAAAGGTGCTGAAACACCAAGACCGGAAATAGCATTAACATAGCTACAAGAGAAGGACCTCCTACTGGGGGCAGAGTTAATCATTTCCCATGTGTATTTCATTCAGCCCTCACCAGGTCTAGAAGGAGGAGATCCACATACCCATTTCACAGAGGAGACACCTCGTCGATTGCATTCTTACCCTGCACGGTGTCATACCACCCATTTCATTATTTATCTGTTCATTCATCCATTTATCTCTCCACTCAGCGAGCACTCTTCTCCTCAGAATACATGTGGCCCTCTGAATAACAATGAAAGAGGAATAGCAGAGAAAGGGGAATTTGGCCCCACCACTCAGTTTTCAAATCCTGACTCACTTGGAAGACTAGTTGAAGAGAAATCAGATGCCTGGCCAAGCAAGTATGTGCATGTGTGCATACATGCGTGCTTACACGCATGCATGCGTATGTGTGTGTGTCCATGTGTATATATATGTATTTGTATGTATGTCTATGTGTGTGTGTCAGTGGATGTGTGCATGTGTATATGTGTCCATGTTTGTGTCCCTGAGTGTGTGTGTGTCTGTGTGTGTGTGTGTGTGTGTGTGTGTGTGTGTTCCAGATAGCCTCAGGGCAGATGCTTAATATCCAGTGAGTCAGCAGCTTCAGGTGAAGCAACGAATTAACACCTGCTTTTTAAATTTCATTTACAGTATCAGTAAAGCTCAGAGAGAACACACACCTATAAGAAGTACTTAGAAATGAGAAACATTTCCGCTGCCAGGGAAACGTTAATTTAAAACCAATTGTGAGAAATTAAGGCTATCAACTCTAATGGCAGCTATAAAATGTAAATTGGCAGTACAGGGATTCCCCAAGCATGCCAACTGCCCTCACAGCTTGGCTTCTCATGCTCCAGTGGACTGGACCTTCAGCATCCTCAGCCCTTCACGTGGGCTGTTGCAAAACTGGTTCTCTAACAGGAAGTCCTCCCGGCCTACAGGCGCTCTTACACAGAAGGATGGAGTGGTCACTTACATACCCTTGCCTGTGAGATTTTTTTGAATGGCTTGAGTAGTAGGAATATCCAGAATACGTGGATTCGGTATCCATAGCAATGGCAAGCTTCCTCTGATGAAGGAGCAGGGGCTGTTCTCCCACGTGCAAGCCCACCTATCAGCTCTGAAGGCCTCTGAAGGTCTGAAGGCTCAGAGACACTACTCTTCAACAGGACTCTGTAAAGAAGAGGAAAAGAAGAGATTAATCCTCAAAGTCAAAGGGCTGAAAGATAAACCAACAACAGTCAGCTCTCCTCTGGGGTCCCTGTTATAGAATATAGGGTGAGCATAAAAGTCAAACCTCCAAATGTACCACTCACCCAGGAAAAAGTACCAAAGGTGTCTGAGAGGCAAGCGGGGTGCTACCAAGCAGAACCCCAACACAACAGGAGGAAGAAGGTTTGGGAGAGACCTGGACATTGAGACATTTATTTCCTAAGCACAGCCTTACTCCCCTCGTGGCTTTGGTTTTAGAGTAGTACACCAACCCGTAGACATGTGTCTACCTCACCAGAACTGTCAGTTATAAAAACACCACTCAGGGAAATCCCTTACTCAGCAATTTGGCTGTCGTTTTCAAAAGTCAATTTGTTTTTTCTTAATCTCTTTGAGAATCCAAACTCCTAGAAATTTATCTTCAATAATTAAAACTCAACAACCACCATGGATGACTTGCTGCCTATGATAATAAAGAGTCAGCAGCAATGTAAACACCTCCCCAAGCCAAGGAATAAATAACTGGAGGAAAATAGGATTCAGTCAATCAAAGAAAATATCACGTATCTGTACAAAACGACAATTACAAAGAACTGAGATTTTAATAAGCAGGATATGGGTTTGCAGGTAGCCAATGAACTTATAGAACCATTGGAATGATGTAAAATAACTTATGGAAGGGCCGGGACCACAAGGGACATCAGCAACAGTGATTTATTAGTTACAAGGTCCCAGGTCCTTCCCCACTTCCCTCTAATATTGCTCTGCAATAAAAATAAATTAGAAACACTTCCAAGTACATTCCGGAGCCTCCACACGCTCAGCCTTCACTCCTAGAAAGTCAGCTCTAAAGTTCTGCCTCTTTCTGAACCGCCCTCCCTAGGCTGCTCTAGGCTCAACAGGGTTCCCCACCCTGCAGGGTCTCGGAGGCTAAAACTGCAAACAGAGCCAGAGAGATAAGTGGGAAGGAAAACAAAGGAATCGCAAAGGCCACACCCCTGCCTCCAAAGGGAGGAGATTCCAGCTTCCAGACCCCAGCAACAGCTAAGACCTGGAGACATTTCAAACTGGGAGCCCAACTGGGCTTGGAAGTTTCATCTGCACACAGTTACCCTGGTCTAGAGGCTAGAAGTAGTATTCTGTTCCTTCCAAGGTGAAGAGAAAAAAAATGTTTCTAAAGAGACTCTGTGCCTGGGGGTTACTCGCCCTGTCCTAGATGTCTCAACTGACTTCACTGGCCATTTATCTTACAGCACTAATTCTTCAAGGAAAAACATTATCTCCTCACTAGTGATAGTGATCAAATGCTAGAAACAGTGAAGGGTCCCCAAACCCAAAGAATAGGTAGGAAACATGGTTCAGCGCTACCAAAATTAGCATATACTTGTAAGAAATGATAATTATGGAGTTAACTCCAATGGCCACCATGAATTCATTCATCCATTCCATATCCACGTTTCTAAGTGGCCAGGAGATCCCGCTCAGGAGTGCTAAGGACACAGAGAACTGACTGCTCTCCTTGGCCCTGCTGGTGGCTGGGGCCATTTCCACTTGATAGCATGTGTAGCATTTCTCCTCCAACCCTTGGCCCCCTTTCTCCCTATCAGGTAATTACTTAACAGCCTTCTGACATCAAGAGCCAAAGCCTAGTCATGGGGAAGCCTGGAGTCCAGCCCAAGCTAAGCCACCTGCGATCAGCTCCTTCTTTGCCTTCTTGAATCTCAGTCTGCTCACTTGTCAATCAGGAATCCAAGCACCTCACTGGCCACTATCTCCCAGGGTGAAGCTATAAACAGACACAGACTCACTTCCTAGCTCTAGGACCTCAGTCAAATGATGCAATATCTTTGAAGTCTCATCTATAAAATGTGGAGTGCTTTGATGGCTATCTGAGCTGGCAGTGGTGATGGTACCCAGCATGGGCACCATAAACACAGGGTAAGAAAAGGGGGTGGTCCCTTCAGTGGTTTCTAAACTCCATGATCTCTTTGTCTTTCTCAGCAAACAGAAAGCTTGGAGGACAGCAGGGTAGAGAGCCAGCACCTCCCTCCAGGCCATCCCACCCAAGGTTCACCTGCTGTGTGCAGAATGGGGCTGCCCCTTAGGCTGCCTGCTCATTCACCAGCTATGTACTGAACATAGCAGTTTAATCTCTCAGAGCTGTGGATTTTCCATGCAGTAAAGAAAGGCAAGCAGTCTGCTTGGGAGGAAGGGGGTGATTATAAAGACTAAACATGAAACTAAGCAGGCATCTCTCAGAACATTAGCTTGGCTCCTGAGCCCAGTTTGAGTCTTTCTCTTCCTTCCGTCTCACAGGGCTTTCAACAGCCATTCAGTGAGCTTTCAGTACACTATGCTCTCCTCTCCTTTCTGCTCTGGCCTGTGCTCTTTTCTCACTGGCCTTTGCCTGGCAGACAACCAACCTTCAGAGGTACAGTCAGGATCTAGGGGAAAAGCACGAAACAATCTTCTTTCCTTGATACCCAATAGCGGGACTCTTGGTTGACCTGCAGATTCCAAGGCTTGGCACCTTCTTCAGAAAACTGACCGTTCTTCTCTAGATGCATAATTAACCCCTCTCATCCTGACGAGTGTTTCTGCCCCCCAGCCTATAACGCCTGTCCTAGATGGTTCTCTCCCACAGTTCCAGCCCACGCTCACTAGAGAAGGGAATCTATATGTGCGATCCCTCCCTTCTTTCCTTCCTAATGCCACCACATCTCACATCTTTTTTCAGCCACTGAAGAAGCTCTAAGTTGGCCAGAAACTGCCTTGACTCAAACCTAAATGTCAGATCCTTACCCTCTTTCTGCAGACCCTTCGTACCCCATTGATTTGCTTCCATATTTAATGAGTAGCCACCAGACCCTGCTCAGTGATGCTAGGGAGATGGCTTCAACTGGGGTACACGATCTGACCTCATTAAGCTTTGCTGACTAGCTTGATGGCATGTGTGCTGATTCTTCTCCTCTCGCACTCCTTCCTCCATCCCTCTCTCAAGTCATCCCTTAACACTCAAGACACACTCCCTTCTTCTTCTCCATCTCTGGGGATAAACTCCTGAGTCAAGAGGAATGGCCCCCTCCCCCAAATATTTTAACCATAACAAACACTTCTTCAAAATTAAAGCCAATGCTCCTTTTCCACTTGTTCAACTCTCTCCTGCAGCCACTCTCTTGTGTCCTGGCTTAGTCTTTCTAATACCTGCTTCCAGTGATGCTACCACCCTGTCCAGCAGATGAACCCACTCTGCTGTTTTGAACACTCTCTCCTGTTCATCCGTGCATCCCACTGCCACCAAGCTCTGCTTGTCCTCGGGTCCTCCCCATCCTCTCCCAGTTCACAGCAAGAGAACACTGCCAGGCTCCCTCTCCTGCCCTGGCCCACACAGAGCCTAGTCCCCTCTTTCACTATGGTTACCAACTCTTGTCTCATCTAAGATCTGGGGGAGGAGTCAGGAAGTAAACTAATAAAAAAGCAGAGTGAACTCCTTCAAGAAAGAGCTTGACCTCAGGTAAGGGCTCCCATTTGAGTTAGTAAAGACATGTTATCCGATGCTTATCTCTGTGAGGATGCACAGAGAAACTAATACAACTCCTGACAGGGTCAGAATGTTTACCTTTATCAGCAAAGACAATCAAGCAAGGAAAAGAAATCAATTTCCCTGGGTAGCAAACTAATGAATTGTTGCTGTGTCCAGAACGGGATACAGGCAGGGAGGGGGAGAGCATAGGCAATCCTAGAACCTGCAAGGTCTATCACACTGGCCCCTGACAGAACCTGTATTGTGTTTGATCCAGGTCAGGCAGCAGCCAGGCTCACCTAACCTTCTTGCTTCAAATCCTCCCATGGTAACCCCTGAACTTTAAAACACGGAATCTCCCATTTGATCAACGCTCTTGCCAGATGTCCCAATTCCTCCGGGCCTGGTTCTTTCCAACCTCAGGACCTGAGCCCAGACCAGCATATCTGCTGAGACTCATTCTCTCATGTGAACCATTTGGCTAATTCCTCTCAGTTTAAACATACTTCTTTTAGAGAGCCCTTGCTGACCCTCCAGTTCACACCTGGCCAGCCTACCACCTGCATTCTCCCTCTGCTTAGCTCTTCCAGGTCACACGTTCATTTGTGTGATTTCTGAGCATCAGGCTCTGATGAGGCTCCTGGGGTGCAGGAACCACAGTCCTTTCTGTCTCCCTGGCTGCTGGCAAACAAGAGTCACCTAATAAATATTTGCTGAATGAATGAATGAATGAATGAATGAATGAATGAAAAGTCTTGTACCTATCTCAGGACATGGAGGCATGCCTTTACCTTAGAGGAAAGTTTACAGAGGGTAGATAAAAACGAAGATTTCAGAACTATCCTGAACAAAAAGTGGCTCTGCTGGTGCAATGCACACCTTATTCAGTAACAGAATATATAGTCCAGATGTGCTCAGGGAAGACCAGCACCACTGTCTCAGTTAGTACTCCAGAGCATCCCGCTCCAGTCTGGCTGGATCCAAGTACATCAAACCACACAGCACGAGGAACTCTGATGCGAGAGCATCTTACAGTGTGCAATGAATTTCCCTATCACCCTGTACTAAAACAAGCTGATAGCCAGTGACCCCAAGGACAGTCTTCCCCTAAAGTCACATCTACTCCTATAAAACACACGACTCCTACTTGAAAGAAAAACAGTGGTGTGTGTGTGTGTGTGTGTGTGTGTGTGTGTGTGTGTGTGAAATAACAGGTTATGATAATGACCATGGTAAATGTAAGCTAACTTTTATGAAAAGGAAGTTATAAAGACATCAACAGCTCCATGTAGGGCTATTAATTAAAGGGGCTCTGCCTGGGAAGGTAGTAAGTTACTGCATAAGGGGTCCAGAGAATAGCATATGTGGGTTTACTTGGGTTAGGAAGGATGGTACAGAGGGACGTGACAAAGCCTGAGGTTGCATGTATAAATCGTAAAGCATTGTCCAAGTCTGTGATGTGAGGCTCTGCAGGGCTCAGATGCCTGGGATGATCCAGTCAATGATCCACTTCTGGCAACACAGCTCTTCAAGATGGATGGCTAGGGGCCACTGTTTACCAGGAGAGAAAATGCCAGCCTCATCTTACCTGGTTTGCCAAAGAGTTCAACTCATTCCCAGACAAGCTGCTATTGGCCAGAGCTATTAATTACCTCTGGAACATCCCTGGCAGCTGGATAAAAATTGCTGAAGAGCTGTGAATGGCTACTGTATCTATGAAGCTTCAGACACAGACCATGGTGCTCTAAGTGGGATTTGGAGGGACAAGAGTGGAGACAAAGTAACAGAGGATGTAGGCAGTTTGCTTCTGGCTTCATAAGCACACAAACTATCAGAGTCCAGCCATAGCCACTGAATCTTGTCTTCCTCGTCTAAAGTGGCACAGTTAACTGGCCACAGTTAGCTCACTCCACAGAAATGGTGGCAGTTACAGTCCTTCATCAAGGGCTTACTGTGTGTTAAGACTGAAGTCATTTGCATGAAATTGCTCAATCTTCAGAACAAGTCTTTCAGGGAGACAAAATTGAATGTTATAGCACAATTAAGGGAACAAGGTCACACACACAAGCCAATGCCCCATATGGCTTTAACCTTCAGGAGACTGATTTCAGAGAGGATGGAAAACTGAAAGCTATGCAGCAATTACCAGAATTGTTTGTTTACTTAGAGAAGAGGCAGGCAACAATATCGAATTGTTCCAAACCACACATAACCTCACAAAGAATCCTGCTGTTTGACTCCTACCCATAGGCTCAGTAGAAGGGAGACTGTGTGTGTGTGGGGGGGGGGGGGACTTTAAGAAGAAAGAAAATCTCAAGCATCCTTTAGCCCAGTTGAGACCTATAATTATTAATCAGCATGATGAGGCCCCCCTCCAACCCAAACTAGAGCAGATGCAATGCAAGGTGTGTCTTTAGATATACATCAGGGGGATAAAGAGTACTTGCCACATTAAACACATTAATTCTTAAACCAACAGTGTCATGGAATTGTTGCTTGGTAAGGAAACTTTTCAATTTCCTGTATGGTTCCATCCTTATTGCTCAAGAAATAAGACAATAAAAACTTTTTTGAGACTTGGCAGGCAGTCTCAAAAATACGACAATTCTCATTTTACTTACAAATGAAGTTGCCACCAAGTGACACGGTCAGCAACTGTATCCCTGGAAATTTCACACTGAGTGTTTTGGATAGTCATAGTGGGAGTCACCAACCTTTAGAAATGCTAAATGCTCCGGGATATTTCTTTGAAATGTAGAATAAAACAGTTTCCTCCCACACATCAAAGCCCCAACTATATCACATTGATTTAATTCAATTCTAAAAACTCTAATTAGTGGTTACATAAAATGGCTAATTATGCCTCCCTGGGTTCAGCCGGTTTCTGCCATCGCACTTACAGAGTCTAGGAGCTGTGTAATCAACACGCCCACTAGGAGAAGGCTAATTAGTATTGTTGATTGGTGACATAACTTATAATGTTTTTCAGCAAACCCTGTAAAACGTATAAACATGCCAGTGAACACACTAGTCTTCATAGCTAGATTTTGGAATTCGCCTGTAAGGACGCCTGCATCCTGACCACAGTTCCCTCAAATGGGTTCAAACTAACGCACAAGCCAGCCACACAACCATCACGATAAAGAGCCCTGCAACCTCTCCGTGAGCTTCAGAAGGAGCTCATCTTCGCGGCCTGGACATCACACCCTGTTTAGAGACATGAAAATTGAGATTGCCGGGTTCCAACTTTCCCCTGCTCATCACTAAGCCACCAGGCTACGGTTCAGCCTCCGCCCCCACCTCCACCCCTGCTTCCACCACCGACGCTTTTAATTTTTTATAAAGATTCACACTTCTCTGGGCGCGCTGCTTGGGGGCAGTTTAATGGCTGCAGGATGAAATAAGGTTCTACTGGTGTCAAAGGCTGCCCAGGCGCAGTGAAGTTGCCCAGGACAGGGACTCCTCTGCCTGGGACTGGCTGCAAGCCTCTGCTCCGCCCCGGCGCTTTTGAAAGTAAACTACCTGCCTGTTGCGCTCCGCGATGCGCAGCCGGCCGCGCCCCCCAGCCCTCCCCGACTGCGGTTTTGAAAGCGACCAGAGAAACACAAGCCAGCGCCGTTCAAGTACCGGGAGACTGGCCAGGTGACCCCGGGCCCTAGCGGGGACCCCGGCCGCGTTCTGCCCTGCAAGGCGCGTCCCAGCCACTGGTTGCCTCCGACACGCCGTCATTCCCCAGCCGCCACCCCGGCACACGCACTCAGGGGCGCACTCCAAAGGCTAGACAGGGCAAAGCGGCTCCCGAGGTAGCGCAGGCTGCCCTAGGACTCTGAGCAGTGTAATAGAGCCAGAGAGATCCCGGTACAGGGATAGAAGGACTCGCGTCTCGGAAAGCACGACCTGGAGGAGCCCAGGGGTCTCCCGACCCGAGGCCCCAGACCCCGATCGGACTGCTGGGGAGCAGGGACACCCGCAGTTGGCCCTGACCTTCCACCCAGCTCAGAGTTCCCGGCCGCCGCGCCGCGCCCGCCTCTCCCGGGACTCACCCCGGCGCCGGCCCGCCGCGCTCCACGCCCGCGCTCTCGGCTGCAGCGCCCCGACTCCGCGGCCTGCGTTGGGCTGCAGTGGAGGCACAGCCCCGCCGCGGCCGCTGCTCTCTGCTGCTTTCCGCTTCCTGTCCCGGCGCCGCCCCGCAGCCCCAGCCCAGCCCTGCTAGCCCGGCGCGGCCGCCAGCCAAGAGCTGCGAGCGCTGCGGGCCCCGCGGCCCGGCCCACCTGCAGCGGAGGGCGGGGCAGGGGCACACACACACACACACACACACACACACACACACACACACACACAC
>JANHMN010000001.1:52328903-52371313 GCA_030674055.1 Rhabdomys pumilio | reverse complement strand
CACACACACACACACACACACACACACACACACACACACACACACACACTCGGCCTGGCCGGAGACTGACATCTCCTCTCCCATGTGGACCCACTAACACACAGTCCAACAAACCTCATCCTGAATTCCTGACTATATGACACAGGGGTTGATGTCTCCTCACCCAGCACCCAAACATATCCCCAAGATAACACACACACACACACACACACACACACACTTACAGTTGTGCATAAAATCCAAACCCTCTCATTGTATGCCATCACTAAAGCTCCAAGCCGCATATTCACATGGCTCAAGAACCAATTTCTACCCCTCCCCCCAACTCATACATTTTTCAGCACACATAATACACTTAAACTCCAACGTAGCCCAAGAGATGACCCAACCAGTAACCACCAACGCCCACAGTCCTATAGCAGATTCTCTCTGCTCCGTTTCTACCAGAGCAGACAAGCCTCTGCTCTCTTGGTCTACTGGAAACTGCCAGAAGAGCGCATCTCTGAAGGCAGGGAGCCAAAAGTTCCAGACTGATCTCAATCACTTTCCTCGCTAAACGTTTCTCTGTCTGGACAGTGGTGAGGACTCTAATGCCCTTGAAGGGTTGAAATGAGAGTTATAGAAAGTGCTGAACAGTTGGCAACTGTTTTTGTGAACATCCTCACCCTTCTTTCTTAGTTGTAATAGAATCCGTGCCCAGAATGACAGACCTATAGCTGCCATGACAAAATGCTCCCGCGAAGGCACGCACAGCAGGAAGTGCTGAATTTGCAGTTTGTTTGCAGGAATGCTGGGGGTGATTTGACTTGAGAAATGCAGGCTCTTTGTGAAGTAGCTTCGTTTGGGAACCTGTAGCCTCAGGAAGCCCTCACTACTCACTGTCTGCTTTTTCTTATCCTTCTATATTCCACTTTCTCCACCATCCAGGCCACATCTTTCCATGTACACCCAGATACTCGAGGTGGCAGAATATTGCACACTCCTAGCCTCAAGACTCCACTGGCCCAAACCATCTGCCCCTACCTGAACCCACAGCCTCTAATGACTCCAGAGAGCAGATCTAGACTTCAGCAACCTGTTTCCCCAGGTAAATCTAGCTGTAAATCATGCTTAGCCACTAAGGTGGAGGTGCAGAAGTCTAAAAATGGAGTCTCACTTGCCTTACCATCTAGAACCTTCACAATTAAAGCAGAACAAGACATCCCAGTTCAAGTGTGAGGTTCCAGAGGAGCCTCATGGAATATGAAGTCCCACAGTGAATTTTCACGGAATGTAATTCCAGCTTGCTTTGGGTGATTAGACTGAGTAACCTTAGGATGCAAAGCTTTTTAGAGGAGACGAGGGAGAAGGATAGTCCAAAATGAATTATTGTAAATAATAAAGTCACCTCAAAATGCCACCTACTATTTGTTTTTACCCCCATTAACTTGAGTTTCAGAGTTGAAAAAATTCAGTTGAAGGCGTTCGGACACTGGGTGGCAGTCCACACAACTGTGCATTGCACTGGAGCAAGATTTTCAGTGCCACTGGCCATTCATCTGATGTTGATTCCCCCAGCTTCACCTTTATCAATAATGCAGGTGACTCTGTGGGTACCATCTGCTACTCTTTTGTTTTGCTAATCCATTTCTTTCAAACTGAATAGGGGAAGAGCAACACTATTCATTGGGTGTTCCCAAAACTTCAGCCTGCCTACCTTCTACCATGCAACACCGTCTTCCCTTCTCACATTCATCCCCAACCCCCAAGGCTTGTAATGCTCTACCTGCTGTGATCCACCCTGTCTACCAAGACCCAACTGTTGTATGACAAAGCTTTTCCTGGAGAGATACAACACACAAATCTGCTCACCTCAGATAAGGAACTCACAGCAGAACAAAGTATGGATACCACCAAAGTACAACTTGATGAACCAGTGAGCTTTACAGAGGTTACTTACAGGAGTATGGGTGAGGGGTAACTTAACAGGAGCAGAAATGACTCAAAGGCAGCTGCATCACCAAAACCCAGAATGGGTGGCACTTCACAAAGCTGGGAACCTGGAACACACTGCACAGCCTACAGATAGCTCAACAGATTGAAGAGTGTCCTTCCCAGGTACCTCAGTTTGTCTAAACCTCTTCCAGGCAGCTCAACTGATTTCACACTTCTTCCAGGCTGCTGGTCTGGCATCAGTCTTTTTGCTGTTTGGCCTGAGATTCTTCTTTGAATCCTGGCTCTCTTTCTTTGAGAAGAAGTCTCAGCTTTTATTGCTTACTCAAGCAGGGAGGGGTTTAGTGAATCTGCTTGGTTTCAGGGACTTCCTGAAGCTATTTTGAATTGTTTACCTTCCTACTTAAGCTTTCCTAAAGGATGGAATACTTTAATTCCAGGGAAACTTACATAATAGCAACTCAAATCCCCAGCTCCAGAAAGTCCCTAGTTCTCCCCACCAGAATACAGTCTCTTTCCTGTTACCACTTCCAAAACTCTCTGGGCTTTTGTTTGTTTGTTTGTTTGTTTGTTTGTTTGGAGATAGGGTCTCAGTAGCCCAGACTGTCCTTGAACTCCTGATCTTGCTCTCTTCATTTCCTGAGTACTGGATTATAGGCATGTGTGCCATCACATCAAGTCACTACCTCCATGACAGATTTTTCCCACATAGTGTGTACTTTTAAATTTTAAATTACAAGCACAAGAATGTGTGTGTGTGGTGGCTGGGGGCTGGAGGATTGTCCATCTATGAATGTATGTGCCAGAGGAGTCTAGAGGAGGGTGTTAGATTCTTTAGAGCTGGAGTTGAAGCTGGGAAACTAACTCTGGTTTCCTACAAGAGCAGTATGTATGTGCTCTTAACCATCAGCCATCTCTCCAGTCCCAATCCTTGCTTTGTTATATTTAGCGAAGGCATGTATGACTATCAAGACTTCCAGCTTTTGAGAAGTTAATAGGGTAATCATGGAACAAATGACTGAAAAGTCACGACGTCTGCACCTGAAGTTAGTTAACGGTAGCAGGTGATACTATTAGTATGCGTGTTAAATGTGCTGAAGGAATGAATGCATCTATAGACAGTCACCTGTCACAGCTGCAGAACCCCAACACTAAAGTGCGAAGGAAAGCAAAGCAAAAACAGGAGCTAAACGAGAAACATCTCTAATAGAAAAACTCATGTGCAGCCCAGTTTGTTTGTTCGTTTTAAATTCTAGACTATTGTGAGCCAACACGTGTGTTGTAAATCAAATCCTCATCCTTTGCAAGAACAAATGATCTTAACCTCTGAGCTATATCTCTCCAGCCCTGTACAACCCAGTTTAAAAGGAGACAGACCTACAAATAGGAGATGTTTTTACTCAGAGACTACTTACATTGAGAATCAGAGGAAACTCAAGAGGACCCTGGGAGTGTGAGAGCACTCATTGCGAGGACTATGAAGCCGCAAAGAACATTTTACTAGGTATTTCTCCTGGCTCAAGACTACACCCCAGGATAATAGCTAGTACACACAGGGATGAGCAGTACTGTAAATGTCTAGAAAGATGCTTTCTGAATTATTTAAGAAGGTGGGGAAGATGCAAAGTAAATATTGGAAAGGTTTACATTCAAAATGTTTAAACTGGTAAACGGAGCTGCTCATTTAAAGGACCAGTTAATGTTAACACTCATATAAGATCTACACATATTTAAAGTCTTCTTGTTGTTGATTATGGTGGTGATGAACCTGGATGGCCGGAGAAGGTCCCAAGAAAGGTCAGTTTGTCCTGAATAGTCACAAGTGGAGGGTGATGGCTGGAAGAGGCAAGACTCTCTTGAGTGCTGAGTAAATGGGCTGTAGTGTGTCTGGCTGGGCATAGGTGTGGAGAGGAACAGTGCTGGGATATGGCCAAGGGCAGGGAGTGATGTGGAGAGACACAGGGAATTCAAAAGCCAGGACTAGGATCAGAAAAAGAGAATATGAAATTCAACCTCAGTGTTCAGGCTTTTAAAAGCAAGCTAGCTATGTAATAAAAATGTTCCTTAATCAAATAGTAAATACAAGTTTCTGATTTACAGTGGCTCTACTTAGGAGGTTTCAGTCTGGGAAGATGGACCAGTCAGTAAAGCACTTGCTATGCAAGCATGAGGATCTGAGTTCAAATCCTCAATCCTCACATAAAAACCAGTGGCCTATGCCTATAACCTTAGTGTTGGGGAAGAAGAGACAGGAAAGATCTGGGGAGCTAATTTCCTCTGGTAGATGAGCTCCAGGTTCAGTGAGAAACTTTGTCTCAAAAAGTGAAGTTGAAAGCAATGGAGGGAGACCCCAGATATCTACCACTGGTCTCCACAAACACATGTGCACAGATGTGTGCTTACATGTGCACACATGACCATGTACATACGTGTATCTAGAACATACACACACACATGTGCACAGAGAGACGTTTCGGCTTTACAGTGCTACAAAAGAAATATCTATCCAGTAGAAATCGACTTTGAATTCTAAGTACTAGCCTTTATTCTGACTAGCAATATGCACATAGCCACAAGGAGCCACAGGTCCAGGTCAACCAAGTGACCAGGAGGGTAAACAACACAAATGTAGCATATTGTGCCGTTAAAACTTCAAAGTATGTGTCCACTAAGTTACATGAGATCGACAACGCTGAACTGTAAAATAGGCCTTATAGTTGATGTTTTGTTCCCCCAACAGTAAAGGGATACAGGTTTAAGGCAGGCTAGGGCTAAGCTATCATGCCTTGGTAGACTAGGTTGGTTAAACGCTTTTAGGATGTTTTCAACTTAATAGGTTTATCGGAACCATAACTTCGTGGTAACCGGAGAAGTGCCCATACTTAGTGTAAGTTACTAGGGATTTAAACCGAGGTGGTGTTGCATCAATCAGTGATTCAATAATTTATTCAACAAATATTTATTAAGCATTTATCACAATCCAGTCACTATTCTAGGCTCTAAAGACATATCAAGACAGGCAAAAGCTTATGTACTCCTGGGGAAAAACAGAAACACAAGCAACACAGACATGTTCTCTTTAGCGAGGTGGAGAGCATTGTGGTATATAGAGGAATATGGGGAGTACACAAGACAGCCTCTGGAGAAGCTCAGGCACAGCCTGGAAAGGTGGTGGGTCTCAATCTTCCCAATGCTGTGACCCTTTAATATAGTCCCTTGTGTTGTGGAGACCCACACAACCATAAAATTATTTTTGTTGCTCCTTCATAACTGTAATTTTGCTACTGTTTTGAACTGTAATGTAAATATTTGTGTTTTCTGATGGTCGTCTGTGACCCCTGTTAGAAAAAAACTATCTCAAGGGGTCACAACTCATAGGTTGAGAACTAATGCTGTGATCTGGACCAATAGCGCTATGACTGGGTGGGACTTGAATGCTGTGGGAAATCAGAGATTGAAGGCCCAGCTCAATCTGCAGAGGCTGCCTGGCCTCTCCTGGCTGTGTACCTAGGACTGGAAGGATAAGCGTGTGGTCTATAACAAAGAAGCGAGCATTGGGCAAAGGCAGAAAAGTAAGATCTACCAAGTCCAGGAAAGTCACAGCCAGGTGCAGTGCAAGCTGCTGGCCAGCAGGGGCAGCGGGGTTCACTAAGGAGGCTATTGCTGACCCGCAGGCCTGAGCTGAGATGCTGGAGGTGGGACATAGGGAGGCTAGGGAGAAGCTGAGTCTTGAAGCAGGATGGCTCTTCCGCAGGTGTCAGTCCGCAGTCTGGGCTGTGGGCTGGAGAACAAAGGGGATCTGAGGAATCTGAGTTTCGTGGGAGAGGGTAGATACAGACCAGGAAGAGGTACAGAGACCAGAGCTCAGGGGATATTAGTTTTATGTTAACTTAACACAAGCTAGAGTAAGTTTGGAAGAGGGAATCTCAGTTGAAAAAACTTCCGCTACCAAATTAGACTGTGGCCAACTTGTAGTGCATTTCCTTGATTGATAATTGATGTAGGAGACCCCATCTCACTATGGGCAGTGCCACCTATGGCCTGGTAGTCCTGGGTCCTCTAAGAATGCAGTCGGAGAAGGTCGCAAGGAGCAAGCCAATACCTAGTGTCCCTCTGTGTCCTCTGCTTCAGTTACTTCCTATAAGTTCTGCCCTGACTTTTCTTTGATGATGGACAGTGATCTGGGAGTATAACCAAAATAGACCCTTTCCACCCAATAATCTTTATCTTCCTAACATCATATTTTACAGAGAAAAGATACAGGAAGACCAAATCACTTGCCCAAGATGATTCAACTGCTAGCAGCTGGGTCCAGGCTTAGCAGACCACAGATATCTATCTAATCTATCTATCTATCTATCTATCTATCTATCTATCTATCTATCTATCTATCTTCTGTGTGTGGGGGGAGAGGGAGGTAGGGAGAGAGAGATAGAGAAAGAGAGACAAAGAGAGAGAGTGAGAGCATGTGCTTGTGTGCGCATGCATGCTCTTAAGACGTCAGAAGAGGGTGTGGGATCTCTGGCAGCTGAAGTTATAAGCTGTTACTGTAGAGTGAAAATATTATAAAGACCATTTTATAAAATATATACAGGCTCATTAGTTCCAGGAAGGCAGAACTGAATGTAGGATTTTGGGCCTTCACTGCCCCATACATTCCTCAAGCCTCAGGGAAGAAAATCCACCTGTGGGTGGGGTAGGCCCAAAGCAGGAAGACACATTCCTGGCCACAAAGAAAAGTAAAAAGGCATGCCCAGACAAGTCCTAACTAGCCATCCTGCCGCCTCTGCAAGTTGCTGATATTTGAAATAACCAATCATGTGTAACCGCGCGAAAATTCCTTTCCCTACCCCCTACTATAAAAGGTTCCTTAGCCTACCACGCGGGGTCAAACTGTACTCTTGCACGAGTATGCAGTTTGAATGCTGGCTGCCAGCTCTCTTCCCTAATAAACCTCTGATAATTGCATCCAGGTACGGTCTTGGAGTTTGTGGGTGTTCGCGACTTCCTGAGACTTGAGTAAGGGTCTCCCAAATTTGGGAGTCTTCATTATGATCTGCCTAGTGTGGGCTCTGGGAACTAAATTCTGGTCTTTTGTAGTAGCAGCAAGAGATCTTAGCCATGGAGCCATCTCTCCAGCCCTCAGATTCTTCATTTTTAATCCATAGAGCAATGTGTTTGAAAGTCATGAAGAGGAGTTGGAGGGATGGCCCAGCAATGAGGAGGACTTGATATTTTGAAAAGGACTAGAGTTCAATTCCCAGCACCCACAGAGTAGCTCACTACCGTCAGTAACTCCAGTTTCTCACCCTCTTCTGGGCTTTACAGGGACCAGGAATGCACACCGTGTACAGGCAAAACACTCGTACACATAAAACTAATAAGTCTAAAAAGAAGTGTAAACACATAATCTAGTGATAGCGAATATAGTTTTGGGACAGTCACTGTAACTCTGCATTCAGTAAAGAGGGGAGTGATGAAAGACCAAGTAGCAGAGAGGTGTGAAGAAATACTGTTTGTGAAGCAGAGAGATAAGATAGGGTGTGCAGTGGTAACACAGGTGTCCTTGTTGTTTCGTTGCACCACAGGAAGCTCTGAAACCTTTACAGGCAGGAGTCAATTCAGAGAGGCTAAAGTTTAGAAAAGATGGGATAATTCCAGGAGACAAAATGGTCTTGTGATAAAGAGCAGAGGCGCAGATGAAGGTGAGAGGACCAGGGTCAGGTGACAGAGCCTCACCATTCTGGATGTAGTAGGAGGCAAAGGCTCTGAATGCGTAGATAGAACCAAGGAGGCTGAGAGATGGAGTCGGGCCAGAGGAGGAGGCATCTCTAATCGATTCCCTTTGAGAATCTGATGGCCAGTGAGGTGGAAATCACAGAGGAATGGAACCCCACCCCAACTTTAGCAAGCCCTGTAAATTAGTTACAGACCTGAGGACCCCAACACCATGCTATATGGTTTCTTTCACATCTAAGGATTTCTTTCTTCCAAGCTGGGCCTTGAACCAGGGACAAGTGCTTTACCACTGAGCTGTGTCCCTGCCCTGCTGTTTCTATTGCTTTTCTCATCGATGTGGCAAGATACATGATAAAAACAACTTAAGGAAGAAAGAGGTTATCTCACTTTCTAGACTGAGGGTGCAGTCCATCCTGGTGGGAAAGCCACAGTGACAGGAGACTGAAACACATTTCTGCCATAGCCAGGAAGTGGAGAGAGACAAACACCTGTATCCTTTCTCCTTTATATCCGTTTAGCTTTCCGCAGGGGTGGATCTTCCCTCTTCAGGTAAATCTTTCTGGAATCACTTTTATAGACACACCCAGAGGTGTGTTTCCATGGTTATTTTGGTTATTTTTAACAATGTGTAGTCTGTGGACAAGTATATACTTCAACAGGGCCATGGCTGCCTAAACAGTCATGGTCCGTGGACCAAATGTACTAACCTCCCCAGAAAGGCCAGCCCTTTGGAAACCTGGATGATTCTCTGCAAGTCCAGGCAGGCAGGCCAATAGGCTCTCAGGCCCAGGAATGGAACATGATGCCAGGTGTGTAGATACGCAGTCTCAGAGGCAGGATCCTTCCAGGTCTACAAACAAACCCTGAGCTTGGCCAGCTTTGTTATCAGTGAAAAGAGTATGAGTCAGGCCCACGACAGAGAGCCCAATAAAGACATCAACCAGTGCACGTGTTTGGAGGATGCTAGGTGTTTCCCAAATGCTTCCAATTGCCTAGGCAGGGCAGAAGGTTATGCTCATAAGCAGTCCTGGGCAGTGCTGCGCTAGGCTCGGGATACTTTCTGGGACATGGGACTTTCTTTTTCAATGCTCACTTTTAATCTGTGAGAGCATCCATGGCTGCTGTTTATGATTTGTTTAAAAAAAAAAAAACTTGAATAACTCACCACATGTAGTGTTATGCTAATTATTTGGACTAACAGCAGGTGGCGTTATTTTCCAAGGGTGAGATCAGCCTCTGGAACTATTAGCCCAGCTCAGACTCCTGCTATATAGAAGACTCAGACAAGGAAGAAAGGCCTTGACTTCCTGCCCCCCCCCCCCCCCAGCAGACCTGTTCTCCTCCTGACAGATGATTTGTGGGAGGTGAGGTAGGACAAATCTGAACACAGTAGGACAACATAGCCATCTGAGCACACAAGGTTGGTATTAACATCTTAATATCAGCTCTCTCTCTCTCTCTCTCTCTCTCTCTCTCTCTCTCTCTGTTTTTTTGGGATATGGTTTCTCTATAGTGAACTGGAATTCACTTTACAGACCAAGGTGATGTCGAACTCAGAGATCTGCCCTGTCCCTGACTTCCAAGTGCTAGAATTAAAGGTGTGCACCATCACACCTGGTCTTTCTCTCTCTCTTTAAGATTTGTTTGTTTGTTTGTTTTTATGTGTATGGCTATTTTGCCTGCATGTATGTTTGTGCACTACCTGCATGCCTGTTGACCACAGATGCCAAAGAGGAAACCACAGATCAGACCCCCTGGAACTAGAGTTACAAAGCATTGCATGCATGCTGTCCTGTGGATGCTGGGAACCAAACTCAGCTCCTCTGCTGAACCATCTCTCTAGGCCCTAACCACACCTCTGGAATGTCTGTACTTTGATGACTTGACATCTGTGGCCCTCTGCCTCCTTTCTCAGGTTCCCTTGGAGCTCATAATCTCTGGACCTCTGTTGTCTACTGTAAGCACCCCAAGGCCAAGTGCCAGACAAGCAGAGATAGCCCTTATCCTGGAGTCTGCTGGAATTATTCAAACTAGCCGATCCTGTCCCGTCCCACAAGATCTTCCTCCTACAGGAACCACAACAAAGCCTCTTATCCACATTTCTCAGAACAAAACATTACTCAACAAGAGGGAACCAAGAAATCAGATGTGAGGCAACAGCAGACAGTGATCTCTGAGAGACAGGAAAGGAACAGGCAATCCCAACCATTTCTCCAGCTTTCTACCTAGAGCTGTGGTTCTCAACCTTCCTAATGCTGTGACCTTTTAATATGTCATTCCTCATGTTGTGGTGACCTCAATCACAAAAGTATTTTCATTGCAATTTTGCTACTGTTATAAAAATCATAATGTAAACATTCATATTTTCTGATGGTCTTAGGTGATCCCCGTAAAAAGGTCATAGAGAACTCCCCATCCCATGAGGGGTCTCGACCCACAGGTTGAGAACTCATGGCCTAGGCTCAGTCTGAGATGCAGGAAGTGGGAAGCTGAACAGTCTGGTGCCTTCTATGCTGAGGAGATGAAGCCAGAACTGTAGAGCAGAGTATAAGGTGAGATAGCTGCAAGGAAGGATTGCCTAAGGGTCTCCAGGGTTCCCTTAGATGTTCCACCCAACCCAACATGTGCAGTGCAGGTGTGAGAGGAAAATAGTCTCCAAATAGCTGAGAGGGAGCCATGTATAGAACTCAACAGGGAAGTAGATATCTATGCGTAGACAAGCTGTAAAGCCTCAGTATATATGGGACTGTCGAACAGCGACCAGAAAAGTCTTGACAGTGGGACTAAATAAATAAATAAATAAATGCTTCTCTGCTTGTGCTAGAGAAGGCTTCAAAAACCTGGAAGTGTCACACTGTCCCTAGTACTTTTAATTGTAGAACAAAGTTCCTATTGGCTTACAGACCATTCCACTAGGCTCCCCCCAGGAACCTAGCAACAAATGACCTAGACCTAGCAACAGCACACATCATCACCTGCACAAGGTGAGAGCCAGGTGCTGCAGCTTATAAAGAGGACTGCTCGCTACACAAGCCGCACTAATTCTACCACTCTCTTTATCTCTCTGTCCTTCTCTGCTCTGTCCCCCTCCCCCATTTCTCTGCCTCTACCCCTTTTTCATGTTTTCTCTCCCTTCCCTTCCCACAATAAACCTCCATTTATACTAGGCCTGTCACATGGCGTGATCCAGCAAGGCAAATGTACAGTGGATGGAATTCTGTGAGAAATAACCCGACTTGTAAAGAAGATGGAGAACAGGAATCTTAAGAAGGGAAACCACAGCCACTGAAACCTGCCTGGGCTGACAGAGATGATGAGACTGGTAGAAAACCTGTTAAAGTGGTCCTTCAGGTGCATTTATGAGTGTTCAGAATACTATAGGAAAGACTAGACCTGGTATGTAAAGCTCTGGGAAGCATAAGGATGCAGAAGTTGAGCTTCTAGAGAGGAAAATGAAGATGCTCCATTTACTTTTTGTTTTTAATCCTTCCCTTTGTGTTTCCCCGTTGCTTAGTTCTTAGTCTACAAACCTTCTGCAGTGTCGTATCCTCTGTTGATCCCATGTAGCAAATATTTTCTTTCTAAAATCTTCATTTTATTAAGAAAGATTTAAATTAGAAAAATGTTCCTGCGTCTGTGTTAATGAGGATGTATGCCATATTTTCACAGGTACCTTCATAGGCCAGAAGAGGGCACCAGATCCCCTGGAGGTGGGGTTATAGAAGGTCATGGGATGTGCCAGAAACCCAACTCATGACCTCTGGAAGAAAACCAGCCCTAGGAAAAAGTATTCTTTAAACACGAGATGTCTTCCAAGTACCGAGCATTCTCCCTAGCTGGGGATGATATTTTCAGAGGTTCTGAGAACTGTTTGGGGCGTAGGTGGGTAGATGGAGGAAATTGGTTTGAAGGTTGTACCATTCCCCGGTCCCTTCACTGCTCTTTGCTTCCTTGCTGCCCCTTCTCCCTCTGCTTGTCCCTATCACCATGATATTTTATAGTGTTACAGGTCCAGGATCAACAGTCATAGCCAAGAGCTATGACTAAACTCTGAAACTAAGTACAAATTAACTGTCTTTCCTTTAAGTTGTCTCTTGGCCGTCTGTGTAACAGTTTTACAGAAGTAACTGACACAGTTGTTGTTTTAAGATTTATTTATTTATTTTATGTATGAGTTCTCTCTCTGCATGTACACCTTCATGCCAGAAGAGAGCATCAGATCACATTATAGATGGTTGTGAGGCACTGTGTGATTGGTAGGAATTGAACTCAGGACTTCTGGAAGAAGAGAGAATGCTCTTAACCTCTAAGCCACCTCTCCAGACACCTGATAACAGTGTTTAACTTGTAATTCTGTACAATGTGTCCGTCTCTATGTTGCAAGAATTAAGGTGAGGAGCTGGGGGTGTGACTCAGTTGGTAGATGCTGGCTTAGCATGGAGGAAGCTCTAGGGTTGATCTCAAGCCCTGCATCAAGCTGGGTACAGTGGTACAGGCCTGAACTCCTATTATCCAGAAGGGGACAGGGGCATGAGAAGTCAAGGTCATCCTTGGCTATGTAGCTATGTAATGAGTTTGAGGCCAGCCTGAGCTACATGAAACTCCATCTCAAAGCAAACAAAAAACAAGCATCCAAACAAAAAAACCTAGGGTGCACCAAAAGTTTTTAGATCTATAAAGTCCAAAAGATTTCATTTTCAGAAGTTTATTGCACAGTCTGAGCAATTAAGTTCCTTCATCTTTTCTCATGTGGCATCTAATCTGTTCCCAATCCTATTGCGTAGACTTGCTCATTTTGAAACATTTTTAGCCTTGAATTTTATTTCTCCCTAAAGTTCTGTAAATGTTGATTTTATCAAAATACACATTTTAATGTTCTTATCAGCTAGATTTAAGGTCCTTACCAATTCTTTTTCATTTTCAAGCAATTAACCCATTCTTTTCACTTAGATTCTCCTTTTTTGCTTCTTGACCTGCTTAGTGACTTCCCCCCCCTTTTGGTTGTTAAACTTTGGGCATTTTATCTTGTGTGTGTCAGATAAATTTTCCAGTTCTATAAATACTGTTAAACAGGGCTGGGGAAATGGCTCAGCCGTTATGAGCTGTTATTGCCCGTTCAGAGGACCAGGTTGTTTCCAGCACCCGCACGATAGCTCAGAACCATTCTTAATTCCAGTTCTAGGTAATCTGATGCCTTCTGACCTCCAAGGACATCAAGTGTGCACACAGTCCATAGACATACATGTAAGCAAGACACATAAAGTAAAATAAACAAATCTAAAAAAGTAACTCAGTTCAAAATGTTATACAAAGTTTTAAATGTGTGTGTGTGTGTGTGTGTGTGTGTGTGTGTGTGTGTGTGTGTGAGAGAGAGAGAGAGAGAGAGAGAGAGAGAGAGAGAGAGAGAGGTGGGGAGGAGGGAGGAAGAGAAAGAGAGAGATTTAACTATCATCTCAGAGACACCACTAAGATATTTGGACACCATCTGCTCCCTTAGGGCTTGTTTTGAAGTGTGTTTATTAGTTACTTAGTGACCACAGCATCAGACAGAAACAACTTAAGAAAGAAGAGTTTGTTTTGGCTACCATTTCAGAAGCTATAGCTCATGCTGCCCTAGTCCTTTGCTCTTGAGCATACCGTCCTGGCAGTGGGCAGCTTGGGCAGAGGGCAGCTGTTGACGTCATAGCAGACAGGAAGCAGTAAGCTGGCATGATGGAGGCTCTGGACACATGGCTGGGAAGCAGGTCGAGAAGTAGGCCAGGCCAGCATAGTCTGGTTTGAATAGCTCAGAACCTGGCCAGCCTAGTGCCAGAAGCTTGTAACATGTCAAGTGTCTGTGTCATTATTTCAGAGCAAGGGCAGGGGAGAAAGCCCCAAACTGTACATTAGAAAAGCCCCGTACTTTACATGTTATTTTTTGATATTTTATCTTATTTTTTTTCACAAATAGTAAAATGTACTGACATTCCATTTGTCATCGGCTAGTCAGTTATCTCTCAATACAATCCAGGCTAAGTAAAACTCTTCAGTTTATATTAGCTTATTGTCTACTGTGTGTAAGTTCTTTCATGACTGTATTCAGATTCCCCTCTGCTATTTTTTTTTTACTCAAAGAGCTTAAATTTCTTATAAATCAGATCTGCTCCAAATTAATTTGTCCAGATTTTATTTACCTGAAACAGCCATACGTTTGCCTCCATTTTTTTTTTTTTTTTTTTTTTTTTAGATATATGTTTTCCTGAGTATAGAAATTTAGATAGTTGGTCTTTCCCACCCCCGTTCTTTAAGGCTCACACTCCATTTCCCCCAGGTTGTGTTGTGTCAGACAAGATTGTTGTAGTGCTGATCTTTGTCTATACATGTTCATGTTTTCTCTGGCTGGCTCCAAAGACACCATCTTTTACTTTGGTATTTGCGATTTGGCAAGCAGGTACCTAGTTTTTGTTGTTGTTGTTGTTGTTGTTATTGTTTGTTTTGCATTTGGGTTCTCAGTAACTCTGAGGTCCACAGCTTTATGTCTTCCAACATTTAAGAAAGTCTTCACATGTCTTCAAATGCTTATTCTATTTTGACCTTTCTCTGTAGTCCCCAGAGTTACATGTGTCTTAGCCCATTTGATACAGTCCCATAGCTTTGAATACTTTGATCTTACTCCGATTTTTCTCTTTGTATTTTAGTTTGAATTCTGCCTGTTGACTCATATTCACTGTGGTTGATATTTTTTTTTCTCATCTGTGTTTTCTCCACCCAGAGCCCTGTTGGAGAAAATGTTCCTAGCTGATCTCATAGTTTTAATATTTAGCGCAGATGCATCCTTTCTCCCCCTCAGTCCTTTATGCACTCGTACGTTATTTCCGGGCTGTAACAGGCTATCCAGTTACATTAAAGTTTCTCTCTGATAGCTCAAATGTATGAACAATATTTGATCCTGACCTATGATCTCACCATCTATTAACAACAGGTTGTTTTCCCTCACATAAACAATGTTTTGGCTCATTTTTTAAAAAACTCAAACTGGGGGAATAACAGAGACTGGGATGAACAGCCTTCATACTCTATAAGGCTTTTTGGGTCTGTGTGGAAGTTTGTCACATACTCACTTATCAGAGTATTGAGTGTAGACAGGCAGAATACCCCCACAATAAGGTACTCACAGACAAATACCAAGAATCATAGATGCCTCAGATCCAGGGCAAGCCAGTCCTCTCAGATTGAGTCTCAGCTACTTGCATCCTGCTTTGCATTCACAGCAGAGGAGCCCCCAAGGACTCCATTGTGGCCATCCCTCAGCACTCCACTGTGTTTTATAGTCCAGAACATGGACTTCAGCATTGCTCAGCATCCTATTCTGGGAGCAATAAGGACAAAGCCCAGCTTCCCCCAGACAGATTTTCTTCAGAACTCCTTACTCTTGACAAACTTTAACCTGAGAATTGAAGGGACCTGCAAGATATAAGCATGTTAGCCAGTCATGTGGGGCTTGGAAATGCACACTTGGAATTGAAATCATCTGTTTTCCAGTCAGACCAGCAGCTGTGATGGGGAGGTGGGCTGTGGCTGTCTAGTCAGAACCTGACCTGGTTTAGGCTTCATGTTCTGATGGTGGGCCACCGCTGGCTTGACACTGAGTAGTTTTCCTTGGGGTTTATGCTCCCACTCAACCATCTGCTATCCCTCAGTCCTTACACGGTGTGTGTGTGTGTGTGTGTGTGTGTGTGTGTGTGTGTGTGTGTGTGTGAGAGAGAGAGAGAGAGAGAGAGAGAGAGAGAGAGAGAGAGAGATTCCCCTCATTTGTAGCTGTTTGATGCTCAGTTAGGGCTACAGTAGGGCAGGAAGTGATCCCTATTGTTCTGGAGTGGCCTCCAGGAAGTATGTATGTCAGGGCTTTGGGTGGGAAGCAGCCTTATTAGTATTCTTGCCATTCTCATTGTGGTAGCTAAGCTGTTTTGTGCCTAGCGTTACCCTCAGATCTGTGGCCTCTTTGCAGTCAGTCTCTTCTCTATATCAGGGTAAGACTCTGGAGCCAAAGAAAGGAAGGTTTTGCTTTCATTCTTTCCTCATGGAAGTGGCCCAAAAGAGGGCTTTCTACCATTTAAAAAGAAAGGGGACTTCTTTCTTCCCTTCTACAAGGAGCCCAGACCTAGAAGGTGCACTGTCTCCCCTATAGTGGCTTACTGCTTTGTTCCACAGCAGGAAGAAACCCAAGGGCATTAGCAGGCTTTGTGCCCATCTCCCCCTCAGCATCCATTGCTTTCTCCCCTCTGTGTTATCATTTGAATGTGAAATGCCTCCCACAGACTCATGTGTTCAGACATGGCACTGGTTTTGGAGATTGTGGGACCCTTTGAATTTGACCACCAGCTGGCTAACTTAGGGCTGCAGTGTGTGTGTGTGTGTGGGGGGGGTGCAGCTTGGTAGGTGGGAACAAAGTCTAACCTGAGCCAAAGATGTGAGCAGCTGCCTCAAACCTCCACTGCCATGGACAGGAACGGGTCCAGCCATCCCTTCCCCACAAGGATGGACTGTTTAGTCTTAAATCCATTCTGTCATAATGCTAAAAGTAAACAATACAGTGAGGTGGCCCTCCTCAGTCCCCCTCCCATCTTTAAGTCCATGAAGGAAAGCTTGCCGCTGAAGACAACACTGTGTCTACAGCACTGCATGCTAAAATGCCGGCTCACCCTCAACCTTTAAGGAGTTGTTAACATTTTAGCACACTCTAGCTTTGCTTGTTCGGTGGCCTTGCTGTTTTCTCATACTCCATGGGAAGAGAGGTTGCATGTTCAGCCCCACCTCTGAAGCCTTGTCCGTCTCTGGAATTTGGTTTATTTGGAAGTTTTGTGACTGCAGCTTTCTCAGACCCTCCATAAAATTTTATCTGCCGTTTGCTCACTGTTAGAACGGGAACAACATTCTTTCTAGCTTTCTTCCCCCTGGGTGGCTAGATGCTCTTTAATAGGAAGACATGGATTTCCTATTTCACATGTGGAGAACGACATTCTCAGAGGTTACACTCCTTCTTGGGCTGGTGATGAAAACTGGACTCTCAGTCCTCCGGGCCCTGCCAGATAGTGCTGGGATTGGGGGTGGGGAGACAGAAGTGATTGTAGGGGTGAGTTTTTGAAGGGTTGTAAGTTGTAGGGGTGAGTGGTGAGGACTTGCCTCCCTCAGAGCATCAGTGCTGCCTGGGTGGCTTTCGGGAACATCCCATACACGGAGGAAGGAGGACTTGAGGAAACCTGCTGCAGCTTCACACTGGGTCAGACCGGAGGCTAACACCTTACCCTCACTCAGTTGCTTACCGTCCACTCTCTGCCCAATGCGTAGCCAGTGCTCCCAAGCCCACTCCGCACACAGCAACAGCACACCAGCCTAATCTAGGGATTTCTCCAATGCACAGTTTCCAAACTGCTGCTCTCCACATGACCGCCCTCTTGTGCAGCTTTGCTTGCCTGGAGCTGAGCCTGGGGAGAAAGTGCATGCAGGTGTCTATTAAAAACTTAGCAAATGTGTGCCTATGGGTGAAGAATGAGCTGTGGCATGGGTGGTGCGCACAGCCAAGGTAGGGAGGACTTAGAGGGTGCTCGTGTGTCTGGATGCTTGGTCCATACCTTTGCCATTGTTTTTGGAGATTGTGGAATAGGGAGAGAGAGGCAGTCATGGAGGGACTGAGATCTTATGAAGGTGTTAGATCAGCCCCACATCCTTCAGTGGGGCTAATACTCAGATGTAGTAGGAAATATTTAATCTCAGTCATGGGGTTCTACCTTGCCTAAGATCATTGAGTTCCCAGATAAAAAACACAAAACCTTTATATTTATAATAAGCCTTAAAACACTAGAGCTGGGCAGATATCATCCTTCCAAGCTGTTAGTGTCAACTTCCCTAGCTAACACCCCGAGTTATAACTTGCTTTTTCCATCTGGACAGCTCTTAACTCCAATTGGCCTACCCTATGGTGTCATCTCTCTGCACTTTCTCTCTCTCTTTCCCTCATGGTCCTCCTTAGACCTCAAGCCTGGGAACTTTTCAAAAACTCCACCTACCTCTCTTCTGCCCAGCTATAGGCTGCCAGCATCTTTATTCAATCAATAGTTTAAATTAAGGAGCAAGGTCACACAGCATCACTTGACGTATATAAGGATTCTCTCATCCCTGAGGTAATGAGGGCCAGTATACAACATTAAAATACATAGCAACAGACCAAACTACAGCACTCAGGTAAGGCCCGAGTGTCTAACAAGGAGAGGAATTAGCCAGTAGGGTAATAATGCCAGCACATGCTGAGACACCATATTGCATAGCATTTGCCCTGACATCCTCGTTTGACCACCACAGCTATCCTATGACCCAGGCCACACAAGACCTGGCATTGAACAGTATGGAGTCCTGTCTAGCCATCTAGTGAGTATGTCACAGGAAAGAATTTGAACCCATCTGCTCTAGGAACACATCCATCCTCTTCATAATGCCCAGATCACCTTTTATGTGGTATCAGAATATAGGTATTCTATGCTGTTCCAGGCTAACTATACAAAGGGAGCCTGGTGAGGGGCTCCATGCTGCAGAGTGAGCCAAGGGAAGGCGAGAGTACCTGTGTGGCATGGCTTGACGGGGTTTGATCCGGGGAAGATCTCACGCTGGAACAGATGAAATGTATCGTTAAGGGTCCAATAGTTCTGCATTTTGTGCACAGTGTCATTTTAAAATTCAATTTCTAAAAATTTAGTACTTAGTTAAGAAAGGGTCAGAAACGTGTCACCGGGTGCTGGAGTTTTATAGGCAGTTGTGAGCTGCCTGATGTGGGTGTTAGAAATTTGTCTCATCATTGGGAAAATGATGAGACACCACTCAGCCACCAGGTCTGTTGAGAAGCGAAATAATGAAGATGGAACAGCCCCTGCAGGGTCCACTGCAAGAACCATCAGTTTGCCTATGTAGTAACCAAATGTCGATCGAGAAACTATGCAGTGTGATTTTGTTGGGGGTTGGGCTCATCAAAAAAAACCAAACCAAACCAAACCAAACCAAACCAAACCAAACCAAACCAAACCAAACCAAACCAAACCAAACCAAACCAAACCACCAAAGGTTTCACTTTCATAGACTTCACATGCTGGAGCAGGAAATGAATAAATGAGTACAGACCGTAAGACGAGAAGTGCTCTGGAGAGCAGTGGGGGGGGGGGGGGCAGAGAGGACCAGGGAAAAGTCCCTAACGCATGCTTCGCATGGGTGGGGGATGAGAAGGCCTCTGTTATGAGGTGATGTTTGAGTTGGGGTCTGCAGTAAGCAAGGAGCAAGCATCGGAGGTCTGGGGCAGGGGTAGCTGGTAGAAGAGAGAAGAACAAAAAGGAAGTTCTTGAGTTGGTGGCATGCTGGGATCCAGCATGGAAAGCGGAGCTGATTGCTGCTTGATGGACAGGACACGGTGCATAAGAACACGAGCAAGGAAACAGACCCGCTGATTACCAGAGCCTGGGAGAAGCAGGTGGAGAAAAATGAGCTCTGTTAGTTTGGGATGCTTGGTGCCCAAGAACAAGGCCAAGCAGGGAGATAAACACGGGAGATCTGGCATGCAGCCAGAGGTAGGGGCTGGAACTAGAAATGGGCAGGTGAAATGGAAAAGTACCTGGAGAGCCATTCATCTTAGTCTCCTCATAGAAGGCTCTAGAAAAGAGAGGTAGGGCTGAGACTAGGATTTACTCCTTCCCGGTGATGCCTATGCTTTGTGCTCAATGGTCCACAGAGAGTTACGTGAGACAATCCGCAGTCTGACATGCTCTACTTGCCTTCCTAAATAAGGGCTCGTAAAGATTAAGAGACTTCAAAGAGGAGGTAGCACACCTAAATAGTCATAACCAGCTGTCCTCCTGGGGAAGCAGGAGGAGATCCTGAGAGTTAGAACTCTCAATAACAGAGTTTCAGCATGGTGGGTGGTATGCAAGTAGATGTGGGTGGGGTAGGGCATGCTCTTCAGAGTAGAAGGGACAGTTATGGCCTCCCAGTGCTTCCTGAACTGTTCTGAGGTTCCACTTCCCTGGATGTTTCTTCAGTAACTGTGGAGCCCACTTTCTTTTCTGCTCAAATTCTAAGACTCCAACCTGAAGGGTTTCTTAGGGCAAGTGTATCCCTACATCAGCTGCATAGCTCAGTCGAGGCTTCTGTCTTGTTGAAGGAAGTCTTTCTTGGGCCAGAAACTCCAACATCCAGTCTGTGATGGAAAGAATGTTTATGCTTATGTATCAGCTTGACAGGGATGTAGAATGTCCAGGTAGCAGTAAGACTTTATTACTGAACATGTCTTTGAGGGTATTTCTAGGAGAGGTCAACATTTGTATTATCAGACTGAGCAAAGGTCACTGTCACTAACATGGGTGCCATTATGTAGCTGAGGGGTCCTGTAAAAAAAAAAAGGTGAAAAAAAAAGGTGAATGTCAAGACTCTCTTCTTTTGGACATTAATCTCTTCCACGGGAGATCAGATTTCTTGGTTCTTGGAGCTTTGGATGGTATGACATAGCCCCAATCCTTTCCCATACTGTCCCTTCCCCATTACCCAGCCTTCTGTCCCAGTTCCTAGATGGTTATATTCAGAACCGCACCAGCTTTCCTCCCTCTCTAACTTGCAGATGACACATGATGAGGCTTTGTTGCCTTCACAATTTCAGGATACAGCCTAGAACACAATACATCTCCCCTTGTCCACCTATGTGTATCTCATTTGCTGTTTGTCCAGAGAACCTGAGACAGTCAATGGCCTGATTAGGTGGAAACTCCAAAGTCAAAAAAGAAATTAAATACTGCCATCAGCATCTAAAACTGTCCAAAGGTGACACCCATGGAACAAATTGTAATGAAATAAAGACAAAACTAATTAAATTAAATAAGAATATAAGTCAACTCACAGTAAAATAGATAAAAAGTTTACCTAGTCAGCAGCTCCCTGGAAGTTATGCAGGGAAGAAGAAGTGTCCACATCAGCGTCCCCTTTCTAAGCTTCTCACAACCAAAGAGAAGATGCCACTTCTGTGAGTTCAAGGAAATGCTTAGATCTGAGAATCATCAAATGCATGGTTCTTAGGCACCACTTTACACAATAACTGTCTTCTGAACAAGTAGGTGGCAGGACTTGGGAGGTGGCTCAGTGGGTGAGGTGCTTGTTGCATTAGCATAAGATCTGAGTTTAAACTGCAACACTCACGTTGCAGTTTTATAAAATAAAATAAAATCTCACACAGAACATGCTTGTCATCCCAGTAATCCCAGAACTTGAAGGCGGAGACAGTAAGAGGCCTGGGTGTACTGGTAAACCAGTTGAGCTGAATGAAATCTCTTAAAAAGTAAGGAGGCAAGTGATTAGGAAAGGCAGCTGACATTGGTATCTGGCTTCTACACTCAGGCACATACGTGTGTACAGTTGTCCCATGACATACATCAATCTGTACACACATGTGCAAGCATGCATGCATGCACAAACACACATGTGCATGCACATGCATACTCCTGCCCCAAGAAAAGCAAAAACCAACCAAACAAAAAGTAACACAACAAAAGCCTTGTGTGTATTTCTAGCTACACCTATATCTTGGATGTAGCCTGGGATTCCACATTCATAGCAAGTACTCCAGGTGATTTTGTTTGAATGATCATGGACCGCTACTGAAGAAATGCTGGAATTGTGGAGAAAGCCTCAGTTAAGGAGGCCCAGGGTTAGGACAGAGGTTCAGAATTAGGGGAGTTGACAGTAGAAGCTGAATTCCAGATCTGTAGGCAGATCAGTAAGGTAGCAGTAGGATCGATTGTTAACTGAACCTGTGACAGGCTACCTGTACTGACCAAGTTTTGGGCCCATGTACACAAGCTCCTGAAATGACAAGCAGGACAGGGAAGAACTAAGAACTGTGGAACCAACAGTATGGGTGACTCCACCTAGAAAAACTGCAGAGTTTGTTACGAAGCTACATGGAATGACAACATAAATTGTGAGGTGTGCACATGTTCCTGTGTGTGCTCGTGTGTATGCATGCATGTGTGCGTGTGTGTGTGTATGTGTGTGTGTGTGTGTGTGTGTGTGTGTATGCAAGTATTTTAAACATGGCTACCTGATATAGAAGCACTGTTTACTGAAGATTTATGAATTACTTCATCTGTAGTACCCTTTGGCTGGGTATAAAACAATTGTATCACTTATTCACATAAGTGAAATTATTTGAAGGAGACCTCATTTGTGTGTGCAAACATCCCATATAGACCCATTACTTCTATCTATGTCAACAGATGACTTTAGAAAAAGGGAATCATGGGACAGACAATGTGCATTATGCAGAGAGGATAAAGACACAGCTTAGACCAGTGAGAGTTGGTGTATGTCTAGCCTGTGTCTTGGATATGCTCATTCTGCTGAGATGGTAATTTCCTCCCTTGATTGGGAAAGTAATTTATCACTGTAGACAGGTATCCAAATAAGTGTAGAAACCATGACAAAATGATGCACGATTCTTTCCTTTAGGCTGTGTTATATAGGCTCTGTTACAAGTCTTGAAATCATTAAGCCATCATTCTGTCTGGCATAGACATTGTTTATTTTCCTGTTTTCGTGATGTTGGAAATGAGTAAGTTACTTTGCTTTACCATATTTACAAGATTGGTCTATTAATTTACAAAAGTACATAATTGCTGAGGATAATTTTACTTGCTAAATCTGACACAATGGGAGTTTCAATTGCCTGGGAGAATCTGACATGCTAAATTTGTGATTGTAGTTTCATATATCTCAAGGAATGTATTTAATTAAAAAGCAAGTAGATGAGCATTGAAAGATATCTCATCTGTTAAACTTAAGTTACCGGAACATTGATCAAAGAACCAATAGAAAGATTTTATTTTTATTTTTTTTAGGGGATGGAAAGATGGCTCAGCAGATAGGATCATGCACTGCTCCTGCAGAGAATCCATGTTTGGTTCCAGCACACACTGGGCAGCTCATAACAGTCTGTAACTACAGATCCAGGAGATCCAGCGCCTTCTTCTGGCCTTATAGACACCTGCACTTACATGCACAGACCCATACACTAGTCCCACATGCATATTCATTAAGTTTTTAAAAAGAAATTTAAACTCTTTACAATTCTTTTCAATTGCTAAATTTATAAGTAGAATATGGTAATTTGTAGGTTGAACTTAAAGGTTTAAGGAAGAGTATCTCTTAAAAGATATATGTTCATATATATACATGCATATATATATATGAAATAATCTATATGAATATATATGAACTAATACTATAATATCTAATTATATTATTAGTATATCTAATATAATATTATTGATAATGAATTGCAATATAGAGTTTTCATAAACAAAAATGTCTTTTTTTCACATAAAAAATAAATTATAGCTGCATCCTCATTAGCTTTGCAGAGCTTCTCTAGGAAATTAAGTTATCTATTAACTTGTGCCAATACTGAATCAGAAGAGAGTAACTGGAAAATTCAAACATACTATAAAGAGTCAGTACCCTTCTTGAGCCAACAAAGAGAGGACAAGGCTCAGAAAGGAAGGAGAATGATGTGACAAGGGAGTCAACAGAAGTAGGAATGCCACAGATCCTCCCCCTACATGGGGTGACCCCTTCCTAACAAGTCATGTTACAGACCATCAAGAATGGTACCTTTATAAAATGGCAAAAATACTTTACATACAAAGTGAGGAGACTGACATTTTCTCATCTGGCTAGTTGATGAGGAATCGGAGAGGGCAGGATGCTGTGTGCACTCCACCAGGGCATGCTCTAAAACTCTATGGAATAGAGACTCTGCTACAATAGCAGAGCCACAGACAAAGAAAGGAGTCGCAATATTGTTAGAGGGTGATTATATCTAATTACAGTGAAAGGCTATGATTGCTGAAGCAAGATGGGAGTGAGAAAGATAAAGGCCAGACTCTCCCTTGAGGGTCTGGTGTTAAGTAGGTGTTAAAGCGCTGTTAAAATCACTACCTGTGTTAATAATAAGCCATTGTGATGTCTTACTGTAAGCATTTCTTCTGATGTTCATTTTTCTGTAAATAAGAAAAGACTTTGAGGGATGGTGTAACTCAACCCCCTAATTGGCAACTGTTGGACTCTCCCTACTGTCTTGCTTCCTTTGAACAGAAGGATAGTCAGTTAAACACTCAGGGAGACTACCCTTATGTGAGCACACAATGCAAGCCATTTTGAAAACTCCATACACAGTTGGAGGAAACTACACAAGGACCACAATCCTTTGTTGTCATTTCTTAAAATGCGCTCCTGGTAGGACTATTTCAAGCAGTTTGTGCTGGGTGTCTTCTCGGTGCCTGGGTGAACTGTAGATGACCTGGAATAATTTTTGTCCAGGTCACAAGGAGAGCAGTTCTCCTGATGAAGTTATGTGTTTGAGGTGTAAAAGCCATTTGGACTCACCTTGGCTACTCCATCATCATTGGCCACTTGTCCCCATTGTCAGAGGCTTGGGCAGCCTTTGAGGTAAGAGGTACGGCCATTGTTGTGGTGCAGAAGGAAGGTTCCCAGGGTTAAAGCTTGTCTACTTGCTTGTCAAATTTGAATTTGAGTGTACTTTTTGGAGATCTCTATTATAACGTGTGTAGGCATCAGGATTATTGAGTCTGTGCTATATTGGTCACTAGTCTTGGTGACTAACTGGTCTTTTATGATCTAAGAGTACATGCTAAGTTAATGTACCATTCCATGTTTCCTTTTGTATGTTGTCTAGAAGTCTGCATCCATGATGGTTGGTGTGGCAGTTTGAATGGGAATGGCTCCCATAGGCTCCTAGATTTGAATACTAGGTCACCAGGGAGTGGCACTACTTGAGAAGGATTAGGAGGTGTGGCCTTATTGGAGGAACTGTGTCACTGGGTGTAGACTTTGACATTTCAAAAGCCCATTCCAAGCCCAGAGTCTCCCCCTTCCTGTTGCCTGTGGATCTGGATGTCGAACTCTCAGCTACTTCTCCAGCACCGTGTCTGCTTGCCTGCTGCCATGCTTTCACCATGATGACAATGGACTAAATCTCTAAAATTGTAAGCAAGGTCCAATTAAACATTTTCCTTTATAAGACTTGCTGTGGTCGTGATGTCTTTTCACAGTACTAGAACAACGAATAAGACTATTGGCTTGGTGAAAATACTTGTCCATTAGAGATTTCTGTAGACCAGGAATCCAAAGACTATATGAAGGGACAAATGTGTCTTCTAGTTGCTCCTAGAAACTCTAAGCAATGACAGTATTAATAGAGGTCGGAATATCTGGTCTATCAGATGCTGCAGTGTCATAAGGAGTCTTCAACCGAGCATAGTCTTTGATGATTAGAAGATTCAACGGCTTACCCAGGAGGTATACATAATGGCTGGACCCACTGCTGGAACTACCTCACCCTTGAATTGAGACTTTCTGGGACACATAATTGGTATAGTTGGCCCACTGGCAAAAGGGATTTGTATTAGGTAGCACATTTTCCTGATTTCTAACATTGTCTAGCACCAACCCTTGATTCAACCATCCAAATGAGCCTCTAACATAAAATGACACGGGAGTTCATGAAAACAAAGCTGCGGTGTCTGTGGCTGCTACCTTTTTAAGACTACATGCTAAATTACCCTTCCGGGAATGCCTAATTTAAAATGGGGAGGAGGGGGGTTAGGATGAATTCTGGACTTGAGGCTGTTGCTTCTCTTTCTATTGGCTCTCCCTGGAGAACCTGGTTACTCTGGCTCTTTCTCCCAGTCAGGCCTCACTGAAGTGTGACTAGAGCAGTGTTACAGAAGAGACGGCAACATGGCTTCCAAGGGAGAGGGTGGATGGTCTTTATTTGTTTCACTCTGTCATAAATATGATTTGGATTTAACTATCAGTTCATAGACTTCATAAGTCTGCATGGCCTTACTTTATAAATGTAGGCATGCTTAGATTCTCAAAATATATTAAAATGGCATGTTTATGTCTACTTACTATGTTCTTAGAAAACATCGAAATGCTTCTAGCACATCATCAAGAGATAGATAACCTTCTAAAGCAAGTGCCTTTGAGAGACAGTAAGCATCTACAATAACAACTCTGTTTAAAATATAGTTTGCTTACATGAAAAACATTTGTTGAGTCATATGATAAAAGTTTGTTAAATTACAAAATTTTGTATCTGCTTCATGGATTGGTAAGAAATTTGACTACAAAAGATTCTAAAGAAATTAATTTTTGCATTTATTATTTTTTCTAAGTAGTCAAGAATAAGAGAAGGCAGGAGGACATAAAAATGCTTTTTGTTAGTCAAAATGTATTACTTTAAGTGATTTGGGAAACGATTATATGAAGACGCCAAACATAATTGCTTTATGGCATTTTCATAATATATGGAGGTTGCAAAGTATTATTTTGCTAATATACAGAAATATCTCCCAACATAATTATAAAAATAAAATTAAATAGCTCTAAATGATGTGCATTAAAAATCCTTTCATTGGATTGTTGCTAGAGGCTTCTTTTTTAGTAATACTCATCTGTGTAACTGCTAGAGGTGAGATCTTACTAAGGCAAAAGTACCTGCGGAATTATGGATGTATGTAATAGTAGTCAAAGACCTTTATGTTAGCTGGAGAAATGGCTCAGTGGTTAAGAACATTTGCTGTTCTTCCAGAGGACCTGAGTTCAATTCTCAGCACCTATATCAGCTGGCACTCAACTATTAATTACCCTTAGCTCCAAAGGATCTGATGCCCTTTTCTGGCCTCCATGGGAATCCACACAAACACAGTATTCATAAGCGCGCGCGCGCGCGCGCACACACACACACACACACACACACACACACACACACACACACGCACACACAAGCTTATAAATAAGCAAACATAAATAAAAAACAAATCTTAAAAAAGACATCTTCATGTTAAATCTCTTTTTCATAAGTGGATCACACAAGATGAGAACTCCTACAAAGAGTAACAGGACTCAGGAGAGTTTTACTTCATGTAACATGAGCAAATTACATGAGCAAAGGTGTAAGCATGTCTAAACAGAAATAGTATAGATACAAGTATTACATTCCTAGGCCTTATCAAGAAAAGAGAAAACTAACATACTGTATTTAAATGTTGATTAAGTTGTTAAAATATGATTTCATAAAATGATTAAATTGCTTTTTGTTAGACAAAATTAAAATGTAACTTTAAGAGATTACATGATGTAGTTTGAATATGCTTGGCCCATGGAAAGTGGCACTATTAGGAGGTGTGGCCTTATTGGAGGAGATGTAGCCTTGTTAGAGGAAGTGTGTCACTGTGGAGGCAGGGCTCTGAGGTCTCATATTTATGCTTAAGTCTGACCAGTGTGATCCAGAGTCTTCTCCTGATTGCCTTTGTATTAAGTTGTAGAACTTTCAGCTCCTTTATCGTCCGTCACGCCTGCCTGAATGCTGCTACACTTCTCTTCTTCATGATAATGGACAGAACCTCTGTCCAATTAAACTGTCCTTTATAAGAGTTGCCTTGGTCATGGTGTCTCTTCACAGCAATGAACACATGATTAAAATAAATCAAAGACTTGGCCTTGTGATGCTTTTTGTATATCTTCTGAGTTTTCCTCCATGTGAAACCTACATACATTTTGTCAATATTAAGATGGACTGTTCTCTCTACCAGAATGAGAAAATTGTCACTCAACATCAATTTATTACTAATCCATATTATCATGCATTTTGTTATTAATAATGTTACAATATTAAATACTTTAATATCTAGTTTGGTATAAATATATGTTATAAATTAATAAAAGCAACCCAGATTGGTCACAAAACCAAAATTTTTTATGGATAGCTGAACTCAGTTTCTTGAGATTTGTTTATTAGTACTGTATGTGTGCATGTGTGATGTACGTGTAGAGATTCTTGTTTCATGAGCTACTTATAGGGGTCATAGAAGAGCTTTTATTTACTTTTAATTAATTAATTTATTTATTTATTATTTATGTGTATTTGTGTGATCTAGGAGCCTTCAGAGGCCAGCAGGCATGAAATTGTTTGGAACTGGATACAGACTGTTGTAAACTGCCATGTGGGTGCTAGTAACCAAACCCAAGTTTCCTGAAAGATCAGTAAGCACTCTTAGCTATTAGCCCATCTCTCCAGTACCTCTTTTCACCATTATATGGGTTTCAGAATTGAGTTACTGGGCTTGCTTTATGGGATGGCAAGTACTTTTACCCTTTGAGTCATCTCATCGGTCTTCAGTTGTTATGTTTATAACAGTATGTAGCAGAATAGTCACATACATACATAAGTACATACATACATACATACATACATAGCTTGGGCTGAAATATTTTTCATGACTACTTTATAACTACTACTTTATAACTTTGATCAAATAGGTAATCATATATGTAATATGGAATGGTCGTTGGTATGGTCGTTGATATTTCCTTGGTTTCTTTGCTCCTACCTTCTTTCCTTCTTTCCTTCCTTCCTTCTTTCCTTCCTTCCTTCTTTCCTTCCTTCCTTTCTTCCTTCCTTCCTTGTACAAGCCCCGCTGTAAACTGTGAAAGCCCTGAGCTAACTGTAAAGGACCACTCTTGCCCAACATTTGGGGGCCAAACTATAGCGGCCCGCTCTGTTCCGTAGGTCCGGGTTTAGCAAGAGAGAGTGGGGGGAAGAAGGGGAAGAGCCTCGAAGAACAGAACCAAGCCAGAGGATCTGTAGTAACGTCTTCTTTACTGTCTCCACCATACACACACCACTACACCTACTACTACTACACCACACACACATACATACATACATATACACACACACACACACACACACACACACACACACACACACACACACACTTCAACAAGGAAATCCTGGGTATTTATAGGCTTTTGCCATGTGCCTTGTAGGCGCGTGGATACCACGTGCCTTGCAGGTGTGGATATGACGTAAGCCTTACAGGCGTGGACAGCACGTGTGCCTTACAGGCATATATGGCGTAGATAGCACGTGGACAACACGTGCACCGCATGCCTTGTAGGTGTGGATACCATGTGCTCCTTGCAGCTGGGGGTACTTAACAGAAAAACAAGCTATGTGGGATATTAGAGTGTGCTTCAGCTGTTGTAGGCTGTTGAAAACCAAGTCTCATGTCAGGGTATATGGCTCAAGATGGCTGCAAAGCTGATAGCTGCTTTCTAGCCGCTTTCTGCTTAAAGTCGGCTCCCAATACTTCCTTCCTTCCTTTCTGAGACTGGGTTTCTCTGTGTAGCCCTGGCTGTCCTGGAACTCACTCTGTAGATCAGGCTGGTCTTGAACTCAGAAGCCTGCCTGCCGCTGACTCCTGAGTGCTGGGAGCTAAGGTGTACATCACCATGCCAAGCTATTGATACTATTTTCAATGTTACAGGTGTAATAACTTTTAAAGATTCTAAATGTTAGTTCAAAGTTAAAAGTCCATTGAACTATGATACTGGTTTCTTTATATGTCTATAGTCATCTAGGATGTAAGTCTTAGAGTTTAAAGCTTAAAAATGCTTTTCCAGGTGTCAGGCAAACTAAAATTGTTAATAATGATAGATTTTGACATTTGCATATCCCTGATCATACCATAGTCATTGATTGTACTCACGTACTTTGTATTTCAAGCCCTGCCACTCTCAGCTGAAAAAAGATTAAACACTGATAACCTAAAGAGTCCCACAGTGTCATATTCGATAGAAGTAATGTGATTGTATCATCAGTTGTTAAACTACCTGCAAAATTCTGACTGTGGCTGTTATTTCTGGCTTTGATCCTTACCTAAAGCATTTTCAAAGTCATGGAGATGGTTTTCATAGACACTCATTTTTATTTTTCTTTAAATATTTTCTCTTTAGTTGTATTCTGTGTTTTCCTCATGACTTTGTAGCTAAGCCTGTTGGTGTTTTGCAGCCACACAGCTTCTTTAAAAACTGAGTATGAGGGCTGGAGAGATGGCCCAGACATTAAGAGCACTTGGCTGCTCTTACAAAAGACCCAGTTCAAGTCCCAGCACCCAACATGGCAGCTCACAGCTGGTTGTAATTCCAGACATACATACATGGAGGCAGAACACCAATGTAAATAAAATTAAAAAAAAAAAAAAAGAAAAGAAAAGAAAGAGAAATGAGTGTGAGAGTACCGTTGAATCACCAAACCGTCATGTCATCTGCAGGGCAGACAGAAGTCAGTTTCCACATGAGATCCAGAGTAGGTTTAGATTGTATTTTCTCCATGATCAAGGATATTGAACTCTTAAAAAATATTATTGGCCATTTATGTTTCTTTCTTTTTTTGAAAATGTATATTAAATTCATTTGTCCATTTGTTGATTATCAGTTTTGTTTCCTTGGTATTTAGTTTCTGCAATTATTTGCAAATTCTGGATGGTAGCCCCTTGTGCAAAGAGTAGTTGGTAGAAGATTTTCTCCCATCCTGTGAGCTGTCTGCTAATTCTACTGCATGTTTCCTTTACTGTTCAGAAACTTTTTATTTTCATGTAGTCTCACCTGTAGACACCTAGGGTTATTTTGAGGTATCACCTCACTCCAGTAAGAATTTTATCACCAATAAATCTGATTAGAAATGTTGGTGATGATGTGGGCCTTATTCATCACTGATGGGTGTGCAAGTTAATACAGCCACCATTGAAATCATTTGGTACATTTCTAAAAAGAAATTAAAAATAGAGCTCTCATGTGATCCAGTTGTTTCACTCAGAGGCATATATCCAAAGAACTCCATCCACTACCATAGAGATATTTGCATTCTATGTCTATTGTTGCTTTATTCACTATAGCAAAGAATGAGAATCAACCTAATTGTTCAACAATAGATGAATAGGCAATGAGAACTATTCAGCTTTAAAGAAAATATAATCTCAAAGTTATAGAAAAATATATGGAACTGGAATATATAATATTCAACAAGGTCGTATAATCTCAGAAAGATAAAAAGCATGCTCTTCCTTATATGCAGAATCTAGTCAATAATATATCTCTCTATAAAAACAAATGTACTCATGGATACAGTCTATGATATTGAAAACAAACAAGAGAGGTTGAGTAGTAAGGGCTGAGGAATAACTGAATGCACACAGTGAACACAAGCCGTGAAAAAGGATACAAGGCTAACCATTTTTCCTAGTTTTAATTCTGCCATAGATTTTTCTGTTCTTGGTGGTAGATAAATGCATACAAACATATTCAATAATGAAAGTATAAAATCTAACACGAAGCACCACAACTTCTATTATACGTGGCTACTCTAACTGTAGAAACGTTCATGAGCTGTACAGCCTTTGAGGTAATTTCTATGTGTGATAGTTTTGTTATTTGCAATGCTGTTTTCGTAATAATGTTTAAAATAAAAAGAAAAAGAGAATAATCTCTGTAAGCAACATGCAATGAAACCACTGAACTAGACCACTCCATGGGTAGAAAAGCAGTTTATTGGAACAAACTGCCAGGCTGTCTCATGAGTAGACAGCAGAATCTTGGTGGGAAACCAAGTGTATTTTATATGATAGTTAATAGAGACTGAGGGTAGGGGGAGATACTTGAGCCAACACAGGCTGTTCAGTTAACTGGGAACGAGATGTACTTTCCCCTAGGTAAGTGACTATAGGGTGGGGAGAAGGGAAGTCATGAATTTCTTGAGAAATACAAAACTACAACATGAGGTTTCTGAGGAATGTTGAATTTAGGTTTCTGCTTGTTTGCCTGGTGATAATCCATCTGGGGTTGGGCCTGAGCCCTCATCTTCAGACAGTGTCAGCAACACTGCCATTTTGGGGCCTGCTATGTGACCTTACAATCTTCAAGTAAATTCAGGCTGAGAATTCCTCCTTCCCAAGCCTCAGTTGCTTCAATTTGTCCAAGAAAAGGAGCCTTTAGTGCTATCTCCCCAAGAGCTTACCATAGGTGTGGGATCAGACCAATTTGGAATCAAACCAAACTGCAGAATCAGTGTTGTCAGAGTGAGCGAAAGGGGAAATTGCCATTATCAAAACGGCGCCACTTGTGTTCTTCCCTAGAGATGTTTCTATGGCAGACACGTTACAGAGAAAGGATTCTGCCCAGCTGCCCAGCACTGGCTACATTCTTTAACTTCAGCTTCTGCTAGAATTCTGCTATGTTCTTTGTTTCTGGCACAGCAGGTCTCAGAGATGTTCCATACGATTCCAACATCAATATCACAGCATCGAAGATCCCTCAAGATGGAGGGATGAACAAAGAAAGTGAGGGATTGGAGCTGAATCGCTGACCCGAAACATTAGATCCCAGAGAATGAACTTGTCCCCAGGAATCTCATGTTGGAGCAGGAAAGCCTGAAGCCCTGGTGTCAGAGGGGAGCTTAACTCCCAGGAAGAGACTCCGCTTAGTTCTGACAGCTCATCTCACAGATGAATCAACACATGCACAATTATTTCCTGGCCCATGTTCTTAAGTTTTCTTCTCTTAAAATTTAATACTAGTACAGGAAAGATGGAGAGAAATTGAGAACCTTTGTCTTGTGTTTTGTTTTGTTTTGTTTTGAACTTGACTCAAAGTAGAGTTATTACAAGAGAGAATTACAACTGAGAAAATGAAAAATATCCCCATAAGACTGGCTTGTAGGCAAGCCTGTGGAGCATTTTCTCAATAAATGATCGATGTTTGGGTACCCAGCTGATTTGGTAGTACTATCTAAGGGTAAGTGGTCTTGAGGTGCCTAAGAAAGCAGGCTGAGCAAGCTATGAAGAATAAGTCAGTAAGCACCATGACTCCACGGCACCAGAGGCAGCCATCCACCTCATTTATTTGTTACATCTTGTCTGTCAAATATGGCTACACAGGAGGCTCCCAAACTATGGGACTCAGGGTTAGGTAAAGAGAAGTTGCAATGTCCAGCTTTCCATCTTCCTAGGACCTCAGCTTTTCTGCTGGGGCAATCAAATAAACACAGATAAGAACTAACAGCATCTGGCTACTGCTGCATTGCAATACCTACTTCTGTATCTCTACCTGAATTATCTCTTTCAAGGGATTTCTTCAATTCTGCCATGTAATGTGCCCATACAAGTCCCCATGGCCATTCTGAGTCCTATGCAAACCTGGAAGTCTAGGGAGCAGATGCTCATGGAGGAAATTCTTGATTGCATCAGCCCAGTGCTCTAGGTAACAGATGGAATTAGGAGTGAAAGGTGTTAGCTTGGGTACAGCTCTAGTGAAAAACAGGACTGGTCAGAAAAGCCTAAAGGCAATGCCAAGCAGACACCTGTGCAATGAAACTGGGGATAGACAGGGAGATCCCCAAATGATGAGGCGGGTCCTTCAAGTTTTGGTTGTCAGAGAGCACTGAGACAAAGTTGGCCCATATTGGGCCAAAATGGCAAAGCCCCAGGACCATGACACACCCCCTCATAGACAGTTGCTGCCCCAGAGGGGTACAACTGACTCAAAGCAAGGAGGTAGACAAGTCACTGCAGGTGGTAGCTGGTTGCCATGAGCACTCCTTCAGGCTTTGAGGCAAGGCCTTTCTTAAAGTGAGATCTCGCAGAAGCTGACTTCCTGTTTGGATGTGAACCAGCGGGGACTACATCAATATGAATGGATCCTTTCTGCTTCTACCTGTAAACAGACAGCTGTGCATGTTCCATGGTTCCACAGAGGGTTGGAAGAGAGTAGGAACTCTTGTTGCCTGCAGCGATAATCAGATAATCAGCTGTATCATTCACTAGTGTTTTCTGTCCCCTTTCCTCATCTCTCCTGAAGTCTGCAGGCAAGAGCTGATACCAGCAGAAATGGCTGTTTCTTAAGTCAATAGTACCCTCTGCTGTTGGTACGATGAAATCACTTCCTTTAATGAAGGGTGAATGCTTTCAGTGTTTCCAAGGACAGATAATCCCAAGGTGTTTTGTTTTGTTTTATTAGCAAGCCTCTAAGGAACTCCATCTTTTCCAAGCAACCCCTTCTTCCTTTCCTCCTGTGGTCCTTTAGGCTCACATACTTTTTGAGGCTCTTTATTTTCTCCAGATACTGACTTAATTCTGAGATTAGTATCAGTATCTCCTACTCTGGGTGGAAGGCTCTTATTCTGATAGTGCAGATTCTAATAGAGAGTATTTATCATACCTATTTATTTTGACACACGGTCTTAGGTTGCCCAGGCTAGCCTCAAACCTTGAATGCCCTAACCTCCTTCCTCCACCTCCCGAGTTCTGGGATTCCAAGTGTTCACCTCCACAGTGACTGAGGGAAGTTATTTATTCTCTGTAACAGAATGGGTCTCACTGTAGCTCTCCTGCACAAAACTCTTGCTTTATACCTGGCTCCTCTACTGAAGAAAAGCTTTGTCAGGTGACTCTGTTCCTTAAACAGATTTACTCCTCATCTGTATGCAGATTGCTTTCCCGTGTCTGTGGCAGACGAGTAACTCTGTGTGTTCTATTGTCCTGTGTAGCCTTGGAAGCATGTCCGTAGAAACCTATCAATGGGTGAGTACCACTATCCTGTGGGAGTCAGAAGTCTTGACTCCATCCTACTCCAGCTTCCTCCTGCTTGAGTCCGTAGTAAAGTCATAGCTAAGAACCATTGTTTTTATTTAAAACAATTTGTTTAAACCAATGTTTTTATTTTATTTATAATAGAAGGACTGGGTCTAAGCTTTGTATTCTTAACTCTTCGTACCAATAGAAGAAATTTATATTTCTTCTTTAAATAATTTAAATATGTATCACAATAAATCAAACAAATTCTGTACCAACGTCAGAAATGATAACTTTAACTTTGTAACAATTATAAAGATTTCTACCAATGCAATGTTTTGTTCAAGAGTAAATTTGATAACCTATCCCTGTTTGTCTATTTTTCAAATTTCTGTATTACTATATTCCCCTTCTCTCTTCCACCAGCCCCTCCCTTACCTAAAAAGGAAGGGTAGAGATGAGGAAAGTAAAGGTAGAAAACGCAGAATTTAAGCTTTCTACTTCCTTTCCTGTTCAAAGCTACATTTGTAAAGTATCCCTTAAAATAACAACATATCTATAATTCATAAAATAACAAGAACCATCCATCCCAACATGAGGGACTGGGACGACGATCTTCTTTTGTCTGCTTCCAGCTGAATTGGGGCAAAGAATTCTCTTCTGGGGGCCCAAAGGGAAATAGAAAAATTGACTTTGTGACAGTAGAACTAACTGGCATTATTTGCCTTCCAGTCATTCTGTGCTGAGAAAGTTCATTGCTTAGCTGACATCTTGGCTATGACAGTCAAAGACTGGATAGGCGAGCTAACTGTTCTGGATAAGTTCTGGAAGCAAGTCTTTAAAAGAAGCAGCTTTGATGTAGTTGAGATAGAATCAAACAAGGAGTTGGAATGGAAGGTCCCAGAATCTCAGCATCCCAGAGTGTGAATCTTGTCAGAGCTGTCTTTCTCTTCTTTCATCCTGCAGTACACAAAACTTACCAGCAACATATAGTTCTCTAAAGATATTCATATGGAATGTGCAGGGTGCACAGATCGGTTAGTGAAGATCAATAAAGACGGCTGCTTTTCTTCAGGTTAGTTTGATCATATAATCAAACTGCAATATATATTTCTATACATGCCATCTTAAGTGATGGTATGTAATAACAAGTCATGAGAATTGTGTGCCCAATGAGTGTTATTGGCTGTGTATAGACATATTAGTCTCAGCCAGTTCCAGAGCAGTCTCCATAGACAGAGACACAAATATCACCACATATACACCACCTATTTTGTTGATCGTTTTAGTCTCCCCTTTCTTCTGCATCACCGAGGTCTTCAGGATGTCTCCCTTTGTCGTGTCTGATTGCTAGCTCAGTTGGTAGAACATGAGATTCTTAGTCTCAGGTTTGTAGGTTCAGGCCTCATATTGGACACCTTTTTGTTGTGGTAAATCTCCAACCCCAGTAAGCCCATGAAAGGAAAATAAAACCCAGTTATATATCTATAAACTGCATGTCTGTATTGTGCAGATTTGCCTCCTCACCACTTTCTTCCCCAGCTATGAAATCCCTGCTACTTGCAGTTTCTCCAGGCCTTGTGCTTCTGCTCCATCTTCCTTACATCAACTTTCTTTCTCTCCTCCTCTGTCCTCTCCTGCAACTCCTCCTCCTCCCCACCCAGAAAACCCACTTCCTCATTTTTTGCCCAATGATTGGCTATTTGTCATCTTTATTAGCCAATCAGATAATGAAGGGAAATTTCTGTACAGTGGTTATGTTAATTTGTGCATGTATTTCTGGAGTCTAGTCATTACAGCTCAAATTCAGGAGATTTTTTTTCCCCTAAAGATACAGATGTGGAAACAGTCACCATGTGTCTCAAAACCAGCTGAATTTTGTGATATGTCTCAGAACAGCTCATTTAAGAGAGACAATCCTTCATTTGTGGTCCTCATCATATGCTTCGGAGACCTGAGATGTTTTTTTAGAAAAACACATCGGAGCTTTGTGTAGCTCAACGGAACAGCACTTGCTGAGTGTGCACAAGCCCTGGGTTTGATCCTTAGCACTTGTACGTTTGAAGGACCACACACTTAGATTCCATACCAGGTGGTTACATGAGCCTGGAGAAACTGCAAGTAGCAGAGATTTCATAGCTGGGGAAGAAAGTGGTGAGGAGGCATATTTGTACAATATAAGCGTGCAGTTTATAAATATATAACTGAGTTTTATTTTCCTTGTGTGGGCTTACTGGGGTTGGAGATTTACCACAACAAAAAGGTGTCCAATATGAGGCCTGATCTGAAGCTCATTAAGCATCGCAGGCAATCTTCACACGCAGACTTTTCTGTGACAGCCATCAGGTCAAGCAGTGGCATGTCTTTTACACCAGATGGCACCACAAGCACAGTCTAAAATTAGCTGACCGCTCCTCAGCCTTAGCGATTCTCTGCCTGCTTCTCTTATTAGGGAAGAGAAAGACAGAGCTAAGCCCAACGTTTAGTCATCCAGCTAACAGTCTGCTGGTGAAAGGCCTCCCTGGAAGAGGCTAAGGTTATTGGCACAGACAGGAATAGTCTCTTCTGAGTGACCACCTGGAGCCACCCTTTAGTCCAGCACACAGTTGTGGTGAGGACTCCTATGAAGCACCCAAGACTCAGTCAGAGGCAGAGCTGTGGAGAGCTCAGAGGACTGCTCCCTTTCCAAACCTCAGTCCCTCCTGGTCAGTGTTAACTTCTCCCCATCAGAGCCAGGTACAAGTATGTTGATATCCCACCCCCACAGAGCCAGGTATCCCTGTTTACTCTTCTCCAGAAGCAACCCCTGTATGTGGTTTGAATGAGCTATGTCCCCCCACAGGCCCATTTGGTCCTCAGTTGGTGGTGCAGTTTGGGAGGTTTAGGTCAAGGGAGCCCCACTGGAGACTGTTTTGAGAGTTTGTAGCCTTGCCCTTCTTCTCGTTCACTCTCTGCTTCATGTTTGCAGCTGAGATGCGAGGTCTCAGCTGCCTGCTCCAGCCACCTGCAGACTTGCCTATCCCATCATTATGGACTCTCCCTGTGGACTCCTAAGCCCAAATAAACTCTTTCTTCTATACGTTGCTCTTGGTCATGATGTTTTATCACAGCAACAAAAAAGGAACCCCTACACTATCCTTCTTCCTTTCCTAGGAGAATTGCTGGTGCTGTACTGGGTCCCAGCATCCTGGTGCCAGCATCCGGGTTCCTATTGTTCCCTGTATCCAGGCCCACACCTTTTTCCTTGCTTCTTGTAGAAGCAGGAACCGAACGTCTCTGTACTCTCTGCCTTTACCCTCAGGCTCAGCGTTTTACACTCAAGCCATTCCTGCAGCTTTCACTTTCACCCAGCCATGACTCTGTCATTCCCACCCACCCCCTTTGGTGTGTGTTTTCAGCTATTGGATTTTTAAAAATTAGATCTTTTTAAACTTTATGCACATGAGTGCTTTTCTTGCACGTATGTATATATGTATGTTTCGTTTCCCCAAGAAGCCAGAAGAGGGAGTCAGATCCTCTGAACTGGAGTTAGAGAGAGTTGGGAGCTGCCATGTGGGTGCTGAGAACAGAGCTCAGGTCCTACCCAAGAGCAACAGCACCCTTACCTGCTGAGTCCTCTCTTTAGCCTCAGCCCTTAGGTCTTAATGCACTGCTATTCAAGTCTTACCCTTTAGCCCAGTTGATAACTCTCACTTCTGGCTTAATGTCTGCACTGCTGACATTATTCCTGGAAGAAAAGATTCTGGAACTCCTCAGGTCAGAGAATTGATGAAAGGGACGGACAGTGAAGAAGACAAAAGGGTGTCACAAGCTGAGGAAAGAGCAAGCTGGCGAGTGGAGGGAGCGTGAATCCCATGGGAGACAAGGGACACCTTAAGCAAGTTGACTGTGGAGTTGCATCAGAGCATAAAGAATAAGACAGTGGACAAGATCAAGGAAACCAATAGATGATGATTCATAGCGATGTTAATAACAGAGAAGACACAATGATTACTGTCAGTCTTGGGCTACTTTCTGTTGTTATAACAAAATGCCAGAGGGTGGGTACTTCATTTTAAAGAGAGGCTTCTCTATTTCACAGTTTTGGAGATCCAAGATTTTAGTGCCTGCATTTCTGGCTCTGGTGGGTGCCTTTTGGTTACATAGTTGCCTTATGGCAGAAGTGGTTGAAAAGATTGATCACACAGTGTGGCGAGGAGGACACTGTGAACTTACTTTATAGCACTCTGATGAGACTGAATCTACTCCTTCACTCCAGCGTTAATCTCCGGGGATAGTACCTCATAAAGATCCCCTTGCCTCTATTACCTCACTGGGACCAAGAATCTAGCTCATAGACATTCAGAAGACACTCTCCAACCACACTCAGGTTATAGCAGAATCTCCAGGACAAAGGTGAAGTGAGAGGAGCAGCTGGTGTGTGTGTTGGAAAGGCCACAGCTGCAAGACAGCGTGGGGCCTGGCTTGCGGGACAGGACAGGAAGCCATTTCCCATGGTTTCCTCTTTCCTCTGCTTCTGACCATGCCTGCTTTCTGCTGTCTCTCCCGGAGTCTCTGGAAAACTGGAGAGCAGGGTAGACCCCGATGAGCTTCTCCCCGATGGGCAGAAATAATAAAATAAAATAAAACAAAATAAAATAAAATACAAACCAACCAAAAAACCAAAAACCAACCTCACCCCCCCAAACTAAAGACAAGACTGTTGGATGCATTGGTTGAAGGTGACCAGCATGTGGCCAAATACCTTGAAAGAAGCAACTTTAAAGAAGCATGATTTATTTTGGTTTATGGTTTGAGAAGACCCAGTCCACTATGTTGACAAAGGCTGGGCAGGGTCCTCATTTGGGAAGCAGGAAGCAATGGATGCATTCAATTGGCTCCCCCTTCCTGTTTTAGTCAGTGATGTTGTCACTTACTTTCAGGGGAGGTTAATCCTCTTTGGAAAATCCTTCACAGACACACCCATGGGAGTGCCTCACCAATGCCCCAGGCACTTCTTAGTCCATCACACTGGAAGAGCAGAGAATGACCAGCCCAGGAAGCAGAGACTGCAGCGAGCACCACACTTTAAGGTTCAGTACTTCACATATTACCGCCATGACGTAGGACAAGCAATGGGACCTAAGAGCCACAGGGATTGGAGCCCACCACAGACACTTAGGTCAGGCCCCTTTAATGGGAGTCACAATTTGCATCTTCCGCGTTTGTACAGACTCAAAGAGTGGGTGGCAGCACATATTGGGTTGAAATTGCTAATATTGGTTATTTTTGACCTGGGGATAGCATAATATAATGAAGAAGAAGAAGAAGCAGTCAATTCCTGTTCTCTCTCCCCAGAGAGAGTCAGAGTCTTTCCTCTTCCTCTCCCTGGCTCTCCCTGGCTCTCCCTGGCTCTGTAACCTGCAAGAAGATAGCCCAGGAGGCAAGGAGACCGGACCGCTGTCCTTGTCCTTAAAGCTTACTACTCTAGGGTCTCACTTCCGCTCTCCCAAACCAGGGAGCCTCAAAGCCATGGCATTGCCTTTTTATTGCTCTGTCTGTTCTTGTCCTCAGTGTCCCACTGTTCATTCACTGAAGCCCGTCTTTTTTTCAGGGCCCATCAAAGGTCTCATTTAGGGGAGATGGGGCACAGCAGTCCTGAAGCACAGGAGCCTGCCTTGCAATGGGGGTGCTTGGCTGAGGTTTTAGGATCAAAGCAAGAAATAAAAAAAAACCCCCAAAAACAAAAAAGCAACCCCCCAAACAAACAAACAACCCATTTACCTATGTACATTAATGAGGACTGATGTAATTTCAAGGCTGGCAGGGCTGTGAGGAAGTGGTCCATTCTCCAGTCTCCACACTCCCAGACCAGGAGACCAGATAGTCTATCTTACATGGACAGTAGCCACTGCCGCTGCACATCTGCTCTTGTCCACACTCACTACACACACCACACACACACCCTCCCCTCCCCCCCCACTGCCCCCCCTCCACACACACACACACACACACACACACACACACACACACACACACACAGAGGATTCCCTGCTAGCACAGAATGTCTATGGGAATCTCAGAGGAAAGCAAGGGATGTGGGCTCAGCCTCCCTTGCCCGGAGAGCCTGGAGCATGAGCTCTGTGCAACCTCCAACACCAAGGCAAGTATTCAGTCACACTCCTGCACTTGTTAAAAGCATTAAGGGGAATGTATACAATGTGTCCTTCTAATGATCCCAGTATGCATTTATCCTTCTCTACAATGAGGCTGAACCATCAAGAAACAGAAATCCATTAGAGTTTTTCCAGTTGTGAAAGCCAGTGCCATCAGGTCACAGCTTACCTAAGATAAAATCATTGGGCACAGGAGACTTCCAGCCTACAACCCCTCCCGCCCCATGCTTCCTCTCTAAGGGATAGTCCTAATTTAGAAGTCCTCACAGTAATTCTGGACTAGGGAGAACTAAGGCAGCCCAGCCCCCTTCCCTCCGCTTCCTCTAGGTGGGTGGGCCATCTCTTCTCTCACACAAGGGGCTAAGGCTACTGTCCACCCGGCAGGGGTCGTGGAGGCCAGGGTAGGGCAGTCCTCAGCACAACCTTTCCAGCTTCAGCAGCCAAAACACACATTGCAGGGGACACTGCAGAGACTTCTCCAGCTGGGTACAGTCACCTGGGGCAGCCAGAGACTCTGAGTCCCAGAAATCCACACCCAGCTCAGGAAAGATTACAAATGCAGGCCCTGGCCTCCAGAGGCAAAAAGCCTTGGCAAGTAGAAGCAGACGCAGAGGATTAAAAATGTGTTAAGGGCGAGCAATTAGGTCAGCCCTCCTCTTGATCTGCTGTATGTAATAGAGGGAAAATCCTGCGGGAGGAAGTGGGGATAACAATAGCCACATTCACTTTGTGCCAGTAACTGGGCTCTGGGTTTCACAAGCATTAGACCCTAACAGCCCTGCTAGAATTTGGATATCGCATTTTTTTTTCTCACCCCAGAGGAAGAAAAATTAAGTAATTTGCATGCTCACCAGATGTAAGGAATAGGGTTTCCACACTAGACTGGCCTCACAAGCTCTTGTTATTGGTGACATCTTTTGTACTGTTTTCATGTTGCTTTTGAGTGATATGCATCCGTGTACAAAGCAGTGAGGATTTGCGCTCTCACTTTTGGAGTGGAATTGTTACTGGCGGTTTAGATCTGGACAGGGTGTTTATAGATTGTAGCCTCTCATCCAGGGACTTGAAAATAAGGGTTCACACGGGGGTGTTGAAGCAAAGAATTTTATTAGGAGTGAAGCCATCGTATACAGTGGGCAGGATGGGTGAGAGTGGGCAGGGGTCTCAATATTGTTTGAGACTCTCTTCTGTGGGGTTCAAAAGAAGGGATAGTTGGTTACTAAGGAGTGTAGTAAAAATGATTCTTTCTGATTGATAAATTAGGTAATATATTAAATTTTCCTCCTGGGCATAGCCCTTTCCACAATGCATTTGATTTTAATCATATGCCCACTCGGTTGTGCATAGACATAAGATGGTAAATGGGGACTCTCTCTAAGAGTGTCTTCAATTACTGGAAGACACAGGTTTGACTTACTGTGCATGCACTCCAAACCAGCTCAGGCCAGACTGATCCTCCTATTCTTCATACTTAGATACATTGGGAATACACCTGAATAGAAAGTGTCTAACTTTGACTTACTAGGGTGAGGAGACTTCCACTATTGTTCAGAGTTGGGGGTCCATGCAGCCTGATGCTGGTGAGAGTAGAGACCGTTGGGAGGTTGCTAAGTGAATTATTTGAAGACAGATGTGTGTGGGTAGCACCTGCAGGTGAAGGAACTATGCTGTCAAGTGCACTGTTATAAGGAGGTAGCAACGGCATTCATAATACCGAACCAAATACTTGTCTAAGCTAAACTATCTTCTCTTGTTGCTTACCATGGGAGGCAGCAGATCCTAGAGTGAACGGGATGTGTTCCACTTGGCTCAGGATTTTAAAATTTGATCTATTTCTCTGTTTCCCTCCCTCTCTCCCCCTCTGTGTGTGAGAGAACACTAACACACAGAAAGAGAGCATCCACTAACACACACACACACACACACACACACACACACACACACACACACAGAGAGAGAGAGAGAGAGAGAGAGAGAGAGAGAGAGAGAGAGAGAGAGAGAGAGAGAGAGAGAGAAAGTTGAAACAAGGTCTGTGGCTGAGGCTGACCTGGAACTTCCTTTGCAGCTTAGGCTGAACCCAAACTCATGA
>JANHMN010000001.1:52318552-52328803 GCA_030674055.1 Rhabdomys pumilio | reverse complement strand
CACACACACACACACACACACACACACACACACACACACACACACAGAGAGAGAGAGAGAGAGAGAGAGAGAGAGAGAGAGAGAGAGAGAGAGAGAGAAAGTTGAAACAAGGTCTGTGGCTGAGGCTGACCTGGAACTTCCTTTGCAGCTTAGGCTGAACCCAAACTCATGACACTCCTCCTGCCTCAGCCTCCAGCATGCAGGGATAACAGAGCCACTATGCCCAGCCCAGCTTCGATCTCCTTGAAATCTAGATTTGAATACAAGACGATTTCCATCCATTTCTTGCTTTTCCTGTGAAAATGAATTAGTCTTTATCTTTTCAGCTCTTCTGCAGGGTCAAGTGCTGGCCTTTACCCAGTTGCAGGAGGATAACAGAAGCATGAACATTCTTGGCGAACTATGGAAGGAGATAGGGAAGGCTTCCCTGAAGAAGAGGCATGTAAACTGGGTCTAGAAGAAGTTTGGGTTTAGTGTGGGAACCTTCTGATGAAAAAGTATGGGTAGGGGTTTTAGAAAGAGGGACTAGGTCTGCATGTTAGAAGAAAGCCAAGTCTGAGGAACTCTCTCAGACTTGGTTGGCATCTCCTATACAGTTGAATAAGTCCCTCTTTTCTGAGGGTCCCTCAAATTTATTAAGGATCTCAGCTTTCTGGAAGAGCAGCCAGTGGGTTTTTGTTGTTGTTGTTTTTATTTGTTTGTTTGTTTTGTTTTTTCTTTGAGGGGGAGGGGAGAAAGGTTTTATTTTGGCTTACTGTTCCAAGGGAACACAGTCTGTCATCATAGCACACAGGCATGAGGCTGGCTGCTCACATTGCATTTGTGCTTAGGAAGCAGACCGTGGATAGGAAGTATGGTTGGGCTATAGCCGCAAAGGCTGCTCCCAGGGACCTTCTTTCTTCAATGAGACACTATACAACCTTCTCAGACAGTAGCAGCAGCTGAAGACTCTGTTCACTCATGTGAACAAGGAAGGAACAAGCCATACAAGGAATTTTCTAACCAGCAGGACAGCAAGTGAAAAAAATCCTGAGTCAAATCTGTATTTGCTTGTTCATTGAACAGAGAGGTCAGGGTGGCTAAGGCAGAGTGGAGCAGGAAGCGTAGAGGTGGGTGGAACGAAGGTCATGGAGGGTCTTGATGTAAAGCGGGCCAGGCACACACCAAATAAGCATAGCGATGCAGGAACAGAACATAATAGCTGTGTTTCTCTGGAGATTCTATACCAGCAAATTCAACAATTCAGTCTCTGGGCTTAGCCAGGAGTAGTGATTCTGAATAAATGTCTTCGATAGCATTCTCTAAATGGTCTTTTTTTTCCCCGTCTATAAACTGTTCTTTAAGGAAAGACAGATATTATAACTCACTTCATATAAACTAAAACCAACTGTAAGGTGTATACCCTTTGTTGTGTGAACTCAAGGGAAGAAGCTGGAGGCAGGGATAAGACAATTTTCCTTAATAAAGTCACGTTGATGCCCAGTTTATGAACAGTGGGTTTACAGTGGGTTTAGTAATCACTGAGCCATCTTTTGTTTTGCTTTGCTTTTTCTTTTTTAAAACTTTGGCTTCAGGGATCAAATTCAGATAGTTCAGCCAAGACAGGCTTTCACCACTGAGCATCTCCCTAGCCCACAGTATAGTTAATTTAAATTTTTTTTTTAAAATTAGATGTAGGGTACTTTGTCTGCAGGTAAGTTTGTACACACGAGGGCACACAGCATTCAAGAGGATCAACTTTTGAGTTGACACTCCTCCTATGCCCTCAATTGCACAATCAACTACCTCATAAGACCCTATAAATAATAGCCCTGACAGATTCAGAATTCAGGACATCTGATTTGGCGATTGGGGAAAGTTGGACATTTAAAACTGTTTTATCCAAATTTGCAAAATTAGGCTAAATTATTTTGGATCACAGAGAGCTTAGCAGCAGAGACAAAGGGCTTTTTCACACAGCCAGGAATCTCTGACTCAGGATGGTGTGGCTTAGGACTCACAGTTGTAACTGTTGGAAATCAACATGCACTGCATAGAGATGGTGGTGCTTGTAGCATTGAATCTTTTTTTTCCTGGGAACTCTATATGCAGACCTATGTTCTCTTGAGGTGTGGGCAGCAGAAGCCAGCAGTAGCTTCCAGTGGGACCCGGGATATCAAGGGTAGACAACCTCCCTGCTGTGCTGTTGCTTCTCAGCCTAGACAGTTGTTAGCCTAGGCATACATACTGGATTTTGGATTTAGGATATTTGCAGTTTTTGGTGAGCTGAGCTCCTTGAAATATAATTCTAAATAACCCACTAAGATAGTAGCAACAATATCAAGATTAAATAACCACTCAAAAGCAAACATCCTGAATGGGTGCTAAGTCTTGAATAACTATTTTTGGGGTGTGGTGTGGTAAGTGTGTGTATGTGGTGTGTGTGTGTAATATGATTTCATATCTGTGTGAGGGGGGTATAGCAGCACCAGTGTAGAGGTCATAGAACAGCTTTTGGGAGTAGATCTTGCCTTCCACTTTGTTTAAGACAGGCTCTCTCTTACTGTTTCCGCTGCTGCATTGCATACTCCAGGCTAGCTGGGTCCACAGGCTTCCAGCAAATTCTTCTGTCTCTTCTTTCTATGTTACCATAGGAGTTCTGAGGTTACGGATGCCTTCCATGGAATCAAGCTTTTTATTTGGGTCCCAGGGATCAAACTCAAAACTCTACCAAGACAGGTTTTTACCCACTGAGCCATCTCCCCAGCCCACTGTATAATTAATTATTAATATTTTCTTTAAAGTAAATTTCTAGGTATATGGGTATTTTAACAAAATTCATAATTTCTTTTTCCATCCAGGTGTTTTGCATCAAAACAAGTGATATTTACTCAGTTTGATTTTTATCCCCATTATATTCTTTCTGGTTCCCATCATGATAAAATGACAAGTTGGGGCAGAAACTATTTTTCCCTTAAAAATTAAAAGAAGGAGCTAGAGAGATGATTCAGTTGGTAAAGTGCTTGCTGTCCAAACATCATCTCTGAGTTTTCACCTCCAGTCCCACGTAAGAAGCCAGACATGGTGGTATGTGTCTGTACCCCGATCACTGAGGAGGCAGAGGCAGGAGGGTCCATGGGGCTTGCACCCAGCTAGCCAGTCCAGTTAGTTCATGAGGTGCAGGTTCAGCCAGGGGCCTTGTCTCAAAAAATTAGGTGGACCATGACCGAGAGAGACATATGGCATCAACTTTGACCTTCCCGTGCAGCAGGTGTGCACACACAAGGCGAGCACAAGGGTTTCTCCTTTTCAGTCTTGGTATTGTGTCACCTGAATTGTCAGTTGTTAGTCACTCTGTTTAATATTTGGAGACAGGGTCACACGTGGACGCAATACAGGTGAGTCTGGAACTCTACGTAGTTCAGGAGTCACAATCCTCCTGCCTCTGTATCCCAAGTACTGACATCCTAGGCATGTGCCCCTCATATTTAGTTTAATGTAGACAAGTAAACTCCTACTTGGTTGGGAGAAGTGACAGAGAGACAATTAACCTCTTTAAACATGAACACTTTAGTAGCACATCAAAGATTCTGCATGCACAAAACACAGTTTCCTACAGGCATCTGTTATATAGCTTCACCCTCCAAGTTAAAATGTTCCCTCCTAAAAGAGGAGAAATGCTCCTTAGAGCCAAAAAGCTAGTGGAACTTACAAGGGTCAGGAGATACTGTAATGTAACAAGATTCACAAAGCCCCTGTGCTACTACCGCCTGCGATGAGGAGCTCTAGCTGAGCAGAGAATTCACTGATACTGGAGTGGGTATCCGTGATCCGGATACCTGTGAATCAACCATGCTTCTGTAAGGAGCCTCAGCAGGCTCACTGGTTAGCCAAGCTATGCCACTGTGCAATGGTTTCTTTGGTTTGTTGTGGTTACCTTATCTGAAGTAATAGGTTCATGTTGTGTGATCCGAGAAGGACTGAATAAGACCATTTAATCATATATTTATCAAATATACATTAAACAAAATCTCACTATGTAGCCCAAGTTGACTTGTGGTCCCTTTGATTTATCCTCAGGATAACTTGGATTACAAGTGTGCACCACCAGATCCAGCCTTCTTAAAGTGACAGGAAAAAAAAATCAAAGGTAATGGCTTCCTTTAGTATATAAAAATAATAAGTAAATAATTTGTTATTATACTTAGAAATGCATGTTTGTATCCCGCATTTTTAATTGGCTCACTTTAATATTGTTTTTTTTTGTTGTTGCTTTTTGTTTTGGATTTTCATTACCTAGGGTTTTCAAAAATGTGTTTTGGTTGAATCTCACCGGACACAGTTTTGATGACAAAGTTCACTGATCAGAGAAAGTAAGACTCTAGACTCCACTACCTCTTAGAGCTGCTCTATGAGCTAAGGAAACTCATCTTTGAACTAACACAGCCTGTTGTGGCCATTTGCCTATTCTCCTCAGGAAAAAACTGTGGGGCATCTTAGGAGATGGCCTTCAAACCTACTAAAATGTAGTTTTTTTTTTTTTTTCAAAACTGAAACTGTATTACTCTCATAGAAATTTATGATGCACATCATCAAAGGTTCTTAAATGAGAAAGGAACAACTATAAAGTCCATTGAGTCAGAATTTAGCTTCTAGTGATTTATAGTCACTCTGGGACAACATTTATTGACATCGTTTCAGAACAAAATCATTTGCATTGCTATGGAAGAAAACGTTTTGCCTACTATCAGTTTCCTAAAATGTAGCCTCTGACTCCGGAGAGTCATAAAATAGCTTCATCAATCAAAGGCAGTCAAAGGTTCGCAGCCTGTAGAGTCATATTGTCCTGGAAATCCCACAAGACAAGACCAGTATTTTCTGGAAGCTATTCCTATCCAGCAATTTTCTTTGTTTTTAGGTCTTCAGCAGAGGGTTTTAACCAGTTGAGAGAATAGTTTTGATGAAGAGAGAGAAGGTTGAGGGTGGAGATGAGACTATGGTACAACTTTATGACTATGTATCTCTATGTCAATAGAAACAGTCCAAGGAAGACAAAGATGACAGTGGAAGTCCAGTTAGCAAGACCATGTAATAATGGTCCTTGGAAAAATAACTAGATCATTAGATAGTAGAGGAGGAAGGTATGATGTTTCAGGGGTTAAACTAAGGTATTGATAAGATTGGTACCCTTTAGATAGAGTACCAACTACAAACCAAAGAAACAACTGTACCATGCAAGAGTCTAATGAACCAATTAGTCCGTTAAGGTTCCTTACAGAAGTACAGTATATTGATTTTGAAAGTCCATATAAGACTGGCCAACTCTTGGCAAGATACTCTAGAAATACAGAGAGAATCCATTAGCATTGTCTAATATTCTGAGCTTGTAGCCATTGTTAGAGTCTCAGACTAGAGATGGGGTGGTAGGTCCTAGAAGGAATTCAGTTTTAGAGCCACTGCATGAGAAGAAGTCTAGAAGTCTCTAGACTTCTCATACATTTAACTGATGAAAGCAGGGTTGGGAGACAGGAAAATGATCTGAGCCAGGCAGGAGGGAGCAAAGCCAAGTGGTAGGGATAAAATAGGGTGAAGTCATTCCAGGAAAAAAGAAAAGGGGGCCCCAGAGGAACTGGAAAAGCTGGGTTCTTAAGAGAATAACATGGCAGTTCTTTCCACTATCTCTTGTGACATTACTTATTGTAAATGATTTTAGGTCTGTTCCAGTGAGATGGAACACTTATACATTAAGTGAGCTAAAGCAGATGAAGTTTTCACGAATAGGCAAGATTAAACAGAAGCTTAGAATTTATGATAAGAGGGTCCATCAAGGCTCAGAAAGCTGTTCTTGGTAGATGGAGTCTCATTTGTATCTCATGGGACAGCACAGCTGAGGGGCCCTGACATCACCCTGGGATTGTCAGACACAAACATTGGTGAATAACCTGGTTTTGGAGGAAAGAGCTCACAGGCTGGGTAACTCCTAATAATTCCTCCCTGTGTCAGAATATGGCAGTTTTTGTATGTTTTGAAAGTGCCCTGGGTACTATAGGCATGAACAGACAGACCTTCAGGCAAATAGTGTGTTGATTGAAACCAGAGGCTCCTATTGTTTTTAACCACAAGAATCTCCATCTAAACAAACTAGGGGAACTCATTAGAGGATCTGAAGCTTTGTTTTTAGAAAGCAGGTATGTGTGTGTGTGTGTGTGTGTGTGTGTGTGTGTGTGTGTGTACACCATGGTGCAGGTGATCTGTGTGTATGTGTACATGGTGTGTGCAGGTGCTCTCTATGTGTGTGTCTGTGCACACCATTTGTGTGCAGGTGCTTGTGTGTGTGTGTGTGTGTGTGTGTGTGTGTGTGTGTGTGTATGTATGTATGCCATGTATGTAGATGCTTTTGTATGATTGTGTGTTGAGTGCAGGTGCACATTTGAAGTCAGAGGACAACTCTCAGGAGCCAGTTCTCTTCTGCTACCTGGTGGAATCCTGAAATACAACTCAGGTCACAAGGCCTGAGTGTCTCTACCCACTAAGCTATCCTATCTCATTGGCCTTACCATCTTCTTGGATGAGTTTATGGTAAATGAAGCACAGTGCTGCAGACGATCACACCAGGGCTGCCAACACTCACACTTCCTGGTTAGTTTCTTATCAACTTTGGGCTCCAGTTTGTAACCTGGGGTGGCCACAGGAACATCAGTAAATTCCACACAGGTAGGTATCAGCTTGACAAGACTTGCCTATGGAGGTTTGCCTTAGTTCAGCTGTGATCATAAGGAGAAAGATAGCCCTCTTAGAAATGAAAGGCTGTGTGGGAAAAGGTCCAGCCATAGGCTGAGCTATTGGTACAGCCACCAGCAGGCTGTAGCCATATAAGTAGTTCAATGCCAAAACAGCAGAACTGCCGAGCCAGGCCACAGACACATGAAAGTAATGAATAATTATGTTAGGCTGTTAAGCTTCGGAACAGACTGTTGCATAGCAAAGATAATAAACTGTATTGCATACTTGGGAATATAGAGATCTACAAAAAACGGAAGCACATTTGTCCATTCATTAGTAAACATTGTTTTTCAAGGGCTGGTGAATGCATGTTGTCTAGTCTACTCTCAGAGATGCCTCTGCAGAAGAATGCATGGGCCTTTTATAATGAGTCTGTGGCCCCTAGAAAGTCTGGAACCTGTAATCAGGAAGGAAGTCTCTAATTAGGATAATGGTCTACAAAGAATGATTTCAAAGTTAGGAAAAACTAGAGCCATCCTTCCCTTCTCGGCAAAGGTCTGTATGCAAGCTGAACTTTACCTCTGAACCCTGTGGGTGTTGTGATTCTGGAGCAAATCATTTCTCCTTTGCTGGGCTTCATGGAAACTTTCTGTACAGTGAAGTCAGTTTTCTGTCCAGTGCCTTCTGCCCAAATGGTCTGTATTTATGAGATGATGTATTCGTGTATCACTTTCCAGTCTACAAAGTGCTCTTTGATTTACAAACCTCTCTTGTGCATTATCTCATTCAGGCTCGTCACAATGCAGAAAGGTTGTTTGTCCCAGATCTACTGGTCAGACATGCCTGTGGAGGGGTGCTGTCACCTGTCACCACTGCTGGACAGATGATTAAAACACAGACATTACAAGCGGTCCAGCCTTTTCATAACCCAGTACTAAAGATGCTGAGCTTGTGATTGCAGTGTCGTGAGGACGAGGAATGGTATCTTCCTAACACGACTTTCCATTATCTGTGGTATTAAGCAGGTTTCAATTAGGATTTTAGGTGAATTTCTGCTTTGTTCTGCGGAAGTTTTAATCAAGGCAGAAAAACTTCAACACCTCACTTTCTTTCCTCACAGCAGTCACCAAAGCTTTGCATTTTTTTTTCTGAAGCTTCCCCTCCCTCGGGCACATTTTTAGTAAAAAAGATGTGATTCCAAGCTTTCCAGATGTTGCCTCTCAAATGTGCCTCAGCACGCATCTCTAGGAGCCATCTGGCTGCAACAACAGCTGGACTGCTTCCAGATGGAAGGGCTCATGCAGGTAAGGGGGTGTGAGGAGAAGAATGTGGACTCCTTAGTACTTTGTCAGCCAAGTCTATGATACTGTTTGACCAGCTGTTGAAATAAGCTCTCAGCGAAGGCAGCTTTCAGAATCCTACAGTCAGGTTTCCCATCTGGGTACCTGAGGGTTATCATCCAGCAGCATGCACTGCAGACTTGGACCCTGTGTGGTAATTCTGAGGTGTTGGAAACCCAAAGATGCGATGCACATACCTACAATCCCGGAAGGTTGTAAACATGGCTGGTTCTTCTCCCCCCTGCCCCCAACAGTGAAGAGCATTTATCAGATCCTTCTCTGGCAGACAGACACACAGACAAGCAGACAGACACTTCCTTCCTCCCTCTCTCCCTCCCTCCCTCTCTCCCTCCCTCCCTCTCTCTCTCCCTCCTTCTTTTCTTTTCTTTCTTCCCTCCCTATCTTCCTTCCTTCCTCCCTTGTTCCTGTCCCTTCTTCCTTCTTGTAGACTTCTCTAGGCTCATTTTTCAAGGTGGTACTTTCCCCCTCACTCCACTGATCTTTACTCTCTTTACAGTCCAGATGTTTCAGCATGACAATGACTAACCATAGGGAGAAGTGATCATTTAGCAGAAGAGACTAGCGGACTTAGCTGACTTGCAGAAACTGCTCTTTGTGGACAGCACACCTCTGAGTGAGGCCTGGAACTTGGCAGCAGGCTTCAAGAAAGCAGCAGGAGGTAAAGGCAAGATGGGGGGCGGAGGAGTGAAACAGGAAGGAGATGTACAGGGGAAGGAGACCTCCCAGAAATCCTTGGGGGATGACTTAGCATTAACTCAAGGAGGAGAGCTGAGAAGCATTTGACCTGACTTCTCCACTCCAGTATCTTCGTGGTCAACAGTGCATTGTCTTTTCTGGAAACGGACCCACTGGGTATTTTCCATTACTGCGGGTTGTATCTTCAGGATATTCCCACCTTTAGATGCAAAGGCTCCCTCTTCCATGTCCTCGGCCCAGGCTTTCCTACTTCTGTGGTTACTTATGCTTGGCCAGGACCCTTTACGTACTCCTACTTACCTGCCAGTCCAAGCCAGTCTTTAAAAGCCTCTTCTAATGCCAGCTTATTGGTCACTTTATGCCAGGATCATAGTTACAACTGAAGAGTAGGAAAAAAAGAAATATGTATGTGTGTGATGTAGTGTGTGTATATATGTGTTTGTATGTGAGTACATGTGTGTGTATGTATGTGTGAGTGTGTGTGTATGTATGTGTGTTTGTGAGTGTATGTGAGTACATATGTGTGAATGTGTGTATGCATGAGTGTATGTGTATATGTGAATGTGTGTGAATGTGTATGCGTGTATGTATATGTATGTGAGTGTATGTGTGCACATGGGGTGTGTGTGTGTGAATGTGTGTGTGAGTGTGAATATGTATGTGTGTGTATATATGTATGTATGTGAGTGTATGGGTGTGTGTGTGAGTGTATGTGTGAGTGTGTGTATGTGTGAGTGTATGTGTGTGTGTATGTGTGTGTATGCATGTGTATATGTATGTGAGTGTATGGGTGTGTATGGGTGTGTATGTATGTGTGTGTGTGAGTATATGTATGTGTGTGTGAGTGTGTGTATATGTGTGTGTATGCATGTGTGTATATGTATGTGAGTGTATGTGTGCGCATGTGGGGTGTGTGGATGTGTATGTGAATGTGAATGTGTATGTGTGTGTATATGTATGTGAGTGTATGAGTGTGTGTGTGAATGTATGTATGTGTGTGTGAGTGTATGTGTGAGTGTATGTGTATGTGTGAGTATATGTGTGTAAATGTGTATGTGTGAGTGTATGTGTGTAAGTGTGTATGTGTTGTGTGAATGTGTGTGTGAGTGTGTATGTGCAGTGTGTGTGTATGTGAGTGTATATGTGTGTGTTGTATAGGCTAGACCTATGTGGAGGAGTAGTCTCTTCAAAGATTTAAGAGCCAAGACAACTAAGTATATTTTGGACTGAATCCCTGTTTCCCCAAAACTATAAGATATATTTTAGAGATAGTTGATGTGGTGGTTTGATTAAGAATGGTCTCCATAGGTGCAAATATTTGAACGCTTAGTCACCAGGGCTATTTGAAAGGGTTGTACAGATCAGGAGGCTCCTTGCTGAAGGAAGTATGTCACTAGGGGGTGGGCTTTGGGCTTTGAGGTTTCAAAAGCCCATGTCAGACCCAGTCTCTCTCTCTCTCTCTCTCTCTCTCTCTCTCTCTCTCTCTCTCTCT
>JANHMN010000001.1:52206155-52318542 GCA_030674055.1 Rhabdomys pumilio | reverse complement strand
TCTCTCTCTCTCTCTCTCTCTCTCTCTCTCTCTCTCTCTCTCTCTCTCTCTGTGGATCAGGATATAGCTCTCAGTTACTTCTCCAGCACCATGCCTGCCTGCCACCATGCTCCCTGCCATGATGAGACTGGACTAAACCACTGAACTGTAAGCATGTCTCCAATTAAATGCTTTTTTAAAAATAAGAATTGGTCATGTTGTCTCTTCACAGCAATAGAACAGTGATGGGGACAGTTGGGGACATATTAATCTGCATTAGATAACAGCTGATATTAAGAAACTGTTAATTTAGTTTTTGCACAGTGATGTTAAAGTTATATGACAAGATGGCATGCTTTGTAGATGCCTGATGAGGAATCACTATGCCTGTGATAATTTAGCAGACATGTATATTTGTACACGTGCATATATTGTGGTAAATGTTGGCACTGAGAACTAGATGGTAGAGTGTTAGTTTTTCCATATTTTAAATTGTTTCGTACAAGTAAGATCTTTCATAATACAAATTATTTTTTTAAAATATTTATCTTATTTTTAATTATGTGTATGTGTGCACACACTTGCAGGATGCTGGGGAGGGCATCAGATCTCCTGGATCTGGAGTTTCAGGTGATTGTATGCCAACCAAAATGGGTGCTGGGAATGGAACTGAATTCCTCTGGAGAAGAAGCCAGTGTTCTTGACTACAGAACCATCTCTCTAGCCACATAAGAAACATCCTTAAAAGAAGTTAGAGCAGTGGTTCTCAACCTGTGTGTTGCAACTCCTTTGGGCTTTCACGGGGTCACCTAAGACTGTTGGAGAACACAGATATTTACATCATGATCCATAACAGTAGCAAAATTACAACTATGAAGTAATGATGAAAATATTTCTATGGTTGTGGGTCACCAAGACATGAGGAGAAATATTAAAGGGTCACAGCATTAGGCAGGTTGAGGACCACTGCTGTAGAGCGATACCAGACTTCTTGGCCAGGCAGATTCTAGGACTAGGACAGACCGAAGGGCTTTCTGTGCCATAGAACTGTCTGGTTTTTTGTTTGTTTGTTTGTTTTGTTTTGGTTTTTGTTATTGTTTTTTTTAAACCTTAATAACAATAAGGGAAACGAGAGCTACTATCTTCATTACCTCATTCCAGAAGTTCATTAAACATCTGATAAAAACTCACTCCATTCCATATACATTCACTCATGATAATTTACTTAATTCTCATAATAGCTTTTGTTTCTGCTACTCCCATTTCACAGGCTAGGGAAGACTCCTACTTCATGTTCTGTTTAGACCACAAAACTAGCCGACGACAGCAGGGTGAGAATCTGATTCCAGTTCTGCAGATGCCATACTCCGGGTCTTCCTATATCTGTGTTTCTCAATCTTCCCAGTTTCTCATATTATACTTCATAACTGTAATTTTGCTACTGTTGTGAATTGTAATATAAATATATGCTATGCAGGATATCTGATATGTGACCCATGTCTTGTTTGGAACTCAAAGACCTTTCCAGTGCCCTTTCCTGACAACAGGGCTCAAAGCCCTCAGGCCAGAGCTATAAACTTCTGGAGCGAGCATGAAGTAATGGGGGTTCTGCCTGGGCCTGTTGGAGTATATTTGGGGTGTGATATCTTGTGAGATTAGACCCTCAGGCCTCACTAGAGGACCATGTTGTTCTCCAGCTCCTTCACAGCATCCCTGAGCGCACAGGCTTTCTAATTGCCATGTTTGAGGACTCCCTGTCTATCCACTGAGCCAGCATGCACCCCGCTGGGACCTCTCCGGTTGCACCAAGGGAGTGCTGTTGGTGATTTGCAGAAGCAGTCTGGAAATCCGTCTGCAGTCAGGAATCAGGTTCTCCTGGAAGAGGGATTTCTGAATCAGAGCAGAAGCAGACACCAGACCACATCAAGGGAGAACTGACTTTCAGGCAGACGCTGAGTTGCTGTGTTTGAGAATGGCTACTGATTAGCCAACCGCAGGGTGGGACAGGCTGGGCTTCTCAGCTCGGGCAGAGGACAGTTGAGGCTGAAGGCTGAAGCAAGCAGGCGGGGGAGCACAAACTGAAGGATCTGTGAACATCTGGGGATGCTTAATCGGGAGGAAGTGGGGACCCCACACACAGTAGCGCTTTTATGAGCTCTGATTACACTCTAGAGAAGACTGAAAAATAACACAAGCTAATGCCCTGGTAACTAATAACCTTCTGATGGTAAATCATACTGCTTTCTCGAATCTTTCGCTTCCACAGAGCATGATGCTAAGCATATGGAAGCAGCAAGAAGGGAGTTGAGCAGGTGTCTATGTATCGACTGCTCCCTAGTCACAGAAGATGAAGGTTTGGGAACTTTGGAGAAATATGACTCCAAACCAGCACTTGAACTGTGAAGACAAGATAGCCGAGGAGGTGAGAGTTGAAGAGGAAGGGAGCAAATCTCATCTTTCTTTCTCATTCCTCCAGTCATTCGGTGTTAAAAACTAGTGCTCTGGACTGAAGTGCATCTGGGCTCAAACCAAGCTTTGTCACTGGAGCGCTTTATGAATCTGGAGAACTGCTTGTTGTCTATAGGCTTTTATTTCTTCTTATGATCACGTGATTGAAGGAGATCCATGGTGTAGAAATATGTGTGTGCATACACATGCCCAGTTGTGTGTGTTATATGCATGTTTGTGCAAGTGTGTGTGTGTGTGTGTGTGTGTGTGTGTGTGTGTACATGCCAGAAGTTACACCTTCAGGTATTTTTCTCCACCCTTGTGAAGACAGGATCTCTCACCAAGCCTAGAGTTCATTGTTTTGCCTAGACTAGCTGCCAGCAAGCCCTGAGAATACACTCATCCCTGTTCCACCCCTAGAAACTCTCAGGCTCCAGGATTACAGACATTTGCCATCACCCTTGGCTTTTACATGGCTACAAAGATCTGAACTCAGGTCTTCAGCTTTGTGCAGCAAATACCCTACTCATTGAGTCAATTCCTTAGGCCCATCAGAAACATTTTGAGGAATAAAGTGCCCAGTTCAGTAATAGAACATTTCACTGGGCCTGACGAATAATGGTTGATCATTCAACACCTCTTATTGTTGAGTCTTTCAATAAACAAGTCCTGGGCTACTTGTTTGAGGGTCCAGAGGTGGTAGGTTTAGAAAAACATAATTTTACTCTGCACTTGTGAAATGAGACACTTTCATCTCCCTTTTAATTTCCTTTCTTCTCAGTTTCCCATTGACAGACCATGGAACACATGCAAAAGAGAAAGGAAGGCCTTTGGGCAGAGAGGAGATAAGAAAGCATGAGCTCTGTGCGCTAGAATTCTTTGTGCCTGGCTCACAATAGACAATTGATAGTGGAATTAATAATTACTTCCAGGGGCCAAACACTCAGGAAAATGGAACCTTTATTTTTATTTTTCTGGTGTTTTGATTAAAATATAGTCACTCATTTGGAACTCCACGGCTGCGAGCTGGTGGTCCAAGGATCAGGTCTGTCCCAGCAACATGTTTTATTTGGCCTGCACGGTATGTTAAAAATTGGAAAATTAACTCCATGTTGTTTCTGGCTTCTTTCGAAAACAGAAGATCTAGCTGTCCTGGGCTACCTTTCTTCATGGTAGCAGGCAGAGGGAGCCAGGCAGAGGTGGGGTTCTATGAGATCATCCCACTGATGCCCCAGGCACCCCAGCCCCTTTCAGCTTTTTCTCACACTGCCAAGGAGCCATGACGACCTCATCCTGTGATGTGAGTGGAGGTGATGCCACTTGGGCCAGAAGGACCATCATTTCTCCAGGATCTATTCTCTTCACTGTGCCTAGGGCAACTGACAGATCCTTCACTTACTGTCCAGATACAATGGCCTGGTGTCAGTGCCACCAAGATTAGCCTTCCTTCTTGGGACCAACCCTTCCAAGGAAAGTGACTGAGTGTCTAAAAGAGGGCAGCTTCCCTCTGGTTAGAAAACCACAGGATGGAACCTAAGTGTGAATTCTTCACGTACTTCTCATGTGACAGGAAGGAGACTGCTGATCCGGGCTCATGTGATTCCGAGCCCAAGGACTTTCCAAGTGCGAACTTTGTCACCCCAGAGCAACCTGGTTCCATATTTAACCTTGCTTTTATTGTTTTTGACCACAGATGCAACTTTATTTTCTCCTTCTCTAGTTATAAAGGTTTGTTTTATTTTCTAATTGTATGTGTGCTCATGTGTCCGTGCACATGAATGCAAGTGTTCTTAGAGGGCAGAAGAGGCCCCTATGGAGTCACTGGCAGTTGTAGGTCATTTGACAAAGGTTCTGAGAACCAAATTCTGGTCCTTGGCAACTGCTTAGGCCCTACACTGCTGAGCTGGCTCTCCTGCCCTTACTTTCTTGTTTCCAGGAGCTCTTCCAAGGACACCTGATAGATAAAACTGGAACCCATCATGGATCCCCAAATGATCCAGACTGAAAATCATTGGCCTAGGCCATCATCTTCTGTCACAAAGGACAGGACAGAGGCCCCGAGACGAAAAGAGCTCATGGATAGATGCTGGACTAGTGTCAGGACAGACTTTACTCTGAGTCTGGTGCCAGCTTGAGAGTAGCACTGCAGTCTGGACCCCTGGCATGACCCAGCTGGGCAGATGTAGCCCTCACTCTGCAGGGCTCTAGCTAGACTTGGCTGAACAATAGCATTCTGGGAGCATCACTCTGAATTTCAGGTTTCCTGATGTGCCACACTGGCATTCTGTTCCCTGAGGTATCCATCCTCCAGGTTGGCCACCAGTAGTCTCTCCACTGATGTTTTGTGTAGTCCCCTTCCACTTTGTTCTAGGCTTGGTCAGTGTGGCCAGCAGAATATGGCAGAAGTGAAGGGTTTCACTTCTGAGACTGGGGTGAAAATATAATAGCTCACACTATCTTTTCTGTCTTCTAGACCATCCACAGTGACGGAAACTCCACTGCGAACAGCTCTGTGGACAGCTGACAAGGTGAGGAGCTGAAGTCCATGTTATAGACAGGAGAGAGCACAGGGAAGCACGGCCGACAGGAATGTTCCTTGCATTGCAACATAGGATAGCTCAACTGAAACTGTCTGAGAGACTCTGAGCCAGAATAAACCATAATAATCTAGTTTAGCTACTCCCAGATGCCTGATCTTCAGAAGTATTGAGAGTGCTTGTTTTAAGCTGCTCAGTCTTGGGGTAATTTGTTATATGTCCATGGGGAACCAATACATTCTTACAGCAGCAGAGACCTAAATATCTCAATTTTGCTGGCACTTGAGGGTGAACATTGAAGTCAGTTTAATGCTAAACTGGATGGCTTAGTCACAGAACATCTATTTGTTATAGATCTGGAGGCTGGGAAATCCAAGGTTAAGGTACTGGCAGATTTTGTACCTGGTGAGGACCTGTTCCCTGCTTCAAAGAGACCACCAGCCTTATGGTAGTTCCTCATAAAGCAGTAAGGAGGCAAGTTCTGTTGGCACTACTACAAGGATACTAATCTGACTCACAAAGGCTTAACTCTTGCTATTGTTTGTATATGGTTTATCCTCAGGATTCGTGTTGAAGTTGGCTTGTCCATGTAATGGCATTGGGAGGTAGGGTCTAAGTTAAAGTTAGTGTCTTTGCCATAGGACTGGATTAGTTTTCATAGGCAGGGATTAGTTCTCACAAGAGCGGGTTGTTAACAATGCAGGTAAGTTCATTGTCCTCCTTCCCTCCACTTTTTTAGACAACTGCATCCTACTATGCTTTTTTCCCTTGTGTGAGGCAGCATGGAATCCCATCGGAAGCTGGACTGTGTTTGATATATCCATGTCTGTGAGTGAAAGTAAAGTCCTTTCTATACACAGTGTCTCAGATGTCCTGTTACAGCAACAGACCCAGACAGCACTCACGACCCCACCTAAATCTAGTTAGAAACCAAAAGCCCTTGGCATCATCACACTGGAAGACAGAGGTCAATGAGGGCATGAGGGATACACAAGCATTAGGTCCATGACAAGAGTTCTTCAGAAAAATTCAAAGTCCTGGCAAAGCATCATAAATGTTTTACTTTCTATAACTAAAATGTGATAACTAAAAAGCAAGAATTAACATGTTATTTGCCAGTACACACATTATTGGATTTTTTTTTTTTGCCTTTCTTAAAAGAAACTATATGAAACCAAAGATAGTATTTTTTAAAATTGAGATGTAACTCACACAGCAGGAAACTCACCATCCTGAAGTGTCCAATTTAGTGGTTTGTAGTGTATTTACTATGTTGCACAATCATTCCCACTAACTCTAGAATATTTTTATCCTTCCAAAGAGAAACGCCACACTTTCCCCTCCCTCCTCTCCTTCTCTGTCAACCGTGAATTAGCCTTCTGTCTCTATGAATGTGTTTATTCTAGAAATTTCAGTTGGTGTAATCATACAGTTTGTGGTCTTCTGTGTCTAGCTTCTTTCACTCAGCATATTTACAGCATCTCTCTATGACTTAGGATGATCGGAACGCCACTGCTTTTTCTGCTGAGTCACATTTTGTTGTGTGGCTGTACCACAGTCTTCTTTTCCATTCATGAGTTGGTGGGCCTTGGTAGCGTCTCCAACTCAGAATTGTTGTGAATGCAGCTGTAAGCATTTGTGGACATATGTTCGCATGCACGTGTGGTTTCTTTCATTCCCTTTGATAAATACCTAGGAGTGGAACAGTGGCATCATACCATAATTCTAGGTTCAACTTCCCGAGGAATTGCCAAACCATTTCCTACAGTGGCTCAGCATTTTGCATTCAACATGAATATTTTTACTTTATTAAATATTCTAGCAACTGGACCAAAATGAAATATCCAAGTATGTCGAAAACTGAGGCTTGGAAATTTTTTCTTTATTATATTCAAGTCTCTGCCTTTAGTCCTTGACCACTGTTAGCTTTGCCCTTGTAAGCTCTGGTCTAGTGAGTTGTTGAACCCACCAGCTGTACTCTGACATCCATTCTTTCTTAGAGCTGAACCCTGTCTCTAAGCTGAGCACTTCACTGCCCAAAACAAAGATGGCATTTCTCCACCTCCTGCTAAGCTATTATGGCTGTTGACTAAGCTGTGGTAGATGGGGTGGGAGTAGAAATCTTGACTATGGCTTTCAAGAAAGGTTCTCAAAGGGAAGAACTCAGATCCTTTCTTCTCCTTCTCCTGCTGGCTGGGACGCAAGTGTAATGACTAAACTCAAGCTGCCATGTTGGTTGTGATTGTAGGTTACACAATAGGAAAGGCAGAACAAGAACACAGAAGCCATTTGGAAATTCTTAACACTACATAACCCTATACTAATTTCAGATTGGTTGATTGAAATAAATTTGTATCTCAATTTAATCTATAGTTATTAGGTCTATATAGTTCTATCAGGTGAACTTAACTTTGAATGACTAAATGCTTTAAGTATAGTAGTAAAAGACTGAGCTATCACTATGTTTCTTCTGAACTTGTAACATCGACTATGTAGTCGTCCATCTATATCTTGTGTCTCACTAACCTAACATGGTACTCAGTATGATCTTTTTAACCTGATTCTGTCATGTCATTTATAACTGACAGTGTTGTTCCATTCATCTTGTAATAAAGTATAGGGCTCTCAAAGGCCATGGAGCATCTTCTGAGCTTGTCCTGTTCTATTGTCCTTGGTCTGCTTCAGGTTCACTGAGATTTAGTTCCTTTAATAGGTCACATAGTGTCCCATGACAAGTTTTGTGCATACTTCAGCTGAAGAAAATTCTCTCCTGTACCGCATACCATCTTTACTCTTGGATATATCTAAGCTCTACTTAAAGCCTTCTCTGGTCATCCTCATTTGAGTCTCTTTCCCCACTACATGGGCTGTGTCCTAGATTCTGCTCACTATAGTACAGGTTTTGGCATATGGCAAATGTTCATGTTAGAATGCCTCTGAGTGATAAGTTAAGAAGTATTGATGCCATGTTATCTGAATCCATTTTCTGTTACTATGGCAAAATACTTGAGACTGGCACTTAGAAGAACAGAAGTTTATTAAAACTCATTATTCTGTAAGCTAGGAAGAGCAAAACCAGCAGCTTGGTCCTGGTGAGGGCTTCATGTCTATCAACTTGTGGTGGAAGCAGATAGGAGTGGGCAAGGAAAAGGGAGGATAAACTCTGGAGACAGCAAGCTTATGTCTCTAACAAGGGTGTTGATCCACTCTGAAGGCTCTGGCCCCATAACCCAAATGCCTTCTCCCAGGCTCTGCCTTTCCACTGTGCTTCAATGACAGTCAAAATTCAGCATCAGTTCAGGGGGGCGGGAACAAGCTATACATAAGGCACAGCACATACATGCACATACTAAATATGAATCCTCACCACTCTCTGTTTTCAGCTATCTATTGGCAAGATAGGTGACCAAAGAGTAAATAGTTATATATTCTCTTTGAATATCCATTTATTCATTCATAAAATAGGGACACACACACTCAAACACACACACACACACACACACACACACACACACACACACACACATACACACAGAGCCCATGTCCACTTCTTCTTAGGGTAGCCAGGCCATTTGAACACTGAGCTAAACTGGAGGCAGGAAAACTTACCTGGGAACAGGTGAATACAGTGTAGGACTTTAGTCAGCCATGAGTGCGCAGGCAAAGAACATACTCAGGAACGGCTTCAGAGAACTGATTCATTTATTGTGGGGGAGAAAGGGGCAGGGCTGTTAGAAGATACTTCATCTTCATACTCAGGGTCTGTAGGGTCTAGGGAGGAAAAACCTTAAGGCCAAAAAGGAGCGAAGCCTGATAACTGTCAGGGTAATAAATTCCTGTTAGGGTTGATGATGAGGGGAAAAGGCTTTATAACATGAGACTGGGAAGTGGAGGCACCAACTACACCTGTCCTCATATTAGAGGTATCCAGGGTTGAAGCTTCCTTGACCCTTCCTCTGTAACCCTGGGCCATTATGGCCATACATGTGTGCTCATGCATGTTTGAACAGGCACGTGCATACACACAAATACACATAATCTCTCTCTCTCTTTCTCTCTCTCTCTCTCATACACACACACACACACACACACACACACACACACACACACACACTACCCTAAATGTCAGCAAACTCTTGGGTTAAATAGAAAGATGTCTTACAGCTAACAAGTGCTCAAAAAAAAAAAAAAAAAAAAAACAAACAGAAGCCAGTACTAGTTACTAGTTATTAGCAAAAACGAACATTCTCTTGTTTGCACTTTTATGGGGTATTGAGGCCAAGGCAGCAGCCAGGGTATAGCCAGCTAGCCAGTGGGACCTGTTGATAGGGGCCTAAGGTAGAAGAGAATGAGCCTCAAGAAGCCTTGGAATTTCTGGGACTGTTACTCTTGTGCCTCTCCTCCCCATCCCACCACTGAAGTTTGGAATCAATGACTTGTTTTGAGTTTGCAGGCCAAAGAACCACAGAAATTCCACTGAGACAAACCACACCTTGACCCCACTGCAGATATGGAATTTGGATTTTTGAGTTGGGGCTAAAATGACTCAGACTTTTGGGTCTGATAGGGAGGAGTGAATATGTTTTCCACTGTGAGAAGGGCTTGGGCTTGGGGGTATCGAGAGGAATACTATGATTTAAATATGATTAACATCCTCCAAAATTCCTAAGGAGACATTGGACACTGCTGAGACCATCAGAGGAGTCTTATCATTAGGGTTGCATCCTCATGGAGGGACCCATGCTGTTCTTGCAGGGCATCATTAGCTTGGGAGGCATTGATGGTAAGAGCAGCTTGAACCGAGGGAGCTCAGCTTCCTTTGGCCCTTCTTGCTTCTGTCACCATGGGACCTTCCTCTCTTCCACTGTGATACCAGGTAGCAGGAGGCCTTCAGCCGAAGCTGAGTAGTCACCAGCACCTTGCTCTTAGACTTCCCAGCCTCCAGGGCTGTGAAATAAATACGTTTTTTGTTCTTTATATAGTATTCAGTCTCAGGTAATCTGGGATTGTCACTGAAAACTGATTACAACACCATTCATCTATACATTACCTGCCGTCAGAGTTTTGTTAACTGACATGGCATAACCATACCTGGGAAGAGGCGATCTCAACTGAGGAATTGTCTCCGTTAGTGGGCCTATAGGCAGGTCTGTGGGGTATTTTCTTGATTAATGATTGATCCATATTAGAAGGCTCAGCCCACCATGGGTAGTACAATTCCTAGGTGGGTAACTAGGAAAGTAGATGAACAATCCAATAGGCATCTCACCTCTGTGCTGTCTGCTTCTGTTTCTGCCTCTAGGCTCCAGGTTTTTGCCTTGCATTCCTACCCTGACTTCTTTGAATGACTGACTATGGCATGGAAGCATAAGCCAAATAAAACCTTCCCTCCCCAAGTTGCTTTTGGTTAAATGTTAAATCAAGGGAGTAGAAAATGAACATAAGACACATTGCTTTCTGCCTAATTGATGTAGATTGATTTCCTTCTCCCTCCCTTCCTCCCTTCCTCCCTTCCTCCCTTCCTCCCTTCCTCCCTTCCTCCCTTCCTCCCTTCTCCCTGCCTCCAGACACTTATAAAATATTGCCATTGCTTCCCAGGGAAAACTAGAAAATGAAACAAACCCAACATCTGGGCAAGCCCTCTTTCCTGCTCATGGGTAGCTAAAAACGTTGCAAAGGGGTCGTCATTTAGTTCCTTGGTTTGGAGTGGAGCTTAAGTTGTTACATTTGAATTAAGAGATGGGAATCCTACAAACACTATGAGAGTCCTGAGTATGGTCCTATGGGTCCATGTAGACTCTTGGCAGGATATCACTCTGTGTGGTTTACAACCATCTTTATGTTCCAACAAAATTCAAACTATCCCAGTACAACAGCAAAGAAAATAGGACGCCTGCTTGCTGCCCAGATTAAAAAATCTTTTTCAGCTTTCTGATGACACATGTTGAAATCTCCACTCTCTCGTAAGGTTTGAGATTGCTTCAGCACAACATGGGGCCAGGTTTGCTTCCCCTGGAGACTTAGATAAACACTCAAGTTCCTTAGGTGAACAAACGGCCAGATTTGCTTCCTATTAGATGATTTCCAGCTGTCTGCATGCCCTGCCTCTCACCTCCTGGCCTGCAGCTGGAGTGTCCACTCTGTAAGCCTCACCCTTGGCAGCTCTCCCAAGAAGACTAACACTGACAATGGAATTTAAGTGAAAAAAAAATCACAAAAGATGAGCCAGGCATGTTAGCTCATACTTATAATCATGGCACTTGGAAGACTGAGGTCGGGAGAGATTACTGTGAGTTTGAGACCAGTCAGTTATTTGTGAGACTCTGTCTCAAAAAGAAAAAAATAATCATGAAAAAATGGAAAAGAAGACTAGAAGGCACATGATAAGAGTTTGATAGGTACTTGAATGATAGACTGGAGCAGTGTACCCCATGAACTACCCATTTCACTAATAGTTTACTATCCTCCATGGAAGGTTTTGCAGTGGAGAGTTGGCAGATGCATATTACCGCTCTGACTCTGGCTCTGGCTCCACTCCAGATCACTGTATCAGGATCTCTGGGGCTAACAAGCTTTTCAGGCAGTTTCTTAGTCTCGCTGCAGACACCTGTGCCTAAGGAATTCTTGACGAAAGCCCTTCAGTGAAGGAGCTTTGCCACCAAGATTAAAACCAAGTAGTTCTATTCGGGGACAGGTGCCTGGGGGAAATATTACCAAATGCTCACTTTGGTTTGTGGGTTGGATTAAAACCAGGAGAGACTGGGAGAGTCAAAGAGCTCAGGAAAGCAAGGGCCTAAACCATGCTCCCTACTGTCTGCTGACAGAGATCCAGTGACCAGGTGACCATTGTTATGCAGAGGGAGGTGTGCAGCCATGCATCAATTACTGCTGGGTTAGCAGTAATTTCCCATACAAGCCCAGCCATCCTTTCATGCAGACTGTAAGCAGCAGGAAGTAGCAGTACAGATGGGAAGTAGAAAGAGGTGGGTCAGATGCCCTGGAATCACCCGCCTCAGAAATAAAACAAAACACCAAAGAGAATAAACAGGAGTCTTTTCCTCAATGACTGTTCCCGCTATTGACGATTTGAAAAAAATCAAGCATGAGTTACAGACCACACAGACAGGCCCACCACCGTACTGGATGCAGTTGGAAAGGCTGGAGGGCGCTTTCATAAGGAATAGTCCATGTCTGCCAATAAAAGCGCTAATGTTACTCAGTGAAACTGTGTCAGAAAGGGTCCATAAGTACCTCAGTCAGTACAGTGCTTGCTTAGACTGTACAAAGCCCTGGTCTCTATGTGGTTCTGTGATACAGTCCTATTATCCCAGCATGGGAAGTGGAGGCAAGAGTGTATGTTCATGCTTGAGTGCATGCATGGGTCTGCGTGTGTGTGTGTGTGTGTGTGTGTGTGTGTGTGTGTGTGTCTGTCTGTCTGTCTGTCTGTCTGTCTGTGAAGGTGTGAAACTCAAGGTGATCCCTTGATAGAGGGATAGAGGGGCTTGGAAAGAAGCTTAGGTTGCATGATTTTGAGATGTCTCGGAATAACAACAAAACAAAACCCAAACCAACCAACCAAACAAACAAAAAACTGCAACAGGTAAAACTTGACTCCAGTAATTCTGTGTGAACCAAACCTCATTACTTCTCCTCCATAAGGTGCTTGCAGGACTATGGCTTCACAACTTTTCTTCACTCTCTAGTGTTGTCGCCCCACTCAGCCTAGAGTTCCACACTTGCTAGACAGGAGACAGCCTGGCCTCCTTATTTCTAGGAGCAGAAAACCGTGCACCTCCACAGAGGCCACCATTTTTAAGTAAGTTTCAGTATCTACTCTTTTCATGGCCATAAATTTCCCATCATGCCTTCCACTCTCCCACCTCACAACCCTACTGTCTGTTTGTGGACTGTTCACTTTAGACACAATTGGCAAGTGAGTGAACTTCATCTGTAGAGTCCCTCTACTCCTCCTGAGGCCATCTTGCTACAGCTTTGCTCAGGACGGAAGCTGCCACAACCTGCTGTTATCAGTCTGTGGGGACAAGGCTGTGAGTTCCTGTCACCAGGGGTGGTTTTTACAACCCCCTTACAGGGACAGCATTCAGTTTTCCAAGGCCCTTATGAAATATCTCCTGTATTCTCCTCTCAAGTTTGCAGTAATCATGTGTCCCACTCTGCCTAGCGCATGCCTGTGGTGCTGGGTAACATTTTGGCCTCAGAGATAAGGACCAGTCTGAAGGATGACAGTGTTCATCTTGCTTCCCAGTGAATTTAAAACTCTTTGGTCTTAGGGACATTTGCTCTTCAGTTCTCATGTGGCTCTGGGAGTAGAAGTTAGTTCTTGCTTGAAAAAATATAGATATCAATGGAGAGCTGACACAGCCCTGAGCGGAAGTGACTTGTTGCCATAAGCATGGACATTTAAAAGACCTGAGAACCTTGAGAACTGGCAAGGTCTTCCCTCTGGGTCAGGCTCAGAGGAAACTGGCAAAGCCTTCCCCTGGTCTGAGTGCCAACTTGGCAGTTTGAGCAAAAACTAGCCACCGGGGCTTCCTCCTTCTGGATGACGGCAGCCCCAAATAACTCCCCTACTGAGTCTACTGAGACTTGCCAGTTCCACCCGCTGTGCTGTACAGAGTAAAGCTCTAGGTTCCAGCTGTTACTCAGTTGGTTCTGCTCTGTCAGAGCAAGAGCAGAGCACCGTCCCACCATCTCACTCTTCTATTAGTATGTCTGTGTGTCTGTCCTTTGTTTTCTGATTACTCCAGTCAGGTTTCAAGGCCAAGCTGTGCAGGGCTCAGAGGACACCAATAGGGAAGATAAACAAACATTTTGAAATGCAAAGCATAAGGTTTCTCTGTGGCCTCAGGGCCAGTGAAGGTGGAATGGGCTAATCACTGGACTTATGAAATCAATCTCTATTCATTTGACAAATAGTTTCTTCTGATAGACCCAAGAGGACCTTACTTTATCTCTACATGACTGGCAGATAAGAAACACTCATTAAGTAATTTTTAAGTGAATCAATAAAGCTGTGATAAAAAGAAATAGGGTGGAGAGAAGTTGAGTCCAGTCAGAATGAAACCAGCTTGTATAGTGACCTAATGCCTTAAAATCCATCAGAGGCTTTATGGATGGCTGCCATGAAGTAATAGCTCTCAGAGCTAAGGGTTCACAAGCAGCAAGAATCCTTCCCACATCTTTTAGGTCCTTAAACACAATGTGGTAGTTCTTGCTTTTGCACATTGAATACATGAAACGGCCATTTGGAGAAGGTAGTGTTTTCACTCCATAGAAAAACAAGTTGGCTTGTTTTTAAGAATAAAATGCAGTCCAAACTATTAGTTGCTTCTGCATGGTGATATCTATGGCTTAGAATGCTGAAGAGAGAACCTTCTTAAGTTGAGCATGGTAAAGCATCCCCTTAATTCCAGAGCAGGGGCAGGGGCAGGGGTGGGGTAGGGGCGGGGCAGGGGCAGGGGCAGGGGCAGGGGCAGGGGCAGGGGCAGGGGCAGGGGCAGGGGCAGGGGCAGGGGCAGGGGCAGGGGCAGGGGCAGGGGCAGGGGCAGGGGCAGGGGCAGGGGCAGGGGGAGAGGCAGACTGACCTCCATGAGTTCAAGGCTACTTGATCTATACAATGAATTACAGGTTAGTGAAGGCTATACAATGAGAACTCATTAAAAAATAATATACTTTCTTGCCTCGCACAAATTCTTCTCTCCAGACCAACCATGGAGCAGCCACTGGCCACACTGACAGGTTCAGAAGCTGATAAGTAATCGGAGTCAAGCTGAGCCCATAAGCCCCTTTACACGTCCACAAAGATAAACAGGAGCAAGCCTAAGATAAAACACCACTGAATGCACTTCCCTGGGACCATGTTGACAGCCTCAGACCTCTGGGCACACAGATGTGAACTTGCAGGATGACCACACCACCCACAGGGCGGGAGAGGTGGATGCCAAAGGCAGAGAAATGGAGTCACAAATGTCTGTTGCCCTTCCTGTGGGTGTGTGGAACCTGTCTCCCAACCCAGCTTGAATGGGATTTGTTATCTGCAACTGGAGTAATTCTAAATCATCCATTCTGATGCTTGAGACTCAGCACTTTCAGGTAAGGTCAGTGCTATTCTTGGTATAAAAGATGATTTTATCACATTTGCATGAGTCGCCATTGTCTTCATGTAATCGCTAGTATTCAGCTGCCGAGGCAAGCAGTTCTTGTGCAATCAAACAGCTTTTGATACCAAACACAAGCAGCTTGTTTTAGAAATTCGGGTTTATTTGTTTGTTTGTTGTGAAAGATGCGGCTTTATTACTTCTGTGGCTCAGTCTTTTATTTTGATGGGTCAGAAATTTGCTTTGAAGCCTTCAGATGACCGTTTGCTGTCTGCTTTATCATACTTCTAGAACTGTCAATCAAAGCAGTCTGGTTTTGTTTTGTTTTTGTTTGTTTGTTTTGTTTTTTGTCTTCATTTTTTTAACATGTTTTGTTCTTCCTCAATTTCTACAGCTGGTTCTGTCTCATGTCAGCCAAAAAGACAAAGAAAAATCTAAAGTGGTAAAATAAATTATATGCAGATGAGGGACATGAAGCTTTTTACCAAACATTGCAAAGCTGATCTGTACAGTTGACTACTGAAGCTATCTGAAGAGCTAACTCAGTCCTAACCTGGAGAACGAACGAATTCTTTTCATCCCAAGGATGGTGGATGATAGTTCTCAGCTCTTCATTTAACAGCCCAGTGTTGACTACTAGTCACATAATTCAGGAGACCGTGCTACATTCGTTTGGCTTTCTGTTGCTGTGACAAATACCATGACGAAAAGCAACCCAAGGAAGATAACGATGTATTTTATCTTTTATTGCCAGACTTTCTTAGACCTGCCAGCCACTGAATAATGACACAGAGACTTATTAATTATATTATAGCTTATGTCGAGCTTAGGCTACCTCCCAGCCAGCTCATCTAACTTAACCTGACTACATTAGTCCATGTCTGGATACATGGCTTATTACCTCTTTATTCCTCTCTCCCCAATGTCTGCCCTCCTCCATGTCCCCACTGGCAAATCCTCCCACCTAGATTCTTCCCCCAGAGACCGGCTCTCATCCTGGAAGTCCGCCTTGCTTTTCCTACCTAGCTATTGGCCTTCAGATCTTCATTAAGTCAACCAAAGAGTGAAGGTGTATGTTTCTAAAATGCTGAAGCAGGTGACAAGCCATAAGAATAACAATACCAAAACCTGGTCAACACACAGCTTGCTGATGGTACAGAATTAACAACTGAACGATACAAAGGCAACTTTCACACAGTGCACCCCAACAATCTTCAGTCCATCATTCCAGAAAGCCAAGGCAGAAGCTCAAGGCAGGAACCCAGGGGAGGCACTGAAGCAGAGACCACAAAGACCACAGTGGTAAACATGCTGCACACTGGCTTGCTTCCATGCTCTCACTTGACTACCTTTTTATACGGCCCAAGCCTAGGGAATGGTGCCATTCACAGTGGGCTGGACTTTGCTACTCAATCAGCAACCAAGAAAATGCTCCATGGACATGTCCACAGGTCCATAAGATGAAGGCAATTCAATGGAGGTTCCCTCTTCCCAAACCTCTTTCAGGTTTGTGTCATTAGCTGAAGCTAATGATGACGTATATCCGAATAAACATGCTCACAAAACCAATCAAGGACAAGATCAGGGAAGCTGAAAATTTTTATTCTATGACATTCTGAAAAGCATGTGATTTGGGGGCTTAGAAAACTATACCTGAGACTATGCTGCTTTGAGCTTCAAACTTAAAGCCCTGTGTTACCTAAATGTGTCTTCTGAAATATATTCCTTTGGCATAATTCCACATGGCTATGAAGACAAATTGCAGAGCTCTGCAGACACAGCTAACTCTGCAGGGGTGTAGTTTTGTCAAGAAGCTTCTATCTATTCAGGAAAGTGACTTAACGACGACACAACATGTAGAGATCAGTGGTGGATACTAATGGATCCCTTTCCTCCTGATATCCTGCTTTCTGCCCAGGAAAAACCCTGTTACCCAGAAAACAAGAGAGCCTTTACTTTTTGCTCTGTGCCCCTCCTGTGCCTCCATAGCCTGTCCAACCCCTTCCCTCCCTATAAGCTCCTGCCTTCCTTCAGCTCTGTAAATTTTGCATCTTTCTCTTTCCTTGAGTCTCTTTTCTTCCATAAAGGTGAGATCTTTTAGAAGATATTGTTTCTAGAATCTTCTCCCAAATATGTCTTCAAATAGGGTGAGAGTAGACTTGATATCGCTTGTAGAGTTCAGGCAAACTCTTAAGCTGTTGTCTATTCTCTGGGCTCATTCATCTCCCCTAAAATAATGTATTTATTCTTTTATGTGTGGTTTACACTCCTACTAACCATTTCCTTACCAAGCTAAAAGGGGTTTAGTAGAACTTTGATAAGCTTCCACATCTTTCTTGGTTATCTGATACCTGTTTTTCTTGGGTGACTTCAAATACATGCTGTCTTTGTATTCTTTCCCCCCTGCTTGTGCTTTGTTTGCTCATTAGTTTCTAGAGATTGAAAATATGCTAGGCAAACTTTCCACCACTGAGCTGGGACTCTGAACATTTTACTTTTTTATGAGACACAGTCTCACTAAGTTGCCCGTGCTGACCTTGAATTCATTCTGTAGTTAAGTCTAGCCTTGAACTTTTTTCCCCAGCAAATAAGTTTCCTGGTCAATTTGAGATTTATTTCTCTGTGCTGTCCCCCACTAAGTATGTGGTGTGTTTAACAACAGAGCCTTACTCTGTGGTTATGTTAGGTAACTGCACTGGTTGTTTTGTCAACTTGAACAAACCAAGAGTTATCTATCAGAAATGAGAAAGCTCAAGTGAGCAAAAGCCTCCATCAGACCACCTGTAGCCAAGTCTGTGGGGCATTAATGATTGATGTGGGAGGGCCCAGCCTGCTGTGGGTGGTGCCTCTCTCTTATAAGAAGTCAGGCTGAGCAACCTACAAAGATCAAGCCAGTACGATTCATTCCTCTAAGGTTTCTGCTTCAGTTCCTGTCTCCAGGCTCCCGCCTTCAATTGCTGAACTTCTTTAGTGATGAACTATGATGCAGAAGTTTAAGCCAAATTCACCCTTTCTTTCTCAAGTTGCTTTTGGCTATAATGTTTTATCAAAGTGATTAAAAACCTAACTAAGACAGAAACCAAGAAAAAATGGCATTTTCCTGTGTAGTTTTGAAGCTCTCTTGTGGCCTGCTGACCAATAACTCACAGGGAGATCTCCCATGCCTGGTACTGTGATTTTTACTTAATAAAAACCTTCTTTGCTTCATCTTTTGAGAGCTGCATTGTTCTTCAAAGCAGTATGCCTCCAACAAGGCTCTTCATTTACCTTATATTCCTAAATTAGTTTAGCACATAGCAGCATCTTCGAGGCTTTCCCACGCATCCTTGGTTTTGGCTACCCCACTCTTCTCTCCTCTTCTCCTCCCTCATCCAACTTAAATCTTCAAGTTTGATTCTCCTGTCTCAGACTCTTGAGTACCAGAGATTACAAGCCTGTCTCACTGATCTCACCCTTTTCTCTTGTTAATCTGTCTACTAATATCTATTCTCAGAACCAACTACTGAATCCCCCAAGGGCCCTACAGGAAGAATACTTCAAGTGAGCAAAACTAGAGACATATTTTAGAATATGAACATGAAGGGCTTGTCAACTGTCAGAAGGAAGGAGGAGATCAGTTTGTCAGGGGCTTTATAGAGGGCTGAAAAGAGTGGGTAGTGTAGACATGAAGGGAACTCCTTAATAAAGGTTCATGTGTTGAAAGTCTGTTTCTGAGCATTGAGTAAATCATGAAGGCCTGACTTGATGACTATGGTTAACCTTCTTAATTCCTGGGTGGAGTTATAACACTACTGGAAGTTGAGTGTTCTTTAGCCTGCTGCCTCTATCAGAAACCACCACCACCACCATCACTACTCCCCCCACTATCACCCTCTTTCACACAGACACACACACATACATCCGCACAAAGAAATACACACATATGCACACAGACATACTCTACCTTAGCTGGATGAGCAGGAATGGTAGAGTCATTCATTTGACCTCAGGTCCATTCTCATCTTTTATTTTCTCACAATATATTTATTGGTGTATACTTACATTTTATAGTATTGGGTTTCATATAGAGAATTTATTTCCAATATACCATATCCTTTGAGCACATTCTTTCATTCCTTTTGTTTATAAACTTTTAGGGGAAGATCTTCAGATCTAGGCAAAGGCAACAATTTTCTGAAAAGGATTCCAATAGCTCAGGAAACAATGCTCAGGATTGACAAATGGGAATACTTGATGTTAAAAAGGCACTTCACAGCCAATGATGTTGTGCAGAGACAGCCTATGAAAGGGAGAGAGAATTTGCTAAAAATACATTTGTCAGGATTAATATCCACAGTATAAACAAAACTAAATGATACTAAACACCAAGAAGTCAAACAGCCCAACTAGCATATGAGCTAATGAAATCAACAGACAGTTCTCAAAATATGAAGGGCAGAGGATAAGCAAATAAAATATGTTCTTAGTCACCAGAGAAATGAAAACAAAAGCAAAAAATAAAACACAACAAAAACAAAAACCAAAAACCAAAAACCATAGTAGGATTCCATCTTATCTTAGAATTGCTAGCATCAGGAAAACAGCAGTGGATGTTGATGAGGATATGGGAGAAAGAATATCCTTTGATGGAAATCTAAGTTGGTCCGGCCACTATGGAAACTAGTACGCATGTTCCTCAGAAAACTAAAAATAGAACTACCACATGACCCAGCTGCACTACTTCTAGGTCTAGAGCTAGCTGCAGGACACTGTCAACATACTACAGAGTAACCTACACAGCCACATTTATTGCTACACTTTTCACAAAGCTGAGTCAAGGACATAACCTAGGTGTCATCTATTAACAGATGAATGAGTGTAGAAAGAAAAGAGGTCTATGTCAGGTCTAGGGAGAGGTGCCATTCAAGAGAGACATGGAAGAATGAGATTATCCTTTAAGCAAAAATTTTATTCAAGCTGACAGCATAGAAGGATCCAGAGGCCTAGGGAAAGCAAAGGCTGTTCACTTAAGATCCCTTATGGGGAAATAGGGATGGAGAGATGATCTGCCAAAAGAGAGCACATCTGTAGTTGGTTGACATTACCAAATTAAGCTAAGAGGCACTGTGTTCTTTTCAGTTTAGGTTGGGGCAGGTGTTTGTAAATCCCAAGGACATTTAGGGGTAGGGGTAGTATGAAAAAGTCCACGGAACAATGGGCTTAGCAAAATATGACTTATGAAACATGATAGTGGTCAGCCTGTCTCTAGACCAGGTCAGCCAGAAAGCTGTTTGTGTTTATTTGTTTGTTTGTTTTTTTATTTTATACTATTTTAATTATATGTAAGTATTAAGGTCAGTTCTAGGTTGAGGAACTAGCAATATAATAGATGCAAATAGTCAAGGAACAAGCAAGACAATAAACACAAATAGTCAAAGAACAAGCAAAGCAATAAACAAAATTCTGTGAACACTCTTGTGATCACTGTTTCTAAGGGCTTATCAGGATGACCAAAATATCTGAGCCTATTTCTCTGTCCTGGCCCAGTGTAATTTTCATGTCTGAAGCCTACTCCCTTGTTCTAACGTAAAATTGAGATTCCTGCTTGAAATTACTTCTTTGTTCTAGCCTAATGTCAGATTCCTGCCTGAAGCCCATTTCTTTGTCCTTGACCAATGTCAGATTCCTGCCAAGCAGCCCCAAAAGCTCTCCACGTCTCCTCCTTTTTTATCTCATAAACAAGACTAAACCTGTCTTAGGTCTTTCTGACAAGAATGCCTTCCTTACCTGTCGTGGAGTATGCATTATCAAAAGTAATGCACTTCTGTCTTAGGTTGGTAAGGCTCTATGCAGAATCTTACCCATCCTTGGCTTGCCCGTCTGTCAAATTAATAACTCTGTCTAGGGGTTCGTTTTCAGTTTCCAGTCATATATTTTGGTTGTCAGCATGTTGATGTTGTTAAAGACAAGCTTTCACATGATGGGCAGGAATAAAAGTATTCTCAGGACAAAAAGAACTAGCATGATCAAGCTACATATGCCATTCTGGAAGCTTGATCAAAATGGGAATACTGACATCAAGCCATGGATAATTTTATCAGCAGTATCTACTGCATCAACACTCAGCAGAGCAGCATTCTTTAAAGTCATAATCTTACTATGCAAAATTAAAATATCCTGAAAGGTGTTAGACTTATGCCAGATACATTGCAAGTGTCTTTAAACTTTTTCCTAATTATAATGACTATCATCATACATTTTAGAAGTAACACAACTCTATTTGTATTTGTCATGACACTTGAGATGGCTCCTTACTCTTAAACTCTGAACCTCCTTCCAATAATTTGAATAGGATAAAGAACATCAACCTGTTGTTCCAAATGCCTATCTAAATCCTCTGGTATACTTAGCACATTAGTAACATTTTTTTTTTTTTTGCTAAATGATTAACAAAAGTAGCTATCTTAACTTCTTGTGTCAAAGCAATTGCAGAAGCAGTGGTGCTAGCAATTAATATAATTAAAGCTGTTATACCAGTAATAATCAAGCCCACTACCCTCTTGCATCTGCTTAAAGCCTAACTCACTTCTTCCAGTACTTGCAAGCTTTTTTCAGAAAACCAAAGTTCTGTAACATTCAGGGCAATAAAACAAAAGCTGGTTGATAGACTCCTGTAACAGACCTGCCAGATTTCAACACACTAACAAAATTAGAAAGTGTATAATCAATGCAACTTACATTAAATACTGTAGAAGAAACAAAAGTAATTTTAACTTGACAATTGAAAGAGCCTTAACACATGCACTAACACTTGTTTGAAATCCAGATCCTGTCCCAACTTTATCTCTTGCTAATATAACATCACAGAGAATTGCAGCTAACTTCCAAATATGTCTCTGAAAATGTCCAGATCTAGCTTTCCAAATGAAAACTGTTATTTACAATATTGGATTGATTTCTAGACCAGTCCATGATTGAATCCAGATAACTGGTCACATTTAAGAAAAATACAAGAGTCATTATAACTTCTCTTTTTGATTCTCTGTCCCAAAAGATCTAAAAACTTGAGGCAAGGTAGCTTGTCCCATCTGGGGTATAGGTAAGCAAAAGTGAATCAGGACCCCTTCCACAATATCTTGTCCTTGAGGATTATAAGGAATCCCAGTAATATGGGTAATATTAAATTGTTGGCAAAAAGTCTCAAATGTTGGACTGTAATAGCCAGTTCCATTATCTGATCTTTTTTTATTGGATATTTTATTCATTTACATTTCAGATATTATCCCCATTTACCACCCCTCCCACAGAAAACCCTTATTCCATCCCCCCTTCTCCTACTTCTATAAGGTTGTGCCCCCAACCATCCACCCACTCCTACCTCCTCACCCTCGAATTCCTCCACACTGGGGCATCCATCCTTCACTGGACCAAAGCCTTCCTCTCCCACTGATGCCCGACAAGGCCATCCTCCACTACATACACAGCTGGAGCCATGGGTCCCTTCATGTGTGTTCCCAGGCTGACAATTTAGACCCTGGGAGCTCTGGTTGGTTTGTATTGTCACTCTCCCCATGGGGCCACAAGCCCCTTCAGCTCCTTCAGTCTTCTCTCTAACTCCTCCATTGGGGACCCTGTGATCCCTTCAATGGTTAGCTGTGAGCATCTGCCTCTATATATGTCTCTTGGGAGACAGATATATTAGGCTCCTGTCAGCATTCACTTCCTTTCATCCACAACAGTGTCTACATTTGGTGACTGCACATGGAATGGATCCTCAGGTGGGGCAGTCTCCAGATGGTTCCTCCTCCAGTCTCTGCTCCACACTTTGTCTCCATACTTGCTCCCATGAGTATTTTTTTACTTCTTCTAAGAAGGACACAAGCACCCACACTTTGGTCTTCCTTCTTCTTAAACTTCATGTGGTCTGTGTGTTGTATCTTAGATATTGTGAGCTTTTGGGCTAATATCCACTTATCAGTGAGTGCATACCAAGTGTGTTCTTTTGCTACCTTACTCAGGATGATGTTTTCTATGATGTAGTTGGACGTTATTTACTATGAAAGTTGCAACTTATCGAAGGGCATATAAGCCAATTTCCTCCTGGTGAGACACCAGGTTTTATAAATTTATTTTTAGTTTTCATTTACTCTGTTACAACAACCTGACATTATTGGGAGGTAGGACCCTATTGGTGGAAGTAGGACACTGAGGATGTATTCTGTACCCATGACCCTGCCCCTCCCTTTTTCTGATTACTGTCTGTCACGAGTAGGTTTTTTACCCCATCACATAGTCTTACAGCACTGAAGTTTGGACTCACCACAGGCCCACGTAATAGAGCCAACTGACTATGGCTTGAAGTCATCGTAGATACTTAAAAACGCTTTTATTAAGAAGGATCATCTCCTTATATTGGTCTACAAAGTAGCTGAATTCAGGAGAAGAGCTTGACATTTGTGCCTTTGTTTTTCATTTCTCTTCTCCTCTTTTGGTCTCTGGCTTACAGCTGCATGCCAGCACATTTGCTCAAGCAATGTATATCCAGAAACCAATGATACTTAGTCTATCTCATCACCTGTCAAGTTTAAAGGCACAAAGGTAAGACCAACAGAGGCATTTTATGGTCAGTTTCTTATAATGTCCTATTCAAAATCCCCCGAAGGCACTCAAAGCTCTCCAGGAACTGTCCAAACCCTGTACTTACCCTGGACTGCAAAGCAGCAACAGCTCTCAGAACAGATTGCCCCTGGATGAAACCAGTTATTCATAATGATGATGCTGTATCCGAGAACACAAAATCATCTCCCAAGAATTACTTTGCCCCTGAAAGCATTAACTGCTCCTGTGGACTATCTTGTAGAACCCACACTCAGACCATCATCAACTGGACCACATCTTGACTAGACCTATCTAATTCTTCATACTTCCTGGTCCCAATTCTTCCTGTAACTAAGCTAAAATCTCACACCAGTACCCTGGAGATGGACTTGGGGTTACCGGAACCTCTGTGTAGTCTTCCTTCCAGTACACATTGATTAACTCACCTATTTTCTGTTTTTCTCCATTGCTTCTCCCTTTAATCAATGTACTGGGGATAAGTGGCCAAGCGTAACCTGAGAGGTTGCCCTAAAATTCTTGTTACAAAAGTTCTAAAACTGTGAGATAAATCTTTCTTTTAAGCTGTCCTCTCTGGTTTTGTCACGGTGAAGGAGATGACCACACAGAATGTGAAAGCTTGTACTTCGAGACCATCTTCCACCTGTGAGATGACACAGTGAAGATTAGTGTGGCTCTCCCCTTCTCTGTGGGTTGTTTCCCATTGGTCCACAAGGATGAGGAGAGTAGAGGTGGTGGGGGCAGGGTTCATATGGCTGTGAGTACCAATGGATTAACTTCCAGGAACAGCTTCAGTGAGACAGCTCAAATTTATTGGGGTGAACAAGAGCTATACAGATCTTGGGGAGTAGGTAGGGATTTCCAGGGTGGCTGTGCATTATTAGCTAGGGTGAAGGTGCTAGGAACACTTCATTTACATGAAGAGGAATTCCAGGAGCCTGCCAGGGGAGTGTTCTTATCAAGAGACAGGAAGTTGAGCCTGTCTGGATCATGGGCTATGTGACTTTCCTCAGGTGGTTTTTGGGGTAGGGGTGGAAAGAACTGTTTGGTCATAACATAGTACCTAATTATCATATGGGCCAAATGCCAGAGATAGATTTGTGTGCTCTGTTATGTAGGTCTGCACAAGACCATTCTTCAGATTAGGCCAGGCACCTGCATTCAGGGACACTCTCCAGACAAAAGTCAAGCAGAGAAAGGGAAGCCCCACTGAGAAAGGGAGTCCTTCTATTTGTGCCAAGCTTGGATAGACATTCTGTAATGGGGAACTGCCATCTTAATAGCTGGGTTCTCCAACAGGTCAGGGCTAGAGTTGGATTTATAACAGGGCTAGCAGTTATAAAAACAATCCCAGACTCCCTCTATCTTCCCAGGTTTTTTTTTTTTTTAAACTTTGTACAAATCTAAAGATTGACGCTACAGAGATTAGCAGAAGGTAATAATTTAGGAGGCAAATGTGGCAAAATTTATGTCAAGTTAAAAGTTCATAGGGAAAATCAATAAACAGAAAAACCAAATGTTGTACTAATGAGTTTCTTGGAAAACTTTAAAGATTAAGCAACAGTTAATGAAATGTGTGAAGTTGTTATCCCCAACCCCAGAGTATGCTGTGTATATTTCTCCTCTGTAAGACAGCATACTTGGATGGAAATTGTTTACCTAGTCTTGGCTTTTTTGTTTTCAGCCATGTATGGCTTATGGGAAGTCAAGGGTCACACTGCTGGACCAGAACCTGTATGGACTGAGGAGTGGGTTCCATTTCAAGTGCAACAGGCAAGAGGACAGCTCTGCTTCCCCTTGGGCCTGAATGAAACTTGCCAAGAAGGCTGGTGGTGAGAAGAGAGATGCATGACCACTAAGGTGCAAAATACTAAATTTTTATTTATTGCTGAATACAACATGTTTTGTCTGTACCATGGAGGAATCAGAGTAGGGTCTAGATGAAGGCTGTCCTCCTGTTGGAGGTCTTTTATAGTGATAGAAGACACCATATGAGGAATGAGAGACAACTCACCGGTAGTCTTGTGTGAATATGAGAACTGTGTGCTGTCAAGATTGGTCTACTGATGCCGTCGTAGTAAAACTGTTAAGGGTAAAACCAAATGCATTTCAATTATATTTAGGACCCACTTTACAAAAAGAACTCACTTCTGGTCTTGTAAGCCAGGACAAAAGCTTGTGGCTTTGGAAAGATCATAGACCACACAAAGGGAAATAGCTATTATCATTTTAATAACCAAATATGATATACTTACCAAATTGCCTTCTAAAACATTTGTGTTTATATGCATAAATTATTGTTGCTATCATTTTCAGTCATAAAGGGAAGATTAGTTTTTTGCAATAGCTAATATACTGTAGGTACTGCTAACTACTCCAATTTCTAAGAATAAATAACTGATGCAGTGGCACAGTGGTCCAATGCTTAGCCATAAATGAAAGAAAATAATCAGATATCCATGTCACCCCTTCCAAAGCTTCAGAAACACCACAGAAGAAGAGGTGGAAGGAAGGTAAGAATGAGAAGGAAGGGTGAAATATTGTGTTGTTGTCTCCTCCACATGGAGACATTCTTTCCTTGAGAGAGGAAGGAAACTTAGGACTCTAGAAGTAAACCAACTCACACGGTTCAGAAAGATCCTAAAACTTGCAAGATGCACATTTAAGGTGCCTCCTTAAAATTATAAAAATAGTGACAGTTGTTGCAGAGAGACTCTCCAGTTGACTAAATGCCTGTAGGTTAGGCAGAATGCCAGGGTACAGCCTTGATGAGTCATCACCCACACTGGGGTGGGCTCTTGGGTAATAAAGCTGCCTTTGAGTCATCAATGCTTCTGTAAGTAACTCTTACATATGCCCCTGTAAATCACCTCAGTAAACATACTAATTCACCAAGCTAGACATAGGTGGAACCACTTCTATGGTCTGCCATTAGTGGCCTATCTGTGGTGAATAGATGTTTGCTCATAGCTCTCTAGAGAAAGTCAAGCAACAGGGTCATTCACCCTTTTCTGTGGTCAAAGCATCATTTTCAAATATTAACAGCAGGCCTCTCAGGGGCTGCAAAGATGGCTCACTGGTTATGAACACTTGCTGCTCTTCCAAAGGACCAGCACCCACATTGAATGATGCACAATTATCTATAACTACAGCTCTAAGGGACGTGATGCCCTCTTGTGACCTCTATGGGCAGCTACACATACTTGGCATACATACAAGGGCACGTGCACACACACACACACACACACACACACACACACACGCACACACGCACACACGCACACACACACACATACACAAAAAAATAAAAATAAAATGTTTTTAAAAGTAAAAAGCAGGTCTTACACATCAAAGAGCTGAATATTGATTAATGAGGAAAGAGCAGAATGTAACATTTTTTCAAAGGATCTAGCATGTGCACAGATATTTATTTATAGCTACAGAAAATAGTAATACTGAACTGAGTAACAAAATTAATTAGTGATCCAGTATAACCTTTGAGAAGTATCTTTTCTTGTGAAATATTGTTTCTTTGTATGAAACAAAAATATTTGCATTGTAGTCCAATAAGAATAGGAATTTTTAAAAATCTAATCAGTAGGAAACAGTGATTCTAACACTTATATATGCCTCCAGAACAATGAGCTCATTCTTGGGTGGACCTTAGAGGTACTGTTCCAAGCTGACACCCACAGGGCATGTGGTCATTCTGTTTCCTACTTCCAAGTTGTTGGTCTTTTCCCCCTAATGCTATAACAAACAAATGGTCTCAAACACCAGCCCATTGAAATCAATTTCATCTTACTGTTTAGAGGACTCTTAGATTCTTTCTGTCTTCCCTCTAATAACCAGGTTATGTTGGTTAACTTTATGTACCTACCTGACAAATTTCAGGCAAACATGAATCTAGATGCTTCTGGAAAAGTACTTTGTGAATTGCTTAATCTTTCCAGTCAATAGACATCAACAGTCTAAAAGACTGAAAAGTCTTGAGGTCCTGAGAGCAGAACTGAAATTCCTTGGAAGGAGAAGTGAATCTGCCCTAAGGCATCGCATCAGCTCCAGCTGGAGTGCTGCAGTCTGCTGGCCTTCCCAGTAGATTTTAGACTTCCTGGCTCCCTCAGACACATAAGCCAATTCCCAGAAATAAATCTCCAAAGACCCTCACTCCCTTAACTAGCTCTATTTGTCTCTAGAGAACCTTGGGTAATATATTGTCCTTGGGAATACTATACCCCTCCCTCTACCCAGCACGCTGCTTCCTGTGGTAGTTTTCATGCTGGCTTCCCATTCACTTCAGTAACCCAATGTTAAGAGTGTCTCCAACTTTAATATGTGCTCTGGGTTCAAGAGAATCTAATACAGCAGGGCAGGGAAGGGGCTACTAGACATTATTGTTCTTAATGACTGTTGCTTTCAACACAATCGCTACTAATTCTTTCCTGGATTCTAAGCTGCTACCATGTTAGATTCTTTTTCTCCCCATATCTCCACATCAGCATTTTTCTTGGATCTCAGGCCCTTGAACTTCAATCTCAGTTAACTGCCAAAAGGAAACTTAAAAATTGTCACCACTCTATATAAAGAATATGAATCTCATGGGTAGAAATATTTCAGTCTGTTATATTTTCTGATATTACCAAGAATGATGGCAGGCAGTAAAATAAGGCTAGGTAATAGTACGGAAGTTTAGTCCAATTGTTGTCATGGAGAGAAGCATGGCAGCATGCAGGTAGCCATGGTGCTGGAGAGGTAGCTGAGAGTTAAGCCAATTTCCATCTGGATTGGCAGGCAGCAGGAAGCGAATGAGCCACTGGGCCTGGCTTGAGTATCTGAAGCCCAAAAGCCCACTGACACATCTTCTCCAGCAAAGCCATACCTACTCCAACAAGGTCAGACCTCCTAATAGTGTTACTAGCTATGGGTCTATGGGACCATTTTTATTCAAACCACCATAGACTGCTTGCTAATAGCCTGCCCTGCCAAGCCTCAACTGCACAAGCTGACTCTACCTCCTTAAATCTCTCTTTGTGTTTCTCTTCTTGACTCTTTCTGCAGTTGAACACTGACTGACAGAATCTCCTCTAGGGTTTGATGGCTGTACCACTACATGTTAAAGCATTTTTCTTTTCTCTTTGCATGATTGCATACACAATCTACATAACTATATGAATGAGGTGATTCATTGTGAGAATAGAATCATGTGACTTAGTGAGACATTCCATTTTATGCTGCCTTTCAACCTGGTGAATGAAAGCTGATAGTGTAATCTAGTCCACCATTAATGGTCTGAGACTGAGAATTGCTAATTGTGTAAAACTCTGTCTGAGTCTGAAGATAGACAACCAAGAATTCTGATGCTGGAAGCAAGAACAGAGAGATACCCCAGCTGAAGAAAAGTGAGTAAGATGGACTTGGAAATCTAAGCACTCAGAATGGAGGCAGGAGGATTGAAGGATCAAAGCCAGCCCAAATTAAGATGTGAATTGCAGCCTAGCCTGTGCTAGACAGTAAGACCTTGTGATAGGCTAACTAAGAATGGACCCCATTGCCTCATATGTTTGAAAGCTTGGCCATCAGGCAGTGGCACTGCTTGAGAAGGATTAGGAGGTGTGGCCTTGCTGGAGGAAGTGTGTCATTGGGAGAGGACTTTGAGGTTTCAAAAGCCCAAGTCAGGCCTAGTAACTCTTTCTTTCTGCTACCTACAGATACAGACACAGAGCTTTGAGGTATTTCTCCAGCACCGTGCCTGGCTGCACTTCGCCATGTTCCCCACCATAATGATAATGGACTAAACCTCTGAACCTATAAGCCAGCCCCAGTTAAATACTTTCTTTTATAGGAGTTGCCTTTGTCATGTGTCTTTTCACAGCAATAGAACTCTAATTAAAAGCAACCCTATAAACAAGAGTAAGAGAGAGAGAGAGAGAGAGAGAGAGAGAGAGAGAGAGAGAGAGAGAAAGAGAGAGAGAGAAAGAGAGAGAGAGAGAGAATAAATTTAGGCTCTTTAAAGATTGACTGATGTCACCCATGTTACTGCAAGTGATCTTTACTTAACCTGATGATTCAGCTGAGACCCTCTTTGGGAAACCCTGTTTTTAGAAACATTTATAAATGATGTTTTTTTCCAGCTATCTGAGCATTTTGCTGAGCCTTGTCAGGCTGACCGGTAAAATTAACAGCCACACTTCTTCATACACAGAGATCTTGGCATGGTGCCTAACCTTAAAATGAACAGCATACAAGTGGTAGCTGTGAGTACTTTTCTAGGACTCAGAGCAAATCTATCAAATCCAGAATTTACTTGGGTTTCAGTAGCATTTGAAAGAAATCCTAGCTATTTCTGCCAAACCAAAAATTTTCCCAGACTTAATTGACAGATGATTAACTAAGGGAGTCTAGACCACCGCTATTACATGTTTTCAATTTGACACAAGCCTGATTTAAAAATAAGTTTCTCCCAGATATGTTTAATTGAATAAATCCCAGCAGGGACTTATATGAAGCAGTCATCTGTCATTTACTGCTGCCTAAGCTTTCAAATATCTCTTCAGAGTTTGATGTTTTTTACATTTTGCATTTTCTTTTCTCAAGGGTGAATTTTTTCATTAGTCAATTTACTCATTTTGCATCTGATATCAGTTCTCCCTTCTCCTAGTCACTCCCTGACAAACACATAGCCCCTATCCACTATCCTTCTCTGAGAGGGTGAGGCCCGCCCTAGGTACATCAAGTCCCTGTAGAACTAGGCACATCCTCTCCCACTGAGAGGCTCAGTTAGGGGAACAGGCAGGCAACAGATTTAGGGATAGCCCTCTCTCCAGTTGTTGGGGGATCAGCATGAAGACGGAGCTACACATCTGCTACATATGTTCAGCCCATGTGTGCACTTGGTGGTTCAAGGTTAGTCGACTATGTTGACCTTCCTGTGGAGTTCCCATTCCCCCTGGATCCCTCAGTCCTTCCCCCAATTCTTTCATAAGACTCCCTGAGCTCCGTCCAATGTTTGGCTTTGGGTCTCTAGCTCTGTTCCAGTCAGAGCCGCTCAGAGGAGAGTTACGGTAGGCTAAAGGTGATTTTTTTTTAAAGTCACTTTTTACTAGCCTCCTTTACTGACAAAGGACAGACACATGCCTTAGATCTTAAAGGCCAGATTGCCTTGAACATGACTGGGTTTGGAATGAGTTTCACAAGGTAGGCAAATAATAGTTGTGTATGTTTATGTGACATAATGTGATTTTGTTTTATCTATGTACTTATTATAGAACATAGAAGAAGAAGTGTAACTATCTCAGAACTGTCTTGACTCACCAACCACAAAGACTTTTTATTAATTCTGAATGCTTAGGTTTCAGTTTAGGCTTGTTCCCAACTAGCTTGTGTACAAATTAACCCGTTTATACTAATCTACATTCGGCTACATGGCTCTTTGTCTCTCCTCAGTGTAGGCACCTGTTTCTTACTCTCCTGGCTGGAGAATCTCCCACACCAGCCTCTTTCCCAGAGTTCCCGCCTTTCCCAGAAGTCCTGCCTATCCTGCTTTGCTATAACCATTCAGCTCTTTACTAAACCAATCAGAAGGTGCCTTAGACAGGTGAGGAAGGAGAGAAACACACCTTCACACAGTGTACAAAACGATTATCCCAACTTGTGTGCTTGAGATGGCAGTGAAAATGGCTTCCTTTCACACATCTGCAGCCCTACAGTTCTGTGAGTTACCTTGTAGTTTAGCACAAATCCCTTGACATTCAAACTGACAAAATGATTCTACAGTCAGCAGTTAAGTATCTTGTCACTTAATACAAATGTCTTGGGACATTTGCATTACAGATCTTTGTTGAATTAAGAATATCCTAGAAATTTAGTATATGTGCTGCCAAAGTGAGCACAATATCTTAGAAATTTAAATGCATTTTACTTAAGTATAAATTATGCCCAGGAGTGTAAATATTCTAAGAGCGCAGAGTGAACTGGATTTTCCTCTCTAACTCTGTAGTCTCATTACTACTCTGTAGGTACCCTGTAGGTACTCTCTAGAGGTCATATATTTCTAAAAAGATAATTTTATAGTAGAAAAATAACAATCATGTGAATTTGTGGAGTATAACATATAATATAGAAAGATTAAATATACTTTTTAAAAAAACATATCACTAATTCATCACTTTTTTTCCTGGTGAAAATTTTGGCAATTTTGGCAATTTTGACAGATGAAATAGTTCTTAACAGGTTTTGGGGGGAAAGATTTGGTGTATATGTTATAGAAAAATTCAAACTCTAGCTGAGGGCTCAGCGATTTGAATTTATAGAAATAAGCTAATGATAGATGTAAGAAGAAATGTATTTGACTTTTAAAATTAAAATTACATTTATTTATTTATTTATTTATTTATTTATTTATTTATTTATTTATTTATGTGCCATAGCACACATGCAGAAGTCAGAAGACAAATAATGAGAATCAGTCAGTTCCTTCAACCATCTGGGTCCTAGGGACCCAACTAGGTTTGTCAGACTTGGTGGCAACTACCTTTATCCCCTGAGCCATTTCTCCAGCCCTATAAATTAAATCAATGTGAGTACGTGCACAGGAGCCACAGATAGTACTAAAGTCAAAGAAGATCCTGTAGTGCCAGGGAAATATGTTAGTGATTCCCCCAAAACAGACAGAAGCTGATCTGATGTGACTCACAGCAGGGTCTTTATTCTATTGGAGCTAGCTCTGGCGCTCCAATTCACTGCGATCACGCAGGACCATTTTGGTGGTGGTGGAGCCCTGGACATCTATCAGGGCAACACTCTATAGTAAGCAGCAACCCGGGGCGGGGGTGGGGTGGGGTGGGGTGGTTAAGTGTGCAAGCATCTAATTGGAAAGTTACTGTGGCCTTTAACATAATTGGCTGATGCTAGGAGTTATATCAAAAACTTAACTTCTGCTCCTCTCTGCATTGGTGGTTGTTAGGGGGGTGGGGCTTGTAACCTGGGGTGCAGGTTTGTTGGAGGAATAACCTGGAGATGCTGGTCTGGTTGAGGGTGTAACCTGGAGACACTGGTCTTGTTGGGAATTTACTTAGAGATTGGAGGTAGGCTTGGGTTTTGTTGGGGGGCAGCTTGGAAACTAATGCTAGGTACCAGCCTGTTAATTTACTTGATTTTAAACTTAGGTCGGGTTCTCTAAAATGGAGTCTGAACTTAAAAAATTTGGCCTCTCAGTCCAGGTGGTTGCAGCTTAAAAATTCTCCTAACCAGGGAAATGAAGGCTATCAGCAATTTGAGAAGGTCAAAGAATGGTTTAAGAGAGATGAATAGGACCAAGGAGCGGTGGCCTAGGCAGACTTTTGTGGCATCTGGAAGTGATGTTAAATTTCCAGTCCCTTGCTCTGTGATATGTTTAACCTTCATCGATGAATGGAGCTTGAGAGTGACTGTGTTTTCCCTTTGGTGAAGCATTGTAGAGGAACTTTGAGAGAAGCCTCATCTAGTAGCCACTAGTCCCAAATGCCCTTAATTTAAAATAATCAGCATGCCAAAGTGCTATATGTAAACGTATCTCTTTCTAAGCCCCAACAGTATGCACACCCCTCCTAATTTTTAAGCTCTAAAGGAATACAACTATGCTTCTAATCTTGATTGTGTTTACTCAACATATCTTAGCCCTCTCTCTAGATCCATATGTATCAATCTACCTTATGCTTTTCAATGGTTCTGTGGTAATCTAATATGTAATGTGCCTTGTTCTACTTAAGCAGTTTCCCAAGTGATAGGCATTTGTGTTCCTAGCTTCCCAATGTTTTAATGCTGCTATCAACACTTGTAAGTTGATATGAGAATGTGTCTGTATACACACACACACTTGTACTTACAAACACACACACCCACAATGGCAAATTTAAGCAAATTTATCTACGAAATAAATTTGCCAAACTGGAACTGCTACATCAGAGGGTGCACAAATTTTCTACACTGGCAGATAATGCCTGACTCCTTCCTGAGAGTGTAACTGACAAGAATTTGAACTTAGCGGTTTGCCTTGCGAGTGCTCTTTGCTTTCAAGGTGCAGCTGGGGTTTTGTTGGGTAGTTTGTAGAATTTCACCTTTTAAAACATTGCTTTTTGAGTTTATTTGCTTACTCAAACAGAAGAGAAGAGGCAACAGGATGAACATGAGACAGAACAGGGCAGGATAGACAGGCTCGGTGCTGAGGGGAGAGAGAGAGGGAGAGGGAGAGACAGAGAGAGGAAGGGAGGGAGGGAGGAAAGGAAGGAGGAAGAGAGGAGGAGGTAAGAAGGGGAGGGGGGAAGAGAGAGAGAGAGAGAAGAGAGAGAGGGAGAGGCCATAACCAGTATTATTATGACAACAGATGATATATAATAGTGTGCTACTTAGTTTTTGTCACCTTGACATAGACTTGAGTTGTCAGGGAAGAGGAGACCATGAGGTTGGACTGTGGATATACTTGTGCAGCTTTGGACTTGACTTGACTGGAACCAGTAAGGGAAGGAAAGAAGGGCAGACACAGTCACCTGTACAGAAAAGGCTGAATCAGGTAGGCTGTGGCACTCTGATGGAGTGGCAGCAACTGTGGAACAACCAGGAACCTTGTTTATTATGCACAGTATGTGGGGAGAAGCTAGAAAGTCTTGGTCAGAGGTCACTGCAGTGAGCTGTCTCCCTAGACACGGGAGGAGGAAGCTGCAGTTGCTTTTTGGACACACTGGTCAACTGTTCAAAAACACTTGTACATACTGCCAACTCTCACACTGGAACCAGAAGAAGGCTTTGCAAATTCTGAGCCTGACTCACATTGAGAAGGCTTTACATCCCCATAGGTCTGAGGCCTTTGTCCATGTCAACAACACACTTTTATTTTGGTTTATATACCCACTTGAGGCTTCTTCCACTCCCCACATTTGTGGGGCATTTTTTCATTTCTGACTGATATAGAAGGGCCCAGCCCACTCTAATGGTTTTATTTCTGAGCAGGTCAGCCTGGACTGTGTATGAAAAAGCTAAGTAAGCCAGAGAGAGCAAGCCAGAAAACAACACTCCTCCATGGCCTCTGCTTCAGTTTCTGCCTCCAGGTTCCAGCCTTGAGTTCCTGTCCTGACTTACCACCCTGATAGACTGTAGCCACTAAGGTGACACAGACCCTTTCCTCCCTGAGTTACTTTTGGTCATGGTGTTTTACCACAGCAACAGAGAAGCAAACTATGACAGTTACCAACACCCCTTGGGGGGATGGAGGGTCACAGAATGCCACTGCTCTTACAGTTGATGGGTTTTCTGATGTCTATCCTGAGATGTAGATTACACTGAATGGGACCAGAGAGAAGTGAGGAGTGGAGAAGTGACAGTGGAGCTGCCCTAGGTAACTTCCTCTTTGAAAGTACCACAAAACTCAGGTTGATGGTATTCTCAGGAAGCAAAAGAGAGAGAGCAATCCCCTCCCATCTGGGCCTGATAACACAGCTCCACAGGCTCCACAAAAGCAGAGATTCCTGGACTCTTGCTTTGCCTCTGTGTTCTCTTCTAAGAGAGTATTCCACAAGGAATACACAAAGTCACTGTTGGGGATAATGGTTGTCATTGAAAGCTGGCAAAATTGAGTGTGTGTCTGTACTATGTGTCTGTGTCCCAACCTAGGTTGGAAACTTAGGGAGACTTTGAGATATTACAAGTGAATTTTGATTCTTTGGGGTCTTCCTCTGTGTTCTGGGAAAGTTATGTTTTCATTTTTAAAAACGTTTTATTGATTCCTTGTGAGTTTCATATCCTGCACCCCAGTTCTGATCATCTCCCCGTCCCCTTATATCTGCCCTTCACTCTGGCAACCTCCCCCTGCAAATAAAATAGCACAAAAAGACAACAACAAAGCAAAGCATAAAAACCATGTCATTGTGAAGGCTGTCGTACGTCACAGTTGTTCCACAGTATGACCGTCTGTCCGCGTGTTTTCACTTGTAAGTGTTCATTGCAACAAGTCATTGTTCTGGTTTGAGATCTCTGCTTCTGTGACATCATCAATAATGGATCCTAGCTGAGACTCCTCCTGGTTAGCCCGTTGTTCTGTGTCGTGGAGATCCCGCAGCTTTGGAACAGCAGGACTGGCCCTTTGATGCATCCCAACTGTTAGCATTCTGTCTAAACTCCACCCCACAGTTACCTGTCAATAGCCGGGTATGCTCCTCCCCACAGTTACCTGGCAACAGTCAGGTAGACCTGACCCACTATAAAAGGAGCTGCTTGTCCCCTCCGCCCTCTCTTGGTCCCTTGCTCTCCTGTTCCTCTCTTGCCCTCTTGGGTTCTTCCCTTCCCTTCTTCCTTCCTTATTCCCTTCCCCTTCTCTCCATGTATTCATGGCCGGCCTCTATTTCTCTATTCTCTCCCTTTCTCTGCCTTTCTCTGACTCTACTACCCTCTTAACTCCCCTCTCCATGCCCTGAATAAACTCTATTCTATACTATACTGTTGTGTGGCTGGTCCCTAAGGGGGAAGTAATGCCTTGGCATGGGCCCTCTGAGACATCCCCTTCTGCCATACCTCACCACACACTAGTAGAACATTCCCGTCTATCTTTTTATAAACACATCACCAACCATTCACAGATGATGTAGATTTTGGGGTGGGCCAATTCAGAGGCCTGGATCTGGGCCTGAGTGGTAGCTGAACTAGTCAGCATGCTGGCTCTCTCTTATCTGCCCCACCAGGGCAAGCTCTCCATCACTGCTCTGGCTAGGTCACCCAATGCTGCCATCGGCAGGAGGCACAATCAGCTGTCATGCTCTCATGCCATCGGGTTGACTAAGCCACATCCATGCCTCCAGGGTCAGCTCCACTGTACAAAGCACAGGGCCCACTCATCTATGGAGCCAGCTGTCCAGAGTGTTGCATCTAGTGAGAGTCAGCCCCTGGACACTCGTGTGGTCCTAGGGACTCTCCCAACCAGGGACACACCTATGTTCTCTAGTGGTAATATGGGTCACAGGACATCAACACCAACCATTGCCACTGTGTAGGCACAGACTCAGACATGGCCTTCAGTGGCAAGTTGGAGCTGGGACCTCATTATGGCCCCAGGTGGCAGGCCTCTCAAATCACAACAGGCTCCTGCTCTCCATCCTTGAATCTCTAGTTCCATTTTCTTCACAATGGTCAAGATGCTCCACGCCTCTTTCTCTCCCATCTGACCACCACATATTGCATGTTGTGGTATCTTCTGCTGCAGGCTGGCCACCCAGCTGGCAGGCCCCTTAGGTGGCATTCTCCATCTATACGTGGCATGGCAGTAAGCAGGTATTGATGGCCTGCCTGTGTTGTGGTCTGGAGGGCAGGTCTACGGATGGTGTGGTGGTCTGCAGAGGTCTCTGTCTTCCTTCTTCTGTGCTGTGCTGCCTGGATTTGATTTTTGTTTGTTCTAAGCATAAGACAGCTTATCTTGATCCAGGCATCAAGATAGGATAGCCAAAGGACTGCCATCTGCTCTGCCCCTGACTAAGAACACCACCAACAAGACGTCTCTTTGTTCATTGCCAAGAAGATGAGGTTTGTTTTTAACAAATGGTATTCATTGTATTAAAATTCCAAGAGGTGGAGAATTGGCTCAGCAGTTAAGAGTGTATACTAATATCATGAAGAACCAATGTTGTTAGCTTTCTCAGTACCCACACTGGGTGGCTCATAACTATGCATAATTCCAGCTCCCAGGGATTTGACACCCTCTTCTGGAATCCTTAGCCCATTGCACTCATCCTGCATGACTTGCATATAGACAAACATACAGACATATAATTAGAGAAATAAGTCTTTAAAATTCCACATTCAAAGCCTCTGTTCTTCCTTATATTTTTATGTTTGACCTATGAGTCTTATTTATTAGTTTGTTTGCTAACAGCATCACTTTTCAACTCTGGTTCAGGCACTGGCAATCTACCAGAATCAAAGAACCAGCACCATCATGCCCTCAATGAAGTCACAGATGAATAAGGAGAGGGCAGAAAAGAAGCAAGCAGATAACTTATCTGTCATGTGAGACAATGACATTTCTATGAAAAAAGTGGAATGAATACTTTTAAAAGTGTATAAGAACTTCATCCATAAATTTAATATAGCTAATTAGATATTTGTTGTAGGATCTAAGATCAACCTATTAAACTTTATAAACTCAATTTTACTGAAACAGTTGAATCAGTGCATACAATTTTGCTTTTATTTTGAGGCAGGGTTTCTTTGTATAGCCCTGGATACCCTGGAGCTTGCTCTGTAAACTAGACTGTCCTCTAACTCAGAGCTCTACCTGCCTCTGCCTCCTGAGTGCCGAGTTTAAAGGAGTGCACCACCATACTCAGCTCAATGCATACAAGTGTATAAATACAAAACACCCCTGATAGAACCTAATTCTCTTGAATTCTATACTTGACATTTCCATAGAGGAAACCATTCTGCCATCCTACAACATCTGGGTGGTTATTCCCTCATGCACAGTTTCAGTTTGGGGATTTCTGTCTCCACTTTCTGGGATAGATATAATATTGGTAAGTTGCCTCTGGGTCCCTGTCTTCTGTACCTGCTGTGGAACCGGCTTACCTGCAGTCTCCATCCATAATACACACATGATATTTAAGGAAGGGAGTAGCTAACAGCCCCATCCCCACATATGTGCCATGAGGCTATCTTATTTCAGGTTGGATTAGAATCCATAAGCAAAGCAACCAAGTTGAATTTTGTATTCCTTTGGCTCTAAAGTTAAAGAAATACACTTCTGTTTCATTTAGCTTCACAGAACTTTGAACCTGGCTGAACTCAACATGATTTCTGTTTGCTTTCTCTATAACTTTCATCTGCTTTTCTTGGACATCACAGTATGTGACCCAATTACAGTCAACACTCTTATTGCTAAGGAATAAGGCCCAAGGTCCCCAGTGAATGTCTGAAACCTCATAGGTATTAACTGTGTATAAAGCATGATTTCTTTCTATATATACTTACTTATGGAAGTTTATAAATTGAACACAGTAAGAGATTATAATAGTACCTAATAATAGAATAACCACACACTATGCTGTAATAAAAGAAATACAAACATAGTTTTTATTTCTCCTCCAAAAGAGCTTGTTGTACAGTGCACATCCTTGCTATGATGCTGTGAGATGATACTTAGTGGAAGCACTTCCAGGTTTTACTTTGGCTTACCCAGTTTGCCCAGATCGTTACTGTTGTGCTTTGGGGTCACTTTTAATTTAGATCAAGGTTGCTTGAACACAGCCCTGCAATACCCCATCAGTGGATCTGATAATCAGGATGGTTGCCTAGTGACTAATAGGTGGGTAGCATATATAACATAGATATGCTGAATAAAGAGGTGATTCATATCCCAAGCAAGATGGATTGGGCGGGGGGGCGGGGATTCATACTATACAGAATGGTATACATTTAGGACTTCTGAGTAGTTTATTTCCAAAATTTTCATTTTCAATTTTCAGATTGAGGTTGACCACAGGCAACTGAAAGCATAGAAAGTAAAGTTATGGCTAAGGTCTATGATTCCGATTTGCAGTCACGACATGATTCTCCAAAGAAGATAAACAAGAAGGAAGGCACAAGGGAAGATGCCTGATTCTCACTTAGACGGGAATGAAATAGTCATAAGAGGCAGATGGAGGGAGGGAACTGGATGGGAGAGGGGATGAGGAGGGGAATGGGGGTGGGTGTTCAAGGTCAGGTATGGGGAGGGACAGCAGGGATGGCCAGATGGCCATGAGAATGAATGGGAATCTGCAACTGACAGGGGTGGAGAGGTGAGGCCACCTTTAGGACAAGACAGAGACCCAGGATAAGGGAGGTACTCAACAATCGATGGGGGTGGCCTTATCTGTGGCGCTCAGCATTGGAGATGATAGAGTACCTGAAGAGATTACCTCCTATAGCCAGGAGGAACCAAAGTGGAGCCATAGGGACTCCAACACACCTACAAAACCTTTGATCCAAAATGTATCCTGTTTACAAGAGATGCAGGGATTGAGGGTGGAGCAGAGACTTAAGGAATGGCCAACCAATAACCAGCCCAACTTGAGACCCATCAAACGGGCAAGCACCAATCCCTGACACTATTAATGATACTCTGTTATGCTTGCCTACAGGAATCTAGTATGGCTGTCCTCTGAGAGGGTCCACCCAGCATCTGACTCGGACAGATACAGATACCCACAGCCAAACAGTGGACGGAGCTTGGGGACTCTTATGGAAGAGTAGGGGGATAGACTGAGGGCCTCAAAGAGGATAGGAACTCCCCAGAAAGACCAAAAGATTCAGCTAACCTGGACCCTTGGGCTCTCAGAGACTAAACTTCCAACCAAAGAACACACACAGGCTGGGCCTAGGCCTCACTGCTCATATGTAACAGATTGGTTTTCATGTGGGTCCGGAACAACGGGAGGGGGAGTGCTATCCCAAAGCTGTTGCCTGTTCATGTCCTGCCTTGTCTGGCCTCAGTGGGGAAGGATACATTCAGCCCAGAAGAGACTTGATGTACCAGGGTAGGGGGGATACCTAGTGGGGTGCCCATCATCTCAGAGGAGAAGGGGAAGATAGATACAGGGGATATTTTCTGAGGCTCTTTGATGTGAACTAGATGATTTATAAAATCCAAACAAATTTTGAGTTTTGTTTTTCATAATCAGAGCAAACATGTACACCAAATAACATTAGGTCTGGCAAAAGATGAGTAAACAGGAACACAGTAACTTGATATTTATGCTCTTCACCACCTAGATTGGCATTCAATAATTTTCTGGGAAATTTAGGAACACATAGATTATTGAAGTGACATATTCTAATAACACTCCAGGAAGCTTATTATCATGTTGAAGAATTCATATTGTGGTTTTGAAACACTTTATATTGAACAAACTTGATCTCATTTCAAGGGCAACTTGTTGGGATTTGAAAGCAAATCTTAGCTCTTGAGAAGAATGAGAGAGACTTAAGGAGGTGTGGAGAGAATGCTGAACTGAATCCAACATCTCTTTGTAAATGTGTCTTAAAATAAATACTTCAGCCCTGTATATACATTATAGTTTCTTGAATGAAGTTTGAAATTGGAAAGTCTCATAAAATGTAGACTTTGCCAAAATAACCCTTTACTCTTCTGTCTGTTTGTTGTGCTCATGTATATGTGTCTGCATATATGTGTACATATACATATATGTATATGTGCATGTGTATGTATTAATATATGTATGTATACATATATATGCATACATATATAGAGAAATTTAAAAATTATTGCAATAAATGCATTGCCTGCATGTGTGTATGTGTACCATATGTATATACTGTGCCTATTGAAGTCAGAAGAGGTTATTGGATACCCTTGAGTTACACAGAGTTGTGTGCTGCCATATAGGTGCTGAGAACAGAGGCCCAGGTCATCTGCAAAAATAACTAGCGCTCTCAACCAACGAGCCAACTCTCCAGCTCTGTTCTTCCATCTAAGTTTAGTCAGAGAACAAGAAAATATTCACAGTGGGATTCCCACTAGGAAAAATAAGCTCCTGGGATATAGATGTGACCTGAGAGTGACCCATCTCATTGCTTTCTCTCTGACCGCAGTGGAAATCCCCAGGCCCTACTGTCCACAGCACCAGACGGTCCCTGTCCCAGCCTGGGGACAGTGTAACCATGGCAATCCAGTAGTTCTTGGTGCTATCTAAAAGAAGTCAGTCACAGGGAGCATAAGAAGAGGGGCAGAGCTGTTTGGGAATGGATGTTATCTGACTTCCCACAGATTTACATTTTGTTCAAAGCCCTGAGGACTCCAGTGTGAAAAACAGTGCACAGGGAAAAGGAGAAAGAGGAAGAGAAGAAATGAGGATTGGGTGGGAAAAAAACATGTAATGGGAAAGAGGGAGCAGAGGCAAGAGGAGCGGTGGAGACTGGGAAGTACAAGAGGCAGAGGCATCCTGTGGGGTTAACTTTCCTTGCAGGGACTTTGGTCGGCTCCAAGCGTGCTCTGCCTCTAGGTGGTGCTGTGTAGTCAGCAAGATCAGGAAATAACCATTGTTGGAAGCAAGGAATTTCTCTTTGATGCCTATGTACAGGGGGCTGGCTGGACTCTGTTCTCCCACACTACTCTAGATGAACCCAGATGTTGGTCCCTGTCGCCCTCCATTCTCCTTGCTCTTATTCCATGGTCTAGGTACTCTGGATACTGCATCCTGGTTGCTCCCAAGAAATCCACGAAATGGGTAGTGTTATCTTTCATTTGTAGATGAAAATAATGTGCCAGAGACTCAGAATGAGAAGTTCAAGGTCTCTCTGCCTGGAGAAGGTTTAAATCAGATCTGGGGACAGCAAAGTCTACGAGCCTACAGGGGTAATGTCATGATGGACTCCCAAAGGCCACCTCTGGGACTCTGAACCTCGGTAGTGCATCTTTCCTGTGGGCTCACTTGGGGCCAGCCTGGCAGCCACCTGGCCCTTTATCAGTCAGCAGCCTTTATTGAATGGGGACCACATTGTGTACAGAGCCCTGCCCCAGCCCTTGGTAGAGGAAGTCACAGGTGGCTTGTCAGGAGGGAGATGGGTTACTGTGAGTCATCACTTCCCCCAAGGAGCCTATGGTAGATTCCTTGTTCATTGGTCACAGGGTGACACAGCTGAATGTGAGTAACCAGAGGGGGAGGGGCAAAAAGGAAGAAGAGCTGGAACTCTCTAAATCATCGCTACTGTGAGGCATCCTAAAACTAGGAAGAAGGTTTATTTTCCATTTCAATTTAAACCTGTCAAGACGTGTGGAAGTTACAGGCCAACGATCCAAGAAGTAAATGCAATTTTTATATAATTATTAATAAGCACTGAAATTGTACAAACTCCAAATTTAAAATAAAATATTAGTCAATGTTATTAGGGGGTAAGAGTAATCTTTAAAAAGAAAGCATAGCTGCAGAGTGCATCGCTTAATACATTTCACATTGGGGGTGGTGAAAAGCAGAAAGGAAGAGGAAGCAGAAGCAGAGGAATGACAGAAAAGAAGGGAAAGAAAAGAGAAACGAAATGTCTGCCCTAGGGGGTCCCACTGGGCTGTGTCTGGCCCTGTGACCTCTGGCCTCTGCTTTCATCTATGTCTCCCTTACATTGCCCCATGTTTTCTCTCTCTACATCCATATTAAGAGACACAGAGAAAGAAAACAGGATTCAAAGGTGCACTATTTTTTTCCCATGCTCAGTGGAGGCATACATGGTGATTCTCACTGTGCTGAAAAAAAAAAAAAAAGATTGATCGGTTAATTATCAACTCAGGTTATAACTTGCATCAAGCACTTCTTTAAACAGTTTCTAAGTGGCTGAGTGAGCTTTCTGGAGTTGAGTAGATATGGGATAGAGGCAAGCCAACTGCAAGTTTGATAGCAGTGATGATAGGCGAATGCCTCTTAGAAGTCTTGTGTGTCTGCCTCTATGTTAAGCACCTGGCAAGTTGCAGAAGTAATAAAGAAAGAATTAAGGGGAAAAACAAGATCGAGATGATATATTATTATGCTTCCTTACCTTGAAGCTCTTCAAGGCTCATCAAACAAAGGGCACACTCATCTTGCATGAGGAAAGGAGAGCTGCTTCTGATACATCTGGTGAATTCATCTGTTGTCAGAGAAGGTGCAGCCAAGGGTCCAGAGAAATGACCTTCTCTAGGCCCTTTCCGCAAACTGTCTGGGTTTTATCAATGGTCTTGACTTCATAAAACAGAACAGCATGAGAGGCAGTTATCCAAGCGAGTGAGCTTCCAACTGTCAGGATACGGACAGGCAAGAGTCCTTGAGGCAAGCAGCTGTGACCTCAGACATAGGAGGGCCTCAGATTCATTTGCTTTGGGTGTTGAAATCAAGCAAGAAAGCAGTTACTGCTAAGTGTTAGTGCTATTCCAACCTCAATGAGATTTTATCTGTGGAGAGAAAGATTAGGGGAGACCAAATTTATTGTCATTCAGAGGAAGTATTTATAAACTTGGCAGAGCCTCATGCGAGAGTAGAACAAAGGCTGCCAAAGAGATTCATAAATCGAAACGAATGACCTGAAAGTATTTTCTGCTGCATACACGTGGTTCTATATGCACTGTGCCGTCCAGCTCAGCTCTGGATTGCCCTGTGTGGTGCTGATGTTGTTATTTCTGTTGTAGACATGGGATAGGGTGAGGAGGCTTGAATTTCTATGAGCTAAAATCAGGACACAGAAGAAAGGATGCTGTGAGGACGAGGCTGTTGTCAGTGTAGGAGATCGTTCCTGAGAAAATAGCACGAGTTACACTGGGGAAAACTGCAAGTGGGCTAGATCCGATTGGGAAAACATGAAAGAAAGAATAACAGCATAAAGTAAAAGGAGGTGGTAGGATGATGAAGGGAACTGACCAGCCAGGCATATGGGCCTGATTTTGCTAATAAAGTTTTATTGGAAACAATGATGCTCATTTGTTTACTGTTTGTTAAGCTTGTTTTCATGAAATGACAAAGCTGCATTCATCGTAACACAGACCATAAAACCCCAAACCTAAAATATTTACTATCTAGCTCTTTATAGAAAGAATTGATGAGCTTTGGATTCAACTATGGAGCTTGCACCTCTCTCTGCCCCTGGTGGGGAGCAGCTCTCTCCCACGGTTTCTTTGAACTCTTGGCAAAGCCTCATCCTTCTCTACCTGGCAACTATTTTTATTTATTTTGAATGTGCTCTGATGTTTGCCCAGATTACTCTTGGAAAAGGAAGTATATACAGCATACAATTAAAGGAAACACAAAGTTGTATTCACATAGAGAAAATGTGGAGGATAACGTTGGGGACCATTGATAGCTGTTCAAGCCCAGGGACACTGAGGATTGCAGGAAAACTACTGTCATGAGGTAAAGCAGGGGCAGGACACATTTTTTCCCTCTTAGCCTTCAGAAGGAATTCATCTACGGTTACCTTGGTCTTATCCTTGGAGCCTGCAAAAACTGTGAGGTAATTCCTTCATGTTACTTGAGCAACGCGGTTGCTTATACTTTGTTACAAGGGCCTCAGAAAAGCAACACATGTGGAGTGTTTTCGAAGACAGATCTTGGTTGGCGCAGAGGATGGAGCTCAGTCACTAGAGTGCCAACCGTGTGTAGCAAAGGCCCTGGGTTCTATTTCCATCACCCCCAACTCAGAGTGGCCCCCAGGTCTGTAATCCCAGCCATTCCAAAGTTTGAAGGAGGTAGTGGACCAGTTCTGGCTCACCTAGACTGCAGCGTGCCATGTTTTGAAACAAAAAATCCCTCCCCCACCCCAAGAAACCAAGCTAACCACAAGTGACTTTTGCTCACACTGATCATCACCCAAGGGTCAGCTGTGTCTTTCAGAAGGACAGCTGTGACCCATTCTCTAGTCTGCACGTGCTGATCTCAGAGACATCTGTGGATATTTGTTTTTTTTTTATCAGATAATTTCAACTGATGGACAAAGTTCCTGGTACCTGAGTTTTAGTACTGGGGGTTGCCTGTTTCTGATAATTCTTCTGTCTTCCATCAAGATTCTGGAGCAATCTTAGATTTTTTTTTTTTTTTTTTTTTCCAACATGAGGTGTAGACAAACCTGGAAAATGTTACCATCATTCTGATCTGTGGTGGCTTGCATGAGAATGGCCACCCATAGGCTCCTATACTCGAATGCTTGGCCCCAGTTGGTGAAACTATTTGGGACTGTTTAGGAGGTGTGGCTTGGTGGAGGAGGTGTGTCACTGGTGGCAGGCTCTGTGTTTTCAAAAGCCCACCCTATTTAAAGTTAGCTCTCTCTGCCCCTTGCTCGTAGCTTAGCAGTTGACATGTTTGAGTTCTTAGCTACTCCTGTCACCCTGCCTGCCTGCTGCCATGCTCCCCACTGTGAGGATCGTGAACTCACCCTCTGAAAACCCCAGTAAACGCTTTGTTAACAAGTCTCCTTGGTCTTGGTGTTGTCACAACAATTGAAAAGTAATTAAGATGTGATCCAAACTGAGCATCAGTTCAGAAAATGTCATATCTTTTTGAGGTACGGCTGCCAACATGAGGGGCCCAGGTCCCCCCGTGGGCCTAGAGTTACATAGTGACCTACAAAGCCATATGAGCATTCAACCTGGTGAAGTGCAGCTTAGTGCCACACCCACAAGTTAAAACTTCTACTGTTGGTCCATATGTGAGTCCATGAAACTGGTCAACTGGAGGCCTTTCTACTCAAGTGAACCCTCTGTTTTTGGAGTAATGACCGATTGTGTCATTATAAGCTAATTAGTCTCCTAATCACTCCCTTACATGGTGAACATTTTAAACATCTTCAGCGGGTAGTTTATAAAGACAAGAAAGGAACAGACCACACTGCCCTTGAGCTCCGAGTCTAGTGGGCAAGGCAAAGAGAAACCCAAGGATTAACTGGAGAGAAGCCCCAGCAATGTTAGAAGAACATGACTGGGAGAATGAAGACGGATGCTTAGCAAGATGCGGGGAAGCAAATGCTGGAACTGGAAGAGGTTTGAGTGGTAAGTATCAGTACTGTGATGCTACCGTGAGAAGCTTCTAGAAAGAAAGGCTCATATTTTGTCAGCACCACAGCAAACACACTCTGAGATCATGGCTTCCCTTTGGCCCGTGACAAATGCTACTCTTTTAGTACAGTGGTAAAACATACATAACAGAATTCATACTTGGAACGATTTGGGTATATGGTTTTGTGGTATTAAATGTATTCACATTACAGCCCATCTCTGCCAACTGAAGATCCCTTCACCTTCCCAAGAGCAAACTCTACACCTACCTTGCAATAACCTCACATACTCCTCCCCATGGCCTCTGGCAATCACTACTCCAATTTCAGTTTCTGTGAGCTCAAGTACTTTAGGTGTCTCCTAAAAGGAGAGTCATGTCATATTTGTCCCTTTGTAACTGTTTTATTTCATGTTGGGTAATACCTTCAAGGTCCATCTATGAAGTAACTCATGTCAGCGTGTTCCTTTTTAAGATGAATGGTACCCACCCCGAGGGAATTTCATACCATTCTGTTCAACCACCATGTACAGTTTGACATCCATGTGCAGTTATCTGAGTTGCCTCTGCCTTGTTGGTCCTTGTAACTGGTGTTCCTACGAAATGGAGGTGCAGATAACTCGTCCTCACCTTCACTTACTTTACGTTATTGCCAGTACCTCAACTTCTGGGTCATTTAGCCCTTTGGGATGACTTGGGGAAAATGTGGGTACCCATTTCTGACTTTCTGAGGATTGCACATCCTGTTCTCCATAGCAGTTGACATGTTTGAAATTCCTATCAGAATTGCTAGGAGCTGATTTCTCCACAGCCTTATAAACACCTGCATATTTCTGCTGTTTGGGGTTTGCTTTTGCTAATGGTAACACTGACATGGGTTACCAATGATGATCCTTGCTGGTATTACCCAACATGAAATAACACAGTCACAAAGAGACAAGGACTACACCTTTAAGGTGTGACATGAGTTTCTTTGTGGTGAGATAGGCACTATTGTTATATATATATTTTAAGCAAGGGGCAGCTTAAGCTTAGAAACATGGCAAGATCATAAGGTCTGTAAGTGACAGAAGCAGAATTCCAACCTCCTCGTGCACTTTAATGGAAAACTAAGTATGACACTAGGTTGCCTGACAAAGACCCTGGGAAAGCAGAGGGATAGGGAAGGCCGAGAGTGGAGATGAACTTGTGGAATTACATGAGACCAAATTATAAGGAGCTCTGTGAGTTTTGTCCTGGAAACATTTCAGTTCTTATAAATAACCTTAAAAGCATAAAATGTACATGGTCATCATATTAATCCAGGGATAAAGGGAATGAAATGTGAGATGAGCCCATAAAATTTAAAAAAGCTTACTGTGCTTCTCAGAAATGGAATAAGAATAGCTATAGGTTAAAGCCCAATGTAAGGAATAACTTAGTTTTCCATTAAAGTACAACTGAAAATAACCAAGAATAATAAGATGTTGGCCTCACATTTTTCCATTCGTATTAAGAAAAGATATTTTGGGGCATCTTATGGAAAATATAACCTCAAGGGTCAAGAGAGCATTTATCAGGCTGCTCAGCAGATGAGAGGCAACATATGAGGGGGTTCAGACCAAAGTCTCCATCCCTGTTCCCAGATAAGTGGCCCTGATAGAGAAAGGGCCATATAGTGTACTGGAATTCAAGATGTCCGGACGTCAGTGCATCACTCAGCAAAAACAAGAATAGTAGAGAGGGGAGCACTGGAAGAGGTCAAATAAGTCTTGGAGGAACTAGCCCAGGGAAATATGTTATAACCCCACAGCCTCCAGACAAAAAGACACAGACACAAGGTCACTTCTAAGTACAGCAAGGATGTGTTTTTCTCTGTTTTCCAGCCTTCCACCTTTTTGGTCTCTTTCCATTCCTCAGAGACATGAGGAGAGGTTGAAGAAATGGCCACAAGGAAACCATGTTTCATGGCTTGGTAACAAAGAACAACTTTGTCAGGGCTGGGCAGCTGTGTTCAGTATGCTGGGATTTATCAGTTGTGGGTCAGGATCATACCCTAGGAAGGGTAGAAAACACAGCCACCACAGCCTTATAGTTTTAGCAGTAATTCATTCAGTAGATGTAAAGTAGACTGTGCCAGGTACTGCTCGAGTTTCAGCTGGGTGCAGTGGGCTCACTTCTTAGCTGTCTTGTAAACAGATGAGCACGGTTTACTGTAGAAGTCCATCTTACTTGTGGATCTTTTACAACTTAAAATTTCATCATATGTAGTTTGTTCTTTAAAAGCACATAGGTAAAATTTTACTAATTCAGGTTAATTGCAGGACTGTGGTGCCTAGCTTGAGATGAACCCATGGTAAATATCTGTTAGCTATTTTGTTAACTTTGTTAAACTTCTGCTCAATTCACAGCTTGGTTTTTAAAATCAAGCATCCTTTGAGACTGCAGGACAGAAAGGCATTTGTTGTGAAGATCTAAATTCTCCCCAGGAGGACATTTGCATGTATAAGTGTACCTAAAAAATTAACAAGAGGGGTTAAAGAGATGGCTCAGTGGTTAAGAGCACTGGCTGCTCTTCCAGAGGACCTGAGTTCAATTCCCAGCAACCACATGGTGGCTCACAACCATCTATAATGAGATCTAGTCCCCTCTTCCGGTCTGCAGGCATATGTGCAGGCAGAATGCTATATACATAATAAACAAATTTTTAAAAATTAACAAGAAGGCTAGGATCAAAGCTGCTGTTTATGGGGTTAAAAGCCAATGTAAGCATTTTCTGTGCTTGTCTTAGAAATTAAGCTACATTAATATATTATTTGGTGTGTTCCTTAATACAGAGTGGTGGACAAGAGTGTATATAAGTAATGGGGTCAAGTTTTTGTCACTTATAAAGAAACAAAATAATTTCTAGTCCATTCTGCTTAAAATTTCTTGGTTTAAGTAGAGGAGTTGACCTGTATTGACTAAAACCTCTTATTTCATTAATATATACCATATTGTTTTGAGGGTTTGGCAAGAATTAAATCTATGTAATAATCTGGTAACTGTCTGATTAGATTAGTGAAAGAGAGAATTGGGATTTACCTCAACAATTGTAGGTGTGCAGTATGCATACTTATGTTCGATATATATGTGTGTGTGTGTATTAGTGTGCGCATGTGCACATAAAGAAGTACAGTTCAGTAGTAATTGTCAAGGACCTATCAGAAGTGTCCTGAGAATCCATACCTAGGCAAGCGGAGTCATACAGAGCTCTGCCATACCCTGGATTGTGAGCATGGAAACAGGTGGACACCACTGCCTTGTCAGGTAGAAAGATGGTGCACAGAGAAGCATTAGGGGTGGAAGAGAGTGGTGTGGGCACAGCTCTTGTCCTCCTGGACAACGAGCATTGAGAGAGCTGAAGTAGAGAATACCAGTCACTGCCATTATTATGAACTCATCACTGGTCTCTAAGGAATGACCTTGTGGAGATCATGGGTCAGAAGTGACAACTTTTTTTATACTGGGAACTGAAGAGCTTTGTCTGTCAGCTGCCCCCAGACTTTGTTTCTTTCCCTTGCTTGGTTCTGAGTGGTCTACTTTTGCTATAATAATGGTTTCACTGTTGATAGGAGTTCTGCGAGTCTTCATAACGAATAATCTAACTTGTAGTCTGTTTGTAGTCAAATTGTCCCTTGAATTTGAAGACAACTGTTCCCTCAGGACTCCAGAGCCCCTGGACAGTAAGATGGGAGATAACCATTTGCTGGCTGAAAGTCACTTCCAGCATTCTAGTCCAGCACAGTGGTCAAATCCAGCTCCTTAGAGATGTAGAAATGTCTGGATTTCAAAAGTAAGAAAGGGCAGTGGAGAATGATGGGTGATTGGCTCTTAAGTGAAAGCCAATATTTTGTTCCTACCCTGGAGAAGGCTGCATCAAGAGATGAGCACATCTTTCAACTCAGTTGTTCCAAGGGAGAGGTCACACACACAAGGCTGGGATCATTCTCTTTTTGGAACTCAATACAGTCTTGTGAAAGCCTACAAACTTGGGCATCCTTGCTCTGTGAGTCTTTCTGGTCCCATGAAATCATGACAGGTTGGACTCATCATCAATGAATGAATGAGAGTCCAATAATGTGCCCATATTTTCGACTCTTATTCTCTAGTTACCTTACCATCTTGCTATCTGGTTTTATACCGGTACTGATGGGAGGGTTTTGATGGCTAATATTGATCTGATATATTAGGGAATTCAGATAACTATCCTCTCTGTAATCTACAGTGTCTTGTTCACATGCCCAGCAGATACAAAGAACCATGGCCCAGAGACTGGTGTAGCCTATGTAGAGAAGAATTAACTTTTACCAAAAAAGAGGTGTGACCTTGGCCCTCGACTCCTGGGAAGTAAACTCTATAGGTACAGAATCTTCTCTGTGTTAAAGTGATTATCCCATTGAGTCCCTTGTCATGAGGCCTCACTGGAATGTATCTCTACCTTTCCTGTATCTAGAGTTTTGTTGGATGGGATGCAGGCTCACAGTGAACACTCCTGTGATTCAAACACATAGGACCACTGACTGGGAGATTAAGCCATTGGCATGTTGTTTGGGAGTAGAGAGGAGCCCAGTGCTTATACCACTGAGGGGTTAGAGAGGAGGGAAAAGGAGAGGCTTGGCACCACTCCATCATTATATGAAAGTGACGCTCTTGAGTTTCCTATTTCTATAGAGGTCAGGTACCTCTGTCTCTTCCTGGGCATTGGAAAATGGAGATATTCCAGGGACTCCAAAGCATCAAAAGACAGGAGACTGAGGATGTAACCATAAATCAATGAAATATGAGCCCTTCCCCTTAAGGTCTTTTGTCTCTTGCAAAAGCTATAGTGAAATGAGATGAAGAAGAGAGGCAGGAGTACAAGGGACTGGGAGATGGAAAACATCCCTAACAAAGAAGTCCAGAGCTGAGTGAAATGTCAGTGGAGGAGGGCAACTCTATGTCTTACAGCTGGTCAAAGTCCTTCATCTTTATGGTCCTGCAACAGGATCACCCAAGCAAGGCCCAGGAACTTGATGTCTGTGTGACTCAGTTTCTCCATTACTAACTTGAATGTTGTTGAACTAGGTTGGCTCTAGACATGTTTGACTTGACCTCATACAATCCTAACCAATCTGCCTGAAGGATACCACTCCATTGGGCTGAAGTTGGCAAGGGCATTACATGGCCACAGAGAGGACCAAAAGACATTGGACTATGGGGAGAGAACTTGACACTCCAATAACTCACATATAATGTAGGCTACAGAACATTTTTTTGGAAGCCAGGGCGAAAGGAAGTCATGGCTACTGACATTAAAACCTCCTGAGAAACCACAAACATCCTTGGAGAAACCAATGGCATGCTTCATAGGAAAGGAGGTAAATAATATGTGAGTTTTTTTGGTCTCTGGGAAGAAAAAAGACTTAGGGAGGATTACAATAGGGTCATTGACAGAACAAGATGGAAAATGTATGTCTGACTCAGAAGGAAATGAAGGAGTTGCACCTCTGCGGGGTGTTGGGTCACTCATACATACATGCGGGAGGCAGTCCAGGCATGGAGGCTGGGTGTGGGAAACAAACTCAGATAACACCATCTCTCTAATAAGACTGGCAACAGCCATGGCCATTCTGTATCCCGGGCATGTCTTGTGCTGTGTCACTATGAGCACCTACTGTGCTCCAGGAGATAGGCTAGACACCATGGCTACAACGATGAGTAAAACAGGCGTTTTCAAAGCTCTCTGGGTGGGTGGGGTGGGTTCTCAGGCTCCTGGGTGACTCAGAAATAAATTAAGCATGTAAATGGATCATTATACTGTGCGAATGTGCAGATGCCGTGAGAATGCACGGCACATCTGAAAGGCGTCCCCTGCTCCAGAAGTTAAGGTTCCCTTTTCTTTCACGGAGGAGGAAACTAGGGCTCAGAATGGTTATTTCTTTTGGCCAGTGTTGCCCAGCAACTAATGGGCCACTCTGAGGTTCGTAGATCTGCCTGATCCCTCTGGCTTACTCTTCAGTCACCTGCCCCTTGGGACGTCTGCATCTGAGGTTGGATAGAGGATGAGATGTCTTTAACCCTGGTGTGATATGTAGGCCTTCTGAGTTCTGTTACCTGTCTATTCATGCCTCGTCTTGGAGTGGGGACCTATAAGCCACCTTTGCACCTCTCTATGTCACCTCTCTCTACCAGCCTGTCTCTCTCATACCTATACGGTTCTGACAGGACCATGGTTCTTTCTCCAGGCTCTCTGTAGTTAGAGAAGAAGTTGGGATGAGAACACCAAGCAGTTCTCAAAGTTCTGGGGTAGCCGGTAAACCTGACATTTCAGGACTTTGAGGAGCAGACTGCCTTCAGTGAGGCATGGGCAGCCTTGCTGTGTGCAGGGACAGTACATGGAGCATACACATATGAAGGAAGTTCTTTCCTGTGTTACAGACAGACCTGGCCGACAGCTGTGCATGCATGTAAGAGTGCACATCTGGTGAGCACATGGCCCCAGGACTTGTATTGGTGTCGTATGTCTGTGTTCGGCAACAGTGGCATATTTGTGTGTCATAAAGAATGTGACATGACACAGAAAAGATAGGGACCATCTAAAGCCATTCAAAGAAGAAAAATGGGTCCTGAGGGAAGAGCCAACTTCACAGTTCTCCCACAGGGCCTCTGGCTGTGCTTTGGGACAGGAAGTGAAGGGATAATGGAGGAGCACAGTCGTAGATAGGAAGCCATCTTGAGACTGCAAGCTGCTGTGGTATGGGGAAGGCCTTGGGAAGACCCAGGAGAAGTAAATTTTAAATGTTGCATTCAAGTCTAGGATATGGGTTATGGGAGCTACAGGGATGACTCAGCAGGTAAATGTGTTTGCCCCATAAGGTTAGTGACCTGAGTTTAGTCCTCAGATCCAAAAAGAAAGAAGAGATCTCCACATACATTTCATAGTAACATGGCACCCTCTACATACTACAGACATGCATGTGCATGTGTACACACACATACAATATTTTTTAAAAAAAGCTTAAAAAGCCTAAGTATCTTCAAAGCATTTGCTGCTTGTTCAGGCTGCCCTGATCTGTTCTGTAATTTCTGTGGTTCATAGAACTATCTAAAAGATGCCATGATGATTGGTCTTCATTGTCAATTTGATTGGCTTTAAGATCTCCTAGGAGACAACCTCTGGATGTGACTGTGAGGGCATTTTCAGGGTTTCTTGTTCCAGTCATTCTTTGCCTTTTATTCCCCTGCAGTCTGGATATGATATACTTGGGTGTAAGTATTTTGCATTTGTACTGGTTGGGGTTCTCTGAGCTTCCTGTGTCTGTGGTTTGCTGGTTGAGGAGTTCACAGTTGTTCTCAGTGGCACTGTTTCTTCTGTTCTTTCTTTCTGTCCTCTAGTTCTAGGGTCACCACTGCACGTTTATTATACCTTCTCTAAGTGTGTTAAGGTTCGGAATGCTTTCTTCTCTCCCTTTTTTTAAAATTCCTTTTTTTTGTTTTGTTTTGTTGCTGACATTTTTAAAAAGTTTCACTGAGTCATTATTTAGACATGTTCACTCTACTGCTAATCCCATTAAAGATATTCTTCATTTCAGTTACAGTCATTTTTGCTTCTGACTCTTAGTTTGGATTCTTTCTTAGAATATCTTTCTCTGCCTATCTGTTCTTGCATGTTGTCTGCTTTTCCCACAAGATCCCCTCATATTAATCACCATGACGATTAACCTCAGCATTTAATTTTTTATTTATTATTAGTGTGTGTTTTGCATATGTGTGTGAATATACCCATGAGACATGCGTGCATGCCACATGCATGGAGGGCTGAGTACATTACTGTGGAGTCTGTTCTCTCCTTCTGCCTTTACATGGTTTGTAGGAAGCAAACTTGTGTCACCAGTCTTGCATCATTGGAGAGCTGGTCCCTTACAGTTAATCTTTATTGCCAACCTGAGGGGATTTAAAGTTACCCAAGAGGCAAACCTTTGAGCCTGTGAGAGAGCTTCTGGATTGAGTTAATTGAGGTGGTAGGCCCATCCCATGAGCTGGGGTCACAGACTGAATAAAAATAAGAAAGAAGCTGAGCACCAGTGTTTATATCTCTACGTTCTTACTGTGAACACTCAACTCATCGCTCTCCTGTTACCACGACTTCTCCACTGTCATGGTTTGTACCTTTAACCCATGAGTCAAACAAGGTCTTTCTTCCCTAAGTGACTCTGCCCAGGTTTTGTCACAGCAAAGGAAAAAGAAAGTGATATAGATGTCATTTCTAATTTTCTAGTCTAATTTCAACAGCCTTGACATATATGTGGCTATGATTCCTTCCCTCTGTCTCTGATGTCTTGCCAAATTATAGTTTATTTACTTTTATTTTTATTTACTTTATTTTTTACCTTGGTATACACTCCACCCCCAGGTTGGATATGACATATTAGGAAAAAAGGCTGAGGACACTTGGCTTCAGTGATATAGTGAGATGTGGGAGAGGGGAGGCCGTCGATTAGTCTCAGTGAACCTATTCTCCCAAAAGAGCTTCTCAGTTCTTCCTTTATTCAAGCGAATTATTTGGGTGAGATAAGAGGGCAGAATGGCTTGGCCTGCAGTACCTTCCTTTCCCCTCGTTTGTCAAGTTTTGGCCTGTTACCAGTTAACTGGACTTCAGTAAAGTGGCATCTTGGGAGGACAGGTCATAGGGCAAGGACATTCCTGGTATGTCCCAGAATCCCTCAACCACACAAGCACAGGGGACTGCTCTGTGAGCTGCACTGTGATAATCTGGTAGGACTTTTGCTTTAAAAAAAGAAGAATCACAAATATGTGCATGACCTCCGTCCAAACGTACATTACCAGAGTTCCTTATATATAAATTTGTCTACACTGAGTCTCTGGGAATTTGTCAATTACAGTTTTGATCTTCCTATCCCAATTTTAGTTCCCACGAAAGCCTCTACTCTAACAAGTTGTGATTCTTTCTGTCTATCTTTCTAACTTAGGGTCAGGGGTTTGCCCTGTGACCTCAGTTCTCTGGCAAATTTAAGAAAAGTCGTTGTTTTTTAGTTTATTTAACTTTTTCTCTTGTGTGAATGAGAGTCATGATTGTTGGACTAGGACAGAAGTTTCAGTATTTTCTTCCCAAGCAAGTTTTCTCATGGCCATTGTTCAAGATCCTTTCCATTCTGAAGAGGACCAGAGACTAAGGTGGTTACAAAAAAATGTTCCTCGATTTTTTTTCCAAGATAGAAAGTTCTCTCTCTGAAGTAAAGATGGGTCTCTAAAGGTATCTGGTTTCTCTGGGAATCGATCTCCTGGTGTTCTACATACTACTACCAACCTCCATTGGCTGAGAATGTGCAGGGTAAAACACTACTCCAGACATCAGGAAATGCACAACCCCTGTTCTCTACAGAAACTTCAAAAACCAAGAAGATACATCGTATTATATATTCTAGTAGAGGTGGACATTCCAAGTGATCCCCCTTAGGCCAGACAGGATAAGTACTAAGGGTTCTAGGCCAAGCACTGTGCTCCTATCCCTCTTCACAAGCCCAACTTCAACTAGATTTGAGTCTCTATAGATGTTTTCTATGTGGGTGTGGCATGGAGGGAGGAAGAATCCATCCTAACATCCCTACCCCCCTGGCACACTCAAAAGAAGGGGAAATATGTTAGGGTTTCTGTCTACTGGACACAACTTGGAGTTGAGTTTCAGCTGAGGACTTATCTAGCTCAGGCTGTCCTGTGGGTAGGTGTGTAGGAGATTATCTTGATGGTTAATTGTTATAGCTAGCTCAGTCTCACTACAGGTGGTACCATTCCCTACACAGTGATCCTGAAGAAACAAGAGAGGAGCAAGAGAAAGCAAGCTGAGAATAGCCAGCAGGCAGCAAGGATCCTTGAGCTTATTTTCTCTCTCTACTCTAAGTTGTGAATATGATGCTCCAAGCTCCTACCTTGACTTTATGAAATGATGGCTTGTAATCTAGATAGAGTTCTAAGCTCAGTGTACCCTATTCTCCTCTGTGTTGCTTTTGGTTAGGATATTTTAGGATGGCGACAAGACCTTTGGTTCCCAGTTCCCAGGATTCTAACTGGTCTTCCTCATGTACTCTAACACTCTTCACTGAGAATCTATGGAAATTAAGTTTCTCTCTGTAGAGGAACATACGTGAGGACAAATACAATTCCATACAATTCTAAGGAACACAGAGATCTTGTGACTTTAGTCCACGCATCAGACTGTGTTCAGTGGAAGTTTCTCAAGGACTTAAGAGCCCAAGCTCTGAGAAATGATAGGACTGAAGAGGCCCTGGTATCTTTCTCACCTGAAGAACCAGAACTCATGGATATACTCAAGGCCCCAAATCCATGTCCTGCAGGTACTTCTACCACAGATCATTCTGGAAGGTGCAGTAAAGTTTGGGAATGCAGTTAAGTACTTATAGCTGCAAAATCCTGATTTCATTCTCTTTATCTCTTAGCAACCTGTTCTGCACACTGTTCCATTTCTCCACAGAGAGCGGGTCACCTGTATATTGTTGTTGTCATCCATCAATAAAACAAAAACATGGAATGGAGCCTGGGTAGGTGGAGAAGGGTCTTTCAGAGCTTACTCTGTGGCTCCTAGCTCCAGCAGTGGGTATTCATTTTGATGTTCAGCACAGACTTTCACCGAATACAGAGCTCAGCTCCAGCCCTGTTCTAATATCTTATGGATGGCTCAGCTCCAGCACATTCGCTCCTCCTGGGTTTGCATCCCATGCAGGGGATTTTACAGTGTGAGAATTTCCATGCTCTTTGGTAGATCGCAGCTCCTGACTGTTCTTTAACTCTTACGTCACAGCCATAAAAGAACCAGAAAGTGGCAGTCAGGGATGAGGAGTTGCCTGGAATAGCTCATCCTGATGGGTTGCTTTCCCCTGCCTGTCAGCCACGGGGCCCTCTGTTGTATCTTCTGCCATAACGAGTCCTAAGGATGTAAATACTGGATTGCGGCTGACACCTGTCCCCAAATTTCCTGCGTCAGAAGTGCTTATAGACAACTGGGTGGGACTAAAGGCTCTTATCACAGGGTGATGAGGAGGAAGGAACTATGGATTTTGTTCTTTTTTTCTTTTTCTTTTTTTAAATGAACATTAGTTACTTTACTTTGTAACATCTGCATTATATTTATATTATTTATATATTAATATAATGTATATTAATATATATTATATATAATATATTATATAATATATTAATATAATTTATATATTATTATATTAATATAACACTATATTTATATTATTTACAAAATTGTTAGTTAAAAATAGTTAACAAACAAAATAATGGGTTTATTATGACATTTCATATGTAAATATCACTGTATTTTGCTAGTATTGATCCCCACTTCCTCTACTCACTACCCTGCCAACCCGACAACTTGTTCTCTTTTTTTTCTGAGATAGTCACCCAGTGGCTTTCATGTCATTTGTGAACACTCAAACACTCACACACACATATATGTATATATGTGTATATATGTGTATGCATATATAGGAGTCTATGCATATATAAATATATACTTATTTAAATCTGAATTCTGCATATGATATAAAACATGAAGTATCTATGGCTTTCATGTCATTTGTAAACACTCAAACACTCACACACACATATATGTATATATGTGTATGCATATATAGGAGTCTATGCATATATAAATATATACTTATTTAAATCTGGATTCTCCATGTGATATAAACATGAAGTATCTATCTCCCCCTGCCCCATCTTAGCCTCTCTCATCCCTTCAGTCCTCCTGCTTAGACTTTCCTCCAGCCACATTTTGCCTTTTCTATTTTAATGTTTCTGCATATACATATATGTAAACTCTAGATTCTTCATATGAGACAAAATATGGTATTTGTCTTTCTGAATCTGTCTCACTTTGTTCAACATCATTTCTTCTGAAGACAATATGAATTCATTCCTCTTTGTGTGAGATTAACATTTCTATATGTACCTACGTTACATTTTCCTATGCACTCATCTGTTGATGGGCATCCAGCTGACTCTATATGTCCAGATGTGAACAGTCACCCTGTGGACATGATGTGAAAGTGTCTCTGTTGTTGCTGGTTTGCAGTCCTTGACCTTAGGCCCAGGAGTGGTACAGCTGGGCAGCAGGGCAGCTCTGGTTTTAGTCTTTTGAGGAATCTTCACAGTGATTTCCACAGTAGCTGCTCTGGTTCACGTATCTGTCAGCAGTAAGAATTCCCTTTTGCTAAATTTTTACCTGAGTTTGTTGTCATTTGTTTCTTAAAGACAGCCATTCTACCTGGAGCTAGATGAAATCTCAGTGAGTTTTAACCTTTTGTCCCTAAAGGTTAGAGATGTCGAACAATTTCCAAACATTTATTGGTTATTTCTATCTGTTCTCTTGAGGAACGTCCACTCAGTTCATTTGCCCATTTGTCAACTGGATGAGATTCTGTGTTTAATATTCTGAATTCTTTAAAGATTTTAGATATTAATTCCATTTTCAGATAAATCTGACAAAGATTTTCTCCCATTCTGTAGGCTGCCTCTTCATTTTGCTATTCTGGGCAGAAACTCTTAATTTAATGAAAGCCCATTTGTTATTCATATCATTATTTCCTGGGCTACTAGAGTGTTTCCGGTCCTTGTTAACACCTGTATTTTGAAGTATTTTCCATATATACCTACATTCATTCATCAATTCATTCATTTACTCATTTATGAGGCACATAAATTTGTGTCTGTACAAGCCACCACACGTGTATGTAGACTCAGGGACAACTTGAGGGATTTGGTTTTCTCCTTCCATGAATGGTGTGTTCCAGGGATCAAATTCAGATTATCAGGGTTGGTGGTCTCATAAGTGCCGCCATCTTATGAGGCCAGCCTGTCTATATTTTCTTCTAGCCATTTTAGAGTTGTAAATCTTATGTTATGATCTTAGATCCCTTTTGAATGAGCTTGTTACAGGGTGAGAGAATGGCATGCAGCTTCAGTCTCTAACACCTGGTTTTCCCAGACCCTTTTGATGAGAGAGTCTCTTCTCTAACGTATATTTTTTATGTCTTTATTAAATAGCATATGACTACAGGTTCCTCTACTTCATTGGTCTACATGATATTTTTGTGCTGGTATCGTACTACAATGGCTGGTAATGTAGATTTTGTGATGCCTCCAGGTTTATTCTTTCTACTTAGGATTGTTTTGACTATTCATGTTCTTTTGTGTTTCCACAATTTGGAAACTGCTTTTTCTAGTTCTATGAAGAAGAGCATTAAAATTCAATTGCACTGAATCAGCAGACCACTCAGTAATACAGCCATTTTCAGCCATTTTCACAGTATTAATTCAACAAATCCAGGCTCTTAGGAGAGCTTTTCTACTTTCTAGTGTTTTCTTCAATGTCTTTTTTTGGTGTTTCAGTTTTCATTGAGAAGTCTTCAGCCAACTTGGTTAGTTTTATTCATGGGTATCTTATATATTTTAGAAGCTACTGTGAATGGGATTATTTTTCTGATTTCTTTCTCGGCAAGTGCTTGCTGGTTAAATGGAAAGACTACTGGGTTTTACATGTTGGTTTTATGTGTGGAACTTTGTTGAAAACTTATCAGATCCAAGAGTATTATTGTGAAGTCTTTAGGATCTTTTAAATACAGAATTATGCCTTTTGCAAATAGAGATGATTTGATTTTTTTCTTTTCTATTTACATCCCTTTTATTCTTTCTTTTGTTTTATTTCTCTAAGATTCAACATTTTCTTCATTTAGCACACTGTTAACACTGGAACTTTGATTACATTCAAGCCTACTCCTTCTCTTCTGAGTTTCTTCAGTCATTTGATCGTGATGGGGCTGTTGAACTGTGTCAGAGCTTTCTTTCATCCATGGAGATGATCATGGGATTCCTATCCTCACATCTATTCGTGTACTAGATTAAATTAATTATGCATTATTCCTGAAATAAAACCAGGTTGGCCATGGTGTACGATCTCTAGTGTGTTCCTTTACTCTGTTTTCAACTATTTTATGAAGCTTGCACCTTCTTTCTTCCTTTCTTTCTTTCTTTCTTTCTTTCTTTCTCTCTTTTTCTTTTCTTTTCTTTTCTTTTTTTTTTTTTTTTTTTTTTACATCTCTGTCCATCTTGGGACCCAGTGTATGGTTTTCCATGCTTACTGTGTCCATTGGTATCAGGCTGCTACTGATTTTATTGCAGGAGTCTGGTAGTGTCCCTTCTCGTTCTGTTCCATGAGACAGTTTGAGAGAGGTCTGGTCTAGCTCTTCTTTAATGGCCTGGTAGAACTCAGCTGTAAACAGTCCAGCTCTGCATTGTCTTCCCTTGAGATTCTTTGTCACCACTTCAGCTCCACTGTCACAGATTTTGAGTTACTGTAGCCTCTTGAGTTGATTTTGATCACTTGTATGCTTCTTGACTTTCCAGTTTACTAGAACATACTTTCAAAATACCCACTAGTGACCCTGCGGATTTCACTGCTCATCTGTCATAGTGCCCCTTTCTTTTACATTTTATTACTTCAGGTCTCTGCTCTCTTTATTTTAGGTATTTTAGCTAAGAAGTGTTTCAATTGAATTCTTTATTTTATTGTTCTCTCAATATCTGCTTCATTAATTTCGACCCCAATTTTTACTATTTTATATGTATGAATGTTTTGCCTCTGTGTAGGTCTGTGTCCTACAGGCATGTCTGCATTCAAAGGACTTTAGTAAAGGGCATCTGATCCCCTGGACCAAGTGACACAGATGGTTTTGAACTCCCATGTTGATTCTGGGATTCAAATCCAGGTCCTCTGCAAGAACAGCCAGTACACTTAGCAGTTGAGCCATCTCTCTGGCCTCTCTACTGTTTCTTTCCATTTTCACTCACTGTAAGACCTTAAAGAAAACCTGTAAGTTATTTATTCGAGTGGTTTGTTTCAAAATGACAGCATTCATAGCTACAAACTTACCTCTTAGAAAAACTTTCACTATATTCCAAAGGTTCTACTAAATGATATTTTATTTTTATTTAATTTTAGAAGTCTTTAAATCCTTTATTTCTCTAGTAACCATTAGGACTAAAAGTTGCATTGTTCAGTCTCTACATGTTTGTAATTTCTGTAGTTTTTTCTTGCAATTGATTTCCAATTTTGTTCCACCATGATCTGATAACATACAAAAAATGATTTTGGCAATTTTGTATTTGTTAAGAAGAATTGTGTCGTGGCCTAAAATATGACCTCTTTTGGAAAACATTTCATGGGCTACTGAGAAATATGTACATGCTATAACTATTGGGTGCACTGCTATATGGCTGGCTGTTAAGTCCATTTGATCTATGATGCAGCCAATCTCTGAAATGTCTTTTCCAATAATTATGATTCTTTTCTATGAATGAGAGTGGTGTATTAAAACCAGCAAGTATAACTGTGTCTGGATCGCTCTATTCCTCTATGTCCAGTGATGCCTGTCTCATGTAGTTGGGTATACCACCATTTGTGCCCAAGTATTTTTAATTCTTATATTTTTATGGGTTGTTCCTCTTATTGATACAGTTGTCTTCTTCGTGTCCCTGACTAACCTAAAGTCCACTTGGTTGGATATTTATATAGCTATTCATGTTTGGTTTGGGCTTCTATTTACTTTGTTTTATTCCAAACTTTTCTTTTTCAGTCTGGATGAGACTGAACCTATTGGATACAATGTGGTAGATCTGTAAGGGGTTGTAGAAGATGTCTGAACCAATTCCAGATGGAGAACCTGAGACCCAGAAAGGTTAAAGGACTGACATATTAGGATGGTAGTAGAATCAGCTTGTTTTGCTGAGGCCTTGATAAAGCTATAGCGAATGTTTAATTTGGGAATAGTTCCCGTTTTTGGCATGGAAAGTACTCTGTCGGCTCTGTGGCAGGTATGTTCCATCTTTTCACATTGTGACATGATGCTTGTCATCTGCAAAGTTCACGCTGTGTAATTGGCTTTATACAAATAAATGATCAAACCCAGAAATCCGTATTACTTCAAATATGTTTACAATTTTGTATTGGACCTCACTCATAGCTCTCTCAGGGTGCATGTGACCCTCAGACTTCAGTTTGGACATACTTGAGGTCTAGCTCCAGTTCCAGGAGCTACTGGGCCAGAGAGCCAGTGGCCCTGAGCTACAGGGTTATTTCATGGGGCTTCCAATGCCATTGCATTCCTGGCTGAGGAACATGGCATCTGGAGGGCTGTTGTTCTGTGGAAGCACCAGGTGGACAGTTCCTTTTCCTCCACACCTCAGAAGGACAGCCCCATCACATTGAGAGGTTAGCATATGGGAGTGGCTTAGTGGGTTTCCCATAATCACCAACCCAACTTCTCATAGCCAAGCACTAGCCTCTGAGAAGGGAGAAGAGAAAGATTAGTAAAGGCAAAAGGAGAGGGAGAAGAGATGAAAAAGACAGCTTGAGGACTCAAGAACTAGCTGTCACCTTAGGTTGCATGTTTGCAGTCTGGTACCAGACACTCAGGCAATGTCTGGACCCATAAGATACGGTTCAGCTACGGTTACAGACACTTGAAACAATGAGTGGTGGTGATGATCAGTGAGTCAGTTGCCCTGGTTACTGTGTCCCAGCAAAGGTATCCCAGTGCTCTTGCTCCCTTCCTAAGCAGCTGGATGCAGGTTTTCTGTTGTGGTAGTCTGTGGCAGGGGTATGAAATGACTCTTGGTGAGCTCTGTCACAGTCTGCCATGTGGAGATCCTGCTCCTCCAAAGACATTGACCCCTGTTCCTTGTTCCAGTTCTAGATTCTTGGAAAAGACTCTTCAAGAGTTATTCCTGCTTCAGAGTGCCATCGTACCCCGACCCGTCCCTGTACCCACTCCTTCCCAATTCTGCATCCAAGGGGAACATTGGATGATTGTGATGGTAGTGGGGCTGCTGATTGGACCATCCCAGGAGGACAGTAGCAGGCATCCAGGTAGTATGCTAGCAGGCACCAGGAAGTAGGTAGGTGAGCAGGCATCCTGAGCCAAAGGCCTTTGGGTATAAGGGTTTGTTAGTAGATAGACTCCTTGAGGAGCCTGGCAGGGCCAAAGTAGGGTATGTGGGCTGGGAAGTATGATACAGAAGGAAGAGATAACGAAATGTCTAGAATAGAGTTGTGGGTAGGAAGAGGCTACCCTAGGAAAGTTCCCTTTCTGCCAAGACCCCTTTCAATCATTCCCACTGCCTCCTGAGAAGTTTATTTACAGCTTTCTTTTCCTATCAAGACCCAGGGTCACCCACTGTCCTGTTTCATTTCAGTGTCTCAACTAGTCACCATGTCCCATTGGTTGACACAGGAAAGTGACTACAAACAAGGAGCGACTTTCCTTCCTCTAATTCGAGCCTCTGGCCTGTTTGAGGAGCCTCTCAACCACAAGGGCTCTGTGGTTACTGCTGCCCAGATGCAGCTCCATCTGGCAGAGCTCCTGTGATGTCGGAAATGTTCCTCAGTCGCAGTGTCCAATGCAGGGGCTATGCACCACATGTGGATGGCCAGCACTTGCCCTGCGGCCAGAGTGTCATTTTATTTATTTATCATTGGAAAGAACATTGCCTCTGACTTTCTTGCAGTGAGGAAATAAAGTCATACAGATAAAGCATTGTTGATAGTGAGGCTAACATCCTGCATTCTAGTTTCATGCTCTTGGCTGTGACTTCACGGGGACCTTATGGAGGAACCCAGCTATGGGAATGTAGCTCCAGAGAAGCCCTGGGGTCCCCCAGTCTCAGAACTTGTGGTGTACAGAGCATCAGACTGAGCTACTTAATGCCTTGCTCAGGTCAAAGTGGATGAGCTGGCAGTTGACAGGGCAGACTCAGTGGCTGCAGATGCATCTGTTTCCTTTCCACCCAGCATCCCAAGGGTAAAAGCAGGGGGAGAGATTTCAGCCTAAGGAGTTCCAGTCCATGAGATGGAAAACAACAGCTTGTGTCCACGTGACCACTGCCAGAATGTGTGACGCTTTGCACCTGCAACAGATACAAAAGCACGTGATTTGGTGGAAAGCCGGAGAAAGACAAGCTGGGTTCTGGGCTTAATATTTACACATTTCTAAGTAATCCTAAGTCTTAGTTTTTCCACGTGTATAAGGGTATATTGATGAGGTCTCTGTTGTTCTACATTTTAGGTGGTTGGTGCCTTAGATGGCTTGTGTAAATGGCCATATGGGGGTGGGGCAGGGATCTGAAGATGAGAAGGAGAGACTGGGGAGCACTAGAGGCTGTGCAAGCCAGGGATGGCTACCTGTGCATTGCAATGCTGCTGTTCAAAGTGGGCTTCTGGGAGCTGGGAGCATTTTTTTTTAATTACACTGCTTTAACTTCAGCCTAGGTTCCCCAGGGGCAGGGGGCTATAGGAGGCACAGGGGTTGTCTGTCTGCAAATTTCCCACCCAAGGTTGTGTAAACAAGCAAGGTCTCTGGAGCTCTGCTGACAGAGGATGGATGGCATCCTAGCTGCAGGCAGGGACCTGTGAGTGGGGTTTCTCAGTGTGTGTCACATTCTTGTCTGCACATGATCAGCAAGCTACACTCTTGCTGTGTTCCAAACCCCAGTGAAGCCAGATGCGCTGGATTGTGAATGTAAAGCCTTTAATCACTTGTCCTCAAAACAGGGAAGAACTGTAGCACAATGCGGGCCAGGGCAGAGCAAGCAACTCACAGGATATCCGTGCCTTATGTGCCTGGGTAACAGTACTAGGTTATGCAAGGGAGAAAGACTGCTCTAATTCAGATTGCTCTAGTTCTGGCCTTGAGCAGGGCAGGGATTCTCCAGGCAGCAGACCCTAGAGGGCCAGAGTGAAACCAACACAATGAACAATACAGAACCTGTGAATGAAGCTGGTGTCCAGGTTCCAGAAGGGTCCATATATGATTGGATGGTCCAACTGTGGAGGGAGAGAGGTCGTCATTACAGTAAGACTCCCAGCGGGAATGTTACACCATTGCCCCGCTTAAGATCATCTCTTCACTTTGCCTACTCCCATTGACTGTCTCAGACAACCTTCCCTATTTTGCCCAACAATGTCATTCTGACCTCACGTGGTTTACACCTGCCTTGGGCACCCACCGGCACTGTACTAGACACCAGGCAAACAATATCTCAGGCACCATGGGAACTTCAAGGAGCCTAGAGACTGCTTTGCTTTCAACCTCACAGGTTATCAGCTTTCCCTAAGCCTACTGGATACGAAACTCATGAGTGTAGGAGCGTGGGGTTACTGGGACCGTGCTGAACCAGTGAGTACAGGGGGACAAGCATAGTGACTTGCAAATGGCTGCACACTGGAGTCCCCTGGAGAGTTTTGAAATCATTACTACCATGGTGGCACTGTTAGAGGTTCTGGTTTAACAGGTGAGGGATGTGGCCTGGGATTTTAAAAGTTCTGAGGATGGCATGTGCAACCAAGTTGAGAACCACTGACCTAATGTGAAATCTGCGTTATGACTTGCCCCTTTGGAGGGCTCTTGCTCACCAATCCTCAGTGTTATCAAGAGGAATGACTGGCCCCTCACAATCCCTCACTACCCATCTCATCTCACCTCACCTATATTATACACTATACACTGCTGAGCATACAGGTTCTGCCTTCCACATATGAGTGGATGCAGGAGAGTGAGCATGCCCAGTTCATAATATCTTGGGGAGATGATGATGAGAGCTCTGGCAGATGTAAAAGGCATCCGCTCCACAGGTCCTGGCATTGTATGCAGTGCTGGTAAAGGATAAGGAAAAATCCAAAAATGCCCTTATTTATGACCTAATGTTTCTGGGGTAGTTTGAGACTGGAACCCAGCAGTGTCACCTGCTTCCACCATTCTACAGCTCAGCTTCTTCATGGTTGTTTTGTTCCAAGACCCTCTATGCACAGCATCAGGGAGCTGGTGTCTGTCAGTGCCTTTCAGCCTCTGTACACAGGAAAGTCAGGGCCATAGACATCCGGTGGGAGGTCTCAGACAGCCAGAAGGCTTATAGAACTCTTCCAGGATGTATGTCTTGAGTTCTGGGGAGCCACACTGATGGCTAGGGCATTGGAGGCGGGTAAGGCAGAGTGGAGAAGGGAAGAGTGTTGTCCACTCCCTAGCAGTGAACATCTCTCATACTCCCTATCCTGCTGCTCTTTAAATCCATGTTTCTCACCCTAGGAAGACACAGATAGATGTTCCTTAAGAAGTACTTTCATTTGGAAAGAAGATGGGATGCTAATCTGGCCCATAGTGGCAGAAACATTTTGGACTATGGGGAATGTTGACTTCTTCCTTGTGGTCTGCCAGGAGACCATCATGCAAGTTGGCATTCAGAGTGGAACTGAGAGATGCTATTTGTTATTGCCTCCCAGTGTGGTCTTTCCTCACAGCAAATGGAAACCCTTAAAGGAAAGGCCAGGAGCTCGTGTGGACCCACCACCCCTGAAGAAGTTTTTCATTCATTCATTCATTCATTCATTCATTCATTCTACAGTCATGTATTGGGCTTCTACTTCATTATGAGTATATAAAGACCATAGGTGTTTAAAAATGAGTTATTTATTTATTTTATGTGCTTGTATGTATAACATATGAATGGAACCTGTGGAGGTCAGAAGAGAAATAGTGGCATTTGCTTCTTGCTTTCCACCATGTGAGCCCAGGAATCAAACTCAGGTGATCAGTCTTGGTGGCAGGTGTCTTAACACACTGGACTGTTTCACTAGCTGCACCACTGTCTTTAATGAACCCAAGCAGTCAGTAGACAGACCAGAAATGCACAATGGTGTTTCCTCTGAGCAGATAAATATATGGCAATACCCACTCTGTGTAGGACAGAAAAGGCAGTGCCATATGGAGCCTGTAGGTGGCAGTAGATGCCTACAGCAGTCTGTGGGGGTTTCAGGACACCTGGGGTCACACACCACTCTGGCTTGAACTGGGCAGAGAACTCTTCAGAGTGTCTCTGTGTACTGTATTCTTGGAATAACGTATGTTGGGCTCCATCTTGGGCCCTAGACATCTTTCCTAGATATTTTCTCATCACTGTAGGTAGAAGCATGAAAAGAAACTTGGGAACTCACAACACATTAAGCCCTATATGTTGTGAATATAACTATTCACACATATTAAGCACTATATGTTGTGGTATATAACTAGCAGTAATATACCAACCAGTGTCCATAATTCAAACCTGAGGAAGTCATTTCTAAGTTAACAATCCAATCTCAGGGTCAAGTTCAAACTCATTTTGGAATGGACTTTCTGGGCACAGAGAGCCCTTGTTCTCAGCTCTAGGTATTTCCACTAAGCCTCTACTGAACCTCCTTAGACTGTTTCAAAACAGAGCTCTCTTCCTGCTCATAGGCCTTTGCTTATGCACTGGTGATGACCCTCCCTGGATCACCCACAGGAGCTGGGTTCTTAGAAGTCCCCAGATGATGTCATAGTTTCCATACATTCTTTCACTAACCATAGGAAGTGGGCTGTGTTACCATCTATGTGGTAGTAATAGTAAACTGAGGCTTAGACAGGTTAAGTAACTTGCCCATGCTTCCAGGGCTATTTTGTTCTGCTCACTGTACAAAACTCAAGCCCAGCCAATTCAACCGTGTGAACCTGTGTTTACCTACTCTGCCATGATGATTTCCTAGTGGTGGTAACTGAGTCCTCCACTCCCAGTGATCAAGATAAGCTTCTCGGGGATTCAGAATTTCTGGGAAAGAAGCAAAAGTCATAGCTTCTGAACTGACTAGTACCACGCATTTCTTGTCTGTGAGACATTGGGAAAGTCAATTTTCTTCTCTAAAAAGGAGCATAACCCTGATAGTTGGGTGTGAGGACTGGAAGATACTATATATGTGAAGGCATAGAGTATTAGGAGTTAGGAACCCCTGCACCTGTCTACCCCTTCTCTATACAAGTTCGCTTCTGAAAGTGCAGATGTCTGAAGGGAGACTGAAGATACTGGAGCCTCAGAATACAGCAGGAGGCCCCAGTGAAACCTTTTGCTCCACTGAGCATTCTGAGGTTCTCTTTGCACCCACCGACATCCCGAAGGTGAGTCCTTCTCTTTTATAACCAGCACACATAGCCTAGTTGTGTTTCTGCTCTACCCCAATTTGTTATCATGGATTAGAAGGCAGGACTGGACACAACAAATCTCATCCATATGACTAAGTGAAGACGGTGAAACCATCCCAGGTTCCCGGATGCAGAAACTGAGCATTAGCAAGCCATTAGTCAGCATTCCAGAGATGCTATCAAATAAGAGGTGCACTGTAGACCTGGATGAAGATGTGTATCTTCTTTGGCCATTGTTAACTAAAGCCACAGGCATGACTGAAATTAGCCAGGGAGAAAGTAACCAGAAAGAAGGTCATAAGTCAAAGCTTTAGCAGAAGATGAGTTTAAAGAAAAGACTGCAAAAGAAATGGCCATCGAGGCTAGAGAAAATCAGGCATTGTCTTCATGCTGAGATGAGATGGTGAGTGACTGCAGATGCTGCTGCAAGGTCAGTTGAGACCCAGGCAAAAGCAGACATGCAGGCTCTCCAGGATGTTAGTGGGGGCTGTGGACATACAGGGCATCCCAGACAGGGATGCAGAGAAAGATGGTGGGAAGTTGTAGGAAGTGGAAACTTCTGGTTTCTTTGGAAAGTCAGTTATATCAAAAACCTTTTTGCTGAAGCAGACACAGGTAAAAGGATGTTTTAGTAAAGCAAGCATGTGAAAGGACTCATGAAGAAAGATTCTTTCCTAAGGACATACATTTATTGGTTCATCTTACTTTTCGTTGCTGAGCTCTGCTTGTGGTGACACCATAGAGAGAAACTCGCAAAAGAACTTCTTGTGAGGTTCTTGCAGCGTCTTGCTGCTCAAGCCTATTAGCAGAGCGAAGTCAGCTGATACAGACTCACATGGAGTTTTCATTAAGACACACTCATGTGCTGAGGCAAAACCTGTGGGAGGCAAGACCTGTGTGAGGACCCGTGATGTTTGGAGGGAGTATAAATAGGACTCAGCACATAGTGACATAGGCTTACATGGGAGGCAGAGACAGAAGGATCCCTGCTGCATGTTCAAGGCCAGGCTGATCTAAACAATAAATTCTTGGACAATCAGGCTTACTTTATAAATGTAAAACACAAAAGAAAATAAATAAACAAAAATAAGACCAGGAGGTGAATATGCATAGAGAGCATAGGGAGGTAGTTTCAAATGTCTGAGGGAAATGGTGATAATGAGGAGATAAAGAAGCTTCCATGGAGGCTTTGTCCTTATTTCCTCCTTCCTCCCTCCAATGGTCTCCCCCTTTTTCTCTTCCTCTTCCTCTTCTTCTTTCCCCTGCTCTACCCCCTTCTTTCTCTTCTCCTCCCCAGAGCAGGAACAGCTAGAAAGGAAGGAAGCCAGAGTGAATGGGGGTTAGTTCATTTGTTTGGCACTAGAAGCTTACAGACTTCATTTCTGGTCCTTCCTGCTCTGAAGGAGGAAGCAATGGACTCTATTGGTAGCTGGGAATGAGACTGAAGGCACAAAAATAACACTCAGTTCAGATAACTGCTGAAAGTGGGAAGAAGCAGACCGGAGGAGACAACATTTCTGGGAGGAGTCAAGGTCCCAAGGATGGGCTGGAGAGCAGGACAGTGTACATAGCCAGTGGGTGTGATCTCAGACTCTTCACCTCCCTGACCGTTATGGTTTGCATGTAAAATGTTCCCCACAGGGGCCTCCCCATCTTTGAGAACGGGGAGCAGCGTGGGAGGGTGGGACTGGGAGAGAGGAGTGAGGGGACCATGATAGGGTTGTAAAGTGAATAAATAAATAAATTAATGAAAAAAATGTTCCCCATAGATTTGTGTGTTTGAACACTTCGGTTCTCAGCAGTGCTATTGTTTGAGGAAGTCATGAAGTGTTTAGGAGGTGGGTCTAGCTGGAGACTGTTGCTTCGGGGTGGACCTTGAGGTTTTTGCTCAGTTGATTCCTGTCTTCTCTCTGCTCCCTGGGATACAGCCTTTTCTGGCATGCTGGAGGTTATTTCTCCAACTATGAGCCAAAATAAATCCTTCTACATTTAGTGCTACACCCGGTGATTTCTTTCTTCTCCCCATCCTTAGATTTGTTTTTGAGAAGTTTGGGGACCAAGCCCCCTACACGTTCTAGGCACGTACTCTACCATTGAGTAGCATCCTGGTCCTCCTTAACTTTTTTGCCAGTGATTTGGTCACCATGACGTCACCCAGAACCACAGTGCACATCTGCATAGACACAGGTAGTATTTACTTAAGTACTAAGGGAGGCCTAGCTTTCTTAGGACTGGGTGAATGAGTGGGACTGGATGGAGCAAAAAGGTAGAAGGAAGGGAGCTGGAATAGCTGGAGTGTGGCGTTGGGGACAGTCTTCTTGGAGCAGGGACAGTTATGAGTAATGATCCTCAGAGCAGGAGATGGACATGGATGACTGAAGCCTGTAGACAGTGTTGCCATCTAGAGAGATCTCCGGTGGCTGGAGGGGAAAAGATACAGAAGGAAGAATCTTCCTCCAAAGTACATGTCAATGGGATTAGCATCCCTATAATTCCAGAGGAAGCTGAGAGCTAATAAGGTGAGTCATAAAACCTAACCCCAGCTGGGAAAGCTGGGGTGGGGTGGGGTGGCAGTGGCGGTCTAAAGCCTGCCCCTCCCCCATGCTGTGTCCTGTGTTTTGCCTGACAGTAACTGCCAAGGTGGAGTGTCATCATCCTGCCATGATCTCGCACCTCATGAGTTAGTGCTTTCTTCTTTACACTTCGTTTTCTTGTTATTGAAGCAACACACACACACACACACACACACACACACACACACTTGCTTGTGCCTTCTCCTAACTATCTACCCTGAAGGCTCTGAGGAAGAGAAGGAGGCATAACATTTTGTAAAACTAAGGTAAAAGTGGAGTTCTGAGCGCTTTGGCTTCTTCACCCTCACAGCCCTCAGCAGAGAGAAGACTGGCTCATGGCAGAGGATGTCTCACTTGCAGAAGAGATGTTGAGTGTGTGGCTCTTCACCCCAAGGTACAGACAGACAGATCCTTCAGGAGATAAAACCCTTTCTCTAAACACCTCCATGTTCATGTCATACCATATGCCATGTGTTCACATGACTACTCAGCATCAGCAGTGTAGGTGACTTGCAGTGTCCTGGAGAGTGGCTTCACAACCTATCTGTCTTTACAGTGACCCGATTCTGTTCCCATCCCATGGAACCCGTATGTGAGGGGCTCAGTATAGAAACTGCTGACATGACCAGTCCATGATACGGGTACAGTTTTAATTGTAGATATGAGAGAAAAAATCAGGCATCTGGAAGGTTCCAGAGCACAGACAAAGAAGCAGACTGGATATGATTTTCATGGATAGAAAACCATGAAAATGGGAGACAAACCGGGCTGTGGTGGCGCACGCCTTTAATCCCAGCACTTGGGAGGCAGAGGCAGGCAGATTTCTGAGGCCAGCCTGGTCTACAGAGTGAGTTCCAGGACAGCCAGGGCTACACAGAGACACCCTGTCTCGAAAAAACAAAAAACAAAAAACAAAAAAAAAGAAAGAAAGAAAAAAAGAAAAAAAGAAAATGGGAGACAATAGTGAAGATGGGGGATGGATGGAAAAAGAGAGAGAATAGAACAGGGGGTAGAGGAGGGAGAGAGGGAGAGACTGAGACAAACAGACCAAGAGAGAGGAAGGGAAGAAGAGAAAGAAAGAGAGAGGGGAAGGAAGGAGAAAGAGAAGGAGAGAGAGAATAGTAAGAATAAGAGAGAGTAAGTGTAGAGAAGAAAGGTTTCTAAGGAAGGTGCGTAGCTGCAGCCAGGGTAAGGCAAGGAGGCTGGTGCATCGACTACCTTTCATTTAACCATAAATCCTCTTAGAGTTCAGAGAGAGCTGGGCCTGTAGTCAAGTTTGGACAAGTCAGTGGGCCTGCCCTTTTGCGGAGGTGTAAAACATCCTAGCTTCTGTTACAAGTTAACTGCTGTGAAGCTTCCTGGTGCTGTAGTGGGTCTCAGAATTTCTCAGTGAAAGAAAATGGCCCCAGTAGGGATGGTGGGTTTTGGTGTGTGTGTCGTCACACACACACACACACACACACACACACACACACACACACGCGCACACACACGAGAATGGATTTCCTAACATTTCCTCAGTGATAATGAATTTTCTTACTCCTATAGTGCCTGACTAAAGAGTGCAAAGAGGGCTGAATGGAAACTGACTTCAGACAGCTGAGTCAGGAGGTGAATGGAAGTGTGGGTGTCAGTGCACTGGGGGTCGTGGAGCAGCTGATGCTGTGTGTGCACTGTAAGTAAGCTCCATGCACACAAGGCTTATGAACATCTCCCCGGGAGTCCTCTCTGTCCCCTCACTCTGTAAGGCTTTTGATCACCAGCCACAGCTAGATTTCAACTGGAATAACCCCTGGCATGAGTAAGCTAAAGCCTCTCACCCAAATCTACGCCACTTTCATTTCTGTCCTCTGATCTCATCTGTCACTAATACGTGCAGGATGAGCTGTCAAGCCACTCACCTCCTTAAGTGTGAGAACTCGGAGAAACGTGAATGAGAGGTATAGAATAATAAATGCCTGTCCTGGGCCAAGTGCTGGGGCTAGGCCCTGAGTGTGTGGGAATGAGTCACCCCCTCCCTGCCCTGCATGCTTCACTGTCCAACTCAGGAGCTGAAGCAGCCAGCTGATGCATGGTGACGTGGGGGAGAAGGTAGAATTTTGCCAGGAGCAGCAGGAAAGCAGGCCCCTGTAGGGTCTGGGAGAGCATGGGCTTGATAAAAGATGCTGAATTTCTCAGTGGGTAGCAGACTACTGACAGCCACCTTTCAAGTGGGCTGAGACCTGTTCACCTACAGTGTTCACTTTGGCTGAGAAATCTATCATACCAGAATCACTTAGAGAAATGTTAGAAAATTAGACTCTAGAGAGGCTTACCATGGCAGAAGGCTTTGCCCAACCTCCCTCAGACTGTCTGAAGTGAGGCAACAGATTTTACTATGGGGATGGGAAATGCCCAGGCTATACAAAATGGGCTCACAGGAACCATGTTAATCCCTAACTATACTAGCAAAAGCCAGATGGGATGTGTGCTCACCCACAGGTGCTGGAGATATGGCTTCGAGACTCCTGCCTCAGCAAGGATAGGCACGGTGAGAATTAGAAGAGACCTGGTTGTCAGCAAGTCTATGGGGAGCAGGGTACCAGAGGTCATTTTCTTCTTGGGAAACACCACAGGCCGCCATAGAACTGAGCACTGTGTCATCACTGTGGTAGCCACAGCTAGCATGGGGCTATTTGAAAAGAGCATTTCAGATAGGCAAGAGGCCCTGGTGGAGGTAAGAATGCCTCAATCCCACTTGGGAGGGAGAAGAAAGCAATCATGGAGGGGGGTAGAGGGAGGGAGGGAACCTGGGTGGGAGAGGGGACAGGAAGGGAAAAGGGGAACATGATCAGGTATAGCGGGGTGGGAACAGGACTAAAGCCCTGAGAGCCAGCAGAAAGAATGGAAACAGGCAACCTCGAGAGGTAGACGGTAGGGAGACCCTCTAGAATGTACCAGAGACTTGGGAGATAAGACATTATCAAGACTCAAAAGGAAGGACCTTAGATGAAATGCCCAACAGTGGGGAGAGGGAACTTGTAGAGTCCATCTCCAATAGAAAGTCAGGACATCAAGTGGAGCCATGAGGTTGTTCCTGTCTGAAAAACAGCAGGGACAAAAATGGAGAAAAGCCTGAGGAAAAGAAGGTCCAGTGACAGGCCCAAATTGGGATCCACCTCAAGGGGAGGCCCCAAGGCCTGACACTATTACTGATGCTACAGTTTGCTTACAGAAAAGAGCCTAGCATGGCTGTCCTCTGAGAGGCCCAACAAGCAGCTGAAAGAGTCAGATACAGATACTTTACACCCAACAATGGACGGAAGCCAGGGACCCCCTGTGGTTGAATTAGGGAAAAGCTAGAAGAAGATGAGGAAGCTGAGAAGGAGGGTGACCCTATAGGAAGACCAGCAGTCTCAAGTAACCTGGACCCCTGAGATCTCTCAGACACTGAGCCACCAATAAGGCAGCATAAATCAGCTGGTATGAGGTCCCCAACACATATACAGCAGAGAACTCCCTGCTCTGGCCTCAATGAGAGAAGACACACCTAACCCTCAAGAGACTTGAGGCCCCAGAGAGTGGGAAGGTCTGGGGGAGGATGGGGACATCCTCTTGGAGAAGGGGGGGCAGTGTATGGGACGAGGAACAGTCTGGCCAGGAATGTGGTAACAACTGGACTGTAAAAAATATTAAAGAATAAATAAATAAATAAATAAATAAATAAATAAATAAAGGCCCTGGTGGATAAAGATGCTGCCAAGCTTATGTCACGGGTTCGATCCCTAGAATCCACACTGGAAGGAGAGAATTGAGTTCTGAAAGTTGTCCTCTGACCTACACACAGACACACACAGACACACACAGACACACACACACACACACACACACACACACACACACTACCACCACCACCACCATCATCACCACCACCATCACCACCACCATCACCACCACCACCACCACCACCACCACCACCAACTCCACAGTAAATAAATTTTTTAAAAAGAGAAGAGAACAGTCCTTTAGTTACAGAAATGGAAGAAAACAAACTATTCTTAGCTGCACTCCTCAGAAAGTTGACACGGAGTCTTTTGTATATGCTAGGAAAGATGGGACAGATGCCAGCCCTAGTGACAAAGCTTGGGTTTGGGTCAGATACCTAGACAGTCAGGCCCTCTGATTAGTCACTTTGGTGGGGTTAGAGAAAGGAAACTGGCTAGAAAACTGTGTACCCAGGGTGACACTGCTGGCTCATGGAAAGACTCCCTTACCGCTTCTCAGTCACTTTGCAAACATGTGTGGGGTACCTGTTATGTCTTAGTACCACGTCTAGACACTGGCTACCACAGTGACAAAGCAGACAAGTGTGTACAGCTGAGCTCCATCGGGTCAAATTAGAGCATCAACAAACACCATTCAGCATTTCAAGAATGTCTTCAGATTTCTTCCCCGGAATCTAGTCAAACCAACAGCCCTGTTTCCAATAAAAACCTATAGCACAATTCTAAAGACTGCAATTCACAGTGGGCAATGTACAATGTACCCCTAAATGTCCCAGGCTTTCTCAACAGGGCTCTAAAACTCGGAGGGCAAGCTGGAGCCATCTGGACACACTTAAAACAATGGAGGTGAGAGAGGTGGTCCAGGGGCAGCCTGGGAGGCCCTGGGGAGCTGCCCGGGCAGCCGTGTAAACAGATGCGAGTGACTGCTGAGATGGTTTGGCTGGAGATACACTGAGGTTCAAAGCTTTGAAGAGAGTCTGCGGGGCAATCTAACAAATGACTTTGATTTAATTATGTACCGCAGATTTTCTAACTGGCTTTGGAAGGAGACAGCACTTCTGAGATCCAAGTCTGGCAGGAATTTGCCATAGGTGATTTTTCAGGGTATTTTACAGAATGACATATTTGAGAGGCTCAGGAAATAAATAAACCCTTTGAAATGAAGTGTGTGTGTGTGTGTGTGTGTGTGTGTGTGTCTGTCTGTCTATGGACAACTTAATTTTCTAATTTCAAAATAGCAGTGCTTATGCCCAATCAAAATGTGTGTCTCAGATTTGAACTGAAAGCCTTTTTGAGTGGCATTTTCAGGAACACATACACCCAGGCATGTTGTGAAGCATTTGATGGAAACCGCAGGGGCTTCTGGGGAACGGGTTGAGTTTGATTCTAGGCATCTGTTTAAAGGACAGGGCTGTGTGGAATACAGTTTCATGTCTTGAGAATAGATCTACTGTTAACCAAGTCTTCAATACAGGTTTGTCTTCAGGAAGATTTCTTGGGGACTTACTGTGTGTGTGATACTAATCTAAAGGCAGAGTAAATAACAGAATGGATTTACAGTTGGCTTCACCTCCATAGCATGCAGAATCCCAGGGGAGACATTCTCAGTAAGGCTCAGTGGATAAGAGGAACTTTCCAGGGACTGAGGGAGGGCTTCAGGAAGGCTTCCGGAAGGGAGTCCTAGAAACTGGACCTAGCATGTCCAATTACTAGTAGGGCAGGAGTTCTCAATTACTTCGTCAGGCTTCTGAGATTTACCACACATATTGGAGGCTGTCCCTAACTTGCCATCAGGAACAATTGCAACTCTTGTTGGACATTTTCCTGTGATGTTATTAATCAGCGGGCTGGGGAGACAGCTCAGTGGGTGAAGTGCTTGCCACAAAGAGATGTGAGGACTCGTGCTTGAATCCCAGAACATAGGAGCATGTGCTCCTATGGTGAGATGGGAGATGATGACTGGAGACTTGCAGGAAGCTGGCAGGGCAGCTAGCCTGGCATATGTAGAAGTGAACAAAGAGAAGCAACACCCAAGGATTTTCTTACCCTTACCTGAACCACAAGGTGTAACAAGTCTATGAATGCACAAGCACGTACACACACACACACACACACACACACACACACACACACACACATATTAAAGAAGTAAAATAAAGAACTGAGGCATATGTCAGCCAGTTTTGTCACATGACAGTTGACAATAATAGTTGAGGCTATGGAAAGGCTTACTTAGTTTCATGGTTGTAGAAGGTGTAGCCCACAATGGGCTGGCTCCATTTCTGTTAGATCTGAAGCAAGACAGGACATCACAGCACGGAGGGTGGGGTACCCTGTGCTCACTGTACAGCAGCCAGGAAACAGAAAGAAAGGAGATGGGGACAAAAGAAAGCCTTCCAGGGCACACCCCAGTTACTAACTTTCTCTTGGTTTCTTCCACCTCCAACAAAACCATTAGATTAGGAATCTATCAGTGGGTGAATCATTTGTTAAGTTCTGTGTCTTCATGGCCCGACCACATTTCATGACTGACACTGGAAGCAGGTTTATAGTGATTATACGTCTTAGAGTCAGAGAGACCTGGATTTGCAGCCTGTCTCTACTCCAGCGACAGTACTAGGAGGTTTCCGGACCCCCTACAGGTGGTAGTCAAAATATCTACACTCTGAAACTAGTTTTCAGTTAGGCTCCAATGAGATGCTTTGGCAATGCTCTCAGGCATAAGGGAAATACTCAGTTGATGGTGGGTAAAATATATGACTGCCTGAAACCTTAGTTATATTTTAACTGGCCTGTCTATGTAACACTATAGTCATACGTAATCTGGCACCAATTATGGTGAAGCAAAAGGTTTGGGGTAGGGAATAGTTGAGACAAAAGAGTTTTCACAGAGTGAAGTAAATGTCTAGAGAGGACAGTTCTGCATGAAGGAAGTTCTTGCCAAAGAAGCTCTCCAGGCAGCCCCGTTCTGTGTGGTGGGGCTGGATACACGCTGTGGATTCCCTATCATATGGTGCTGAAATAGCCTGCGAACAGCTCAGCCTCTACTACCTGACTGTAAAACTTGTCAGGCCTGGGACTCTGTCTCGTTAATTCAACATCAGGCTCAAGCATGAAGTTGGTCTATAGTAATGATGCTTCGTGGCTGCATAGACAGGGTTCAGACTTGAACTCATGGCTATGGCTGCCCATTGTCTGGATTCTCTTTCAGTTCACTTGAGGCCTGAAGGAAGCTAAGACTGTTTGCTAACTAAGGATGAAAAGGACTATGCTAGAAGAAACAGTATTTCTTTAAGAGGGCAAACAGGCAAACCACAGAGAGCTGTGAGGCTGTGTGTCAGCTCCAGCCAACTTATTGCCCTGGCACATCAAGAGTCGATATTTATGTGACTGAGACGTTGATATATTCTCTAATCTTGTGAAAACAATTCATCCTCTCCTCTCCTCTCCTCAACTGCTAGATCTTCAGTAGGAAAGACAGCAGAATGTGTGGGAAAGGTCAGTTCAGGATATGTGCAGGGCCAGAGACTCATCAACTGATGATTCTTCAGAGGAAGAAATGGCTTTATGACCACATGTTTACATGAGCCCACACCAACACTTTCTCTGTGTCATAGCTGGTCACTCACTGATTTACCCTACGAAGTAGTTAGCATCATTCACTCACTCATTCATTCATTCATTCATTCATTCATTCAACAAACATGAGGGGGTATCTATGTGCATTACATGTGAAGGTATATTGGGGAACATGAAGTACATTGCCTACTCTAAACATATACCCAGAAAACTTATTACTCATAAGGTAGTTTATTTCATAAACACATAGCAGGTAAAATAAAAGGCAAGAAATAGAAGTTAAAAATAATCACAAAACCCATGGGAGACCCAGAGAGAAGATCATAGCTACGGGAAGGCAGTCAATCAAAGAGATTGGGGAGCTTTAGAAGTACTTTCAAACACCGGAGTTACCATATGCTAACTCTACAACTTGTCTTCATTTAGTAGATTATAGGACCCAAATAAGGAAAAATCGCTAGATTAAGGAACCGAAATAAGAATACTATGCACAGAACTCTTAACCCAGAACCTGACACACAGCCTCCAGTGCTTTTCTGCTCAGGGTCACAGTCTGGAGTATGTGCTGAGCTCTTGAGAGCCATGAGGGTCTAGGTAGGGCAGTCAGGGCTATGAAGCTGTGACCATGAAATTCACTGTGGCTCACATTATGCAAGCAAGAACTTTATTAGGAAAAGCATAGGATACTCACAGAATGAAAAGCATCCAGAAGAGCAGAGCCTAACCCTAGAATGGCTAAAGGAGGGGGGCAGTGACTCAGTATGGAATTGATGGATACTCGGTTTGGGGACCACTTCAGGATGATCACTCCAGTATATGGTCATTCATGTTTTCTCCACCCAGGAGGCTCTGGGAAGATTTATGCCCCATTCCTAAAATTCGTTGTTTGAAATCTAGCCCCCAGTATGATAGAAAGCATTTAGGTCATGAGTTTCACACATGGCTCTTCCATTGTCAGACAAAGATATAAGAGATCAGTAGTCTGCAGCATGGCAGAAGGTCCTCTCCAGAGCTGGACTGAGCTGGCCCCCTGATCTTATCCTTCCAGCCTTTATAACTGATAAATAAGCTTCTGTGGATATGCTGTTCAGCCTGTGGTTGGTTGCTATAGCATCCTGAACTAAGACAGTGCCCTCAATTGGCCTTACATTGATGCTTTGGTTAGAGGAGAGAGAACATTTTCACCACACCCCTTCCGCATGGTGTGGTATAATTTCCCATGGGTAAATGAAGCTATTCCATTTGAACTGCCTAGCAGTGCTAGGCAGACTACAGTCAATAGCTACTCACAGCATAGTACCCATTGTAGAACTATGAAGTGGCCATCTATATTTGGGACATGGGTAAGCATGGTTTTTGAAATCTTGAGAGAAATTTCAGAGATGGACCAAAAGCTGAGAATTATTAGGAAAGCATGAAAAAGAGAAATATTGTTAGCTCTAAGATGAAGAGAGGAGGTGGGTATAGCAAAGCAACACTTCTTTTGAGAGCTGAAGGCCATGATGGTAACTACACGGGGCTGTGCCACTTTGACATCTATCCTGGAGAGAAAGGTCCACAGTACCCACAAAGCTTCTGGGACATGGACAAGCTTCCAAGATGACCTTCAGCTTTCCCCCGATGACTACTTTGGTCTTTGTGGCACCTACTGCATCAAGGTCAGTTCAAGGTCCAAAGTAAGAGAGTGGCTGCAGAGAAGAGGTCCCCAGAAGTGGCATCTCTTCATTAGAGAACATCTAGTTGGTAGCTACTTGGATTGCGAAGAGAAGTTCTATGAGTCTCCAGAGGAATGTTCCAGTCCCTGACTTTGGGGTCAACCTCTTCTGAAGGAGGATTGGGTATCTGCCAGGTAACCCGTGGGAGCAACCTGCACTTTCTGAACTTTTCTGTAGAGTTGTGGAGTGGGGGTGGGAAAGTGAGCAGTGGTCTGGCAGCCTTCCAAGCAATATGGGATCATGGGATGTGCCTAACCAGCTCTGGGAGAGTGCTCAGCTTCACCAGGGGTCTTTGGAGGACTAAACGTTGCCCAAGACATTTTTCTTCAAGACTCATTAATCCTAATGACAAGTTTCAAAATCGAAGAAAAAAAAGATTGCTGTTTGCCAGATCACAAGTATCTACAGTCTGACATTAACAAACTGAATTTGGCTTTTCTGTATGTAATTGGCACCCAAATATAGCTAAAGTGAGCACGAGAGAGAGAGAGAGAGAGAGAGAGAGAGAGAGAGAGAGAGAGAGAGAGAGAATTCTTGGCTTTCTCTCCAGTTTAGAAATTGTACCATGACATCTAATTGCTTGTATTATCCTAGAGTGTCAGCTTGCAAAGGGTTTCTCCTTAGCCAGCCCATCCTCCACAAAATCTGCTCTACTTACAGAGCAGACCAACAGTGATCTCTTCTGTCCAACTGAACCCACCATCCTGGAAAGGATGCATTCAGGAAGGGTGTTGGGGATTTCTTTTCTTATGGCCTCTCTGTAGCCCTTCACCAGAACTTTTATACCTAATTTCCCACTCAGAGTTGAAGCAATTTGTGTGTGTGTGTATGTATGTATATATATATATATATATATATATATATATATATATATACACATATATATATACACACACATACATACATATATATGTGTGTGTATATATACATATATATACTTATATGTGTGTATGTATATACATATGTACATATATATATGCATATATATGTGCATATATACATATATATATACATATATATACATATACAAATACACATACATCATATACATATACATCATATACATTTTGCATATACATATACATTGTACATATACATTATACATGATATACACATACACATATACATCATATACATCCACATCCACATATACATTGTACATATACATTGTACATATACATTGTACACATATATTGTACATATACATTGTACACATACATTGTACACATACATTGTACACATACACATGCATACACATTGTAAATATACATTATATATATATACATATACATATACACATATATCATATACATATACATCCAGATCATCATTTCTGGGACCTTTACATCTTAATTATGTTAGCTGCTGAGGTATGCTCGTTGGAGCCCTGGTTTCCAGCTAATGATAGTAAAAAGTCAAGGCAGGCATCTGCTTCTTCCTTACATAAACTGTAAGTATGAGCAGCTAAGGCTAAGATGGGAATTATGGCACCAAGGTCAGCACCTCTATTTTGGTGCTCAAACCATTGTCAAAATATGGCCTCTGGTGGGTTGAGAAGGTCTACCTCAGATTCCACGAAAGGGAGGAAAGTACTGATCTTGCCTCTTCTGTGACAGGGTGGAAGTGTGGCACACTCAAAGTGGCCTCTTATCATATTCTAGAACTTTGTCAAAGGACCACATCAACTTGTAAGAGTTCGGAAATTGAGGCTTGAGTTAGGCAGTATGTGCCAAGACAACACTGTTATCACAGTGCAGGGTGACGACCTGTGACTGTGCTGCAGTGGAACACTCCACCACCACCCCTGACCATGATTCACACTCTTACTCTTTCTCTTGAGTGTGGCTATTCTTGCATCTTTCCGTAAGTATGTGTCTCTTTCCTCTAGACAGACAACCCATGAACACCCCTTTCCTGTTCTCATCTGTCATTTTAGGGGCCAGGGACTTTGTGGTGTTTCCTCCATCTTTCCCCACACCCTCCTTGGCTCCCCAAATCTCTTTCTTCTGCTTCAGATCTCCCACCCCTGGTCTCTCTTTTTCTGCTGTGCCACCCTTGTCTAAGATCTGGTTTTCCACATTTTATCCCTCTCCCTCATTTATTCATTTATGCAAAAACCCCATATCAAGTGATTTTTCTATAGTAAATAATAAGGTAATACTGGAAACAAAGGAGAAAAATCCAATCTTTTCAGCACCCCAATAACAGGGAACAGAAAATCAAACCATTCTAAAACATTCCTATAACACTGTAGTTTGAATATAAAATGTCTCTCAGGTAGGGCTCATGTTTCGAAGGCTTGGTCTACATTTAGTGGTGCTATTGATGGGTAATTAGGTTATGAGGACACTAAGTCAACAGATTATGCTATTGATGACTTTATACTGAATAGCCTATTAGGGAGTAAGACTTGATTAGAGAAAGTAGATCATTGTGTGTATGATGTTGATGGTCCATCTTGTGCCTTCCTGTCTGCTTCCTGATCATCATGATCAACTATGGTCTGCTATGCTCTCTGCTCCTGTGATGTTCTGCCTTGCCAGACCAATAGCAATAAAGCTAGCCATCCCCCAGACTAAGACTTCCCAAACTGTGAGCCACAGCAAATCTAACCTCATTTAAATTGTTTGGCCATAGTAACTAGAAATTAACTAACGAATTTGGAGTTTGTACAGAGGCAGCTGAGACAAGCTGATTCTTCACCAGATAGCCAACCCATCTAGTTCTTATGTATTTTCTTCACTCCCTCTCTCTCTCTTTGTCTATCTCTGTCTGTCTATTTGTCTGTCTGTCTGTCTGTCTGTCTGTCTGTCTGTCTGTCTGTCTCTGGTCTCTGACTCTCTATGTGATCTTACTAGTATTTCCTATTTAACAGCAACTAACACCTGTTCCTTCCACCTTTGAAACCCAAAACCAGTATAAAGGAGGCATGGTTGTGGAATGAGCACCAACAAATTAACATATGCTTAGCTTGATCTGCTCTCTATAAAGTTGTTCTTTTCCCCTTCAGGGCGGAAAACAATTGAGTGGAGTAATACCTTAGCATCCTGTAAAATATCCAGGTAGCTCTTCAATCTCCCTCCTAGTGACGAAGTGATGTTGAGCATCACGTAAATAAAATCTCTCCTTGGTGACTATAAAATGTCAATGACTATTATTTTGTTTATATCCATCAGTCCAAATTTTATGGAGCCTCTCCTTCTTCCCATGTTAATAAGGTGCCTTCCATAAAGAAGAGCCTTCCTATGTTTAACTTTGACCCTATGATCCAGGTAATATGACAGTATATGAAACTACCCCAGGCTTGATGGTGTAGACTAAGAATTTTGTTACATTTGTGGATATTGTGGGTGAAAAATTCAGACAGCACAGTGGGGATGCCATGTTTCTGTTCTGTGACATCTGGTCCTCAGCTAGAAATAATTGAAGGTTATAATGACTTAGCAACTGCATGCTTGGAAGATCTGCAGGCTTCTTCACTTATAGGTCTGTTGGCCAAAGTGACTTGTACATTGGGCTGCTGGATTGATTGATGAGCTGAGTTCTTACCTATGGTCTATCCACATGGCATGGGCCTCTGCACAGAACCATGGCCTCATGAGGACTGAAATTTTTTACTTAGAAACTCAGGGCTATAGAATCAATGTTCCAGCTGAACTGGCAGGGTTGAATTGCCTTTAGTAATCTATTCTCATAAATCATGGAAGAATAACTTTTGACTATCAGTAGAAAGAGTCACACCCTGCTTAGATTGAGTGAGGTGGCATAGAAGCACCTTCGATGGAAGGTTGAACAGCTACAGTGTAGAACAGCACTGGCTACAGGAGGAACTGCATCCATCTTTGGAAACTACTGTCTTCCAAAACCTGAAACACAGTTTCCATAGAAAAGGAGTAGAAATGCCCAATTCTTTCAATTATCACTTTTTGAAGAATTAAAGAAGCAGATAACTCAACTTGTTAGAAAGTAAGGCACTCTTCTGAATGTCGGGTGTGAAACTTTCTTATGTCTGACTCCCATATTGACACACCAACTTAAAACCAGTCAGTGTACTAGTAGATCTTGATGGGGCTCACATAGGAATCCCTGCCAGCTGGCTGCTGTGTTTTTGATAGAGTCCTTCGCTGGCCTTTGGTAGTCTCCTGGCTTTACAGTGTAAGATGTATTAGGTGGCACATTCTTCTACAGTTCTTAGAATCACACATTTCTCCTAGGAAATCCCATTCTTTTCAGTGTTTAGACATAAATATCTAATAATTGGAGAATAATATTTAGAACCCACACTGAAACACTGAGAACGTTCATTAATACAAAGCTGGCATTGTTTCAAGGGGTTTTTTATGGAAAGAGATAAGAACTCTTCTTTAAAATAATGTATCTATATGTGTGTGTTTAAAATTTCGAGCTCGTGCTTCCCTCTGTAATTAAAATTTAAATATTGTCAAACATTTATATATCTTTTATTGCATAATTTTTTCATTACATTAACTAAAATACAAATAGTACACCAGAAAACTCACTTAGGCAACAAACATTCTTTCAAAATTATGTTTCTAACAACCCTGACAAATCATAATAATGTAAATAAAATTTAGTATGTTTTTCTGTTTTTTGATAATGCTTGTTTTTTGTTTTTTTTTTTTTTTACATTTTATCTTTAAGCTACATTATACTAAGCTATGGACAGTGTTCAAAATATACTCAGATGAATCCTGTTACCTCTTTATCTCTCGCCCTATTTCTTCTTATCCATAGAATCTATTTTTATTCTGTTTTGACTTCAGGCTCCAGAGTCCCTCATGCAAATACCAGCAACTATGTGTGGCTATGTGTCTATTTATCTTCACATTCCTGCCTCTCTTTTTATAAAAGTAACACAGCATTTGACTTTCTTCTGCATCTTTACTTTTCTTCAGGTATGAATATATTCTGATGATCGCTCTACAGAATGGAGAACCCACCCTCCTATTTCACATGGCTGCAGTACACCACTGTGCAGTCCCTGGACAACAGAGATGCTAGCTGGTCCCAGTCTCTTTATGACAAGTACTATGTTGTGCATGTGCCACTGTGTCTCTGGAACAGATTTCTAGAAGTAGGCTTGCCCGACCCCAGGGTCAGTGGGTTCACAGTTTGGATGCTACTATTCCTCCTGAGGGGTTCTGCTGCTTCCATCTTTACAGGGAATGAGAAAAAAAGCTGGTCCCCATAGTCTCAGCACTGAAACCCAACAGGGAACTTTTGGACTTTTGCCAGTCTGATGAGTGGGAAAGGGTACCTTGGGGTACTATTACGTGTTTCTAGTTGTGGGTGTGTTCGAGTAACTTTAGTATGTTTAACACTATATTCTTTTTCTTTCATGAGCCCTGTCTGTTCAAGTTTTGGGTTATACATTACTAGACTATAGGTACTTTACTTTTCCCAGTATCTTGAGTGGATTTATTGTTTGTTACATAATATTTTCCTTTTATTTAATGTATTTTTAGTTTTGGTTATGAGCCTAGCCTTTAATGTCTGAGCCTTCTCTCCAGATCTATTTGATGTATTTTTAGATGTATGTTTGTTTGTTTTTTATTTGTGCTGTGAGATGTTAAACTCCATGCATTACATACACTAGGCAAATGCTCAACCATTAAATCACACCTTTTCCTTTTATTTCATCAATAAATAAATCCCTTTTACTGATTCTGGGTTTAAATGAGCGTTTAGTAAGATCTTGCTCATTGTCAGATAATAGGAGTCCTTGTATATTTCTTTCAGTATTTGTACTTATGAATTATTTGTTACCCCTAGATAGCTAGAAAATTCTCTATAGCAAACTCCATGTTTATTAACATCTCGGGTTTGAAGCTCTTCCTTACCCTGCGGTCCAGACGTTCTACCTAGGTTAGCGGACCACTGGAGATGGAGGGTGGGGTGTTTAAGCATCTTTACAAATTGCTTAAGCAGGCTTAATTCACAACAAATTCTGAGCTTCGAATATGGAGAATACATTAAACCTGCTTGTCCCTGTTGGTAACTCACAGCACAGAAACTCCCTGAAGCGAAGACACATGTAAAATAGCACACCACGGTATCTTTCTCGCTGCCACAGCCCTTTACTGGCTCATTTCCTCCTCTTTCAGATCTGTTCATCTGAGTGCAGATGGCAGGAATTTGAAGAGTTAGCAGGTCCTGTGGAGGGGCAAGGAAGGGTTCTTCCTCTCTGTGTGCCTGGTGTGTGTCCCTTGCCAGGAGCTCTTTGACAGTCACTGGGTTAGAACAGAGTGAAGAAGACAGAAAACTCAGAGAAGGGTCAAGGATGGCACCAGGGGCAAGATTACTGTGGGTCTTGTAGATGAGCACTGTGGGGTTTGTTGCTAGGATGACGACTTCTCAGAAGGGGTAGCAGAGCGACCATCTGCCTAACCCTGAGGTAAGATTACTGCAGTTGCAGCATGCTGAGCTATCTGAAGAGAGACAGAGGAGACTTTCTTAGGTTTCATGGGCTCGGTTCCCCACACAGCTCAGGTTTAAAACATGCTGTTCTGCTTTCCTCTTCTGCTCCCAGAGTCTACTCATTGATTCACATGTTGGGCTTCAGCTGTGCACTGGGTCCTCTTTAGAAACAGGAGAGAGGACTCTGCTTTCATGGGCTCAGGTTTTGGAACTAAAGAACATGAACTAGCCGACTAACTAACCAGCCAATTAACTAACAAATTAACTAAATGCACGTCGGGGAAGTGTAAGTACTAGAACAGGAATTCATGAAGAGATTAGGATGTAGGGGAATAATGACTGAGGATCACACAAGTTTTATGTGAGATAATCGGGGATTCTCACTGATTATGTGTCGAGTAAATGCATAAAAACGGTGAAGGGCCTGCCGGACCATGCAACCCCATTTCTAAATTTAGGACATATGGCCAGTCTGGCCTTCCATGAACACATGCAGCAGATCTAAGCCCCTGCTATAGAGGGAGCGGAGGGCACAAATGCAGAGAAGCTAGGTTTTCTACCTTTGCAAAGCTTAAGGTTCTGGCAAGGAAAAAATATTATTCAGTAATGACTGAAACGGTGAACTATATAGTAGCCATCTTTAAAGTGAAAGGCATAGTTCTATGATAGCATGTAGCAGAGAAGCTGTGCCGCACACAAAGCCAGGAAAGACCTCCTTGGCAAAGACTTAGGCACTAATTAAGTAAAAAATACTGGTGGAGAACCATCTTTTTTAGATGGAGCAGATCAGGAAGCCTGTCTGGCAGGATAGAGCCTGCCCTGGGAGATGGAAAGCTTGGTGTTAGAGGCATGGTGTCAGGCAGACTTTCTGGGCTTAAAATACAGACTGAGGAAGTCATTGATGTGCATGGTGGGTTTTGCTTTGAAAGTGCCCTGTCTGTGGGATCATCACTCAGTATCTGCCAGTCAGGTCATCCTCTGGGCCCAGCCTCCGTTGGGTCAATATCTGAGAGCTCCAAACCGCAGAGAGGCTGGAAGAGGAACAGGAGCGAGTACTGATAGAAAGTTCTGTCAGATACTGGGACAGGAGCAGTAGACTGAGATCCTCCCTCCTGAGGGAGAAGGCACTTGTACTCTCCTTAACACCAACCACGTCTAGTTTGTCCTGGGAGTCCCGTGAGACTGGAAGACACACTATTGCTAGCCAGATCCAGAATAATTTTTTTTCTTGCTACCACGTAGTAGACTTTTGAATTTTTAAGTTATTATTATGATATAACATTATTTATTATTCTACTACTCACAGATTGGCCTGATCAAGAAATATTTGAGTCCTATTTTTTGAAACCAAAAATACGTTTCTTTTTGTTTTAACCACGCATAGTGTGTCAGTTCCTGAATGCTGAGTCGTATAAACCAAATCGGCTTTGATGTGAGGTTCTCATTCGGTTTTCCCGGATCTCTCCTGACCACTGCTTTATCCCTTATAGCTGTTTTTTGTACAAGTTTCTGAGTCAGCATTTTCTTTCTCATAAAGTGACAGTAGTTCAAGCTGACTTAGCAAAAGTTGGTATGTGCTTAAGTGACTGTAAGTTTGGGGAGCAGAGGTGGAGGAACCTGGCTTTTAATCTAAGCTGAATCAATTAATGCCATCTGATAGCCCTCCCTTCTGTGCCTCAGTTCAGTATTTCTCTGCATTGACTTCATTCTATGATCTCCTTTATGATGATACAAAAGAAATTCCTTCTAGAATATGTGCATTTTTCTGGACTCTGATTGGTCCTGTAGGAAGACATACCCACTCCCAGCAAGTCAGTGTATTTATCTATATATAAAACACATATTTTATATATAATCATATACAATTATAATATATTTATTATTTTAATCATATATAAAACCACATAATTTATATTATATTATAATATTCAATATATCATATATAAACTTATTTATAATATGCAAACATAATATATATTATATACAAACATGTATGTGTTCAAGTGTCTGCCACATACTGAGTGCTTCGGTCATGTCACCCATATCGTCGTAATAGCGTCATCAAGGTCAGCAAAACTGATCTAAGAACTTAAACTCTAAAAGAAGAAGGGAAAAACCCCAGCTTACTTCATGCTACTGTACAAGCCCGTGAATACGTCTTTCTCAGAGAGCTGTTTCCCTGGAGACTGCTTTTACTAGTGGATTGGCAAAGAATTTACCACTGTTGCATGGTTAAGGATCATTAGATGGACTTTTTTTATGGTCAGAAACTTGGACTTGGGGATATCAAAAAGGACCTCTTCTTATTTAGTGAAGATGAATGGCATTCTCTGCATTCACACAGTCATAGGTCAGCCTTTTGAAAGACCTTGCATGCAGCCAGCCCTCATCCTGATTAGTCACGGCAGTTAAGACGCAGAGGGAGACAAGCATCCTTTGTGAACTTCCACATTGTCGTTCTTCCTCTCAGAGCTTGGTACAGCTGTGTCAGCTTTGAAATGTGTAAATCTAATTAAAGTGTGTCTGGCTTTCGAGAGAGTGGAGGGGAGATCAGGCTTCTGAGCATGGCGTCCTCACTGGATGCTCTTTACCCAGACACGTGTCTTCTTAATCACCTTAAGTCTAGAGCTCAAGTCCTGGGTCATAGGGGTGACTGACCTACACTGTGGCTTAAAACTCCAGCTTGACTTGGAAAACAAATTAACTAGGAAACAAAACCCAGACCTAGGCACAGTTACCTCCTCAGGGCTGATTTCTCCAAAAGATATGCTTTGGTAATGAAGTTCTTGATAGGACATGAAGGTGGCCATAAATGTTCCTGTCAACATTTTCTGTGATAAAATAATGACAAACGTTCATATTCAAAATGTGAAATGAGCGGTAGCATCCGTATAGCTGACCGTCACTCACATTTCACATTCTGACTGTAGCACAGACCTGAGTATTCACCAAAAGATGTGTGTCACAATAACCTCACAGCATTTTTCTAAAGAGACCTATGGAAACAACTTTCAGAAACAAAAACCTGTGGGCCACTGAGATGGCACGGTGGGGTAAAGACTCTTTCCACTAAGCCTGATGACCTGAGTTTAATCCCCAGGAACCACATGGTCGAAGAAGAAAACCAACTCCCTCAAGATGTTCTCTAATCTCCACTTATGCACTGTAGCATGCTTGTGCATGACAGTGCACACACATGCACACATGCACACATGCACACAAATACTTTTTAGAAACTAAAACAGGAAGTGGTATTTTTTCATATTACTGACTATTCTGAGGGTGAGCAGCCTAGCCGAGGCTCTCTGGGTCTTTCTGGTTGGACAGCAGACACATGAATGAGCAAAACTCAGAGATAAGTCACAGTGGTCCATGCCCAGTGAAGCAGAGCTGAGGTGTCTCTTCCAGGCCAGGTGAAAGACAGATTTGTGAACATAATGAATTCTGCCATCAGTTTCTCCCTTTGGTTTTGGGAGTGATTTGTTGGCAGCAGTGGCATATGGACAGAAGATGGGAATGAATGTTCTAGTAGGTTATGAAGCAGTGAGAGATTATTGTGAAAATACCTTCGGATGCAAATCTCAAAGCATTGGACAGATTCCGTTAACAGAGAATTCAAAGACGCTCCAATGCAGACTGTGTATGTATCATCGTTTTCCAAACCTGATGCTATATCGGCCCTTGACTGCTACATCTGCTTTCGTTGGTTGTGGTTTCTCACAAGCTCCTGACATGGTTTCAAAAGTTGAGGACAGGCCATATTCATTTCATTAAAAAAAATATGGTATACTTTAATATTTTGTAATAAAAACCGAATCTCTTCATTTTGAAATTGGGCGACTCATGCATAATGCAAGGATTTATAGGAACTAGATTCCTGGGGATGCCCGGATGACACAATCCAATGATGAGCTGCACACTTTAGGATATGAGTAACTTCCAACTCTATTAGCTTCTCTGTGACTCTAGACATTCATCCTGAGATGACATCAAGTGTCCAAAGGCCGCTGCTACACATCTGAGTTCTTGACTGCTGAGGCCATTCTGACCGAGTGGAAGTCAACTTCCTTGGAGCATTTCCCATTACCTTTGGGATTCTGTGTTTCTTCATCTTTCCTACCAAGAGGTCTGTCTTTCTCTGCTATTCGTGTCTATGGAGTTAAGAAGCATTTTTCCCTGATATTTGTCCCTTCCCAGTCTTCATCTTGCCAGGTCTCAAGAGTTCTTTTGGGAGCAGTTGTTTTCTCTGGTCAGTGCCTTTTGGGGCGCTCTCTTACTGTAAACAACAACAACCAGAACAGCCAGGATTGCAGTTCAGTAAATTACCATTGGCAGAGAACCTTCCACAGATCTGCTCTTACCCAAGCTTCATGTGAAATGCAACGTTATTATTCAAATAGGGTCCTTATTACCATTTCAGATTTACATAAGAGGAACCAGGCTCTTAGGGGGAAGTCACATGTCTGAGATGAAAGAAGTTGGAGTGGAGGAGCCTGGGAGCACAGGCAGGTACTCTGAGACAGACCCTGTCCTCTTTCAGTTCTGTCAGGCCCTGTCCTTGTGGGTAGACAGAGTGGCTCCTCTCCTTCATGCACAAGCAATTATCATAATGATTGTTGTCATTGTTCACCAGCACGGGTTCACTCAATAGCCTTCATTTTCTTTTCCCTGAAAATAATTTACTATTCATAGAATAGGATGATGTAATGGGAACCTGCTGAGAATAATTCTGTTATTTTAAGCCTCAGTTTACCCATTAGTTCTTGGCTTCATGTTTGAAATATAAGAATATAGCTACTGTAATTATAATGATAAAATAAATACTTCATTGTTGCAATAAGCAACAGTGAAGCTTTACAGAGTCTGGCATTTAGCAGTTTAATAGGTACTTCAGTACAAACTAATTCATTTGAGTCTCACAGTTGCCCAATAACACTGAGCAGGTCATACGCCTATTTCATGGAATATGTAGCTGACCTTCAGAGATGTCAGCTACTTAGTCTCAACTCCTCAGAAAATGAAAGGTACTCTGAGATTTGTACTCAAGGTTTCAGAATTATTCCGTTCATTTCCCAGTACCTCTGCATGCTGGGAGATGAAGGCTGCACATAAAGCCCAGATGCACTGAGTCAAGGTGGTTGGGCCCAAGGTATTCACAATGTAACAAGCCCCTGGCTTGTGCAGGCTATTTCTACCTTGTGAGTAACATTTTGAGAAGGATGGGGAGACTGTGGGACATTTCCGTAAAGCTCTAGAGTTTCATTATCTCAGAAAGGGTTGGTGGGGGTACCTACCTCACAGGCTAACAACAATGAAGGAATATGCAAAAGTCATTAAGATTCATCTCAGACTCCTGATGTTACTGCCCGCTGTTGACAATGCACAATGTAAAACATGCTTGTAGGATGAAAGAGTTAAGTCACAGAGTTTCCGGCCCAGCTCCTGGGGTAGCCATTCACATAACATCTCATGACTTTGGTTCACGTGCATTTGTGTGACACAGCAGATTAGGCTGAGTGAGAATCCACACCACGGCACTGTTAGGAGTTACTGGAATAGGCTTCCATTCAGCCAAGCGTCTCACCTCCTCGACTATAGGGACCACTATTCTTATGGATGAGCTCTGTCTGTGGCAGCTTCACCCTCTAGGAGTATGATTGCCCCTCCCCACTGGGAAGTGTTACCAAAGGGTGAGCAGAGAGGGAAGGAAGTTGCTTCATGTCTCACCCTCACCCACTGCCCCGTTGGGCTTGCCTGTTTCCACGTGCCCTTGGATACAAAGCTGGGCTGAAGTATGCAAGTTGCTACTCTTGCTTACTGTAATTCAGAGCTGGCTGGGAAACTTGACAGTGCCAGCAATTGGCAGTGAAGGGTGAAGGAGGTTGAACGGAGGGATTACCAAAACCACATGTTTGCTAGTTGGCCTCTGAGGGAGGAGAAATGTTCCCCACAGGGATTCGTTTATTCTTGAGCCTTGGGTCAGAGAATGTCGGATTTAAGTCCAGGCAGGCTCCATCATCATCATTATCATCACCATCACAATCACCATCACCATCACCATCACCATCACCATCACCATCACCATCACCATCACCATCACCATCATCATCATCTTCTACACTGTATGACTTTCCTTCCTTGAACCACAAGGGATTTTGTTTGTTTTTCTGTAAAAATATTGCTGTTCCAGTGCTAGGGGCTGGAGACATGAATCCTAGGTACAGCATGAAAAACTCGAGGTTAGATCCCTAACACCCATGTAAAACAAAACAAAACAAAAACAAGCAAGCAAACAAAACCAGTGAACCAACTAACCAACAACAACCACAACAAAAAATGGCTGTAGCTATAATCCCAGCACTAAGGAGATGGATGTAGGTGCATTCTCGGAGTTCACTGGCCAGCTAGCCCAATGAAACCTGCAAGCTCCAGGTTCGGTGAGAGACTGTTTTAACAATCAAGGTGGATAATGACTTAGGAAGACATCCAACATCGGCCTCTGGTCTTCACAGTCACAGATGTCACATGTATCTGCTCACAGAGGTACACGACATTCAGACACATGAGTATAACACACACATAAATAATGACGTGCAGTGCTCAGAAACCTAGTAAATAGAAGCTCTTTTTGATGTTAAGATTATTCCATACGGATTCATTGCATATGTGGTATAAGCCAGTCATTATACTAGGCACCGGGCATGGAGCACAACATGAAGTTCGCACTGGAGAAGGCTACAGCCCAGTGTGGGGAACTCCATTACGCACGACACAGATTCCAGGTGCCATCTCAATGCATGTACAAGAGATGGTGTAATTGAGAGAAATTGGCAGGATAGGAAGACTGTATCCTCAGAGTCAGCAGCCTCCTGATGCCCCTCCCTGTCCTTTCAGGAATCTTCTTAGTCCTCAGGAGAAAATTCAGAAGTCCCCAGTGTAGGTCAACATTCCCTGAGTGTCCCAGTTGGTTGACCAGCTAAGACTGCGAGTTAGCTGAAACAGCCAGCGGTGGTGCCTCTGCTCTCCAGTCAGCACCCTCCATCCCCCCGAGGCAACACTCAGGTTTGGAAAGTTACAGTCTGACATGGCTCTGGAGGTTTGCTTGGCTTTTTTTTTTCTCTCTCTCTCAAATGTTTCATTTCTTTCCTTTTAGGATCTGTGCCCTAGTTGTTCTGGGAAACTTGTGACCTCTCTGTGTTTTTAATTAGAAGATGTCATTTTTCCATGGCAACCTATCTTGATGTCCTAAATAGAAAAACTGTAAAATCAGTTTCCCTATGAAGGGCGCAGTCTTTGGAATAGCACTACCCGAGGAGCGTTGGTGCCCCAGCCGGATGTCTCCAGCTCTAGTGACAATTCTCCAAGTTCAGGAAGATGATCAGGTCTCCTGGAAAAACAGATCTGCACTGGGTACAGTGGGTTCATAGAATCCAGTCCTTCATGACTGTGTGGAAGTATCTGCATTTCTGATTGGTATGGGAACCAAACTATGTCAGCTATGAACTCTGATGTCTCCAGGGCCCATGGCCAATAGGTGATAACTTACAGAAGCCACAAAAAACATTGATGGGAAACAGTTGAAACCAGCCCAGACTCCATGGTGACAGGATTTGTATTGACCCTTTCACCCTAAGGTCCTCCCTCCTGAAGGGATAGATGTCTTCAGGGAATGATGGCGGAAACAGAGAAATGATGCCCCACCCTTAGTTAAACGATTTGGCAGAAAGTGATTGACTTAAGAAAGAATGCCCTGAGTTTTGTAATTCTGGTTTTTCTTTCTTTCTTTTTTTTTTTCTTCAGCATCATTCCCATTCAGTAAGGCAGGCATGCTGATAAAGGAAAGTCACTCTGACCACAGGGATCATGTTGATGCATTTTAAATTATATGGTAAAATGACATACTGGGTCCTTCCTCTGCTCATGAACGTGAGAAACTGTGGGGCTCCTGCAGGGGAAACATTGTTGAAAACCCATGAGACGTTAGGCACCCAAAACGACAGTTAACAATTACTCACGTCATTTCAGATGCTTTGCGTGTTCTGGTTAAACCCTCACTGTGGTATCAGCCAGAGCTCACTCCCCTGCCTTCTTTGGCCAAGGACCATGCTTCCATGCTTTCTCTTCCCTATTCACTTGTGTCTCCCTGACTTGCAGATTTGGAAACTGGAGTTTAGAAAGGCTAAGTAATTCCCAGGGAGAGTGTGGGCTCCAGAGCCCATCTGTTTGTGCAAGCTTCCTCCTCCTTCTCCAAATAAGAATGTCTAGAGTCAGGGCATTGGGTTTCCTATGCTATGTATAGTCCCTTGTTGGGAGCCGAAAGAAGGCAGATATCATCCTTGCAGCCATCTTGAGCCATATGCCCTAACAAGAGACTTGTTTACAACAGCCTACAACAGCTGAGCACACTCTGATAGCATCTTGTTTTAGATACCCAGGATTTCTCCTTGGGTGTGTGAGACTTAAAGGTGTGAGACTTAAAGACATGACTTAAAGGCGTGACTTAGAAGTGAGACATATAAAAGGCGAGAGGCAGACAGAAGAGGTACTTGTAACTTGGAGGAAGAACTTGGAACTGGGAAAGAGACTAGCAACTTAGAACTAGAATTAGGACCTGAGACTTGGTACTAAGAACTAGAGACTTGGAACTTGGGACTGAGAATTAGAGACTTGGAGAGAAGAAGAGAGACTGAAGAATAAATGGAATTGAATCACACTCTGTCTGGTCTCCATTCTTCAAGTTCGTCCTCACTCTCTCTCTTGCTGAACCCTGACCTGCGGACAGGAGCAGCTTGGGGCAGTGTGGGCTCTAACAATTTAGCCCCCAAGGTTTTTGGCAGTGTGGGTTCCAACATTGACAGAGCAGTCCGAGACATTTTGAACCCCAAGTGTCGGGCAGAGCGGTTCTCAACATTTTTGGCGCCCAACATGGAGCAGCTCGGGCCTCGACAGTCCCTTCTCAGGCCCTCAGAGGCCTTTTTTATTTTCACCTAAAGAACCCTTCTATAGGGCACTTCTTGCCAGGTTTGTCCTCACCATGCAGATCTCAGGTTTTGGTGCCCCTGGAAATGCTGCCCCTGCCTCTTGGCATTCCATTCCATGCCACCTTTCCATTCCTTCAAAAAGCTTTTCACTTCCAGAGGTTTCCCTGTTTCTTTATTCTTTGCCTGACTAGGGTATCAACTCCATGCTGTACAGCTCTCCATCTCCCTTACTCCATGCCTCTTCTACAGAGAAAGACGCCTCACTCAAAGTAAGTGCTCAGCTAACCCGTTGAATGAGTTGGAGCGTACATGCACTGAATTTTGTTTTGAGCATCCGTTATACTGATAACTCCGCAGCAGCCATTTTAGTACTCCTGGTAATAGCTAGTGTTTCATTATGAAGTCTACATTGGCTTAATGCTTCTTAGCAGACAACTATCTCTTAGCAGACACACATTTCTCTCCCTTCCCCTCACCTCCCCATGTTTTATAGGGAAGATATGCCATACTGGTGTCATCAACAGGCTGAGAAACATATAGAAATGCATTTATATTATCTCAAAATGCAAAGTGTAAATTTTTATTGAAAGAAAAGATAGACAGTTGATACCCCAAAGTCCCTAAGTCTCCTGATGTCTGCTTCCTTCTTCACTTGAAAATAATGTTGAGGCATCACAAAAGAAGTGTCAATGTAGAAGGACTTGGAATTAGTTTTACTGAGTACAGATGCTACTAAAGACAGAGGCCAGGTACCTGCTTTGCAAATACCTGTGTTTGAATCCTGACTTTCTCCTCACCACGTTCATGAGTATGGGCAATCTCCTGGCCTGCTAGAGCCCTGGTATCCACATCTATGAAGTGGGAAGCTGCTCTTTAGCCTCCCTTCTTTCTCTGCAGAGATGCTCTGGGAAGCAGTGAGCAGCGGCTTGGGGAAGCAACTGATATGCCTGACTAACTTGTACTTAGCACACAGCACAATGAATCGGTCTTTTCCTTCTCCATTGCTTCGCTGAAAACCATCCAGCACTTGTCTTCTCCAAGGATCTGTGATGCCTAAATGTTTAAACTCCATGTCCTCAAATAAAGCCAAAAACTTCACAGGTCACCCGTGGCCAGATGGCTCAGTCTTTGACCTCATTAGAAAAAGGATATCTGGAAAGCAGGAAAAGCAAAACAAAACACAAAACAGACAGACCAGAAAAAAGGTCTCAAGGAAGAAAATAGAAACTCCTTTGACAAGGGGAAAAATAGTGTGTGGGAAGAGAGGATATTGCCAGAAGCACAAGGCCGGAAGAGCCTCAGTGGAGGCAATATTGGGTGCCAGTAAAGAAGCCACTGGGAGCACAGTGTTTCCTTTGGTCCTTTTGGAGCCTTTTGAACCTTTTTGGTCCTTTTGAACCTGGGAGGCAGGTTCCTTCCCTAGATGCCAGCAGCACAAACCTCCAGAGATCTTGTCCTCAGGTGGACACACAGGGCCAATGGGGCAGTATCCCAGTGTCACCTGACAGGTAAGCCCTACTTTTCTGAAGCTCAAAGCTCCAAAGTGTTGCCACAGTGTGATTGTCCAACAATGGCTACTGTTGAACAGGGTCATTGTTTGCATGTCTGTCCCCAACACATCTTGCTCACTCAGCCAGGAGTACATCTTACCTTAGTACCTAGTTGGTGATTCATGATTGTACATCTGGAAAGTGTAATTAGCCATGAATCAATCTTCTAAGGATGTTCACAATTACAAGAGACATGTATTGGCTAACTGGATGAAATGCTCTGGTGAAACTGTATAGCAGTCTGCAGAGTAAAAGGTTCATTAAAAAAACCAAACAAACAAAACAAAACAACAACAACAAAACCCAACCAAACAAAAACATCTGTCATGTGTGACACTCTAGGCCTGTGCATTAGTCAGAATTCTCTAGAGGAGTGGGAGCAAGAGGGAAAGCATGTATGCACACATGTACATGATTATAAATGGGGTTACTAATTAGCTTGTGTGGTTGGAGACTGGAGAGTGCAACAATGACCATCTGCCTCCTGCAAAGACTGAGGACCAGCTAGTTGCTTAGTCTAAGACACTGATGCATCAGAGCCAGCAGAGATGCTGCCCTGGCACAAGGCTGAAGGGCATTCCCTGGAGAGCTGCTGGTGCAAGTCTGTGGAAGAGACTGGTGCCTGTTGGGTGAAGGCAGCAGCAGACACACTCACTCAGGGAAAGGGCAGCTTATGTGTCTGACTGCCTCCTTCCACTTCTCTTCCATGGGAGACCATAGCCTACTGGTTAGTGCCGCCCAAATTCATGGGGCTTCTTGCCCTGTTCATTACTGTCCCACATCCTCACTCTTTTCTGAAAACACTCCAATAGAAACACCCAGAGGTGTGCTTTACTGGGTTTGTGGTCCTCTCAATCTAGTGAAGTTGACAGTCAAGATGAACCATTACAGCTTCCAAGGGTGAAATGGTCTTGATCTTCAGGCAGGATACATGGGAGTAGAAGAAAGAAAAGAGACTGAAACAGTTTAAAACGTGCCCACTAATGGAGACCAGCACACTTAAAGGCAAGAAACAGAAGTAAGGAAGTCCCCAAGTTAGTATTGAAGAACAGGCAAGAGAGCAAGGTTGGAAAAATCAGAAGAATGGAAAAATGAGTCTGGGCAGAGGGAAGAAAGAGGTGTTCTCTCTCTCTCTCTCTCTCTCTCTCTCTCTCTCTCTCTCTCTCTCTGTGTGTGTGTGTGTGTGTGTGTGTGTGTGTGTGTGTGAGAGAGAGAGGGAGAGAGAGAGAGAGAGAGAGAGAGAGAGAGAGAGAGAGAGAGAGAGATGGGTGGATGGTGGAAGAAAGGCCCAAGTTACACCATGAAGGGTTTTAGATTTCTAGCGAATTTCCTCTGACCAGTGTATGGATATTCTGAGCGGAAGCAATGGAGTGTGGGCTGAGAGCCAGACTGGAGAGAGTTGTGACAGGGAATGTAGAATAAGAGTGGGAAAATGAGCCAAAGTAAGGTATAGTTTGTACATTAAAATCAACATGACTTGGGGATTCTTTGTTACAAAATAGAAAAAGGCCCAGGCTGATCTGGTGCAGTGGGAAGCGATGAGCAGTTAGGGAAGCTACTGTGGCAGGAGCTGATTCTTGTCTACATAACAATTGGGATCTGCATGCCTGCGTCTCCCCACGTGCACACATAGGTTCTAACCTCTAAAACAATGGTTTCAAGTGAGAGAACTCTTGGAAAGCAATTAGGTCAGGAGAGTAGAGACTTCAGTAATGGCACTAATTGCCTTATAGAAGAGATTCTAGAGAGCTAGCTACCCCTGCCTGTTGTGTAAGGACAGTGAGCAGATGTCTGCTAATAAGGGAAGCAGACCTCCTCTCCAGACACCACATCTGTAGCTCTTGGATGTTGGTCTTCCTATCTCCAGGAACACAAGGATAAATTCTACTGTTTATAAGCCACCCAGATTATACTATTCTGTTACAGGTAAAAGCCACTCCCCATGTGCCTTGTGCCTCCTTCTAGGACCTCATCCTATATCATCATGGGTTGAGATCCCATCTGAGTAGGATGAAAAAAATCCCCTGAATGAATTGTGATTTGTTTTAACCTCTCTTTGATGAGTTGTGATTGGCCATTTCTCTTGGTCACCTAGTCAAGTTGTAGGATGGTGGCCTTAATGAGATAGAATGAAAAGCTTCCCCTCGGTAAGTAAAGAGACACTCTAACTTAAGAAACAAGTTTTTCATTTCCCTTTCTTCTTTCCTGGAAGGTGGACACACCACCACACCTAACATCTCCCACTGAAGTAGCCAACTCAGGACCATAGCACAAGGGCATGAGAACAAAGCGAACCCAGTAAGGATGGTGGAGCAGAAACCTGTCCTGATAGGATCACTGAGCATCTGAATTTATCGTTGGACTTCTTAGAGGTGCTCTGTTCTTTTCTGTCACTTGCTCTGCATTTGACAAAATATGGGAGTGCAACAAACTCTAAAAGTAATGAGCCACACCCAACAGACACCCATCCTCTGTTCTTCAGATGCTGCAGGTGAGTGTTGGAAAGAGTTAAGGGCAGAGCCTTCTGAGTCAGACGGGTCACTGAACAATAGGAAGGCTCTGCTTCTGCATCTCTTCTCTCTACATCAACTAAATGTTGCTTTCCACTCTGGTGACTTTTTCCATATTAAATAAGGTATAGGAATACAATGAAGACCATACTCTTTCAATGCATAGCTCCCATGTCACTCTGGGTCTGGAATCAAATCCAGAATGATCAAAAAAAAAAAAAAAAGATGAACTATTCTTTGGGGAGGTTTGATGGGCCAGTTAGCATTTCCACACCCAGCCCACTGGATTGAACAGGTCAGAGCCAAGCTCAGGACAACTAGAAGATGCCATTAGAAGGAGCCCACTCACCTTTTACCGGATGCCAGTATCTGCCACATTTGGCAAGCTGCTCTATTATTTTTCTTAGTTGGAGCTAAAAGAATTATTCTTCTATCCAATGGCCTGGAGATCAAGGGACACATTTTTATGGATTACAGTGAGGTTTTCTTTGACTCAAACATGGAGATTTTCCAAATCTACCTTATTTGATAGGAAGTGAGTGGGTCAAAGGAAAAAAAAAAAACCTTGTTTGGATGATGCCCAGTGAGGAGGGGATGGGGTGAAGTTTCACGTTGCTCACTGACCTGCCTAAGTAAGCTTCTCCTCACTGTTTGTATAAAGAACAACTCAGTCATCTCAATGGCCTGGAGGGACTTCTTCAAGAATGAGTGGGCTCATGACTCACGGAGTTCAAGTCTACAGACGGTAGTTACCCACATGTTGTTTTTGAGGGAAGGGCCTTCTGGGTGTAAAATGCAAAGAGCTGTCTTTGCCTCTGCTTTCTTTGTATCCACCACTAGCTTTGAAAAACAGCTGAAAAAAGTCTTGAGCAAAAATGCATTCAACTTCCTTTCCTGGTGAAGATATTTTATGTGGACACCTAGCAACCCAGATCCCGAAATAACTTCATGTGGGAAACACTCCAAACACGGTCCTTTCTCTCCCTTCCTCCTTATCCCCACTCTCAAGCCTTCAGATTTGGAAGCTCTGACTTTGGGGGTTTTAACTGTATAAAGCCACTCTGACAGATAACAATGAAAGGAACCGACTGGAAATTTTCTCACTAAGAATTTCACTGGGACTTGAGTTTTCTTGAAAGGGTGTCTCCATCAGGCCACCGCCCTTTCCAATCACTTCGGCTGTTCTGTGCACTCTATAAAGTATGTGCCTAAGATACCCCATAGGGTATGTGAGGTGACACAGCGGTAAGTCTCATAGGTGGTATACACATCCATGAGTAGACTGTCAAGTTCCTGCCATCTGACTGGCTAACAGCGGCTTTCTATATCCTCCCCTTAGAATCCCAATCACAAGGATTAAGTGAAAAGTGAGCCCTAAATGGTAGTTTGGTCAAGAAGTACCATTCATCTAGATAGAGACCTCTATGTGGTTAAAATTCAATCTGTAAAGACAGGGGCTTTATTGCAGATGTCTCACTCCCTAATGTGAAACGTCGCCAGATCCTGTCCTCTTAGCCAGGTGTCATGCTAAACACATTGCCAGGAGTGTCTCAACAAACTCATCAAAGCTTTATCGAATAGATAAACTAAGTATTCCCCCTAGTTTACAGGTAATAAAAGCCAAAGTTAAGTAGTCACCCACATCACAGAGTTCAAAAAATGATCAAGATAGGATCAAAGCCCATAAATATGACCCCAAACCAATACTATAGCCTCATACAGGTTCCCTTAGATGTATGCTTGGCACCAAAATCAAGCACTTGGCTAAGGTTCATTAGTGGTCAGTGAATGGCTGTATGGAAGCATGCCATCATGCCATGATAACAGGCATGTTGTGTCTTGTATCATGCATGACTATAAGAAAAATGGTTCAGTTAGGATGCAGGGATTTCATGACAGGGTAATAGCCAAACTCTTGGTGAGTGATAGATAATTTCAGGAGCTCATAGCCCAGGTAAATGAAAGACCCAGTACCAAGTTCTTAGCATGCTAAGCTGTAGGGCTTCACTGGCAGTCCTCTTGGGAGTCCCTTGGATAGCAACATTAAATTATATTAATTAATTACTATTATACATTTTTCTTTAATAAAGATTACTCTTCCAGCATATAAATAATACAAACAAATTGTAAACTGCAGTAAAGTAGTAAGAAAAAAATCAAGACAATTTTACTGTTTGACAGGCAATTTATTGGCATTTTTTTGTATTAAAATTGAGAATTTTTTATTCATTTTTCTTTTTTTGTTTGCTTTGCTGATAGCATGAGCGACCTTCAAATTCCCATGTACCTGAGTCACCAGATTTCTAAATCTGGTCCCTTTGACTAGGGACACAGAAAGGGCCTGTGATTGGCTGATGCTTAACCCTGAGTCTCAGGGGTATAGTAAGATAGATCCTGGCAGGGCAGTGACCAGCCAGGCTTCTCTGGACAGGATGACAGAGGCCTCGCTATCTCAGGAAAAAACGCTCAGCACTGAGCCAGTATTCTGCACAAGGGTCGACCCAGTCCAGAAGGAAGTTTTCCTGGGCCCAGTTCCCACTCTTGTGGTCACATCACGGTGACACAGCAGGAAGCTGCGCCTCCCCAGAGCCCAGGTCTCTCACAGGAAAGTGCTGTCAGGGGTTTCCACATGGCCACCAGTCCAGGCACATGGGGTTAGCAGCAGCATTCCAGCCTGTACTGTTTATCCACAGGCTGGGGCCTCAAGACTGGGCTGGGGCACTTCCTCTGTGCCATTCTGATGCGTTGTTGATGCCTACTGTGGGGACAAATACCAGATCTGTGCTGAACCTTACAGAGAGATTTATTTGTGTTGATGTGAAAACCCATCTTTCAAGATGTTGCTAAAAAAACGGCAGACATGAGGAAATGTGTAACGGGGCTTTTTCTCATTTTGTGGGTTCTTTCTATTTCCCACCCATCTCCACCCCTCTTCTTCCACACTTTCAACCACTTAACATTAGGTATGAGAGAAAAAAAGTTTTAAAAAGGTTAGACAACTCCTTGATACCTAGGGGTGTTGAGTTCCTTGGGGGCAAGTTTGATCTTTGCTGTCAGGGTATTTAATTTCTTCTTTTCATCTCTTCACACACAACTGCTCAACACAAACGGCAACAAACTGCACTTAACAGCAACCACCTACTAACCTGCCAACCAGCAGCACCCCTTCTATTGGGGGGAGGTCTAACATTTATGTCCTCTGAAAAGTCCCCTGAATTTCAAATTTCACACATTCACAGAAACTATCTGCAGCTGGCAAAACCACACCCCTGCTAGAGCACGAGACAAATCATAGTCTGCAGTTGTGAAGCAGCCCATGTTGCCACACCTGGGACTAAAACAAAAACATTCTTATATTTCTGCGTTTGTTTAAAGAAACTAAAATTCCCACTGCAGAAATGTATTTTCCAGCTGAAAGATGTTTTAAAGCCTTGGCATCTTCCTTTTGCTGGATATTGCCCCAGGGCCTGAGTGGAAGGGACTCTCCTGCACTGGTCTTATCTCCAGAAAGAATTCTGGTGTCTGTGGAAGAGTTGAGCTGTAATGGCAGGCAAGCGTGTTGGGATCTATTCTGTCATCCTGAGTTGACTTGCATGTTGCTCAAGAGTGGAATCGCAGAGACAAAGGGGAGCACAAAGGAGGGGTGCAGAAGATCACTCAGCTCCCACACCCGGTGCTGGGGATCAGCTGTCAACCTACTTCTTTGAGTTCTCAGCTTCCTCCCAGGTTTCTTTCTTTCTTTCTTTCTTTCTTTCTTTCTTTCTTTCTTTCTTTCTTTTTTTTTTTTGTTGTTGTTTTTCGAGACAGGGTTTCTCTTTGTTGCCCTGGCTGTCCTGGAACTCACTCTGTAGACCAGGCTGGCCTCGAACTCAGAAATCTGTCTGCCTCTGCCTCCCAAGTGCTGGGATTAAAGGCGTGCGCCACCACCGCCCTGCAGGTTTCTTTTTTTTCAATAGGCCATTTGTTTCATTGATGCTGTCAGTCCAAGGTCAGTGAATAATCATGATATTGACCTTTCTGAACCACAGGATTGGAAGACCTCATTTAAGTCCTCTATAGTCTTAGGCGACATTTTATTTTCTCACCATCTTTCGAGCCTGTAGACTCGTATGCATTATATACAGGAACTCAGATAGTCAGAATGGTGGCCTACTACGACCAACTAGTGGGTGTTAGTTGACTACCTAGCAAGTTATTTGGGGAACAATGTTATATAATACATTCTAACCTGTGCCAGCAGAACTGAAAGGATATATGTGAGAGTTCAAGCTATCATCAATAGCCCATGGAAGAGGACTCACTGTTGGTGATGGATAATGGCTTTAGGCTCCAGACTCCTGTCTCTCATTAGATTTTATCCCTTTCCTCACCTGACAGACTTATACAACTCTGTCTACTACCCTCTCTGCTTCTCTGACCTCCTAAATGCCCACTCCGCTCCCCTCCGCCTTCGGTACATGGTACATTTTTTACATCCAGTTTCCTCCATCCGATTGTGCTTACTCCATTATCCTTCTCCTATCCGGAAGGCTGTGTTGGAGGACAGCCACTGTGTAACCCAGAGTGGGCATAAGAAGGTGATTTGTAGCAGCGAGGGGTGGCTAATGTTTTCATGATGAAAACCTGAGGATCTGAGTTCAGATTCCCAGCACCCACATGTGTGGCCTTGTGCTTGTAACCCTGGCATTGAATGAGGGCAATGTTGAGTGGAAAAGATTTCTAGGGTTTGTTGGCTTCTGCCCTAACCAAGAATTGGTGAGTTCCAGATTTTAGTGAAACTGACTCAAGAGAATAAGGTAGGCAATAATACAGGAGGACACCCAGTCCTCATCTGCACCCCACACATGTGTGCATTCATGTATGCACCCCCAAATGCACAGAGAGACATACAGAATGTGATTTTGAGGACTGGCTCATGTCTCAAAATCACGATTCTATTGATTTTGAGGATATTTTTGCAAGCAACATTTCTTTCACATGCTGACAGAGGATTAAATAGGAATTTATTTCTTTTCCAGGCATTTTACCTGAGGATCTAAAAATAACAAAAATCTCCAGCCTCTAACTAAAGATGCTACCAGCCCATATGTGTAGACTTTGCCTAAATAAAGCTCAACACAAGACTCTTATTTTGCTGCCTGTTTCTGTCAGAAGACACCGCAGTGTCTATGGTTTCCACCGGAACAGGTTTCCAAATGAGCTCGCAGTGGAGGGAAACAGTGGGCATTCGGATACATGGCAGGCCAAGGTTATGACATCAGATTCCAGATGTTCCATCCTGGGACGCAGTACTTCACCCCATTCCTTTAATTTGCCCTCTTGCGAGCCCTGTCATAGAGGGAAAAGACACAACAGAAAGCCACAGAGCAGGCAGAGCTCTGCAAAGAGGAAAGCAAGAGCCATCTCTGGGGTTGGTGGGCTGGCTCAGGCCTGATGGTAGAGCCAGAAAAAGAAGTCTTAGAGAAGAATTTGGTTAGTTCTGGTTGGCAGTTTGGTTCCTGAGGAGGAGGACTGGTCACACATGAAGCTGATCTAAAGTCTACATGATTCACTCAGAGTTTACATGCAGACAGATCTGACAACATCAACTGAAGAGAAGCAACCCAGAAGAGTAAAGCTTTCCTCCTGCCACCCTTTGGTAACCTGGCCAAAGTCTATTTCCAAGACTTCTGATTCTGGGAAGATGGGTTAGATGTATTGTTCTTCTTTATTTCTGACACCAGTGAGTACAGACATAAGACCCAACAAAAGCCTGCTGGCTCCAGCCAATGTACTATCAAAGGGGCAGTCACCCAAGACCAAGGCACTCTAGACAGGCACTGTTCTATTCCAGTCAAATATCAAATAAAAATCTGTAGTACACAGACCAACAACCCCAACAAGGACCAAGGTTATGGTACGACAGTATTTCTACCCTCTCTGGGCTGTAACATGGCACCTAGCCACACTTAATTTCAGGGTGGTTCCCAGGGAGACCAAGGAGAATTGAGATGTCTGCACCTCTGGAAGAGGACAACTCTCCAGCACTCTGAGTTCCCACATCAAGAATCTGTGAAGGCAAAAGAAAAAAATAACCCAAGGAAACTGAAGTAAGAAAACAGTGTAGATACGAACATAAGTCAGTGACCTTGAAAACTTAAAAGCAATAGGGAAAATCGGACTCTTAGAGAGAATAAATAAAGTGGGCAGACATCTAGCAGGACTGACGGAGACGTCAGAAGACACCTACCAGTAACATCAAAGATGGAGGAGGCACCACTGTAGAGCTCAGACACATGAAGAGGACAAGAAGAGTACTACAGCCAACACCCCACACTCACCCAGCATGCAGCAGTCACCTAATCAGGAAGGCATTTCTACTACGATGTATTCGAGGCTAGCTCATTGTATGAAAGTCAATCAGTATAATCCACATCAAAAATAAAGAATATCTACCCGGTCATTTGTTTTATTTCTCTCTCTCTCTCTCTCTCTCTCTCTCTCTCTCTCTCTCTCTCTCTCTCGTGTGTGTGTGTGTGTGTGTGTGTGTGTGTGTGTAGTCAGACAGACACACATGCACATATGCACACATGCATGTGCTCACATAAGGCAGAAGGCAGCATCAGATTCTTTGGAACTGGGGCTACAGGCTGTTATGAGCTACCTGATGTGGGCACTGGGATCTCAGGTCCTCTGGCAGAGTAACAAGTGCTCTTAACTGTCCATTTTGCTCTCACTTAACCATTTTAATTGTTGGAAGGAAAATACTTGGATATCTTGATAATTAATATTTAAGAGAAATCTCCATGTCACATTTTCTTCACAGTGAAAGGAGGAAGGTTTTCACTGTATGATGAAGGAAAGATTACTTCCATCTTCTCCGTTTTATACAGCGTGTTCCTGGAAGTTCTATCCGGTGCTACAGGAAAGCCATACAGAATGGAAAGAAATAAAACTTGCTTTTGCCATGGCATGACTACCTAGAAAACCTTAAATCAGTGAGTGGAACTTTTTAGAACTAGCTAGTGTGTTCATCATGATAAATGACCATACAAAATATACACTAAAAACAAATCATATTTCTTCATGCTAACAACCAACATGTGTATTCTAAAACATGATGCAATATAATCACTCAAAAATTTATATGACTCAAAAGTGAAAAAAAATAATACATGTTAATCTAATAAAAATATATAGGACAGAAAGCTACAAAATATTAATGAAAGAAATCTAAAGTAATATATAAATGGAGGAACATAGCATGTTCTTAATTGGACAGTTTGACTTAGTATCGACACGACTCTAAGTTCCTAACACCAGCTCAGAAAAGCCATGTTTTCTGGCTTCCCATGACTCCCTTCCGCGAATCTCCTCCCCAGAGATGCTCCCTGGCTTTCTCTGGAGTCTGAGAATTCTCTTTTTCATCTGCTGTATCTAATTACCTGTACCTCACCACGTCAGGCGTCATGACATCTGACACTGCTCACAGTCCAGACACACTGGGAAACAGTCTAGCAACTTCTGTAAAAACTGAACTTAGAGCTAGCAAGTAACTCAGTCATTACATTCTGGGCATTTATTCCAGTGAAAAGAAAAAAAACATATTTTCACATACAAACCTGCATGAAAATCTTCTAAGCTTTATTCATGAGGGCAAAGGTAAAATGGAAGCAACCCCAATGTCTATTAACAGCCGAACCAACTCCAGTGTAACCATACCATAGACCATTACTGAGCAACAAAGAAGGAAGAAGTTACTGATACAGATAACAAAAGTCTGAGTCCCCAGAGGGCTTTGCTGAGCATGAACATGCCCAAGTAAGGGACTCTACTCACAGAACATTCTTGAAGAGATGATGCAGAAATGGAGAGTGGATGGGTGGGTTTGGGCGTTAGGGACATGTAGAGATGGGAGAGAGAGACAAACATAGCTGAAGGGTGCCTGAGGCATCTCTGTGGTGATGGGAGTGTTCTGCTTCTTTATCAGATTGATATCAGTATCCGGCTGTGATCACGGATCATCATCTCACAGGGTTGCATAGTCAGGGAAAACGGAACAGACCGCAAAAACTTGCCCTGTTATTTCTTACAACTGTATACTAGCCTTTAAATATCCCAGAAGGAAAATTTCTTTTTCTAAATGATTGAACCTTAGTACTTAGGAGGTAGAAACAAGACATGGGTGTCTGAGTACAGGCTGGGCCACACAGTGAAACTCTGTCTTAGCAGCATCCAGCACCTTGAAAAAAAAATAGTACAATCTCAGAATCAAAAAAAAAAAAAAAAAAAGAAAGAAAGAAAGAAAGAAAATGATGTGCATGTGTCTATGTGGGTATTCACACATGAGTACAGTGCCTGTTGAGGCCAGAAGAGGGCATCAGATCCCTGGGATCTGGAGTTACATTGCTGCTTGCTGTGAATTGGAGGGAAGCCATCATTCCTGGCCCAGAATCCCAGAACTTACCAACTCCTTGGAAATGCAAGAAATAAATGGCACTATTAATTAGATTAATCTTTCTATCCTAAGACACATAAAGCCCTTTTCTAAATATTTCCACAATATTTTTTGCTCATTTGACTATTCACATTGATACTGCTGTACAGCAAGATTCTATCTGGGGTCTCTCAATTCTCTTTAATTTGCTTCTTTTTCTTCTTGGGGTCCCCATATTACCCACCCCCAAGCTTCTGCATACAAATAAGCTTTCCAGTTTCTCCATGGCCATTCAGAATTCTCCACTATGCTGCTCCATTTGAGTAATACACTACTTGATCCTCCTCCTCCATATTGGTTACAACTTCCAGAGTGTGCTGGCACTGACATGATTATAAGGGAAAGATTTTTCTGTTGTAGACACTATTAGGCAGTTTCTTAGGTATTGCTGAACCATTCCACAATTTTCCATCATTTTTGTGGCTTCTTCCTTATGTCATACATGAAGATATAAATTTTGTCTGACAGATACAAGTTTCCATTACATTTTCCTCGGGAACACATTTTATTCTAAAGTGGTAGCCAAGTTCATTTTCTACTTCAAATATAGTAAGAATTTAATAAACATTAACCATTACTAGTCAATCTTTGAAACAGAAGCATTTACAAATTTGTTTTGAATTATAACAACATACCATAAAATTTTAAGGTGTGCAATTTGGTGACTTTTTAAAAACCTTCACAAGGTTTTGTAACTGTCTAGTTCCAGAACCTCAAAACAAATTCCAAATGCATGAGCCAGGCATCCTCTCTAGGGCTCATGGCAACACATGCTTCCTGTCTCTATGAATTTGCCCATAAAATCTTACAATATTCAGCTTCTTGGTTCCAGCTTTTTCTACATAATTTAATGTTATCAAGGCCCATCTATATCTTGGTATACATCAGCACTTCATTACTTTTAGTGGATGAATGATATTCCATTGTACAATCATAATACTTTGCATACCCACTGCATGAATATGCACTGTTAATCTTTTTTATCAAATGATACATGCTTGATTTATTTCTGCTTTCAACTATTATGAAAAGTGATACTTCAAGTTCTATGTCTCAGTCTTTGTGTTGACATGTCTTTGGTTTTCATGGACATCTGTCTAGATGTTGACTTGCTGAACTGGATGCCGTGAGCAATTAATGAAAGTTCTACTTGCTACACACACACACACACACACACACACACACACACACACACACACACGTGTTGGTACGAGTTGTGTCTGTCTCTTTTGAGTGTAGATATCCTAGCAGGTGAGAAGTGGTGTCACATCCCTTAGTGACTAATAATGCTTAGTCTATTCTCATCAATGCATTTTCTTTGGAGAAGTTTATGTTCAAATTTGATTTCTCAATTGGATTACTTAGCTTCTACTGTTGAATAGAAAGAGTCTACATATTTTAGAAACAATCCTCTTATTACATACATAATTAGCAAGAAGGTTTTTTTTGTTTTGTTTCATTTTTTAGATTGCCCTTTACTTTCCTGATTGGATTCTTTCTACCACAAAAAGGTTGAGCATTGTTGAAATGTATTTGTTCTTGTGCATTGAGTACCAAGGACACCGTACAATACAAGATCATAACAATTTATACCTTTGTGGTGGTTTGAGTGAGAGTGACACCCAGAGGCTCTTATATTTGAATTCTTGGTCTGTAGTGAGTGAAACTGTTTAGGAAGGATTAGGAGGTATGGCCTTGTTGGAGGAGGTGCTTCACTAGATGTGGGCTTTAAGTTTTCAAAACCCTAGGTCAGATCCAGTCTCCCCTTCTTCCCTCTCTCTATGCTCCCTATGGATCAGGATGTAAAGCTCTCATCTACTGCTCCTGTGCCATGCCTGTATGCTTCAAACTATGATGACCATGGACTAATCCTTTTAACCTATAAGCAAGCCCTGATTAAATGCATCCTTTTATAAAGCAGCCATGATTGTGGTGTTTCTTCATAGCAATGGAACAGTAACTAAGACACCTATATTTTCTTTTAACTGTTTTGTGGTTTTAATTCTTACAGTTATATTTTTGATCAATTTAAACTAACTTTGTGTATTATTTGAGGTAGTTCAACCACTGGCATATAAATATATGCACGTGTCCCAACATCATTAGTTCACAATGAAAACCTTTATATTGAACAGTCTTTGCCCTCGGTTGAAAATCAATTGATTCTAAATGAATGTATTTATTTCTGTACCATTGAGTCATTGTCTGTCCTTTAAAAATCATAGTCCTGACAGTGTGTGTGTGTGTGTGTGTGTGTGTGTGTGTGTGTGTGTGTGTAAGTCATAGAACAATTTGTGAGTATCAGTTCTCTCTACCATGTGAATTCTGGGGATCAAACTCAGGTTGTCAAGCATGGTATATGTATCTTTACTTGTGAGTTATCATACCAGGACACCATGTTATATACTTCGAGATTAGAAAATGAATCTTACAACTTTGTTCTTCTTTAATATTGCTTTATCTATTCTGAGTCCTTTAATTTCACTGTAAATTTTGAGAAAAAAGTAGAAAGAGGCAGAAGCAAAGGAGGGAGGGTGAAGGAAGGAGGCAGGCCAGGGGGTTGCTGCTGGGATTTTGATGAGGTCAGTTTGGGACTGGTGTCACTTTAACAACACTATCTTCTAATCCTCTAATGGGAAGTGGCTTTCCACTAATCTAAGTAATCTTTATTTTCTTCCAGTGGCATTTTGTAGTGTTCAGTGCACAAGTCATATTCTTTTTTGTTTGTTTGTTTCCTTATAAAAGGGACAAGATGCTGCCAGCATTTAGTTTATAATTAAGGCAGAATGAAAATGGCAGAGAGACTGAAAAAGGGGCCATTGTGGCAAATTCATACTCAATTCTTGAGTGTCTGGCAGTGTCAAAGTAACATGAGAATATTTGGGGACCACAAAGGCAGAGTGCCAACTGTAGGCTAAGGAACATCGTCTACAACAGGGAGGGGAAGCAGGGGAATGGGGCAAGGGACAGAAGGAGGGTGGGGAGCATGTGGGAGAGCTTTGGCATCCCAGGGAAAGGCCTGGCCTTGCTGCCTAGGGGAACATAATAGCTGTAAGAACTGGTCTGTTCTGGAATCATCAGAATTCATTTGCTCATAATATGAAATGGACATGCTTCTCCCAGTTCCTTGAGGCCTGTCAAGTTGCAAAAGACTCCTGACGCCAATAGTTCCCATTTAAGCAACAAGACAGTTTTCCAGGACTGGTCTGCTCACTCCCAGTCTGTGTGGCAAAAGGGAAGACAACAGCCATGGCTGGGAATAAAAACAATCCTGAGGAATCTCTTGAGTCTGAAATCCAGTTGTGGAAAAAAAAAATTCTAAAAAATCCCCTTGAAAAGAATGGGAAAGAGTCCACATAAAAGATTTTATTACTTATGACAAACTCTTGCTGCTCACATAAACTTTTTATGGACTAGAGTAATATTATAAATATGCAACATATATGTGCACACGCCTTAATGTATTGGAGATGCTGCATTTGCAGAATGCTATGCAAAACCAAGTGTTGGTTTTAGGCCCCCAATTTTTTAAATGCAATGGGAAAAGCAATGCCAGGAATAAAGCTTGCACAGACTCCAGTATTCCGTCCCTCTTTGTTCATTCAGAATAATATCTTGACCATCACAAACTAGAGTCGACAGCCAGTGTGCAGCTGTGTGCAGATGTGTATATCCTTGGCTCAGCAGAGTTGTTTTGCTCTGGTGATTCTCAAGATGCTTGGGGTATCTCATATTCATTATTTGCCCTGGCAACATTCCTGGAAAAAGATTTTTTAAAAATAGGGGTCAGGGAAATAAACATATTTGTCTACCCATTATATAGGTATGGAAACTGAGGTGTGAAGGAGAAGTAGACTGGTCCATTTATTAGTGTATTAGTGGCTCATTTAGTTGCTGAAACTGTGTGCAATGTTTCTGACTCCAAACATTAAGGTTCCATCACTCTCTTGTCTTTCTTGGCATGGAGTTCCTGGTCTCCAGATTATTTTCAAAATGCAAATCTGATGACTTTATATCAGGGCTGAAATTATCTCTGGAATTATTCTACAGATCTCAGAATGAACACTGAAATTCTTTTCTTATAAAATTTTCAGAATCTGACCCCAACCCTCCTCTCTCATATGCCACTCTCCTCCCTTCTGCACCCCTAACTCTTTGTTGTTGTTCTTCTTCAATATTTTCTTTTACTTTTCTTTCTTTTGTTTATTTTTTACACCCCTAACTTTTTACATAGTCTTTGCAAATATTTCTTCTTTGATCTCTGAAATGAAACATCTCGCCTGCCTTCTCTCCATGCCACTATTCATTTAAAATTGGTCTTGTTTTAAAAAATTAGTGTATTCTCTCCATTTTAAATAGTAACATATGACCATGGAACGTCCCATTTGGGTTCTACTATACAAGGCCACCACAATGCTTTTTCACACTGTATCAAGTAAACAAGGGGGAGGGGCGTGCTCATGCATGTGGTGTGTGTGTGTGTGTGTGTGTGTGTGTGTGTGTGTGTGTGTGTGTG
>JANHMN010000001.1:52191602-52206145 GCA_030674055.1 Rhabdomys pumilio | reverse complement strand
TGTGTGTGTGTGTGTGTGTGTGTGTGTGTGTGTGTGTGTGTGTGTGTATTATACCAAATTAGACATCTTTCACTCAGAATGCTGGGCACATCCATTTGGGAAAAGCAGAGATAACTAAACCTTTAGATAACTTTGTATCCACTCCTTGCAATAAAATCAGACAACCAAGCTTGCTGGTAAGGGATGAACTGATACAGCTAGCCTCTCTCCCTCACCACACACTCTTTCCCTATTCCAGTTCAACTGAAAAATCCGCTGACGTTTAAAATACCATTATATCCTGCTCCTTTCGACACCACCACTTCTTTAGACCCCTTACACTTTCTCTACTCTCTCCAATATTCCATCCCTAATGAAGGGTGAGGAAGAAGTAAAGGGGACAATGGGAATATTGAGAGGAAAGACAAATGAATTAACGAACTAGACCCAACCCACGGAAGCTTTTCACTGGTCATTTAATAATAGCTGTTCAATTTAAGGTGTTAAGGGTTTGGCAAATAATTACTGTTCTCACAATCTTACAGTTAAAGAAATGGGGTCTCACGGAGGTGAAGTGCTTTGACAGAACCATTATTCTGGAGCTGGTACTATTCGACTGGGCTTAAAGCCAAGGGCTAGCTACTCAACTCCAAACTCAAGTGACTCCCACCATCCTCCTTTACCCTAAGGATGATTCAGGGATACTAGAGAAATTACTGCTAATGTGTATTTGCTTATAACACCACATAAATCTCACACCACAAACCTCAGCGCTAGGTGCCCAGCATGCAGACTCCAGGGCTCTCTCAAAGCTCTGCAGAAGCACAATCTGAGGCTCCCCTTCTCTCTCTCTCTCTCTCTAATCTGAGCTCTGGGAGGCCAGCTTCCTAGTTTATGATGCTGTTGGCAGCTTCAGGTTCTCACTGCCTGTTGGATTTCTTGCCATGTGGCACTCTCCACAGAGCAGCTTTGAGCATGGCAACTAGCTCCTCCTCACATGACAAATTAAGAGAGTGAGAGAAGGACCCAAGACGGGAAACACACGACATTTATAATCTAGTCTTGAAGGTCTTTGTATTCTATTCTCTGAAAGTGAGTTGGTTCATCCAGGCTACACTGTAAGGGGAAGGATGTTAGAGAGACCAGAACACCAGGATGTGCCGATCAGTCGGGCTTTTGACAGAACCATTATTCTGCGTTCATTTCTAAAAGAGTCATTGCTTCACAAAAGCTGTTTGTGTTTAAATTATTGTGAGGACATGAGAATCTTACATGTGTATAGTTCTTCACATTAAAACAATTTCAATGCAGCACATTTGCAGAAGTTTAAAAAAAATCACACGAAGCTCCAAACTAAACATTTAAAGTAAATTTGAAAGATGAAACTGTGTGTGGACACATTTCTATAGCATTGTGTATTTTATGCCTGTAAAATGAACAATATTATGCATAATACTGCATATCACATGTTACAGTGGATATATGTACACATGATATTCCAAAAATTCTAATACAGCAATGTGTAAGATTAAAAAAAATATACAAAATAACAGAGATAAGCTGCCTCTGTCACAGTGTATATTACACTCCTATGATTTTTATTTTACAGTCATTTATTTTTATTTTATTTACTATTTTTTATTTTTGACTATTTCATGCATGTTTGCAGTGTACTGTGACTACATTCATTGTTACTCTCTCTTATCTCTCTTCCACCCCTACAGGCTCCCTTTCTTCTTCCCAACTGGCCACTCTCACGTTCAAATCCTTTATGCAGGCCTTGTGCAGCTAAACACCCCTGCTGTGTTCATGATGGCAGTACCTCTGTGCCGCCCAAAAGACAGCCCTCACAGTGCACCTCCCAGTCTGCTGGCTTTTCCATTTGTTCTAGTCCTTCTACGATCGTCCCAAGGTCCCGGAGTGGTTGGCATAGGTATCCTGTTTAGGTCGAAAAGCAATAATCACTTACAAAGATTTCTATACTGTTACAACTTGGACATGAATGAAAAGACTATCTTTCTGGCCCCATACACTGTATGTACTTCTCTTTCCTTATTGGTAACATTTTATTAATGCCCCAAGATAGCCAAAGATGGTTACCAAGTAGACACTTGAAACAGAGTCCTTCCGTTTGCTAAATTTCTAATGAACAAGGCTCTCTGCAAACTCAACCATTTATAATCCTCACAGAGTTTAGTGGGAAAGGTGGTGTGGATCAATAGTTGACACTTGAACAAAGTCTGCCCTACTGGCTGAGGGTCTCTGACAATTATCCTTACCTCAACATAGATTGACCAAACCTACCTTGAAGAATAACTCTGAGGATGACAGGTAAGGGAGATGGACTGAGGCATGAGACTGCTGGCATTTAGTTCCTGGCTCTGCCTCTTTTAAGTGGAAGCAGTGATGTCACTCTCCTCATGTGTCCATTGAGAAGACTGAGTTAGTATGTGCAAAGCACTGAGAACAACACGTGTTGCCTGGTAAGTGCTTAATCCATAAGGATAAACTGAGGACATGTGTGCAAACTTCATAGCCTAGTGCTATTAGGAGAAGTCCCGGCATAAGTTAGGATGATTAATCAGTCTTACACAAAGTTTTAACCTTCGGTTTCTTCATTTAGAGAACACTTGCCATACATAGTTCTTATGAAAAGTAAACCAAATTATATACACACATATAAAATTTATATATATATGTACATATATATATATCACCTAGGTTTGCAATCCAAATAAGGACTTGCGATGTGACAAATGACAGCTATTTATATGATGGATATTTAGTAGCATTTATAGGGCCAGTAATAGGGGAAAGTTGGGTACAACTAATACCAGAGTGTAGAACCTCTCCCATAAGGGAGTAAACAGCTCTAAGAATATGCCTTGCCTTGAGTCCTTTACAAGGTAATCTGTGCTCCCTAGGTTTGAGAAATGCTTTGCAGAGTGTGTGTCTGGGGTAGAATTTCTCAACCTGTGGTCCCCAAACCTTTTGGGGATTGAACAATATGTTTATCAGATATTTATATTACAATTCATAACAGTAGCAAAATTACAGTTATGAAGTGGCAGCAAAAATAATTTTATGGCTGATATCACCACAATATGAGGCGCTGTACTTTAATTGGCTTGTTAAATGTATAGTCTTCTTCCCTCTTGTGTTTTTAATCAAGTCTCATTGTCGATGTAGGCCAAGTGAACAAAGAACCAATTGGTACTGGCTAATGGTGTCAAATGCCTTCTGAGGGCATTCAGTTTAGGATCCAATCAATGAGAACTGTAAACCCCAGAAGCTGTCTCCTAAGGGCTGTGCTCATGGTGTGATGAGAAGACCTCAGGAGCGCCTAGAGGAAGACTGAAATTCTCTTGGGCATCTTTCTCAAAGATACCCATGGCACCTTCTTTGCTCCCTGGGCCTCATTCAGAACTGTAATATTCTGGGCCTCTCGTCAAAAAACAAGTCATTAGTGACAGTGTAGGTAGAAAAGAATGCATTTTCTAAAACCATTATCCTGTCTTTGGCATTGCTAATACTAGCCATGAGCCAAGGCAGAAAGAAAAGCATGCTCAAAGTCTGTTCTGGGAAATAGGCTGTCCCCTGACCCCCTCCCAGGGCCAGAACTCCTGTTATCAGGCTGAAGGCAAACATCCCACAGAACAAGCCATGAGGAGACACTGCTCCATGACTAAGAGCTTTCAGGAACATGGGATAAATGAAATACATAAACAACCATTGCAGCTAGGGTTACTCACAGGGCCTCGTTGTTATTAGAAGTCTCAGTTCCAGCAGCTATCAGTGTCCCACCCTGATGATGAGTTTATTCATGGGTGCGCCCGTCCACTCTTCCTGATGACTGTCTTCAACAATATACAGAATCTCACTTGATTTTGACACTTCCTTTATTTTTTCTACCTGTGATTTTGAAGAAGTCAGGTTACTTAGTAACAAGTTGTAACTTAAACCAAGAGTTCGCTTTGCAATTATTATATATGCTAAAGTCCAGAAAGGCCCTAACATTCATGTTCTTCCTCCCAGTAGTAGCTTGCCTTCACACTCCCTAGTTAGAGGCTTTCAGTAGCACAGGAGAAGTTTCTAGAATCTACTACCAGTTCCCTGTCTGGGAATTGGTTCTGTGTCCTCATATGAGACATAAATGCATGTAGACGACTCTCTGGAGCATCACTTGCTGACATTTGACATCTGTCCTGTTATTTAGTTAGTGTCTGAGTTCCCTGAGTTCCTGCAAAATCACTGCTGGACCTTTCTGACAGCTACCTCGCCTCCAGTTCACATACGCAGTCCATTCTTGGTTGCAACTCTTAACCAAGGAAGTAAAGCTAGAAACAAAATACAAACTTGAAACTCTCCATCTTAAGAGATGGAATAGTCTCGGTGTATCTTGGGGAATCATTTGGTTTGAATTTAAAATGACCTCCTCAGGCTCTTGGTTTGAATGCCTGACCCTCCATCTGCTGGTGACACTATTTTGGGAGGTTCTGGAAACCTTAGGAGACATACCCTACCAGGACAAAGCACATTGATGTCTGCTGAATTCTTATCCTGCCAGGATGCAAGCAGTCTTTACCACACACTCCTGCCACCATGACTATCTTCTCTGCCAAGCCCACTCTGACATGAAGGAATGAAACCTTCTAAACCCAGGAGCCCAGATAAAAATTCACCCTCTGAGTTATTTGTTTTGTCACAGTTTTATAAATGTTATAGCACTGGGCCACGGAGAAGGCAGCAATTCAGATACTGAGTTTTCTAGGCAGACCAAGCAAGGCTTACAGCTGCCTGCTCAGCCCTGATCATCTCAGAGGTTCTATGACAGCTCTTCAACTCAGTTCTTCCCACTTGCTCTCAGGAGCATCCTTTCTAAGGACCATTTGCTGTTTGCAGTGTTGAAAGCAGAGACAGTTTCTCTCCTACCAAAAAACTCCAGATTGGAACTTAAACAGAAGCAGAGAACTCTCATTAGTAGGGAAACCATGATGGCTAAAGGGGTTGCTTAAATGAGCTAGCTGCGCCTTCAAAGGCAGACACAGCCATCCTAGCAATTTAACTGTGGACCATAGCCTCTTGCATAAACAATGAGGTAATATCCCATGATGCCATGGGGAAATACATGAAAATGACCTATTTGGGGAAAGAAAGCGTGTTTATTGGTGGCATTTGTTGATTTCCTCAAAATAACACTCTCAGCCTGGTCCATTTTTAAAGAAACTGTATTGAAATTATTACATGGGAAGTTAGGAGGGAAAGTAACCAATCCTTTTATCAGCCAGTGCTACCTGGCATCAGCCTGGCATTAGGCAAGTCCAGGAACAGCTGTTGCTTCTTAGGTTTGCATCTAGGAAGAAAAGTCGGTCTCTTTTAATTTCACAAAGCAGGGAGAAAGGAGGCAGGATGCAAGGATTTGTAGCAAAGGGTGTACTGCAGCACGGTGAGTACCTTTGAGTGTGGCATGCGTGGCGGGGATGCACTGAGGCCGGCATGGATGAAAAGTTTCAATGAATAACCTAAGTCTTCTTTCAAGATGGCTAGTTACAAAACAGGAAGTTTTTTTTTTCTCCAATTGAATTCCATTTAAAAAAAAAAAGTTACAACAGTCAGTGTAATAGGTTATGAGCTAGCACTCTCCTAGGAGCCAAGATCAATAGGCTACTATTACAAAAAATGGCCACACAACAGAGCACAGCCAAGCCATGGAAGAAGGAATTTCAGACTGAGAATGTCAAAGGCCATGCGTGTAGAGGAAATGGAGACTGTTGAAAGGCTAAGAATGATGCATTAGTTTACGTCAAGATAAGAGCTCTGTGTAAGGACTATTTATTAAGTCATCTCCCCGAACTCTGCATGTCCTTGTGGCATCCAAAGGCAATTCAAAGTACTGCCCCAGGGCAGGAAGTTTGTTATTGCTCATGTGAACGCAGGGAGAGTCCAGCTCTCAATAAATATTTACTGAGAGACATCTTGGCCCAAAATGTGGGTAAATCTTGACGTCACCCACCATACCCCACAGCTAAGTATCTTCATGGCACCTGATCCCACTGGCTTTTCCCCGAAGCCAGAGTGATGTTGTAGGCACTTCTGGCCAGTTCTGGTTCTGCTGTGTGACCTACAGGGAGAGAAGGCTCTCAAACACCATTTTTCTGTTTCATTCTTTCTCTTTCATGGGAGTTTTATTTGGGGGGCGTCTGTAATTCATTTAAGCATATTTGTATGATTTAACTATATTTAGACATATAATTTAACTGTAAGTAAACATAAAAATACTACAAGCATAAGTCTAACTAATTTAACTATTGTGTAACATGAACTTGCAGTAGAGGCCCCTGGGCAAACGAGTTCTTTAAAAACTGAGCCAGAAAAAAATGTTTCAGTAAATCAGAAGCATAAGACAAGTATCTTCTGTAAGTTCTCACTTTTAAAAAAAGAGTTTGGGTCTTTTTTTTTTTTAACTATGGGAAAAATGCTAATTTTCTTGCATTGGAAACTTTAACAATCCTATTACAGCCAGCAGTGAAAATAGTTCTGTATTGCAACTACTTTAAGGATATTGAAATAAAAACCCACTGGTAGCATCAAGTGTCTGCTAAAGTACACAGATAATTAGGACAGAAAATTTCTCAGGGTAGGCAGAAGTAAGAACATGAAGAACGTTTGTTGTGTAAGTCTTCACTTTGCTGCCTGGTCTTAGTGACTAGCCCGGTTCTTTTTGAGTTCTTTAAACAGTGTTGGTCCAAAGTAAAATGCCCCTGCCAAAGGTCAGCTTCCCCAGTCTAAGCAGTTTCTCAGAAAATGTCCAACAGACAAGGCTAGTCAACGAAACACAACAAAACTAACAAACAAAAACAAAATAAAACAAATAAAACCACTGTCTTCCAGATATTCAGACAAGCATATTTGGAGATTTATTTTAATTTTTAAAATGTGTGTGTCAGTGTGTGCATGCATTCATGCATATGTCTGCCTCTGTCTCTATCTCTCTTTCTATTTCTGTAAGTCCATGTGTCTGTCTGTCTGTATCCATGTGTCTCTGCATCTCTCTTTCTCTGTCTCTCTCTGTGTCTCTGTCTCTCTGTGTCTCTGTCTCTATCTCTCTGTGCATCCATGTATCTCTGTGCCTATGTATCTGTATGTCTGTCTCTCTGTGAATCTGAGTATGTGTGTGTGTGTGTGTGCGCGCGCACACACATGCAAGCATGCTTATGTCTATATGAGTAAATGTAATGCAAGTTCAGGAATCCTCAAGATACCTGAAGAGGACATAAATTCCTTGGGGATGGAGTGACAGGAGCTTGTGAGAGGCCTCAAACGGCATCTGGTAACTGAATTCAGGTCCTCTGGAAGAGCGGCAAGTGCTGTTAACCACCTAACCAACTATAGCGTAGATATGCTGTTGTAAAAAAGAAATTAGATAGTAAGCAAAATTTAAACATTTAAAGACAGATTAAAGGAGTTCTAAGTGAGCAGAAGGCAGCACCCATCACAGCCCTGACAGTCAAGCCCAGTCTCTTCATGAATCCCTCTTACCATCTACCCACTAAGCCGAGGCCCGTGTTCTCAGAAGGAAAGGGGACAGGAACGTGCTCCCTGTCTAGAGCTTCATGCTCTGGATTAACCTATTCCCAAGCTAGCTTGTCCATGGGTCACTTGTTCATTCCCAGCTGCCCTGAAGAAGAGAAAAAACTAAACCTCGAGGGAGCATTCCTCTGGAACACAGCATTTAGAGAGTGAGGATGGCTTGTGTGCGGCATCATGTCACCTTCTACTGTTTGAACGACTTGGCAACCTCTTTCCCAAACGGAGGGAATCTCATTAACCTTATAAAGAGGAGTAGAGTGTCTGTCGCAGAACAGAGCCCTATCAATGGCTGTTCTTACTGTATCTCACAGCTCCATCAAATCCTCTCCAGAACGAAGTTTTTCTCTCTCCATTTCCAGTTCCCTCCTGCTTTCCCTTACAAGGAGGAAATAATGAGCATTGTTTTCTGTCTTACAATAACTAAAGGCCATCCAACTTCAAATTATATTTGAGGCTGATGGAGAATAATCTGTACATGGGCACTGGATAGGGAACCTTTTAGACAACTCTAGAGGAGTCAGCTATGGTGAGGTCAAAGGTTATATGGTGAGAGAAGAACAGCTCCCAGGAGAAATGAACTCAGCTCCAGTAACAAGGGGCCAAGTCCTATGTCCCAAGGGGCAAGCATCCCACCTCTTCCAATAAGAGGCTGAAACCTTCTACTACTTGGCTGACGTGCAGAGTGCTGGAGCTGTCCCAAACTTTCTGTGCTACACACTGTATATTGAGGTCCTTCTGTCCATCTGCCCACTCATGTTTGTTTCCAGTATCAGCTAACAGAATCTGAACTCAAGCTACATGTTGTGTTTGGCGAGTAAAAGTGTTTTAATATCCTCGCTTGACTGGGGCTATCTCAATGTTGGTGAGTTCTGTTATTTTGAATAGGATAAAGTGCTGCCCCAGGTTTCTGCAAAGTCATAGCAGAACATTTCAACTTTAACCTCAAGTTATCTACTGTAGGAAATTCTTGCTAAAATAACCACATCTGGAGCTTCCCTCTGCAGATTCCTGGAACTCTGACCAACTCTGGAACTAACTACACATGTCAAAACACTCTTGGTTATGTTTCTCACCTATTATGGGAAAATCTGAAATCAGAGCCTCTTTGCCTCTACCCTTCTTCCTGCACATGTCTGGAACCCAGTACATCACCTGGGCAAGGCTAGTGAAGATGTGATAGTTATTTTTCTCCAGATTTTTGTGATTTATATTTAATCCACAAAGGGTGTGTTGATGGACCCAGACGATGCAGAGCAGAACGCGTTCACTCCTCTGAAAACACTGTACTGCCCTGTTCTGCACACCATGTGTACCAGGTGATGTGAAAGCCCTAGGACCCAAGGCCGTGCCGCCCAATCCTTGTCTAAAGGACTGATCATCAGCAGTGTGCGAGACGCAAATGAGAAGAGTCAGTCGACTGGAAAGCAGAGAAAACTTCCAGGCGAACTTTCTTATCTCCATTGTCACAGAACTGACCATGTCCCTCATGAACTTGGGATCGCTTCTCAGCCAACAAGAAGAAATCACATTGTTCTGGCTTGAATTATCCATGTCAACGATTATAGGATTCCACATTTCCTGGACAAGGGAACAGTCGCTGGGTTTATGATACATGTTTATCTCTTAGGTTAGGGGAACTCTGTTTGAAACTTGACAACCTCAGGAAGAAAGGTCTGAAAAGTTGCTCTTCATCTACAAGCCTCCTCTTCTTGATAGTCAGAGTAAAATGCTTGGCTCTTTAAAGTGTAGAGCAGGAAGTAAGGCTGCTGGTGTCATGAGTGAGGAGGAATAGGGACGTTTAGAGCACTGACAACCCATGGTACTTGCATCCAAATATTTGCTCCTGTGCCTTCACTTCCAGAGGTTGACACATAGATGTTCACTGGTATTTTTACCACTTCTTTACCATAAAGTGTAACTGGTTTAAAACACTGCTGACCCCATAGATTCTTATATGTTTCAGAAGGAGTAAGTTTGCCAGACTCATTGTGAGATTTCTAACACCAGGGATGATAAAGGCAGGGGCCACGATGGTGAGAAGAGAAAAGGAAAAAGAAGTGAGATGAAAGTTAAGATAGCACATCGTCTTCACTTGTGATTTTCTATGGGTTAGCCTTGGCACATACAGAAAGCATGAGGTTTCTGATATGAGAAATAGTGCCCCAGACCTGAGATCTGAAAGTTCCTTAAGACAGGCAAGTTTGATGTATTAATAAGTAAGACACTTTGCCTTTACCTCTGTCTCTGTTTATTGGCACATGGGAGTTTCTGGTCTACAGCCAGTCAGACTGCAGTGGGCACCTAAACCTTGGGCATACAACATCAAATGGCCACCCATGGTTCTTAAGTAGTCATTAGTCACCATCTCCTTTTGAGACTCCATCTTTCATGTTTTATGCATGTCTTTTCTCTCCAGCACAGTTCCAGCAGTTGAGGAAACAGTGAGAGGCAAATGTCCATAGTAAGGCTGTTCAGAGCTATAGTTTACTTTTCTTTTAAACATTCATTCATTCATTCACTCACTAGGATGTATGTATATGTGTGCAGATTGTGTACACCAGTGGTAGGGCATGTAAGTCTGCACCATCATACATGGAAGTCTGAGGACAACTTACAGAAGTCAACATGTCCTTCTACTGTGTAGTCACAGGAATCAAACTCAGAACATCACAGTTGGTAGCAAACACTTTAATCCTCTGGGAAATCTCACTGGTTCATGGTTTGCTTTTACTTTTTCCCCCAAAACATCTCATTTTTCAAAGGCCACCTGCAGGCTAGTGCTGGTTGTTTAGGAGGCAGAGAGTCCTGATTATCAAAATCTAACACAGTTATAGAGGAGCTTTTTCTTCTGTCCTGAACAAAGGACTATCCATATCTACACTTATGCAAAGGTGTGGACTGGAGCCACTCCATGACAGATCTCAGAGCACTATCAGCTGTGGTCTTGTTATGTTTGTAACTGTATGGGGGAGTTGAGCACAGTGGTGCCCAGCACTTGGGAGGTGGTAGAAGGAGGACCAGAAGTTCCTTGACTACATAGCAAGTTAGAGGGTAGCCTAGGCTACATGAGATCCTACCTGAAAAACAACAAAAAACTCTAATAGAGAAATAAGTCATGAATGATGATGCATGGACATTTTGGTCACAGAAGGAAATAGTTAAAGACTAATTATCAAAAGAATATTATGACAGATTAAGGAAAGATTTTCCTCATAAACTGAGTGATCAGCTCTGCACAGAAATATGACTGGTTATTCATTGTTGTGTGTCAAAGGGTAAGCACATATGAGTACTCAATAAGTTCCCTGAGTACTTGAGCTGATCACTGGATGAGATGGGTAAACAAATAATGGAGAAATTCATGTCATGAAATATTCCGTGAAAGAAAGTTTTCAACATTACCAGGCTTTTGATAGGATTTCTTAGTCAATTTGGGCTGCTATAACAAAGTACCACAGACCAAGAAGCTTAAAAACAAGAGAAATGTATTACTAACAATTTTGGGGGCTGAGGAGTTAAAAATCAACAGAGCAGCACATTCAGTCTCTGGAACATTCAGTTCTTTGGTTCATATTAATACTTTACCAACATTATCAACATCAATACTTTCTCATCGTATTCTCTCATGGCATGCTAGCCAGCTCCCTGAGGCCTTCTTGATAAAGAATCGCATACTATGTTCAGTTTCTTTAACCAATAGCAATCAGCAAGAGGTATCTAAGCCAAAGGAAGGAGACTCACACATCCATCAGTGCCTGGCACATAGTAGGTACTAAGTAAATAATCAGTGAAGGATTAAAGCAGCCCTTGTCTCATAGTAGCTTGCTGCTCATCTTCTCTTATCCTAACCTTGTTTAGATGATTGCTGATTGAATCTCCACTGTTACTGTGTTCTGGTATCCCACTACCAATACTGGGGTGCTCTATTTCTTTTGGCTGTTGATCAAGCCAGCTCAGTCAGTCAACAGGGTCTCCAGGGAGGGTGTGAGGATTAAAAAGAAAAAAAAAAACTAGACAACATTATAATAGCATGACCCCAGCCAGTGCTGAAGTGGGTTTTTTTTTCCTAGTCTGCTTTTATACCATTCTAGGTACATGCAAAGAATAGGGTCAGTTCTAGATCAAAGACAAAGTAGTCAAGGAACAAACAAGGCATAAACAAAGGTCCCATGATTACTCTATTCATGGACTTAACGAGACAATCAAGATACAAAGAACACATTTCTCAGCTGTATTCATCTTGAGCCTACTTCCTTATCCTAGCCCAATGTCAAATTCTTGCCTGAGCCTACTAGCCCAATGTAAATATTCTTGCCAATATTCTTGAAGGGGCACCAAGAGCTCTCTACAGGGTGACCAGGAGTGAAATCTTCCCTAGGGCATGAGACTATTATCTATGATCTAGATGGCAAGGCAAGTTACTATTGGTTTTCTCACATTACCTTGGGCCTCCCCATGTAGGCTCCTCTAGTGACATCTCCTGCCTTAGTCATCTGCCATAAACTCTGTCCTTAACACTTTATGTTCATACGTCAAAGCTCATCTGCACCAGCATCACTTCCTGGAATCCTATTCTAAATTGTTCTCTTCCTTACACTCAGCTGGGGGAAAGGGAGACCAAGGAACATGTTCAACTGTCCTATCTCTATTCTCTGAAGTAATGTCAAGCTCTTAGTAGTCACTGAAATTTGTGTCGCAATGAGTGAAGGGATGTTGTCCAGCAACCCACACAGCCTGAGCTGTGACCCTTGTATGCCCTCTGCCCCTCACACAGAGTGTTCCCTTGCCACAAGTGGCTCCTTAGGGGGTCTTTGAAATACCCCTATGTCCCCTCACTGGTCACTGTCCTGCCCCAAGTGTTCTCTCTCTGGTCATGTGAGGAGTTACGTTTAATACCAACTGACCGTTGCTTTGTTTACCACTGTATGCAGTCACTTTCATAAATTCAGCTATGTACCCTCACAGATTGTGACTTTAGGATTTACTAATACACATTTTTTAATACAACTTGGCTCTGAGATACATGCCATTTCTTTCAGCTGGCAAGAAGAAGTGGTGCTCATTTGTTCCAACAGTAAAAGGAGAACTGTTAGGTTTATTTAAGGATGGTAGACTCTGTTCTGTACTTTTCAAACAGTTTAAGGGATCACTTAAGAATAGTTTTCATCTATAAAAGAGTTTTACCTTGCATTCCGGGTTGATTGTGTTTAAGGAATTCAAGTATATAGTTCATGATGTATTTCTATGAGGTCATGGATTCCATTCTAAACCTGATCACCATGTTACCATCACATGAATAAGCTCAATAACAATTCCTTGATACTAACATGTCTTATCCATGTTGTATTTTTTTTTTGCCTAATTTTAAGGTTTGAATGTGGATCCAAATAAGGTTAATACCTTGCAATGAGGTTCTGAATTTATTTTAATTTCTATACGTTCCTTTTCTGTTGCTTTTCTAAAGATTTATTTATTTTAATTTTGTGTATATTAGTGTTTGCTTGTGTGTGTGTGTATGTATGTATGTATGTATGTAGCTATGTAGCTATGTAGCTATGTATGTATGCATGTATGTGTATTGTGTGCATGTAGTGCCCTTGAAGGCCAGGAGAGGATGTTGGATCCTTGGACTGAAGTTACAGATGGTTGTGAGCACCATATGGGTGCTGGGGACTGAACCTAGATTTCTACATGAGCAGCAAGGACTTGTCACTGCTGAGCCATCTCTCCAGGTCCTCTGTTGCCTTTTTAAAATGTCATTTTTTATTGTTGTAGAAACACACAGTTACAGTGCAGTTTCTCACAGACTAGATTTTTTCAGGCCTTCTCAGTTCTCTTTAACTTAATGCTCTTCCCTTAGAAGCAGCAGCTCACGAAGTTTGATTGGGTTCACATTTCACTTTGTTTTCCTCAAAACTGGTTTTGTGTTTCTATAAATACAAAATTTTCTAGATTTTTTAAAAAAAATTATGATGTGTTCACAGAATTTAATTATTCCATTCTTTCTTGGATCCTGAACAGCCAGCCCCTCATCATGGTATCAAGCCATTATTTCATTCAGCTTTGCAAATTAGTGAAATCTGATTCCATTATCCCTAGTCTGTACATTAACTGGGGATGTTTCTAAAAGGTCAACCTTGCCCTCATTTGTCATTAGCATAGAAATGGCAGAATAAAATCCAATTGCTTCTTTTTAATTCTTAGAGTTTGAAATAAATCATTTATTTGACGTCTTCCAATGAATAAAAATGCAAAGTGACAACTATCATTATGCCCTCATGGATTCAAATGCATTTGACTCCATTGTGGTGTGTGCTGTGTTCTTAACGACACTCAAATTGTTCCTGCCTCACCGAATGGGAGATTATTTGGCTTGCTCTTTCTCTTCACTCCAGGACTTGTGTTTGGGTCTGTTCTGGTTTAGACCATATAGTTTGAATGTGCCCACCAAAGGTGCATGTGCTAAAGGCAAAGTCACAAGTAGGTGGTTCTTTAGTGGAGAATCATGGGAGGAAGTTAAGTCATTGGGAGGTATCATTAATGGGGATACTGGGGCTCTGGTCCCTTCTTGTCTTTCTTTTTGCTTCCTAATTGCCATGGCATAAGCAGCATTGCTCCACCGCACACTCTCTGCCATGATGTTCTGTCTCACCACAGGCCCAAAAATCAATGGGTCCAAGTGGCCATGAACTGAAAGCTACAAGGCCATTGATCAAAACAAACTTTTATTCTTTAAAGTTTGATTTTCTCAAGTAGTTTGTCACAGCAATAGAAATTAGCTAATATGGGGACATCTTGCAGTTAGGTGTATAGAAAAATTTCAGACTCATTTTATAGATTCCCTACCCTAGACCTGGAATTAGACTTTTCTTCCTTACAAAAAAACAACCCTGTTCTGGTGGTAGTGGTGGTCGTCCTTCTTCTTCTTCTTCTTCTTCTTCTTCTTCTTCTTCTTCTTCTTCTTCTTCTTCTTC
>JANHMN010000001.1:52106581-52191592 GCA_030674055.1 Rhabdomys pumilio | reverse complement strand
TCTTCTTCTTCTTCTTCTTCTTCTTCTTCTTCTTCTTCTTCTTCTTCCTCTTCCTCTTCTAGCAGAAATGTCATTCAGGATAATAATCTGGGCACCATGGGTAGTCACTATTTTTAAGTTGCCTACTGTTTTTAGGTCTTTGTGTATGGAGGTAGAAAGATCACAAATTTATAGAAATATCTCTAGCTCAAATCCAAGACTGCCAGGTTTTTACTTACCAATACCATGCTTACTTCAATATTTCCTACCCCACACCAAAAATCTTTTTATTAATAACACAACATTATTGTGAATTTTCTTGAATCCACATTGTACATACAGCAGATTATTATTTTATTAGATTACAGAAAATAATTTAAGGGATACAATTGCCTTTATCAGTTTTTCGTTTTCTCTTCTTTTTCCTTGTTTCCTTTTCTTCTTGGTGTATAGAATTAGGACATGCAGCCTGGTCACTGAGTTTTAGAGCCACTTGGAATAGCTCCTTACTGTGTGGTTGCCTCATCTTGCTTTCTGTTGTGGTGATAAATATTGTAACCAAAAACATCTTAGGGGGAAGAAAGGGTTTATTTAAGCTTACCACTCTCAAGTCATCAAAGGGAGTGAAGGCAGGAATTAGAGGCTGGAACTGAAGCAGATTCACAGAGGAACACTTGCTCTCAGGCTCACAGTTAGCTACCTTTCTAATACAGTCCAGGCCCACATGCCTGGGATTGGCACAACTCACAGTAATCTGGGTTTTCCTATGCCAATTAGCAATCAAGAAAATGACCTTACACATGTCCATACGCCAATATAATGGAAACAATTCCATTCCTCAACTGAGGTTCCCTCTTCCCAAGTACATCATGTTGGCAATAAAAGTCAATTGTGACAGTGGTGATGCCACCAAGCAGATATGCTACTACACCTATTAGTTTCATTTTAATTTTGTTTTAGAGATTGCTTTGTTAAAATGTCTTGGATTATTAAAATAGGGTGTCCTTATATAGCCCTGACTGACTCAAAGTTTCCATTATCATAGGCGAGTCTCCACACCATGGTGATCCCCCTGCCTCTACTTCTCAAGTGCTGGGATTGTGGGCATGTACCAGCATATCTGGATTTGAGTTAAGTTTTTTTCACATATAAGTTTTTGGTGGTTATTAGGAATGAACTGTCCTCAAAGTTTATTTTATGTTCACAATGTGTAAAACACTGGGACGATTTTAAATGCAAACTTATTAAAAATAAACTTTAGAAAGTCTAACTTTGCTACCTGTTTTCTACCCCCTTAATAATAAAAATGTAAAATCTGTATATGTGTGTGTCTGTCACTCCTAGATAAAAGATAAAATTGATGTGTATATCCATAACTCCCTTGACTTAACAGTACCATCCGGAGGTCACTTCTCTGTGCAGATAGCTGTATAGTGCTCCATTTATGGGCACAGCTACCCATCTGTCTTCTAGAAATGGATATCTGGGTTGTTTTCAGTTTTCTGCTAATTCTAAGAGTGCTATAATGAATCGTACTGTGCATATATCTTTTTATAGTGCTTTTAGGAATATCTTTGGGAAAGATTCCTAGAAGTAAATTGCCAGGGCAAAGGGGAAGTACATAAATAATTTTTACTAGGTCTTGCCAAATTACCCTCCACTGTGTTCAACCCTTTGCAGCTCCACCAGAAATGAACTAAAAGCAGTTACTTCTTCACGGGCTTGCCAACACTGCTTGTTGTCAGACCTGAAATGTTGCCAATCTGATATTGTGGTTTAAATTTCTTTTCAATTATCAATCCTAGAGTTGAGCATCTTTTCTTACACTTAAGAGTTATTTGTATTTTTTTCAGGTCAAGAGTTTGTATCAGTTTTCTATGAGAGTTATTAATTTTCTTCTTTTATGTTACAATACATCCTCACTATGGTAAAAGTTTGCACCAAATATTTTTCTAGTTTGTACTATTCTTTATTTTACCTATTACTATAATTTCAATTCATATTCGCCCCAAAGTCACATGTCTCTAGGTGTTGAGCCTGTGACATCAATATGGTGGTGACAGGATCTTTAGGAGATGGGGCCTACTGGAATGAGGTTGTTTTCATAGAGTTGTTACCCTGAAGGGGATACAAAAACCCTGGTCTCTGTTGTAGGTAATATTTAAAAACTGGCACCCAGGCCAGCTTGTTCCCATGCAGCCACCATTTTCCCATGGCTCCAGCTCTGGACCACAGCTTCAGTTATCTAGAAACACCAGCCCTGGCACCCATGAGATGCCAGCTTGGGAGATGGCTCTGCCAATCCACCACGATGTCTCCACAAAGCTAGATTGAACCCCAGACAATACCCGCCATCCTCAAGGTACACAGTAGAAATGAGACTCTTAGAGCTTAAAGGTTATCCAATTGGTTTATAAACTTGGAAATGCTCAATAAACAAGATGCTTACACAATTAAAATTGTAACCCAATTACCTAACCTTAATATTAATAACTACCTTAGACTGCTAGAGACACTTGGACATCAGCACCCATCTTCTCTCCTCCTCTCCCCCCATTAGTTTCCTCCCCTTCCTCTCCTCCCGACTCCTCACTCCGCCTACCTCTCATACAGTCCAATCACCAAGCTTTATACAAATGTAGTGGGAAAATATCCTGCTACAGGTCTACCCCCTCCCCACTTTACTTTATAGACACCATGAGTGAACAGCTTCATCTGCCACATGTTTCTACCATGACGTCCTTCTCTGTAACAAACTCTATTCAACAAGAGCAACCTATAAACTGAGACCACAATCCAAACCAACCCATTCTTCCTTTGAAGTTGTTCATCATCTCACTTGTCATGTGTGGCAAATAGAATGCAAATTACTTCACATTATGAATTTCTTTATGTAGAATTTAAAATATTGTATGTATTAGTGAGGGTTCTCTAGAGGAACAGACCCAATAGAATAATGATACTTGTTACAAAGAGGATTTATCAGAATGGCTAGGTAGTACAACAATGGCCGATGTTGGAGAGGCTGAATGTTGGGGAGGCTGAGGACCAGTTGCTGTTTGGTCCCTGAGGCTGGATGACTCAGCAGTCCTCTTCTGGTAGAGACGGTCTGGAGGAATCCTGGAGAGCTTCAGTCTGTGATTACTTGAGGTCTTTGTGTGTTTGATGCATTGAAATTTATTCTGCTGTGCATTGTGAGGCACACACACTTTGTGTGTACTGTGAGACACACAAAGTTCACTGCTTTCATGTGATGATGCAATGATCTTAACACTTTAAAACATTTCCTCATTGATTTGAGATGCTGCCTTTATTACATATCAAATACCCACCTTTTATTCAATAATTTTGGGGGATTTTTCTCTGGTTCTTTTGATCTATGTTTTAGTTTTCCTTCCTTTTGCTGTGATAAAAACTCCCTGATAAAAGCAACTGAAGGGAGACAAGGCTCACAATTCCAGGTTCCAATTCACCATTGCAGAGGAGTTAGGGTGCTAGGAGCTAGAAGCAGCTCAACTTGTTTTCTCCACTCCTACACAGTTCAGAATGCCCTGATTAGGGAATGGTGTCACCCACAGTGGCTGAGTCTTCCTATCTTTACATAGTCAAGATAATATCCCCACAGACAGACCCAGAGGCCAATCTAACCTAGATAATATCTTATTGAAAATCCCTTTCCAAGTTACCTAGATTATGTTCAGTTGATAACTAAGACTGACCATCATAGCCTATTTATCCATGTACTAACATTAAAATACAGATTTTTAAAAGCTTTCCAAATATATAATCATGTCTCCTGAAAAAAAGAAAAAGTGTTTCTAATCCATAGGCTTTTAATTACCTTCTCTTGTGTAATTACTTGATTAATTCTTCCAATTCAACATGAAACATAACTTAACAATTCAACATGAAACATAACAATTCAACATGAAACATAACAAGAACACTTCCACACTATATTTTATTTATTTATTTATTTATTTATTTATTTACATGTTTAGAGAAGTAATGTTTTGGTATACAATTCTAAGTTAAAGTCAACTGTTTCAGGGAACAAAGGTACATCCATGGTCAAAGGCAAAGAGAGAATAAATTCAGCCTTACTCACAAATCTGTGAAAAATAAACTTCTGGCAGCAAGCTGAGCACCTTGTGGTTTCAGATAGATAAGCCAGAAGCAGAGCTCTCAAACCAAAGCAGAGAGATGGCCAACTGGCTGAGCCACAGGCTAGTAAACACTAAAGCCATTTGTGGGTTTCCATTCAGTAGCTATCAGCAACTTGGGAAACAAAAAAAAAAAATCAAGGAAGTAAACACTTTTAGTTACACCAATTTATACAGGGTCAAATCATCTGACTAAATCATGTCTCACACAGAACACGGGTGATAGTACTTTTCTGATCAAACATTAATGTTGATTCTGGAACAAGAAAATGTAACAAAATCTAAAGGTACCAAAGTTCTTCACAATGGACAACTAGGAGAATAAACAGGCCTCTAGGACACTGCCTGAAAATCTGCTTGTGCAACTGTAGAGGCCAAGGTGCTCATAATATGGTGTTTACACACAGAGTAACCAGGATAGGTGGTGTGATCTGGTCTGAGTCCTAATGTCTGATAATTAGGAAAGATATTGCTCTAGACCAAGAACTGAAGTAAGTGTGTGGGTGATGAGTGTGAGTCCCAGAACCCAGGTCTCCCATATTGAAGGATAGGGAAATGTAGACTGAGAAGAGAGACAGCATTTGACTTCCTCACCTTTCCTTTATCCAGAGCCTCAGTAGATTGGCAAAGGACTGCCTGCATCGATGAGCTGTGATCTCTTCTCATTCTATAAATCGAAATGTTTGCTTCTTCTGGAAACATCTGCACAGAAACACCCAGAAATAATGTTTTACTTGCTATCTGGGTATCCTGTAGTAAAGTCAACCATTGGAAGTCAGCTTTTCTTAGACTGTACCTTCTGTATCTACTTGACTTGGTCTTAATCACAAAATGAGGCAAGAGGTCATAATTCCACCTTGCAAGATACACTGTCCTTCATACCTCTGGGATAGGCTAATTCCTTTCCCACTATAAGAAGACTTTGAGTATTCTTTCCTTTTTTCCTGATTTCCTGTCACCTAAATCCTATACTATATAATTAACACTTAAATTTTGGTATAAAGTTAGTGTATCCTATATCACATGACAAAGAAATAAAGGACAAAAAAGAAAGGCATTTGCTTAATATATGTATGTGTACACACAAGCCTGTCATGGCAAACAAGACAGAAAATGCAGCACTTAGTTCTGTAAGTGGCCACGTGGCTGTTCTGTTTTATATTCTTAGCGCGTTCTGCTAGTCATCCCCATTTCCCCTTGCCTTCAGCAAGTACCTCAATTAGATTCTGTTCTCCACTGGACAGGATGGCCCCAACCTTTGGTTCTGAAGAATCTAAGACATTAGTAGTCATACCTGGTAAATGCTTTCTTTTATAAGAGTCATGGTGTCTCTTTACAGCAATAATACATTGACTTAGACAGTCACCAAATATAAAAATGTGCCAAATTGGATGAAAGGAGTAAAATAAAATTGACAAGTTCAGTATGTTTATGGGCTTCTCTCTCAGGAGAATATAGACGAGGGCCACTAGGAGGGCTCTGCAGATAAAAGCCCTTACTGCTCAGCTTAACAACCTGGGCTCAATCTCCAGAACCAAATGATAGGAGAGAATGGAGTCCTGCCAGTTGTCTTCTGACATTATAAGCATGCCCTCCCCCACACACACCAAAATAGAAAAAATAAATTTTAAAATTAGATGATTTGGAGAATAACACCAATTTATCAAATAGGAGACTTCAGTCATCAAGTCTGAGTCCCAACAAGGCAGCATATTCCCAGCTAAATTCAAAACTGTCCCACCTGAATAATCATGTCTATTGCAACTATCCTATAACTGTTACAACATGTGTTAGTTGGGGACACAGTGTGGATGCCAATGGTATTTGATCTTAAGCCTCAGTGTCATGATGTAATGAACAAAAAAGCATCAGAGAGTGACTATTTCACTAGCAAGAAATATGTCAGATGGGGGACATTCATGTTTTCCAAAGATGGACACAATGCTCTCTGACATCACACATGCTGTTCTTCCGTGTGGCTCTGGCAGTCTCTCAAGAAGTAGAAAGTTTTGATTGCATCATTCTGGAATTCCTTTCTTTTTTAAACTATCAAAATTTAAACATAAAGACAAAATAAAGCAAACAACAACAAAAGTCAAGACTTCTGACTTTACCCATATAGAAATATAATCCAGAATTATATACACTTCCCTCCATGAAAAACAAGTTAAAATACAGGAAGCAAACATTTTCAGATACAGTAAGAAGATGGACAGGGAGAAAAGGAGACCACTTAGGTGAGTGAGCTCCTTTTCTGTCTGGAGAGAATTCCAAGCTTGCAGCACTCTGATGGAGACTGTGTACCAAAGCACACTGACTCTGCTCTGTTGCAAAGAGTTCAGGGAAAGCCAAGTAGGCCAGAACTAAAAAGCAAAACTTGACATCAAGAAAAGGCCCTGGAGATTTGCATAAAAACTGAATAATTGTTTGTGGCAATGAGGGAGAGTCTGACAGGAACAAGCACGAATGACATCAGAGAGAAGGCCACTGTGAGATGTAAGATGACTCCAGCAGCTCCTGCAAAGCCAGGAACTGATCAAGTCCTCTCTGCATAAAATGAAGAAAGCTTTATGGACAATACATGGGACACAAAATGTGTATTCTACAAAGGTCAAACCTGAAATTGGGGCTTAAAATATACAATAAGGGTAACCCCTAAGCTATTATAGAATGTCAGTAAAATTTGAGAGTTTTTAAAGTGATACAGCCATTTGACAATAAAAATCAGCACCCTTTGTAACACCATCATTCAAGTAAACAACCAGTAATTCATAACTGGGATAAAAGCCAGACAACTGTGATACAACCAGGGAAAAATACAACATTGATTAAGCAGGAGAGAAATTGAAATAGCTATTATATGTCCCTTGTAGTGGACCAAAGAAATAAAGATTCCTCATTTCAAAGATAATAGATGATTTAAAGGAAAATTAATAATTTATTGCTTAGAAAGCATTAAAGTGAAAGTGCAAAAGTAATATAAAACAAGAGGTGGGAAAGAATAATATAATGGTAAGCATTTTATAAGTGCTTCAAGAGCTCTAAAGCAACCACTAAAATACTGAAACACAAAGACATGTATTACTTTTCTGCCACTGTGATAGAATATCGTGACAAAAAGTAACTTTAATTTGGCTTTCAGTTCTAGAAGGATATAGTCCTTCATGGTGACGAAGACACAGCAGCAGGAGCAGGAGACACTGCCAGATATCAATTCATCCACCTACAGGAAGCAAAGAAGTGGGCAAGGCTATTTCCTCTCAAAGCCCAACCCCAGTGACCCACTTCCTCCAGCAAGGCTCCACCTACTAAAGGGTCCATAAGCTCCCAAATAGCACCTAATCAATACAGATGCAGATACTCAGTCAACCATCGGACTGAGTCCAGGACCCCAATGGCAGAGCCAGGGGAAGGACTAAAGGAGCTGAAGGGGATTGCAACCCCATAGCGAGAACAGTATCAACTAACTGGACCACCCAGAGCTCCCAGGAACTAAACCACCAACCAAAGAGTATACATGGAAGGATCCATGATTCCAGACACATATGTAGCAGAGGATTTCCTTATCTGACATCAGTGGGAGGGGAGGCCCTTGATCCTGTGGAGGCTTGATGCCCCAGAGTAGGGGGATCCTAGGGCAGTGAGGTAGGAGTGGGTGAATGGGTGGAGGAGCACCCTCATAGAGGCAAAGGGGAGGAGGGATGGGATGGGGTTTTTGTAGAGGAGTAACTGGGAAGGGGGAATATGATTTGAAATGTAAACAAATAAAATGATCATTAATAATAAAAAAGTGATAACTTAAAAGAAGCAAAAGCTGGTCAAACTAAAGGTAGAAACAGACACCTACACCCAAGGTGGGAGGTTTCAGTATTCCTCAGTAACTGATAGAACAAGTGCAACAAAGATCCAATAAGGATATTTTAAAAGACCCAAACAAAGATATCAGTCAATCAACTTAATTGGTGTTTCCAGAACATGGCACCCAACAGAATAAACATTTTCAACATAAGTTACTTCAAACATAGTCGTCCACTCAGGTCAGATTCCGAGAGCTAAACCAGCAAATGCAGGGGGACTAGCGTCACACAGGCGTGTTCTTCCACTGCAACTCAGGCAGACAGGAAAGAAAAAGACAGAGGGGTGGCTGGGAAATCCCCAAATATTGGGAAACTGAACTATTTAAGTAGAAATCAACCATGGGTCAAACGAGAAATCACAGGGGAAGTTAGAAAATATTTTGAACTGAATACAAATGGATACACAGCATACCAAAACTTGTGGGAATCTGCAGAAACAATGCTTATTTATTTTGGTGGCTCTGGGGATTGAACCTAGGCCCTCACACAGACAAGGCGAGCACCCACTCTGTCACTGAGCTGTGTCTCAAGCCCAAGAATAGTGCTTAGAGAGAAATCTACAGTAACATTGCATAATGATACAAAGAGAGAAAGGGTTTTAAGTCAGTTATCTAAACTTTTGTATTCAGAAAATAAGAAAAATAAATGCAAGCTAAATTTAAAGTGAGCTTCAGGAACATAATTGTAAAAATATATGTGAAAACCAGTAAAATTGAAAATGGACATGAAATAGAGAAGAACCCAGTAAGTAGTTTATTCAAACACATCAATAAAATCAATAAGCCTCCTTTTGGATTCACCCATTTATTCTGGTTGTTTAAACTTCCTCAGTGTTAGTATTAAGTGTTTCGTGCATCACAAACCCTCCCAGCAGAGCTGACCCTGGGGTCATGAGAGCAGAGACCTGGCCCTGTCCGTCGCCTGCTGCAGCACTTGGGAGAGCAGGCCCTGCACCTCACCTGGACATTGGAGTAGAGCTGGCTCTGAGTATAGGGGTTGTGGGTGAGCCAACCACAGGGCATGAACAGAAGAGAGCCAACCCAGCCTCTTGTCTGCTGGCCAGTGGCATGAGTGAGGGAGAGACATCCTCTTCCTCTCTTGTTCCTCATCATCTATGGCAGGCAGGAGAGCTGGCCCTGGGGTCATGAAATTGGGAGAATTGACCATGTCCCTCGCTGGCTGCAAAACTGGGGAGAGGGGGCCCCACACCTTGCCTGGGCAGCAGGGCAGAGATGGCCCTGGCTGTGGAGTTGCTGATGATCTCGCTCCAGGGGCCTGAGAATGGGAAAGCCCATGGGCCAACCAACTCTGAGATTCTGCAGGCCCAGATTCATGGCTCTGAGTTGGCCCACTCAACATGTACTCCATCTATGAACTGCTGAAGTGCATGAAGGGGCCAGTTCCACAAATTCAAAACTATAGGATCTCCATAACACATGGCAACAACGGGACATCTGAGAGGACTGCCGGTGAGCCTCCAGTAGTGACAGAGTGGCAGAAGCCAGAGGCCTTGCACCAGACCAACAAGTCATTGCAATGAACATTAGCAAGTAAAGAAGTATGGACCAAAGGGTGTACTGTGGGACACACTGGGACACACTGGGACACACTGGGACACACTCTAGCTTCCACAACGAGTCGTTTTTCTCCATAGTGGAAGAGGCTGCAAGGGAGGAGGGCAGGTATGAGAGGAGGGACGGATGAGTGAAATTGGGGTGCATGATGTGAAATTCACACACACTCACACACACTCACACACACTCACACACACACACACACACACACACACACACACAAAAGTTAAAAAGAAAAAAGCCTTCCCAGTACTGAGTTACTGAGCAAGTTAGTCATACTTTAAAATTATATTTTAATTTATGTTTATATACATAAGGCACAGGCATATACTTTTGTGTAGGTGCTGTGTATGTGAGAGAGAGGGGGAAGGGGTACGGGGGTGCCTGCAGAGACCAGAAGAGGGTGTTAGGTCCCCTGGAGCAGGAATTACAGATGCCTGTGAGCTGCCCCACATGGTTCCTGGGCACTCAACTGATGCTCTGGAAGAGCAGTGAGAGCTCTTAGCTGCTAAGCCATCTCTGCAGCCCTACTCCATCCCAGTAAATCTTTCTCTAGCAAACTTATTAGAATATAGGAAGAGAAGGCAAAGGTTACTAATATCTAGAAAAAAAAAACGAAATCACAGCTACTAATGGGAAGGAAGAGGAGACTATTACATACAACTTTACATAAGTTTGACAACTTACACGAGACATTTAAATTTACTCAAAGCTTCCACACCAAATATTTAGAAGATTTTAGTGGAAATACTCTGCCAAATATTTAATTCGATAGATGTGATTCTTGAAAAGAAAAAAAAAAAAAGAGGAAGTATTTCTTCATTTATCTCACAAGGTCAGCACTGCCTTGATACCAAAAGCAAATAATAAGAATAAGCCTTTAAAGCCCTTTGAATATAGGTGAAGTTTTTCTTCCATTATTAGTATTGATTATTATGATTATTTTAGCAAAATCAATCTACATGATAAATAAGAAACAATAGCATAGGAAGTTTTTGTCTGGTCTGATTTACTGTTCAGCGCTCTTTAGCACCCTGCACACCATGCAAAGCAGAGAAGCCATGAGTGGATACCTACTGACAGGCCATCTGATAAAGTTTGTCATCATTTTTTTTTCTGGAAAATTTTGAGTAAGGATAAAATGGACCTTCCTCTGCTTCATAAATGACACACTGAAAACACCTGGAATCAACAACAGACAACAGTGAAAACAATGCCCTACCAGGTTTTCTACTGACACTGGTAAAGCACACAGTGTCTGTTTTCACTCCCACGCCACCCAGTACTTCTGTGTAACAGTGACCCTGATGTCCTTGTCTCTGCAATAAGGAATGGGAAATGCACACACATAATAACAGAGGCTGATAAACTGTATTTGAAGGTAACGTGATCATTTGTGGAGAATGTTTTAGACAAGCTACAGAAAAGACAGCAGGACACCCACTCCAAAAGAAAAACTCTCAAGAACAATGTAAGATAAAACATATAAAAATATTAGCATAAAAATCAGCCCAAATGTTGATGACCGGTACTCTGTCTGGTTTGGCTTGCGCTGCTGCTCGGGTCCACGGGGACTGAGTCTCGAAGAATGGCCACAAGGCAGAGGTTCTGGAGTCAAGTCTCAAGTCTCCTTTATTGTTTCTCTTCTATTGGCGCATATTCAGTCTTGTTCATTCCTTTTAACCCTATTTACTCATATACCTCTTAACTCTATTGACTGTATATATCCTCTTAACTCTATTGACTGTATATATATTTTCCCTATTACAAGGAAATCCTGGGTATTTATAAGCACACGCAGGAGAACACAGGTGAAAACATTTTACCACGTGCACTATGCAGCTGGGGTCACTAACAGCAAAACAAGCTATGTGGGATAAACAAGATATTTGTTAGAGTGTGCTCAGCTGTTGTAGGCTGCTGAAAAACCAAGTCTTTATCAGGGTAAATGATTCCAGATGGCTGCAAAGATGATAGCTGCTTTCTAGCCGCTTTCTGCTTAAAGTCGGCTCCCTACACCCAAACAGCATGAAACCCACGAAATGCTTAGAGAGAAAGCTGGGAGAGGAGCAGGGTCATACAGTAAACACCACAAAGCATCACTGAAAAGGGTTAAACATTTTACATGAACGGCACAAAGTAATTTATATATAAGAGAATTTCATAGTATTAAAAATCTAATTCTTCTTGTACTTTTGCTTGGACTACTATGACAAAATACCATAGACTGGTTGGTTTAAGTAATAGAAAGTTATTTTCGCACAGTTCTGGAAGCTAAACGTCTGAGGATTGAGGTATTGGTGAGTTCACTGCTTAATCTTCTTGCTACACCTTAGAAGTCATAGGAGCAACTTTGGGGGTGTTGTCTTCACTAGCTTGTTCAGGAGGGATCCTGGCTCCTAAAAGGAGGCAGAGTGGCTGTGTGGAGTGGGAGCACGTGCCTCTGACCCAGGAAGCAGAGGCTATACTCTGACCTTCATATATCTGCTTCAACAAACAATGCCATAACAGCCAGCTAACCTTATGAGAAGTGAACCTCTCACTATACTAAAAATCCAGCTTTAAATGGGTACTTACCTCAACACAAAAGCTAAACTTTTATTTTATTTTGTCTAGAAGAAACTGCAGGGGGGAAATAATCTTTTGACCTTAGGTTTGAAGAGAAGTTCCCTTAGGTAAAATGGAGACTCTGGAGACTACAGAAAAATGGCCAAATTGGGAATCATCAAAATGGGAGCTTTGCATTTCAAAGGCATTGTTCAGATAACTAAAAGTAAAAATTCTTGTAAAAACGTGTATCCAACAAACAACATATCTAAAATATATAAAGAATTTTTACAATACAATAAAAGTCAAACCACATAGTATACAAATATACAAATGTCAAATAAAACCCATTAACGAAAGTTTTCAACTTCCTTAGTCATGAGAGAAATTCAAATCAAAACCAAAGCAAGGTAATTGTTGCTTGCTCATTACAAAACTTGAAAGTATGTTTCCTTAAAAATAAAAATAAAAATAAAATCTCCAAGTACTAAATTTTAGCAACAGTGTGGAGCAGGTAGACCTCACATTATTACCCATAATTACTGGTTGACATACACAGTGGCAGAGCCCTTTGGGTAACACCAGGCAGTTTCTTGGAAATTTAAATATGGTTGGCCACACCACCAAGCACTCCCACATCTAGGTTTTTTATTTTGTTTTTGTTGTTGTTGTTGTTTGTTTTTTGTTTGTTTGTTTGTTTTTTGTTTGTTTTTTTTTTAGAAATAGAGATATTTTCATACAAACATTTAGAAGGAATTATTAGTACTCGCTTTATCCATACCCACTAAATAATTAACCAACCTAAATGCTGACTTACTGGCAAAGGAATGAACAATTTGTAGAAGGGAGTAATGCTACATAGCAATATTAAGAAACAGCTGTTGACACACAGGATGGCACAGATGAATCGCAAAAGTGTTGTCCTATGAAACCTAACAAGGATTGAGTACATTTTAGTCTCTTGTGTGAATTCCAGATTCACAGTAGATACGGGTTATGGGTGAGGAAAGATGGTTTGTGACAGGGAGTGAGGGAACCTTCGTGGAGATAGTACTGCTCTTTAAATCTGACTAGAGAATTCTAAAAGTGACTGAAGTGATGCAGGTTCTATAAACAGAGTAAAACATACGGTGATAGGAATGTGGCAGCAACAACATCGCCACTGCAGCTGCTGCCGCCATCGCCGTCGCCGTCCGCCATTGTAGTCGTCGGTCGTCGTCGTCATCATCATCACCATCATGATCAGCAGCCACAGTTGCAACCACAATAGTCTTGTCTCAGACTCTGTACTGAACAATGTGATACATGTAGCCTTCTGGTTCACTTTCCTTTTCTTTCTTTCCTTCCTTCCTTCCTTCCTTCCTTCCTTCCTTCCTTCCTTCCTTCCTTCCTCAAAGATTTCTCTAGTCCTAACCTCAAACCATGTCCTTATTTTTGTTGCAGGACCATAGATTTGCTTTCTCTTAACATATTTGTAATTTATGTTTTAGAATGTTATACATATGTTCAATGTATTTTGATCACATTCACTGTCACTCCTCTCCTAACTCCTTCCAGACCCTCTCACCTTGACACCTTCCCAAGTTCACATTCCTTTTTAACCCAGAGTCCGATTAATGTGGCCAGTATGTACACTGCTGTAGCATGGAAACTTTCCAGACGCCATATCCCTGAAGAAAACAGACTTCCTTCCCTAGTAGTCATCAATTGCCTATAGTTTTGTGGCACCCCACCCCCATTGCCATCCATGCTGGACCTGTGACTGGCATCCATGCTGGACCTGTGACTGGCATCCATGCTGAACCTATGACTGGCATCCATGCTGGACCTATGACTGGCATCTATGCTGGACCTTTGACTGGCATTCATGTTGGACCTATGACTGGCATCCATGTTGGACCTTTGACTGCCTTCAAATCTATCCTACTCTATTCTTAGTCATCACTTCAACCTGAGGCTTCTCAAAACATGTCCTTCTAGCCCCTTCGTTATTGGAAGATGTTTTTAGGCCATATCAGTAATAGCAAAGTGGTGATCAGATGACAAGTTGCTGTGAGTCATCCAGTAGAAGAGCCTTGGCCTAGGAAATAGACACAGACTGCTCAGACACATCCTCTTCTCCTGACCACAGGCCTTGGGCACATGCTCCCTGCCTGATTTATACTGAGAAGAAGCCATGGTACCCTAGGACTTTCTTCTCCCTTGCTGGTTTCCCCTTGCAACTTTCCCCTCCCTTGAAACCGTGACTTTTAACAAGACTAGAAGCAAATATTTAATTTCAACATGATCCCCTAGGAATCAGGAAGAAATCTAACAGGTCTTCTTAATTCAATAATTAATTATCAGAACATGTGCCTCTGACTAACACAGATGATTTACATATGGCAAATCAAGAAAGACTTAGCAAATATTTTTCTGGATTTGTAAAATGGTTTTTAAGATACCCTGCTGAGTTGGTGTTTAATCCTTTCTCCTATAAATAGGATAAAAAGTGTTTGCAGTGTTTTCTCTTAAGTAAATAGATTTTAGAACTGTGCCTCCAGAGTTCTTTTCAGCTGTCTGTGAATGATCCCAGCAGCTGAAATGAAGGCTAGCCCATCACACCTCAACGTTATACTTCCTGCCTTTTGTTTTCTTCAGTTATGGCCTCGATATTGTTTAAATAGTGCTCTGTATGTTTAATTTCCTTCTTCTCTCCACAAAGACCCAATAGGTTTTTGTTTTGGTTTGGTTTTTAATCACTTTACCTGCTACAGTGTGCCCATAAAAGTGCCCTGGAGCTGAAACTGAACTCATGTCTTTATTTATACAGGTAAATACATATTTAGACATTTTAATGCATGGTCATTTATTTTATCAGTTGACTACTTGGGCAGAAATGTATTTATGTCTGTTTTGTCCACACCCTGGCTTTGCCCTGCTGATGGGGGTTTCTCATTGTGTGCAGACTGTGCACGGATGGCTCAGTAGAGAACGTGCACCTTCCAAGGTATGTGGAATGAGTCTGTTCCTTTCATTTTGCAGACTGTTCTGTTGGTGATGCTCTCTCTTCATTCCAGATTTCTGTCCAGAAGCCAAAGGCACAGAGTCAGAGGAACATTTAGACGTCATTTGACTTGAATATCCAGAGTTGGGAAGCTCCCAACATTCTCCAGCCTCAGATGTCAACTTTCAATGACAAGATATTGACCTCATCAAAGGGCAGAGGGGGTATTTCATTAGTTCATTTCTACTAGAAAATTTCCTTATATTGAACCAAAGATGTCTGTTATGTAACTTCCACCTACTTGCCCTGCCCTTTGGGCCCACATAGGAGACATACGTGCTAGTCTAGGGAAGGCAATTCTGGTATCTTCTGCAAAATTTCCAATTTCCTTCAGCCCTTCCTCACTGTCCTAATATCTGTATCTCAGCTGGATCAACCTTCACTTAGCTTTTGACACCTTCCATGTGGCCTGGCTAAGGCACTAATGTGGAGGAGAACTCCCTATCCTTTTTCTTCTATCTGTCTCTAATATGAGTTTACTGGTGATTTGCCAATTTTAGCAAACAGGCTGCACTCTTAATAAGACTAACTTGTAACACAAATACACACACACACACACACACACACAGAGAGAGAGAGAGAGAGAGAGAGAGAGCCCGGCCCATTTAAATATTGAGTTAAAATGTAGAAGTTTGCATTTAAATTCTGCCTCATTTCTTTCTTCATATTCATTTGGGCCAAAATTGGCTTTTTAGGGATGATGGACAAGCATCTCAGCACTCTCTTCGAGCTTGATTTTTAACTGCAAAGCTGAAAACTGAAGTTGTCATGTCACCATCTAAGACACAAATAAAAACATTGCATAGAATGAGGCTCCATGGAGAACTTCTTGACAGACCGTTGATAGCTCCTCCCCAGAATTATGTCACTTGGTTAATGGACTACACCCTGTTTCTATGTTAAATGTGCTCCCCCAAACCTATCGCAAGCCTCTATGCTAAGAACAACTTCCAAATTCATTCACTGATAGTATTTGGAGGTGGGGTCTATTAGAGGGCATTAGTGTTGAATGTGGCCAGGAAGGTGAGGGTGGGTCCCCATGAGATTAACACCTTTACAAGTATAGAAAAGACTGGAGGTTGCATGCTCTGCTCTCTTACCCTTTGCTGTGATCCCACCTGATGCTGTTATGGGAACCTTTCTGGAATAAGCACTCTGACACCAATGAGGGTGAAGAGGGGAGATGTTACTGAGACTGATGCCAGGACAGCCACTGAAAGCTTTCAATGCCCGGTCCAGGTTGGATTCCCAATTTATACTCTAAAACCACAAGGTGGGGTGGGTAAGCAAGAGAAATTTTAAAGAAGTTTATGTGACAGCAGGTTGTTAGGGGCAACAACCCATTGTTTTAGCTATTTCTCTGGGTCATTCTGTTCCAGGTAGCAAGTGAAGTCATGCTTGGTAAATGGCAGTACAAACAGTGCTTTAATTAGATCACTAATAAATCAGTACTGAATAGTCAACCGTTTCTACCTTATTCTACTTCAGTGTCTGCACCGTGTTCCTGCTCTCCCCAGTCTTCAAACCCATAAGAAGAATAAACTTCTACGGTTTATCATTCACCTAGTCTTAGATATTCTGTTGCAATGATGAGAAGTGTACCAACATATGAGTTAATAACACTTTTTTTTCTGCTTATCTCTGACTGGACTTCTGCTTTATTCCAAAAGATACAGTGTGAAAATTTATCACAAGCCTTTCTCAAATTATGCTATGTCAAAATAGAACTTTCAGGACCTGAAATTTAATAACTCAATCAAAAGTGAATTAGATGTCCCACCTGAGTGTTCCAACAACAAAGAACACTCATGCTTGTAATAGCAATTAGTATGTTGCGTATAGTGATTTACATCTTTGACCCAATTAGGCCATGAGGACGGGAACCAACTTGCTTACTCGCTGCTGTATGCTATAACACATATAGTGAGATCTGACATTTAATAGGTACTCGGTAGATAGGATTTAATTAATAAAATCAGAGTGTGCTGATAGAAGACAGCAGAACAAGGGTTTTGGAAGAACACTGAGCCAGAGAAGGGGTCAGGGTGAGGCATGAGTGGGGTTGGCTTTTCTGGCTTTGCCTGCAACTCTCCTCTGCAAGCAAGAGGTAATCACTGATTATACCAGAGAGTATCTTGCCACCCTCTGCTCTTCGCCTACCAACAGGGCTTCATACCCTATTTTCTTCCTTTCCTCTCCCCTTAGAAAATTGTGTCAACAGCTGCAAAATCACTGATATACAAAGATCAGCACCAGACTCCCCATCTCCCAGGCACTGGGAGATGGTACATATGGGGCTGAATTTTAAGAGAAGGAGTTTGCATGACAACATGAATTTTAGAATAGCCAGAGTAATGAAGGAAATTTAAAGCAAGTAATGAATGAGATTTCTTAGTGAGACTGTGTTGAACAGGAAAAGGGAAGCAATATGGCATACAAAATAAAAATACAGAATGCTGCAGTCAAACGGACTGAACATAGCAACTCCTGTCACTTTCTTAGGCAAGTAAGAACTACATGGGCTTTATTCAGAAAGACACTTCTGTTAAGATGGTAATGTAAGTCCCACTCCACAAGATGAAAGCCATACCTGGCATCGGTGTCAGGCCAAGCACCTATGCTCTAGACAGGTCATGGGCCAGTAGGCATAACATTTTTGTGTACTGTGTAAAGATTATCTTTCTGTTGTTCAAATGCTGATTTCTCTGCCCTCATATCTTGTTTCAATCCCAATCCGGACATAGCATTGTAACTCTTATGTCAAGAATCTCCTGTCTCAAGTTTGTGTAAACAATTCTAACCATTTATCTTCTGCCTTGTCAATAAATGCTTATTAGCCAATGACTGGGTAGAAGACAGGATATGACCAGGACTTCCACCAGCCAGAAGAGGGGGAGAGAGAGAAGAATAGATAGGACTTTGCCATGAGAAAGGGGTTCCAGAGAGACAACATGGAAAAATACATCTGAAGCCCAGAGAGTCAGACCAATACTAGAATCCAAGTATCTCAGGGATTTTAGCTTGGAGGTTAGAGGATTAAAATAGAACAATGACTACCCAGGCATTTTGGTAAAGCCTGATTAAATAAATCTTGGTCTCTCTGTGTCTTTATTGGGGAACTAGCTAGGATAAAGAAAACAGCCATTGTATTAATTTACTGCATACATTTATATTAAAAATATTGTTATACAGGCCTCAGGGGAGGACGGACTATTACTTTGAAATGAGCATAGAATTAAACCAACTCCTAACAGCATTATCATCATAGATCAATTCACTTTTCACCCCTTATGAGAGAAACTTCTATTTTCAGTAGATGGTGATTAGAATAGAGACTCAAGACAGGCCAAGGTTCAGAGACTAAAACTGCTCAGTCTTAAATGGGACATCTATACCACATTTCCTCCTCCCAACAATCAAGGATCATTGCAGAAGAGGCAGAAAGATATGAGGAAAAAGTGATAGGTAACCACATGTCCTTCAGACACCATAAGGCAGCTGCATTTATATGAACTCAGAGCAATTGTGACAGCATGCACAAACCCTGTGCAAGCTCAAGACAAATCAAAGTCCCTGCTGTACCTGAGGAATAATTACCATCTGCCTGTTTTGGTAATGGTAGATGTTGTGACCAGCCACACATCCAAGAATAGATAGGTAACACAAGTTAGACTTGATGGGTAGAAAAAGAGAGGACACTGGAGCGGAATGGATCTAGAAGGAGTTTGGGGGGTAAATATGACAAGCAAACTTTGTATGGAGTTCTCAAAGAACTAATAAAACAAAGATGTGGAGTTTCTACCAAGGACTGAGATCATCCTAGGAGATGCTCTGCAATCAAGACTCTTGGCCAACAGTAGATGAATCAACTAAGCCTGCCATCCTTTAGAGACTGAGCCACTGACCACACAGGGAACTGAAGCTGACTTGGGCTCATACATGTGAATGCTAATATACGTGAGTGAAGGCTACAGGCTGTGGACTGTGCAGGCAGACCAGTGGGCAGAAATGTCTGGTGGAGTACCAGCCTGAATTCTGTGGGGCTCATAAACATAAGAAAAGACCTCCCAATAAGAAGACCTATGTAAAACAAAACAAAATCAGACATAGAACAATGTGCACACAAACACATCAACAAAGACAGACAGACGAACAAACCCCCACCAAGAACAACCAAGGTAGCAAAACCCCTCCAAAAAGCTCACAATCCTTAAATCCGCATGAAATTTAATGAAATGGTTAAAATGGGAATCATTCAATGACTTCAGGAGGATTCAAACAAGCGGATGGAGTAAGAAAGTTCAGAACCTGTATGAGAAATTCAATAATATGTAAAAGAACCATAGCAACAAAAGTTGAAATTCTAAAAATAAAAACAGGCAGAAATGTTGGAAATGACTTAATAAATCAGATACGCCATACAGCAAAAAGCACCACCAATAAATTAGACCAAGTCAAGGAAACGATATCAGTAAGCAAGGACAACATCAAGAAAATGTATTCATTTGGACACAAGAACAACATCACTATCCCCAAAAATACAGAAAACACCATTAACAAAGCTGGTCAGATGTTTCAGCAGATACAAGTGCTGGTTGTTGGCCTCGTAACCTGAGTTCAATCCCCAAATCTTATAAGATGACAGGAGACTTTACTGATTCAAGGGAGTTGTTCTCTGATCTCCACATGTGCACTGGGAACTTTGTACCCACACGCAATGCATGCATGCATACGTACATACATACATACATACATACATACATACATACTACACACACACACATATATATGAAACATGTCTTCTACATATGAACATTTCTTCAACAAAGCTCAATACTCTTTTTTGATAAGTCCCGGGAAACTAGGAATAGAAGGAACAAAAGGAATGGGGACACAGAGGTGGTTAGGCAGGGAGGTGTGATGGATCTGGGAGGAGTCGGTGAAGGCAAATGTGACCAACAAACACTGCACGGGGTTCTCACAGTAGAAATAAAGCAAAGGTGTGGAGCTGGTACTAAGGAGAAGGTCATCCTAGGAGACCCCCTGAAACATAAGTAGACTGTATATGCTAAATGAGAGGAGTTGGTACCAAGGAGAAGGTCATCCTAGGAGACCCTCTGAAGCATAAGTAGACTATAGATGCTAAATGAGAAAAAAAACTGAAAGCATTTCTTCTAAAATCAGGAGTAAGACAAAGATATTCACACTCTCCGCTTTTATTCAATACAGTACTTGAAGTCTTAGCCAAAGTAATTAGGCAAGGAAATAAAAAGGACAAAAATAGGAAAGAAAGAGTCCTACTAAGTTATCCCTATTTGAAGTAATGTTTCCATGTACTTGAAATACTACATAAAGACTACACAAATAAACTTTTAGGTCTAAGAAACCCCACATGCATGCAAATCCTCAGAATATAAGTCAATACAAAATGTGTTTCATCCATATGCACCGGTATGTTTATCCTAAGAATTCAAGAAAATGTCCCCACTAAAAACAACCTTTTAAAATGCCTAGGAACAAATCTAACTGACAAGTGAAGGACCTCTACAAAGAAAACTCTAGAAGCCAAGAAAGAAGCCAAGGAAGGAACTATAAAGTGGATCCCCTCTGTTTGATGATTGGCAGAATACTGTGAAAATTGCTACATTTCTAAAGGTGATCTACAAATTCTAGCCAACTTTTATCAAAATTCTAGTAACATTGTCAGAAATAGAAAAAGACCTCATGAAATCCACAAGGAAGTACAAAACACATGGAACATCCACAGCAATACTGAACTAAAAGAGAAATGTTGGGCATCTTGTTGTTTCAAATTATACTACAGAGACAAGTAATAAAAACTGCATTGTAGCGGTTCCAAACCAGACACAAACAGCAATGCAACAGAACAGAGAACAACAGAACAGAGAATCCAGAAATAAATCCAGTCATTGTCTGATTTTTGACAAAGATGCCCAAAACTTTATACAGTGGACAGCCTTTTCAACAAATGGCACTGGAGAAACTAGATATCCATAGGAAAACAACAACAACCAATAACAACAACAAAAAAAAATAACAAACTTTTTCTCACCCTATAAAAACAATTCAAGAGATCATAGACTTTAATCCATGACCTGAAACTTTGAAAAGTAGAGATACAAAATAGTCAAGTGTTTTCTGAAGAGGACCTCAATAGCTTAGAAGATACTGTCAAGAACTGAAAAGTGGGATTGCGTGGCACAGGTGGGGATCAAGGGAGAGTAATGGCAGAGGTGACTATGGTCAAATTTTTTGACACATTTGTATAAAAATCTCAAATGATATCTTTTTTTTTTACAATTAATATGGTCTAGTAAAAAAAAAGACACTATTAAAAAATGGAAGGGGAGATGTGGAGACAGTGTGCATGAATGGGCTCTCTCAGTGGCTGTCTATGGAGAAGATGGGTCAAAGCCTGGATGACAAGGAATTGCTTAGCTTGGTTTTTAGACAAGGCTCCATGTGAACATGTTCTGCACTGTGGAGATGGAATCCATAGAAACTATTTCAGCATCACAGAAAGCAAAGACAATGATTAGGTAAGAACAAAACCCAAGAACAGACAAGAAGTAGAAGGGGGCTCAAAGGAAACAAAGTGAGGCGCTCTCCTGTCTGAAGTCTGTCCATGTTCTTGTTGAAAAAGCCACTTATCTATGTGCTATGGTACTAACCCACATGATAATATTTGTACAGGCTGAGAAGTGTTAAGTTAGCCTTTTGCAAGACTTGAGAGTGCGCTGTGATCAGATATCAGTAGTAAGGATAGCAGGTTGATAAACTCTTTCTGAGGTATTGACATGCTGACATCACATGAGAACGAAGACTCTGAGCTTGAGCAAGGAACTTGAAGGGAACAATTGACAACAAATCTAGAGGAAATGACCCAGTAGAAAGATAACTGTGGGAATAAGACAGAGTTGATTGTGCAAAACTCAGCCTGCTCTCCCCGCTGAGCGTCTTCTATGTGTCAAACAGTGTCAGATACCCTCCTTCCTTTCTAGTGAACTGAGCAACTACAAATCCTTGCAGCACATAAGTATTAAGAAGGATTGAGTTAGTGCTGTACACAGGACAAAGGGTTGGGTAGGGGGCTAAGGGTGTCATTTGCATATACAGTAGTCAAAAATTTAATGAAAAAGTTAACACTTCAATTCAGTCCTGGAGCTGGAAGACTCTGTAGGGCCTATAGGGATTGTTTGCAATACACACTGAGAGAATATTCCAGACTGCAGGAGAACAAATGAACAGGCACTACAGCAGGAAACGTAGTGCCTAAAAACAGGAAGAACTGACACGGTATCTATGTGAATCTTATTTTACAAGAAACAGGGCAAGATCTGGTTCGCATTGTGAGATGACTCTCATTGTTGTGGGAAAAATGAGTTGGAATAGAACAAGAATAGAAACAGGCAGGCAGCGAAGAGTTATGAAAGTTGTCCAAGTAAGAATTACAATGACAGCAGTGAAAATGAAAAGAGGTGGATAAATTTGGGAACTTATTTTGGAAGCAGAAAATAGGACTTCCTGGTGGACAGGATACGCTGGTTCAGGAAGGGGACATTAAAGAATGATCCCAAGGTTTTATCTAGACAAACCAGGAAGGTTTATGATGTTATTTACTGAGATGCTGAAGAGTGGAGGAAAAATAGAATTGGGTTTTAGAAATTAATTTGAGATGTATATTAGGCATTCAAGTAAAAATGTCAAGTAAGCATTTGGATATACAAATTGGGGATTGAGGAGAAAATATAAATTTGCATATCATTTGCATAAATGATGGCAGTTGAATGGTAGAACCGGTTGGAATTACTTAGAGAGTATTGATTGAGATGAACTTGAGCATTCAATTGTCAGCAGAAAAGAAGAAATCAGGAGAGGAAGTAGGCAAAGTGATTGTAGGAAAGAAGCACCCAGGTCATGGTACTGCCACAGAAGACTGGAGAAGTATGTCTGGAAGGAAGAAGTCGATGGTGTAGAGATGGCTCAGAGGCCAAGTTCCAGGCTTGTGAAGAAGATCCACAGGTGAAACAACACAGGAAAATCTTAAGAAGAGACCTTTGAGATCCAGTGATGCAGAATGACTCAGGGTTTGCAGTGGTTTAAATAGGAATGGACCCCATAGCCTCATATATTTAAATGCTTAGTCATCAGGGAGTGAGACTCTTTGATAGGATTAAAAGAGTTAGGAGATATGACCTTGTTTGGAGGAAGTGTGTCACTGGGTATCTTAGTTAGGGTTTTATTGCTGTGAAGAGACACCATGACCAAGACAACTCTTATAAGGGTAAACATTTAATTGGGGCTGGCTTACAGTTTCATAGTTTCAGTCTATTATCATCATGGGGAAGCATGGCACATTGTAGGCAGACATGGTGCTGGAAGAGCCAAGCGTTCTACATCTTAATCCACAAGCAGCAGACTTAGACTATCTTCTACAGGAGGAGACTCTCTTCCACACTGGGTAAAGCCTGAGAATAGGATCTCAAAGCCCACCCCCACAGTGACACCCTTTTTCCAACAAGGCCACTCCTCTTAATAGTACCACTTCCTATGGGCCAAGCATATTCAAACCACCACACTGGGGGTAGGCTTTAAGTTTGAAAGGCCTGTGCTAGGCCCAGTCTACATGCTAGGCCTCTCTGCTACAGATCAGGATATAACTCGCAGCTACTGCTCCAATATCATGAATTCCACCATGCTCCTACCATGCCCCCACCAGTCCCCATCCTGATGATAATGAATTAACCCTCTGAAATTGTAAACAAGCCCTCAGCAAATGCTTTTTTTTTTTAAATAGGAGTTTTCTGGATCATAGTGTCTCTTCACAGCAATAGAATGGTGACTAAGAGAGAGTGACACTACCACTCAGACATGGCACAGAGTGACTCGGCTTCTTTCCAGAGTTGAGTCTCCTCAGGAGAAGTTGGTGTGGTGCATGAGGAAAGAAAGCAGGAGTCTGTTGGGCTTCTCTGTCACACACACAGTGCATGGTCAACATCTTATGTAAGAAAAGTCAAGAGAAGATTCTGTGAGAAACAGATACTGTATGGTAAAACAGGGTCATGGGGCTCTTAATACTGTCTCCTCCACAGTGCAGTGCTGGGCACATTTTCTATTGGGGCCATGAACACAAAGGAGTGTCATTAAAATCTGTATTGATTATTCTCTGGTTTATGTACAAATTCCAATTCTGCTACTCAGTACTTAGAAGTTAATTAGCTTTTCAGTGCCTCGTTTTCATTACCTATAAAGTGGATGTGACGACATCATCCACATCATAATGCGCTGGGAGAAATAAGATGGTGCCTGGCATGTAGAAGGCTGTTATTCTTAATCATGCATGATGATGGTAAAATATTCAGAAAAATATTAGGATTTATGAGGGAGAAATTAAATGCACTTATGACTACACAGCTAGAGGTAATGACTGCCAACATTTGGATGAATATTCTCCTCTCCACATCTTGCAAAAAATCACACCGTGAACTCAAGGTGCTCTAGTGGCCATTGTAAAGGATGGGCCTTTTATTGGAACTAATATGTGGCGCTCCTTATATTATGCCCTTTCCTTTACTTTCATGCAACATACTATGAAGTTGGATTACTACATGCTAATAATATATAATGTTACGGGTAACAAAACAATGTTTGTTGAGTGTTTTGTTATTAATTCTGGTCATTTCATTCTGTAGACAGCGTTGTACTGATTTATCACAAAATCCTTGTGGTAGATTTCTTTCCATCTTATCCTTGAGAAAAATGAGGATCAGAAAAGTGGTACTACCACTGTGTAGTAGTAGTTAGATCTCTCTCTCCCTCTCCCCTTCTCCCTGTTTCTATAGAGGTATTTACTCTCTGCTATATTGATATTAGCCAATCATACAAATTGAAGTCAAGGAACATGAGTGGAAGAAACACAAGCCACTTCAGGTTCTGCTGCTTAACTTTCTATTTAACCCCCTTACCTGTGCCATAATGATCCTGGAAAGCAAGGCAGATATGGTTGTCTGGACCAATTGGTATCAGACAATGCTTGAATGGGTTGAAGTCACTGAAGTGTTGGGATTACTTGTTGCTGCAGCATAACCTGTCCTATACAAACTGAAGCCACACACTTGAAAAGATCCCCCAAAGGCACAGGTCCATATATGTCACAAACAGGATTTGGATCCAGAGGTGTATGACCCACAGTGCATGATCAACGGCTTATGTAAGAAAGGTCAGGTGACAATTCCATGGGAAGTAGAGACTATGTTGATCATGGCATCTGCTATCATGTCATTGGCTTACTTAATCCATCTTGAATATGGCCCCAGTCACATTATCTTTGAGGTTGTATGGCATTTCTCCAGATCTGCACATGTTGGTGGAAAGACAATCAAAAGCGGCTCATCTTATGCATGGATATGTGTGCTAGACATATGAGAATTTAAAAAGAAATCACAATAAACCAGGAGGCAAGAAAAGGATAGGTAGAAAGGCTTGAGGGAAAGGAAGCATTAAATAGAATGAGTTCAAACATCTTTTCCTAGAAAGGATGTTTAGTAATAAAGACTTCGGAGTAAACTGTGGGAGGCAAATCCTTAGATTGTTGGGACACAAGGTGGTAAAATGTGTAAGCCGAGTGGCTGAATGAAAGGCTTTAAGCACACTGGTTATGGACACCCAAGCATGCTGAGCAGGTAAGGAGGGTGATAAATAGAACACAGAAAACAGTTTGCAGACTACAATGGACAAATCTGCATAAAGCCCTGAACTTCGGGAAGAGGCACAGGAGGAACCCATTACTGTAGGAAAGTCTGGGCCACCTGCATCTGTGTGTGTGTGTGAGTGTGTGTGTGTATGTGTGTGTGTGTGTGTGTGTGTGTGTGTGTGTGTACATGTTTCTATACATGCAAGTATGTGTAGGTATGTGTGGATACCCACCTTGCAGTACTGGGAGTGCAAATGTGTGCAGTGTTTGTGTGTGTGTGTGTGTGTGTGTGTGTGTGTGTGTGTGTGTGTATCCTACTTTGGTTCCTATCACTGTGATAAATACAATGACTAACAGACACCTGGGGAGAATTTACTTTATTTTATAACTTATGATTCATTCTGAAGGGAAGTCAGGGCAAGAACTCAAGGCAGGAACCTGGAAGCAGCAGCTGAAGCATACACCTTGGAGGAGCACTGCCTATTGGTGCTCCCCAGGGCTTGCTCAGTATGCTTTCTTATGTACCCAGGACTACCTGATTAAAGGTAGTACTACCCACAATGAACCAAATGCTCCCACAATAACCATTAAACAAGAAAATGTCCCACAGTTTTCCCTCAGACCAATCTGATAGGTACATATTCTCAGTGGAGGGTTTTTTTTCCCCCCATATGACCTAAGCTTTTGTCACGTTGACAAAAACTAAACAACACATATCAAAACTCAGATCCTAATGTTTGCATAGCAAATACCTTACTGACCAAAGCATCCCCATAACCCTTTTGTTGGATGAATATTTAAAAAACTGTACTAGAAGCTTATGCTTATTTCTACTGATTTCTTCCTTCGAGACAGAGGCTCTATTGATATTGACTATGACTCCCAAATTACTCAGAGAAGTCAAAGCATATTCTAAACCATTGCTAACCCATCACCACAATTTCCTCAGCTTAGGTATTTCTTAAAGACAAACATGAGTAAGAAGAAAAAGTCTCTCTTAGATCAACAAAGACAGAAATGGCTACAATGGCCTACTTCCTCCATCCCAGGCACTCTCCCCTTAGGGATAGATGTGATAGACGACAAATGAGGTGTTAATGGGTCCCACTAGACCAGAGTTCATAGGCATGTAGGACTCAGCCAAGGCTCTTGTCCAGAGAATACTGTAGAGAATGGCTCTGGCCTTGGAGCATCATCTAAACAGAATTGTAGAGTGGCAACCGTGTGCTCTGTAACCCTGGGCTCTGACCAGGTTCCAGTATCTTCTAGGGATGTCTCTAGGCTCCTTTCCTGAGAATTGGGCTCCTCCTCCCAAGGTCACCTTCACCATGGCTACTTCAAACCTGCTTAATTCTTTATCTAAAATATTTCTAACTAACAAATCATTTACATGGCCAAGTTGTATAGAGCAGTATAAGGATCTCTCTTATTTTCTGATATCTCAAATCAATTCTCAACTGCTAAAGCTTAGCACGCCCAAAAAATCCTACTGTACCTTTTCCTTTTGGAAACTAATCATTTTAGATAGAGCTTTCTTTACAATAAGGATATGTTTTGTTTTATTATTTTTGTAGTGTTGCTTACAAAAATATTTTTTCTTTTATCACCCTCAAGCAAGAGAATAAAGAAAAGACCTTTGTATACAGAAGTCTAGTTATAATTCTATCTTGGTGACAGCCTTAGTTTCCAGGGACAAGATGTAGGCCATTAATCAAAAGCTTAATGACATCAGGTATCCCTAGTTAAAAGTCAAGATTTACCTTCAGTCAAAGTTCTTATGCTTCCTGCTCAGTACTTGTTGGGCTTTCTTACAAAAGGAAAGCATCTACTTCTGTGCAGGAAGTACATAGAATCTGTGGTCATCCATTCAACACTTGTCAAATGTCACATGTTGGCCTGGTGCTAAATATGAAAGACTCAAATTCAAGTCATACTTCCTCTCCAGGAGGAGCATGAACTTGGGCTTGGACAGAATATGCTTAGAATTTTGGCTCAGAATGCTATTATAAACTTAACCTCCCTAGATCTGTGTTCTCTTCTCTCTAAACTGTGGACAAGAGCTCCCACCTAATGTGGTGCACATAAATATTTAATGAGATGACATACGGAGTTAAAGCAGTGACTGGTACTCACAAAGATCTCTAACCCTAGTCTATATGAAACCCCATTATATTCTGCTTTTCCCTGAGAGGCATCAACATCTCAGAAGGTCTACTTCTTTTTGTCTGTTTGTTTCACCATTAACAGTGACCATTTATTCCTAAACATGGCTACATCATGGTGGCAGGATGGCTACTGTGGAAGTCAGGTCCTCATGTTTCTTGGGTCTTCTCTACTTGGAGAAAGAGATAAACCCATTTTTTAAAAAAAGACATGTTCTCAGGAAACCTGCTTTCTTTTTGGTCATAGCTTGGTCCCACACTTACTGAACTAGTTAGTCATCTGAATGGATGTGGAAATATTCTTGGAGTTGGGGACCACTGTAGTTCTCAGCTGCCCCCTTCCCTACATCCTTTCACCCTCCTTCCCTTCCCTCTCTCCCTCCCATCCTTTCTCCCTCCATTCTTTCTGTTCATTAGAACTTTCCAGGTTGAAGAGCATCAAATCTATTTAACAACTTTATGGTTCCAATAGATTCATGGTTATGTGAGAAAATGATGGTAGACATGAATGTCTGAAGTTCTCCCAGGAAGGAGCTAGGCAGCAGAGCTCAGGTAAGAAAGCTGGCCTCATGAGAAGGACACAAGGAGAAGAAAGTGGGCCCCAGTCTCTTTAAGAAGCCAGAGCCAGGCCAGTCACTGCCCATTGTTAGCCACCTGGAAATCCAAAGAGATAGTTTCTGCCTTCTAGGCATCTTCCTGGCTCTGCCTGAAGAAACTATTGAAGAATGCACCCTTACATACAGAACTTAACATTCCTAGCTGGGTGATTTTAGAAAAAAGCTAAGGGTTGACATTGTAGAACATATGAGAATCATAGTTTCCTCTTAAGCAGTACCTTCTCCCTGTCCCTTCAGGACAAGCTCGTGCTATGATTTACTAGTGTGACCCAAAGATTTTACCACAGGCTCTAGTGAAGAAAACGTTCCATAGTTATAAACATTCAAGGAAAGCAGCTTCTCTTCCCATGAGTTTGTTACAAAGCGGAAAGTAATATCTCTATAACAGAGAGGAAAAGGAGCCCTAGCAAACACCAACTGTGATGGCTAGTGTTGACTGTCAACCAGACAGGATCCAAAAGCATCTGGGAGACAAGAATGTACTTCAAGGTACACCTGTGAGAGATTCAGCCTCTGGGCACACCTACAACACACACAGATACTCAGGTGCCCATGGGAACTGGAAAAATCTGAGCAAGGTCCTTGTGTTGTTATGTTACCAATTTTTTGGTTATGGCATGCTGTAGATTTGGATGATGCTACAACTAGGTGCAATTAGAAGAGTATGGGATCTTTCTGTATTACTTCTTATAATAACATATAAACCTATAGTTATCTCAAAGTACAAAGTTTTAAAACTCTAATGAGAGGTCTGAGGAGATGGCTCAGTTGATAAAGTACCTGAGATATGTGCATGAGGACCCACCTGAGCTCAGAGCTCTAGTACCACTGCAAAAATCCTAGCTCAACAACACACATCTATAACCCAGGACTGGGGAGCAAAGACAAGAAGATTCTTAGAGTTCACTGGCCAACGTGCTTAGTCAACTGATGAGTGCCAGGTTTAGTTAGATATTCTGTCTATAAATAATCAAACAAGCAAGCAAGCAAATAAACAAATGAATGAACAAACCACATGGACAACTACTGAGGAAAACAATTGATATCAATATTCACCCTTTAAGTGTATGTATACATGTTATGTGACATTATTTCTAGGAAGACTTTAACAAATGTCTGCTCACTCCTGATAGGGAACTGAGGACAGAGCAAGAACAGATACTACCAAAGTGTAATTTGATGAACCAGAGTTTTATTGGGGTTATTTATAGGAATATGGTTGGGGGGTTACTTGAAGGAGTGGAAATGTCTCAAAACAACTGCATCAGCAAATCCCACCAAAGCATGGGTGACAGCTCACAAAGCTGGGAACCTGGAACACACTGCACAGCCTGCAGGCAGCCCAACAGGTTGGATAGGGTCCTTTTCAGATGTGTGGCTCAGTTGTTCTGAGCCTCTTCCAGGTAGCACAGCTGATCTTTGCTTCTTCCAGATGACTGGTCTTGTCTGAGAGTCTTTTCTCAGCAGGCCTTGCTGTTGGTATATTCTTGGGAAAGAAGGGGCTTAATGAATCTGATTAGTTTCAGGGACTTCCTGAAGCTATTTTGAGTTATTTCCTGTCTTAATGAGCTTCCCTGTAGTACTTTACTCCCTTCTCCCAACAGAGCATTTTGTTGTTCTACCTCCCTGTAAACATCTGTCGTAAGAACACCTCTTCCAAGATGAGATGTTTCATCTCAAGGGAAACCACTACACAACACACATGCATGCATTCTACATGAACACATGCATACCACATGTATACACTAAAATAAAAATGTATGTCGAGGTTGTAAAAGTCAATTAGGAATAATGCTGCACTGAGAGAAACTGGAGTGCTGTAATAAATCAGTGTAACTTGGGATCCTTGACTTAATGGGATGGAGTCTGTAGTTTGCTTCATAATGTCGCACTGATGTTCATTTCTTGGTTTTGATTAAATGTATTGCTATTGCTGTGGTTTCGAGTAGAAATGCGCCTCCAGGCCCATGTGTGTGAACACCTGGTCCCCAGCTGGTGGTAGTGCTTTTAGATGGTTGTGAATCACTGGGGGCGGGCCTTAGATTTTATAGGCCAGTTCCGCTTCCTGTCTGCTCTCTGCTTTCTAAGTAGGGATGCCATGTGACCATCTACTCCACAATATTCCTGCCACTCCTTCCCTAATATGATGGACTAAATGCATTTTTAAATTGTGAGCCCAAATAAACCCCTTCCTCCCTGAAGCCACCTTGAGAAAAGGAGCTGACATAGTTATGCCTGGCCATCACAATGGGGAGAAGCAGAAGAAAAGACAGACCTCTCGATACAGTTTCTGAAATACCGTTTCTCAAAACTTTTCTCTTTAAAACAATTGAAAATAAAAATATCCAAAAAGAATATTTTTGGAAAATAAGGTTATGCTAATTACTTTAAAATATCTTTTAAACATCACATAGAAAGGTACAAAATCAGCCAGCAAGATTTAAAGCAGAGATTTAAAAAAAATATGGAGGGGGGCACACAATTTCTTACTACCTTCTATCGTCTCTCTGTTTCTTTAAGTTCACAGCCATCCACACAGCTAGAAGATAAACCCTTGATTTAAACTTAGCACCAGTACTCTACGGGAGCCCCTCCAGGCCACTGTCTAAATTTCCTGGTCTGGTGCTTATTTTTGGTTTTTTTGTTTGTTTGTTTGTTTGTTTTGCTTTGTTGGGGGCATTGGTTGGTTGGTTTTTGTTTTGTGCTTTGTTTGGTTGGTTGGTCTGGTTTTGCAGCAACACCCTTTCCTCCTGACTGAACTGTTAGCAAGCCATCTACTGCCCTGGCCTGCCCTTCAGAGAGAAAACCAGCTGAGTGTGGTAGGGTGAATCTGCAGTCCCAGCCATTGTAAGGCTGAGACAGGAGGATCATGATTTCATGGCCAACTTGGACTCTACAGTGAGTTTGAAGCTGAAGTTTGGGTTACATAGTAAGATCTGGTCCCAAAAGTAAAATTTTAAGTGTGATTTCTTTTTTCTTTTGAAGGGAAGAAAAGAAACCCAAGTTGTCATGTAGCCTACAGAGCTAGTCTCAGTGGATACATCTCAATTCCATCTTCTAGCCTAGATGGATAAATGAGCATGACTCAAAATATCTTTAAAGTATTGGTTGAAATCTTGTTAATGTAATTCTTCTCACATCATGCATATGAAATAGATTTCTTCACACACACGGTATAGATGTCGAACTCAGGTCCAGGAAGCTCAGAAGTGGCAATGGACTCCCACCTGGCAGAGGCTTCTCTACAGACATATTCTTGGGCTCTCTTTTTGTCATGTTCATAGGCCAAGTCCTTCAGAAGAAGCCAGATTTTGCTATGTAGACTTTCCCTTTTCCTTTAAATAAGTATTTTTCCGAGCATGGAATTCAGAGGAGAGGTCACTTTTCTGCCTGGGAATCTATCTGCTTTCTTTTTATGGTCATTTCTATATTGAGAAGGTCCCAGGTCCAGTCCGTCATGAAGTAGCCTGGTAAAGCTTCCCCAAGCAATTGCCCCCATATTCACTTGCTAGTTATCACTTCAACTGTCTTTCAGAGACTACACTCTTCCAGCTTTCTTCTTCAACCCCTGATAATTCTGCTGGAGTGGAAAAATATCTAATGACAAACTATTTGTTTCTTCTTCGAGTTCTTATCTATGCAACTCTGGTCCAAGCCTGGACTGATCTGGTTTTCATCCATCTCTCTGGAGAGGTTACAGCAGGATGGACAGAAGTTTGGACATAACAGTCTGGGAAAACTTCTCTCATAAACCTGACTTGACACATCTGTCCTGCTGGCAGCTGGAGGCCACCAGGGTTCCAGCTGGCTCCTTGCCTTCTAAGAGACTCAGTCAGACAAAGAGCTCCCTAAAGCCCTTCACTCAGACTGACGAAGGCATTGTGCCCAAGACAGCCACAGGGAAGTTGGCATATAGTGGGCCTAAATACAATATTTCAGGTGCGCAAGAAAGACCCAGGCATCCGACAATGAGAACAAGATTGAAGAGACCAGATTACCCCAGTCTTAGCTCTTCAAGAACAACACTCTCCGACAACCACAAGTCACAGAGACTTCGCTTTCATCTTGGTCTGGTTCTGCTAGCTGAACTAATACAACAATAAATCTAAGTTGCCGATGTCCAGATTCCAGAGTAAATACATTTTTTTTTTTTTTTGCATGGAAGATGGAGCCTAGAACATCCTGTACTTCACTGTCAAGCCGAAGCACTCTATCATTACGGACTTTAAAAGGAACTCCACCAGAGTCTCTAATGAATCTCTTACCCTGTTCTTACCCCGTGTATTTGTGGTTCAGGCTGATAACCATGTGGAAGAGGTTCAAGCCACCACTGGGTAAGATTTCAGGCATCTTCAAGCGGTCTTTGTCACATGGGTGATGCTGCTGTACTGAAGGAGTTTCCAGGGCTGACAGGTGCAGCGTATTCTCTTGGTAAACTTTTGGCCCTCAGTAGGATTGTTGAATGACTATTGCATGGCTGTTACTTCAATTCCCTGGTCCTGCAGCAAGCAGCACATACCACCTACTGGTGACTGGTGAAGAGACAAAAAAGCCCCAGAAAGGGCTGTGAGTCTTAATTTGCCTTTCTCTATACTTTGCCTGGAAGGTTCCAGAAGATTCTAGAAGAAGGGCTGCAGGACCCTGGCTGCCATTAGCACTGGCCGCCACTTGATGGGGGGAATAATCCATGGAACTTGGTGGTACTTTATTTCTATTTATTCTTTATATTTTAATGGAATTCTGTGGTCCAGACTTGGTTTCAGGCTCCGTGTTCTCAGAGTCAGCTAAAGTACAAGGGGAAAAGAAAGTAGTGGGGGAAATTAGATTCTTGATTTGTGTCCAGATGGTCCTAGCCGAAAATAGACTCAGAGATTCTCACTGCAGACTTGCCTCTGGTATGAAACTCCCCACCCCCTTCATCTGAGGTCTTCTTGGTAAAAGAGGGAATGGGAAAAGCACTGGGAACATTCATTTCTCTTTTTCCCAGCCGTGTATTAAAAGGCCCATGCAGGTTCCAGTCCAGGGCTTCTGTGGAACAGCAAGGGCTGCAACAGACACAACGGACTGGGGTGATGTGATTTTAACCAACTTGGCCTGAAGGCCATCCCAGGCGTGTGTGGCAGCAGGGGAGCACAGCAGTAGCTGGCCCTGCAGTGAGGGTTCATTCAGGCCTGCCACCAGCACAGTGGCCTGCTCACACTCCCCTGGGCATCGTGTTCCAGGAGCTTAACAGCAAGAAGAGAAGGTATGTTCCAGCCAGCACTTTCCAGGTAGAGCAATATCTTACAAAGCTACTCAGTCAGGAAAGGTGTACAACCTTCCTTGTCCATTGCCAGAATGTCAGTTTAGAGGCAAAGGAATCAGAGTCATCTGGGAAGGCAGCACAGGGAACCTTGAAGGCATTTGCCCATTAGAAAAACTGGAAGCTCATGACTCATCTCAGATTCTATAAGATATGAGCATGTTAACAAAAATCAAGCTGACCTAAGTCTAGCATCAGCCACTTGAAGGTCATATACCCTTTTCGACTAACACTCAAAAGATTATCACAGAATTTCTGTCATTTCTTGATGCTTATTTGTTGGAAACCACATCTAAGCTAGATATCACACAGGGTAGGTGTCTAAAGTCCAAGACACCATCTTCTGGCAGACAACATAATGATTGGTTTTGGAAGCCTGTAAATTAAAGAGTAGTCATGTGAAAAGTGCTTTAAAAAAAAAAGAAACAAATTCCCATAAATCTTTCACAATTGAATTTCCTTCCTAATGTATGAACAGCCTTGGAAGACGTCTTAGTCATCGTTCGATATCTGTGAAGAGACACCATGGTCATGGCAACTCTTATAAAAGGAAGCATTTAATTGAGGCTGGCTTACAGTTACAGAGGGTTAATCCATTATCATCATGGCAGGGATTGTGGCAGCATAGGTAGATGCAGTGTTGAAGAGTAGTTGAGAGTTCTACATCTGGATCCAAAGGCAGCAGGAAGAGAGAGGCAGTGGGTCTGGCTTGGACTTTTGAAACCTCAAAGCCTATCTCCAGTGACACACTTCCTCCAACAAGGTCACACCTACTCTAATAAGGCCACACACCTTCTAATCCTTCTCAAGTAGTGTTACTCCCTAATGACCAAACATTCAAATATATGAGCCTATGGGGGCCATTCTCATTCAAACTGGCACAGATGGTAAAAGAAACCATCAAAGCAGGACTGGATTCTTGGGCCAGAGCTAAGAGGACAACAGAAGTGACCTGAGAGACAAGAACTAGGAAAATGTCAGAGCACAGAACTAGCAAACATTCTTTAAAAAGCAACCCCATGAAGACAAGACCCAGGACAACAGGGCTGTATCCAGGTTCAAGACAGACTGTGAGACAAGCCAGTCATCTCAGCCCAGAGACTCAGAGTTTGCCTGTGGCCACATTTGGGTTCTGAATCTGGTGACTTCTTTTAGAACTTGAGGATTAAAACTGATGCTTTCAATATTCTCTTATTTGATGTTTGCTCAGTTTCAAATCACTGTGTGAGCAAATCCATCAGTATGTTTGAACAGAGAATGATAATTTGTTGTATTTTATATTCAATAAATCACTTTCATATTCTTATTTCTTCATTTCAGTCTCGGTTTGGTCTGTGAGGGAGAAAGGAGATGATAGGAGTTTACAGGTCATTAAGCTCCCTGAGGGTGGGGACCATTCACTGGAATGTATGCAGTAGCTTGACACACACTGACAAGATACTTATGCGAATATCTGATGAAGAAAGGGATGAATGAGTTAATGGGAGGAGAGATAGGTACGTGGGTGGATGAATCGATGGATGACTCGAATTTGCCCCAGGTTTTAAAATGGATTCAAAGGCTGAAACTAGCCTAATGAGAAAAGTGGCTGTTGAGAAACATGAAGAGTTGAGTTTGGGTTTCAAGCATCCTCGGAAAAGCTGGATACAGCAGTGTCCCTGTAACGCCAGCAGCATGACAAGGAGACATGTATGATGGCAAACACTAGTTGAAACTGTGAACTCCAGGTTTACAGAGAGTCCCTGTCTCAATAACAAGAGAGAGAAGGGTCAGAGAGTTCTGTGAGATTGTGTCTCCTTGAGACATCAGAAGCTATACCTGTAAACCCTTACCAGGATCACTGCCCGCTGAAAGCTGAATAACAATGACACTGACAAACATGCCAAACTGGATGAGGCCTCCCACGAGGCCTCAACCCTACCCCACAGGCATCTAAGTAAATCTATGAGTGGGAGAGGCAGTCCTTTCAGGGAATAGCATACCAACTAGTTGTCCAGTGCCAATCGACCAGCCTTGAATACACACATGCATGCAAGTAATATTGTATGAACCCAGCAGGCTATATTTAGAAATATATGGGTATACATATGTACAGCATACATACATACTTACATATATATATGCAATAACAATGAATGATGAAATAGTCATGAATTTGAAGGTGTAGGGAGGATACATGGGAGGGTTTGAGGGAGGGAAAGAAAGGGAGAAACTTTGTAATTAAATTATAATCTCAAAATAAACAAAATAAGAAAGAATAAAATAAACTAAAAAGGGAGAAAGTGTTGGAAAAGGATATCTAATGTTTAAAGGATATCTGACTTCTACATACACATATACAGATGAATACACTACACACACACATATGCATACATACACAGAAAGAACGTAAGAGATAGAATAAGTAAAAATATATCCCCTAGAAAACAGATGCATTTCCCAATTCTACTACTAATGAGTGGTTTTTGTCCAAGTTTCTGAACTTTATTCTTACCATATACAAAACAAGGGTAATGATTTTTAGATAAAAAATAACCAAACAAACAAAAACTCAAATTTGTTCAACATCATAGATGTCAGGGAGAAGCCACGGTTCAACTTGACAATCTAGGCCATTGATTGTCCTAATGTGTGATGGGAGAAGAAAAAAGCCAAGTAGTTCCAAGTGTTTGTGCAGGACACTGCTTAGAAAGAATGGACACAGGGCATTTGCTACAGAAGTATCATTACTCTCACATGACAGAAGCAGAAAAGAAAACTCTGAGACGCAAAGCCACTTGCCTAAGCTTCCTCAGGTGAGTTGGAACCTGAACTCAGGTTTGACTTCGCCACCTGGTACGTCATCATTTGGCTCACATCAAGTCCAAGGTCAGAAGCCTCCCATGTTCTCCATCTGCCCTGGAAACAAGACTGGCAGTGCCTGCCAAAGTGTCTGGTCCTGCACTGAAGTGATTGGCACAATTTGGTCTCTTGACTGATATACACAAACTGCCATGCAAAGTTGGACTATCTGGATGAAAAGCGTGGCTTCCCAGAACCACATTCTAGACATCAAACTGCTCTTGATTTGCTCAAGTTTTTCTCCTCTTTCTTTTTCTTTCTTTCTTTCTTTCTTTCTTTCTTTCTTTCTTCCTTCCTTCCTTCCTTCCTTTCCTCCTTTCTTTCCTTCTTTCCTTCTTTCTCCCTTTCTTCCTTTCTTTGATTCTTTGTTTTTTTTCTTCCCTCCTTCTATTTTACTTTCTTATTCTAGACAGTCTGAAGACCAGCAACTAATGGCAACATTAATAAGACAAACCCCATTTATTACCCAGAGTAAACTTGAAGTATATGGAGATCTGTATGAAAGGCACTACAGGAAGATCTGGGAAATGAAAACAGATTATGAGTCTAAGTCTTCTCTCAGCTTTCTCACACAGTATTTGGTGGAGTTACCATCTAGCAAAGAAGCAACTATACAAAGCAACCTAAGACTGATCCAGAATGTTCCAGTGTGGGGCACACCTGTGCTCAGGAGAGAGGGGTGAACAGGGGTGGAGGAGAAAAAAATGGCTTTGATGCTGGAACAAATGGAAACTCTTCATGGGTGGGGCTCAAATACAGTGGTCTTCAAGATAGATATCTCTGTTAGTTAAGACTCACCTACAAGCAAACAAAGGACCCAGCCTAATTACTCTAAAGCAAAATATTAATTCACGGATCTTATAACTCATAAGCCTGAAGAGAAGTTGTTATAACTTGAATGTTTGTGTCTTCTCCAAATTATCATTGAAAAATCTGTCCCCAGCCATGTGATGATGGCGCTGGGGAGATACTAGGAGGAGGGCATGGGGTGAGAGTCTGTCCCACAGTGGCATTACTATTCTTTACCCTACAGAAAGCAGCCAGTGATTCCTCCCCACCTCCATTTCCTGTCCCTTCTATGTCTTCCTTTTTTTTCCTTTAGCCACCTTTCATCTGAGGATGTGGTGAGAAGCCAGCTATCCATCACACAAGAAGGAGGTCCTCACTGGCACCCATCCTAACCGCCACACTGATCTCAGACTTCATAGACTTCAGATTCGTGAGAAAGAATTATCTGTGGATGAAGATACCAGTTCCTGTGATATTTTGTTATAGAAACCAAGGCAGATCAAACTTTATTTTGGGCACAACTGGTTCAAAGCCCACCTTACTCTTCCAGGGCTCCACTGTGCCCTATCAAACCAAATAGCTCTGGGGCAGATTGTCTCAAGTTCAGGCTACAAGAACAACCGAGGCAGAGGTGTTTCCTGCTATCTCAGAATTCCTAGAGATATCTGATTGGTCTTATGGGGTCATTGCCATTTATAAACTAACCAGAGACCATGGAATGAGATGAATTATCTCCATACAATAATTGTCCTATGCCCAGACCCCAGACTTCACCTCATGTGGATGAAGTACGGACATGAAATCACCAGAGCTTGAACCAGGGTCAGGCCACATATCAAACATAGTCCCCAGAGCTAAGAAAAGAGTAATATGGGATAAACGGAGGAATGTTGGCAAGTAGCAGGCTGCTGTGTCTCAATAGCTGGTACCCTGGGTTTGTGACCAAGGCTGCAAATATTTGACACTAAATCGTAAGTTAAAAGGAAGAGTTTAAGATGAAAATCACTTCCTTATGTGTCTTGGTTCCAAATTCAGTTCTTGAGGATCTGTAAAGGATTGCTCTTTCCTATAGATCTGTTTCCTAATTAAATCTCTTACAGGTGGGCCTCTTTCCACTGCGTTCAATACTGAAAGACTGTGTGAGAACTGAATTCGGGAGGTGTTTTGTTTTGTTTTTGTATTTTTCAAATTTGTAGCACAGAAAGGCATTCTAAGATCCATATGTGCTATGAAAAAAGGGGGAAAAAAGCCTTCTACTTTCCTTCAGTTTGGGTTATGGCCTATTGTTTTAGTTTAGTTTTGTTATTGTTTTTATTTTTCTAAAGTGGGATCTGTTGGGATACACACACACACACACACAAATCTACCACCACTAACAACAGAACAACACACAAGCTGCTTAAGAGTATCTGTGAAGGAAAAGGGACTTACATGCTTTCCTTCAGTGACTCCCGAAACCCCGTCAGAGTCCACCCTCCTGGGAGTCAACCTTTTTAAGTTCATTTCCCCAGACTATTCTTTCTGACAACAAATTGCATAAACACACAGCCCCTTCCAGCAACTCAACAGCAGAATGATGCCAGAAGCCAACAGTCCCTAAAAAAAAAAACAAACAGAATTCTTTTTCAATAATGTCTGTTTTCATCGAATCAACATTTGGCTTCCTGACTGTAACAGTGGCAGCATGTCCTCTAAGTGGGGCAGACTTCAGCTTGGAGGCTAACGTATTTTGGCCAAGTGAATCACTTCCTGTGGCTGTTCAGAAGTATTGATTGGGAATGGTTTTGAATCTGTTCATTGGAGCTAATATTCCTATCTGTTCCGCTTTGCCTAGTTATATCTGGGTCTTCTGAATGTACGGAACAGCCATGCAGTCTTCCTGTTGCCTCAGGACCTGGAAGCCATAACCCAGCGTGGAGGTGGAGGAGAAACTGCTCACTCTTCTTCTCTACCGCCGTTCACAGAAGTGTTGCTTTGGAAATAGCAGCTGTGGGATACATCCAAAGGGAAGTGCCTTGGTTGTCACCTGGATGGTGTCTAGAACCAACTGAAATGTAAGCTACAGGAGCACTCTTGTGAGGGATTTCCTTGCTCAGATTATTTGAAGCAGGTAGACCCACCTCGAATGTGGCAGCAGTCCAGTTAAAGGACATGAAGAAGGAAACTTGCCTTTTGTCTGTTTGTCCTCATTCTTGCTGGCAAGTTTGTGTATCCTGCTACTGTGTTCCTTCATCGGTATTATCACCATCTTCTTCAGGGTTCCAGTGCGGACTCTGTGAGACTGCTGAGGCATATAGCCTTGTGGACTGAGCACTTACTGGGTTCTTCGCCTCTCCAGTGTTGAGGCAGCCATTTTTGAACTACCTGGACCACATCCTATAGCCTGTCTAGTGAATCCCCTTTTGAAACTCTGAAGTTCAGTCAGGATAGACCTGAAGTTGTGCATATTAGGAGTAGAATAAGAGGCTGGGAGGTCAGAGTGTCTGTCAGCCAGGCAGATGTAAGCAACCTCATAAGAACAAAGTTCTCTCCCACTGAACTCCTGTGACTTCTGACTGTGACCCTGACACAAACTTCTCAAAGTAGGATAAGATTAGATTTTCAACTTACGTGGGAATGGGAGAAGGCATGTTGTAAAGGACACATGCCTTTATTTCCTTCCCCAGCCATTCCTTCATGAAATGGATGGTCTATCCTGGAAGGAGCAGGACACACCACTCGATGTACTTCAAGGGCACTTAAGTCTCAATTCCAATATATTGCCCCTAACTGTCTACCAGATGCCAGAATCTTCCCCATGAAGTCACATGGCACTGATCCTAAGAAGAGCCAGCATGGATGCCAAACACTTTCCCAAAAGACAGTATTAGGTCACTGGCCACTCACTATGGAACTCTCTCATCTCATGGTCCAATAGTTTCATGGAAGTAAATGCTATTTTGAAGTCCATATTATTAGCACATACTCATTACATATACTAACAAGCCATGTACCTGTTCTAGTGCCTAGCAACCACTGCTCTCCTCAGATTACCTCTCTATCCCTCTGTTTCCACATCCAGCAGGCGAAGGGATGTAGAAGATTTGATATGTGTGTGTGTGTGTGTGTGTGTGTGTATACATATATACATATACACATATATATATGTATATGTATATATTTGCAGACATAGGGAAATGTGAAATCTTTCCATTTGCAGCAAGATGAATAGAACTAGAAGACACTGTGTTAAACAAAATAAACTAGACACAGAAAGACAGGTTTCAATCTGATTCTCTGTTACGTTGTAGAAACTGTTTTCAGAGTCTAGACTCATTCATATTCCCACCAAGAGTGTGCCCTAGTTCCTTTTTCTCCATACATATTTTAAAACAAGCAATTGATTTCTTGTTTTGTTTTGTTTCATTAATTATGGCCATTGTAATTGGAGTGAAATGCTACCTCATTGCAATCTAGCTTTGCGTTTTCCTGATGGGCTCACGCTACCAAGTATCTTTTCATACAACTATTGCCTCTTGTATTTCTCATTTGGATAAAGGGCTATTTGGATTATTTGCCCATTTTTAGTTGGGTCGTCCATTTTTATTAAGCTCTTTGACCTCTTTATATATTCTCTTTATATAATCCTCTGTCCAATGAATAGCTGGCAAAGCTTTGCTCTCATTCTGGGGCTGTGTCTTCACTCTGTTGACTGGCTCCTATGCCGTAGGTAGGAGATGTTTGCTGTAATCCTGTTTTTCAAGTTTGACTTTCCTATGCATTTGGCATTCTGTCTACAGAGTCATTGCTCATAGTAATCTCTCAAAGAAACTTCCTCCTGTCTTCCTCTAGTTTCTTTTAAAAAATTGAGTCTTACATACATGTAGTACTTTAAAGATGAGGAAACCAGCACACGGACACTCCCTGGGTTGAATGTGTTAGAAGATGCTGAGGTTGAGAAGGGGCCAGAAAAGCATGTGACAAGGTAGGCCTTGCCCACTTCACAATTATTCTGAGGGCTAAGCTCCTGAACAAGTCGCAAACAGAACTATCTCTGTGTGAGTATTTTTAAGGAGAAAGGGGGACCCAGATTGGCCACGGGTGGGGTGGGGTGGAGTGTTCCCAACTAGTGAGCTACCAGCTCTGCACTCATGTGAGTAAGCAGAACAAGGAGCATTTTCCCACGCCAGGTTCCAAGGAGAAAAGGGAAGCAGCCATAGGATCCTCCCTTCTTACCTCCTGTCACTCATGGCTTTGAGCACATCATAGAGAGCTTTTTACCTCAAAGCCTCGAAGGCTGAGAAGCACAAACAGGAAAGTGATGGCTCTGTGGGCCTTGCACAGAAACTAGCATTAGCAAACAAAATCAAATCCAGATCTGAGAGTTCTGGTACCCGATACGCTCGCTGGCTCTCCTCTCACTGCTGCTCACCTGAGGGACTGCTGTACGCAATACATTTAAGAATGTGAGACACCACACAGCCAGGAATTTCCTGTAATATCTGTGCTTTGCTTTGTAATCTTAAGCCAGTCCCACCATTGGAAGCTCCAGTCAGCTTAGATGAGACCAATCGGGAAGTTGCTGAAGTCACTGAGGTCCCTCTGGCATCTGACCTACCTGTGAGGGTCTCATCCACTGCGGAGCAGCACGAGGCCCCAGAATTGCAGATGCCTCTTGTGAACACATTCCATGTCTGTGCTATTAAATGAATTTGTCCAACTGCAAAGGGGGAAGGGAAATGGTCTCTGGTAGCTCTCTTTGCAGTTTCCCACGCTGCAGGAGATCAAGATTCTTTTCAGCATACTAGAGAGGAGCTGTGCTATTTGACTTCTATTTGATGGGCTTCTAAAACCCATCAGTTCAGGCATTTGACAAAAGCTGCTATGTGCCTGACCTAGGGAAGGCTGCTGGGCTCTCATGCTCCCCACAGGGGACAGATCCCAGACAAATCCCAACATCAGTAAGTGTCCCAATTTGCAGTGGGAACAGACACATCCTATACCATAGGAGCAGATCACAGGTCCGAGGCTGAAATGGAGGCTGACCAGCCAGTGGGGCACTGGTCACACCAAAGCACTCTGGTCTCATCTGCCCTCTGGATTTTATTGTATGCTCAGATTCAAAGTGCAGCAGGGTGCTTCCTGATAAGATAAAGTCGTACCACCCTATTCAATCATGGGACATCCCCTAGCAGATGTTTCAGGGACTCTGTGCAGTCTGGCCTGAGGGGAGAGCTGGCTACTTTGTAGCCCTCACTATGCTAAGGCCTGGAGACCTTAGGGACAGAAGGAGCCCGAGGAGAGAGTAAGTACTGGCCACTTTGTCCAGCACACATGTCACTAAAATCAGTCACTCACTCAATCATACAATAAGGACTTGTGCAGTCTGTTGTACACTAGACACTGATCTGTGGATTAGTATTGAAAAGTTCAAAATTCGTTGCCCTGTGGAACTCATATCCCAGTGTAGTGACTCAGACGACGAAACAAAATAGCAAACATTATTTTCACGAGGCGCTTCCTGTTCTAGAGACTTTACATACTTCACCTTCCCCACCATGCTGGAAGGTGGGCACCATTATTAACCCCACCTTATAGACAAGGAAGCTGAGGTATAGAGAAAGCCAGTGGCCTCCCCAAGGTTGCTGGCTAGGAAGCAGAGGTATAGATTTGAATCTAAGCAGGGCAAAACCTAGGCTTCTGAATTACACTCTATTTAGTTATGTCAAAGGATGGCAACAGAGATGGTGTGACCCCAGATGTCAGAGGTCCAGTGGAAAACAAAGGGAAGAAGTAAGAGGTAGGGCTTGATGTGTATAGGGAAGAGGGTAGCTTCCATTCTAATTCTGGTGGTAAGGAGAGTCCTCGTGAAGGAACACTGAACAAGGACTCCAGTAAAAAAGGATGGAGCTATGCAGACATTTAGAGGAAGAGCATCCCCATGGCTGGAAAGCAAGAGCAAATGTCCTGAGGAGTGTTTTTTAGGAGACAGTAGGATGCAGTGGGTTCTGAGAGGTACTGGGGCCCAAAGGCCTTATTGCACAGGGTCCTGGAACATCCTTGGCACATGGAGTATCTTCTAAGGGAGACAGAAAGCTGTAGCTCAACCTCATGCTTTTGTGACATATTTCCAATCCACATGTCACATGATTAGATTGTCCTTCTTGGCCCCCATTGAAAGACATGTGACTTGTTATTTCAGTAGAACAGAAGCACAAGTAGCTATCATCGTCTGGGGCCATGGTCTTTGAACCATTGTACATGGGTTGCCCTGTCTTCATCCCTGCTTGGGTGACTGAGGGATTATCCCTCAGGCCAGACCCTCCCCACCCCAGTGACCACCACAAACAAAGTCTCTTCAGCAAGCCCCACTGGACAATGCAGTTCGACTGAAAAGTAGGTTTTGTTACACCACTGTGACTGGTGTTGCTCACTTCCTCGACATAATCTGGCCCTAGCTGACTGGCATGGAGTCTAAGAAAAGGCAAAGGTTGGGGAAATGGGGAGTTTTAGAAGCATTGTCATGGAAGCAGCTGGTGTTAAGAATTGGCCAAGAAGGTCAAACTTGGACAAGCTTGTTAGCACCACCATAATCTAGGAAGAGGTGAAGGTCTGTGCCGCAGCGGAGGCAACTAGCACGGAGCACATTCTGTATGTGAGATGGAATGAAAAGGGCTTGACAACAATTTACATAGTGGATGGAGAAGAAGGGAGCTTTCCTTGAAGATGGAAAGTCCTCAGCTTTCCAAACCATACCCTCTTCACGCCTGCCCTCCATTTAAAAAAAAAAAAAAAAAGACAATCTTTGATGTGGTGGGCAAAATGAACCAAATTTCACCACTAAAGAGCCATTCCTCTTGGCTCAGCATTGCCCTTCTGAGGTGTTTTTTTGTTTTTTTAAATGAAAAGACCTAGGCTAGAGGAATAGCCATCATAGGAGCCAATTCACATTAGCCACTTGCAACTCCAAGAAACCCTGGTTCGAATCTCGTTTAATCTGGAGAAGCCAAGGTAAGGTCCAGAGAAGCCAGTGATCTTGTACAGGTCAAGGTAAAGACATAGCCAAGCTGAGACCCAGAAGGGAGGCAACACTTTTCCTTCTTATACCGTGCCCAGCCTGGATGAAGATGCTCTGGGCTGGGTTTGGGCCTCCCTGGGAGTGCAGAGGAGGCTGCCTTCACTATATGTAGATCAGTTTCAGCAGAACTTGGGGAGCGCCTTCACTTACCCTACCTTTGATTTCACAGGTTCTGATCCAGTGACCAAACTAGGGAAGAAAAATTACTATTAAAGGAACTGAGGGGGGGGGTGACCCTGCCTTTTTGGTGTTTCTGACACCAGAAGGCGTGGGACACGTTCAAGTCCCTTCTTCATTCTGCCTTGGGTGGTGCTTTTCTGCCTTCCAGCTTTGTGCTATTCTTCTTGCAAAGCATTCTTTACACCGTTCCCCACGGGTCCGGCACAGCTAAAAACAGACAGCGGCAGCCCGCCTCTCTGTCTCCTAGCATACTGTCTCCTAGCACACTGACTAGAATCGTTTGGATTATGCACCCCTGTGTCATACTTCAAACCTGAAAAGTCCCCAACTGTGATTTTTATTGGATTTTTATTATTCATTGTACCTTTTAAACCATCAATTTGAAATCATTACATTGGAAGCCTTCTCTGATGTTTTACAAACCTTGGCCAATGTCTGTGTTCAGTGACTTGTTTGTCATAGACCTGTTCTGGAGTCCTGGGGAGCCAAACTACCATTTTAGGTAGATTGGCAATGTCCCAGGGTGGCAGAGTGGTAAACAGGAGGCTCAGATCAAAATCTCCTCTTCTGAGATGCCGGCAGAAGAAGCCACTTGAAGAGAAAAACATTGCTGCAGAGATTCACAGTCCTGGAGGCCAAGTAGTCACCATCAGAGCCTTTAGCAGCTGGAGGGACAGCTTACAAACTGCACTGGGCCTCAGTGTTTGAAAAAGAGTGTAGAATAAACTAAAAGTGTGTTAGCTTTCCCTTCTAAAGTTTAAGCAAATATCTGCATTACATAAAAGTGCCGAAAGTGCATAGAAGTCTATAAAAATGTTAACTACGGCAGGGTGTTTCCAGTGAATTCGCTTTCATTGGAAAAGAGATGTCCCCATAAAAAGGCATGCTCCGTGCTCCATTCCTCTGCAAATACTGAACTAGATGTGCTGGGTAAGCCTCCCTTTCTTCCAATGCAAACCAATTTTGTCTTTCCCTGCACACGTGCAAGGGGTGTGGAAAGATCACTAAAGCCATGCTTGGAAGCATGCGACAGTGGGCTGGACACACAGCCTGTTTCATATATTAACTGCATGTTAAACTCCATTAATGGCAAAGCCATATGTGCCGTCTTCAGATTTTCACCCCCCTTCCCATTTATACCTTTATTCTAGCCTAACTGATCCCAGCTGTTATTAAAGAACACAGTTTAAGCCCCCATTACAACAAAGACTTCTCTACAATGAATGATCTAAACAATGGCCCTTTTCTTCGAATAATTTTGCTCAGTTCAAGTTTAATGACTATTTTTGAAGACAATTCTTCCAACTCCTGTATTTGGTTCTGCTGATGCAGACATGAAAAGAGCCGAGTCCTCAATCTCAGAGGGCTTGGTATTTGAAATGACAAAATTCCAACACAACAAAGAACTGTGGTTATCCCTTGAACTTTGTTCAGATGGGACCTAATGTAGGGTGGCCAGTGGGAATGGTGGTTTTACTGTAGGAATTTTAGAACATTTTTATTCTCTTCTTTTTTTTTTAATTTTTTTGCAGCTCTTTGTCAGAGCCAATGGCTCCTAAGTTCTAGCAGTGGGATAGAAGTCTCTTACTTCCACACACTCTTCTGTATTGCAATAGGTTAAGTTTTAAGAGCAGAAGAAGTTTTCTTGTCACTGCAAGCTGCCAGGCAGGTCTCATCATATGACACTGGCACTGATTTCATGCAAATGAACCAGGATTGTTCTGTACTGAGGTGTACCTGACCAGCAGATTTTAATCCGGGTCTCTGCCTCATTTGGGTCACAAAATAACTACTTCATCTCTGTCCAGTGAAAGTACACTGCACATGGGAGCTGTCCTTCTTTGGGCCTCTTGTGCAAGCATAGTTTCCCTCACCACAACATTTTTTTCTTTTTAAAAAATGAACTTGTTGCTCCAACCACTTGGTATCTGGCTGTGGGTCCAGAGCTTGAGGGTAAATGGTGAAGTCGCAATGTGTTTCTGGATTCTGTGGTTTTAAAGTGGTTTCTCTTTCCAAACCAGGGTGGGCCCTCTGAAAAATGTGCCACAGTTGGGTCTATACCTGTCGTGGGGCTGCTCTCTGGGCACCTCTGGCTTCTGCACGGAGGGCAATGCATCAAGTTGGAACTGAATAAAGACTCCTCTACTGAACACTCACTATGTGTCAAGAACCATTCGTAAGTGACTTATGCACATGGTCTTAGTTCAACCTTTCAGCATCCTATGCGTACTCATCATGGGCATCTTCTGTCTCTGAGAAGGTGAAGCTCAAAGATGCTCAATAGTTTGTCTAAAACCACAAAGCGAGCAAGTGGCTGGGGCTGGGTGAATGCAGGACTCAGGTAAAGCAGAAGATCATGGCTCAACCTGTGTCCCCTATAAATGCCCAAATACAAAACTCCAGTCATATGTTTTAAACCACAAAAACATGCTATTTGTTTTAAAGATAATGAAAAAACATTGTTGGGAAAGTACACAAGTCAACTGCAATGAGTTATTCATAGTTATTCGCATTCAGAAGGCTGTCTCCTAGAACACCAGGACTCACTTCCTCCCTGGTGCCGGGGCTCAAGTTCCTTGCTGGAGATGATGCTATTGCAAGCAGCAAGCATACACCTGCTTGGTAGGCCCAGAGAAGCCTGTCTGTCAGGAAAATGCCTTCCCCCATGCACTTCCTTCTTAATTAAAATAACATTTTGAAAGTAAAATTATACAGTGTGTTGAATAAACATCACAACAATAGCTGTGATTAATCTGTCAGGGACTGTATAATGGGATGCTAATAGAGAGAAATAAACTCCTGATGAAGACCAGAGTCATCTCTGCACATGGGGAACTTTTAAAATTAGAATGAAGATAAATGAATCTCCATCCTGAACCAAAAAATACACCCCCCTCCCCGCCTCTTTCAAGCTTGCAGAACCAGGGCAAAAAGAAACCTGAGGACATCACCAGCCCAGGAGCTGGGAGCTGGGGAAAGAAACTCCAGCTGGAATCTACTTCTCTCGGTGAGCACCTCGGGGCGTTTGATCTAACTTGAGATTGTCACTCAAGTCCATCTCCATCTGCCCAAGTCCTGCTATGCCCAGCCTATGAGTATGCAGGGAGGGACAGTGCATTCAGGGACCATGTATACCTGGGAGTTCAAAAGGAGAGGATATGCACCCGCCTTTCTCAGAGAAAGTTATATGCTACACAGAAAAGTCTGGCTGTGGATTTTTTTTCATACAGCCACCAAAAGTTCAAGACATGACCAAAGAGTATGCATGTCAGCAGATAGTTCTGCAGTAGCTAAGAGTGGAGCACCTACTGTGTGCAGTCACATACCTACTGTGTGCTCCTCTGTGTAGGCATGGTGCTGAACACTGTGGATAGCATGGCCCCTGCCACTGCACAGGGGAGCATGCAGGGGTTTGGGAAGAAAGAAGGAACGGAGAAAAATGAAAATTTTCACATTTTCACATGGCTGGAACACTGTGGAAGTCCCACCTAAGGAACATTGGCCTACAGAGAAAGAGGACCTCTAACTTAGACCAAGGCAGTTGGGCTGCCTCTTAAGGTTGTGTCTGCCTAAGGGTGAGGCAGGACTGAAGAACACCCAGAAAATAGTGAGTGTCCAAGAAGGAGAGGGAGGACATATATTGAGGCACTGGGGGGGGGGGGAGAATTAATCAATGCATCTTTCCCCTGTGAGCAATTTTCAAACTTATACAGATGTAGTGTTCTAATCCTTAACCCTGTGATGCCCAAATAGCGCCACTCAACTTACATGATAGTTCTCACACATTTCTTAGCTGTCACCTGTCTCCTGAAATGTGATTGCCCTGAGAAACCAGTGGACAGTTCAAGACTGTTTTCTGAGAGTAGAACTAATGAGATTCAGTGATACAGCTGAGGTGTCCTGCCTCAAGCAAGCGTCTTCCAGATTCAGAATCGAGCAGAAGGTGAAATTCTATTTGAAACAGGCCTCTTGATACTAGCAGGGATAGTGTGTTTACCACGTGCAGCACAGCAGGTGTTATAAGGCCACCTTTAGTTTAACATTCTTAAGGGTTTTAGAGTTTAGTGGGAAAAGTACTCTGCTGCTGGGTATGTGGCTGTTCTTGTGATCTCAGCACTTGGGAGGCTTAGGAAACAGGACTGATGTGAGTTCAAAGCCACCCTAAGTTATAGTGTGAGCACGTGACTTAAAAAGAATGAGAGGAAAAAGGGAGATGGGGAGGGAGGAGAAGAACAAGAGGAACAGAGGAAAGGAGACACACACATACAGAGAGACAGAGAGACAGAGAGAGTCAGCCTGTTGTCTGCTATGAGAATATTATCAGATGTATGTACATTTTCTCTTACTTTTCCCACTGTGTGATCTGCCAGCATCCTTCCAGAAGCACATGAGTTTCATAGGCTGCTTCTAGGCTTGTTGTAGTTGGAACACGGAGAGAAAGAGCCAACATTCATCTTTCCACATCAAGAAGAGAATTTCTGAGTACAGAGCAAGACAATGCTTTTGAAAGCCAAGCATTCACAAGTAACGAAAGAAAAACAAGTTTTCTGAATTCCTTTAGCTCCCGTAAAGTATGAAGAACAAAGCTTGGAGGATTTGACCATAGATTCTTACTGTAATCTGGGATAGAAAGAGTTCGCAATATAACTTAGGAGGTTCTGATGGCAAACAACAGGAGAAAGAACTTTCTGTGGGCTGCATAAGAGGAGACCAGGGTTGAGAGGATGGACGGGTCAGGTGCTCCCCTTCCAGAGTCCTCCTTTTCCCTGTCTTGGGCAGACCCTTCATGGGGTCTGAGCATTATAAGAATAAACAGGTAGGAGAGAAGCAGAGAACACTCGAGCAAGTCATCTGTTTCCCTGACCTCTGACCTCTGGGAGATGTCCCACAGTTGGCTTGGCATTAACAGAGGATGATGTAGCTTGTTGGGGAGGTGAGACTTCAGCATAGACTTGGAGACAATGTTGAGGCTGTTTACTTCAGCCTATGTATACTGTGCCAGGACTGCTAGCCTTTGACACTGCTCATAAATCTCTTATTTCTCTATTGTATACACACTTTAATGTCACACATGCCCCCACAAAGCCCTAAACTAAAAACTTTTGCCCCCCCCCCAGATCACCACCACATGAGATCCCATTGATAGCCTTTCTCCATCACTGGTACTCTCATCTACCTGGTCAGACAAACTAGGAATATAAGGACATCCATGAGCCCAGTTCCTCTCTCTCACTGCCCCTTACCCTGCCATTTCCTATTGCTTAAATCAATTTACACACTACATTTATTCTGAATGACTCAGTGCATGATCATGTCTCAGTGCCTAGCTCAGGGAGTCATCATTGTTGATCTAAACTGGCACAACAAGACCCAGGTAGTTTGCCCATATGTGTTCTTACTCATCATACCCCAACCCCCTTGAACCTCACACTTCATCCATAGCCACCTCAAGCCCCACCAGTTCCAGACTGGTTCTGACCCATTCTTGTTCCAATACATTCTTTCTGTCTCAGATGATGCCCTTCCCAGCAGTCTTCTTGTAGTTCTTACTCATACATCGAGGCACAGACAGTATCTCACTCATGAAAGGGCATTGGATGTGTGCTCTAAGGCATGTTGATTGTTCATAGAAGCATCTAGAAATGGTATCAGGCTTGACTTGGGGGTTTGGAAAAGTCTCCCAATCAGAAGTGTGGCTGAAGAATCTAAGAGAGATATCTCAGAAGAGTAGAAATGGGCAAGAAGAAGGAATCAGAGCAATGGCCTTTGAGGCCTTGTAAACATATTCAGAGTCCAGAGTTATTGCCATTACTTATGAAATGAACTGTCAAAGAAAATCCCCAAGGCCAGAGCCAGAGCAAAGCAAAGGAAGTCGCAAGGAGAATGGAGGGACAGATGACACACAGTCTCCTTAAAGAATGTGGAATTTAGGCTAAGGACAGCTAGGACAGTAATGGAGGCTCCTTGAAACTCAAAGTGGATCAAACTCTATATCCTTTGAATGGCCACACCTTTCCCTACAGGTTTCCCATTCATTTGCAGGTCGATTTTCTGCACTGGGTAGTGGGTGTTTTCATGGTAAGAACATTCCTTCTTGATCTCTGTTTCCTGCTATGCAGCTCCTATCCTAGAAGAGAATTTTATGAAACATATTGAGCTGGATTTCTAAGGTGGTGGCATTAGGTCTTGTCCTAGATGCACCTCTGTGGTGGCCCCACAGGAATGTCTCCACTCAGGACCTGATGAAGGCATACTTGTTTGAACCACAGGCTCATAAGAGACCCCATGGAGCTGCTACAAAGGCAGATACCTCTGAAGACAGTACCAGGAGCATCGGAACCTGATGTAGGTGGTCCACCTGGTAGCCAAGAGTACTAGGGATCTTTGAGGGGTCAGAGTCGGGCAAGACTGAGAATGTGGAGCTTCACTGAGGTCAGGGACAAGATTTGATCCCCGGGGACATACTTGACTCTCCTTGTGCCTAAGTAGTATGACCTATAACATCAGAGACCTTGTGCTCTCCCAACTTATAATGTACATTCAATAATTTACATTTATCAAACATTAAATCAGTGATGGAAATTTTTAGAACTTAAATTCCATGTGTCTAGAGGCAGCTTTATTTCTGGCCGAATCGTCAGTGCCTACAATGGGACTGGGGTGAACAGGTGCTCAGAATTATTTATTTAGTAGATTTAATCAGTATAGTTATAGTTTTATAGTGATTATAACTATCATGGCTCTAACAGGTTAGATCTTTCTCCCAAGGTCACATCAATGGGCTAAAGCTTGCCTGTACTCAAGGTGATTACTTTTCTGAGCCACAGTGCCCCCACAGGACAAGAGTGGAATTGTTATGTTTCCAGCTCAGGAGTGTCCCATGAGACACTGCAGAGAATGAAGGACTAGGCATGTAGAGTGCTTGTCAAATAGCCATGAGGCCTTCCATGCATTTTGATCTCCAGCATTGAATAAAGTTGGTGTGGTGGCACAGGCCTGTAAGCACACTAAGGGGGGGGTGGAGGCAGGAGGATCAGAAATTTACAACCATCCTCAGCTGTATAGTGAATGGGGGTGGGGATGGGGCTACAGCCTGTATGACATGAGACCGTACCTTAAAAAACACACACACACTAGAACAAAGAAGAAGAAAAAAAGAAAGAAAAAAGCAATAAGGACTGTGGATGGGGGAGGGGATTGAGGGCTAGAGGTGAGATGAAGTAGTTTTTGCTGGTGTCCATGCAAGTGACTAAGACAAAAAAACTATCAAACACTATGCATATAATAGATACTGATGACCGAGGGAGTATGTCTGAGCAGTCAGGGATGAAGATATGACTGGTATCTAGAAATTAGGCCAGAACACCCGGAGGAAGGAGCATGGAGGCGAGGCAGAGGCAGGCCAGGAGATCGGTGCCATGCTGTGTTGCTGTTGATGAGGCTCTCAATGGCTGCAGGCTTCTGCATCCTCAGAAATAACAACAATTACCATACACACCACAAGCTGTCCTGCTGTCCTCCGAGTCAGCACGTGCATCAGCTGCTGGTTATTTTGATGCCCTGGATAAAAAGCTCTTTCGAGAAAATCTAGTACATCAAAACATTCTTATTCTCTGCTTGTCAGCACCATGCCTTCTGGCCACTGCCCTCTCAGCTGGTTGTCATTCCTATAAATGTAACTGAGCCAGGCCTTAAGGTCCTTTGCTCAGTGGCCCAGGAGGACACTTCTGTTGGAGTCCTTGAAAGGGGGAAAAGCAAAAAGAGTAGGTACCTGACTATGGTCATTGGAAGCCAGGCTGACCTGTTACAGAAACCAACCCAGGATGGATGAATTATTTGACACTCACAAGTGGCTATCACCATATCAGGTCCCTGTGCCAGGTCCTGGAGAGACTAATAGTGTGGTGGGACCTAATAATCAAGCCATCATGGGAACAATTGTGGCAGCAGGTGGCAGCCATCACCCAGGACACAGCAGAGTACACAGCACAGTAAATGATGATCGTTGTTGACATATTCTTGCTTGCTCAAGATTCTTCAAATTCAAGGACAGAAACAGATCTAGTTAGAGCAAGCAAAGAACTCTCATTGAGCCATGTGAATATATGAACAATAATTTGGGGGCAGGACAGCCGGGCTTAGATTTTACTCACTTTGCTTTTTAAATTTTCTTCTTTTGAAAAGAACCACAAGTAACTGAAATACTCTGTCCTTCAAGGTGATACCACAAGGACACATACAAAAGCTCAGCTTCTGTAATTTGTAATTCCACCTCCCAAATGCATAGATAGTTATTATTTGGGCTTGTGCTTAAAAAAAATTTTTTTTACGTGAAATGGTTAATGGTATTGTATTGTCTGGTAATTGTTAGTTGTTTAATTAACAGTGATAAGTTTTCTAATAGTGCATCATGGCCATGATGCCAACTCTGCTTTCTGCTATTCTGGTGTCTCCTGGCCTCTCACCTTTACTCCTAAAATGTGTTCATCCACCAGCCCGGGTCTGGACCTCACAGAGCATGTAGCAAGGCATAAAAAGCTCACTCTCTTCTTGCTTCGTCCTCCCCTGAGTACCTGGAATGGAATGATGGTAGATGGGGGGACAAAGTCAAAGTCAGAGAAGTTGAAACCCAGAGGACTGGAAATACACCAGTAGATCCTCTCCTCCCCGAGTGACCTTCAATGGGGAGAAAGGACCACCTGGGCCTTGGTCCATTCCAACTTCATGGAACATGATTCTTGCCTGGACGAAGGTGTCACCAGCAGTGGGGAGACTCGGTACCTCACCCTCCCTCTGTCACTCACTGTCACTGCATCCTTTCCTTCCTGAGGCATTCATGAGGGTGGAGGTGGGGCATAGAACATGTCTTTCCAAAGGAAGAAAAGTCATTTCACACAAGAGTGTGCGTGTGCAAATGTGTGTTAATTTCCAAAGTCCACAGAACTTGATTACAATTGTTCCTGTGCATTTGGTGAAAAATCTGACTTAGGGTATAGTTCTGCCTTAAGACTGAGGTGGAAACACCCCCAGGGGAAGGGGAGGTCAAACAGATTCTGGGGGGCCAGCTGAGTACCCTCAAAAGTAGACAAAGGGGGTGAAAGGGACTTGAGGTGGGCCCTGGGGTGGTGCAGAAGGCTTGGCCTTCTACTGGGTGTGTGCTCACTGACTTAAAAACTGAAGCCCCAGGACCCCAGATCTAGAAACATGTAAGAAGCACATACAGACACAGTTCTATCTACAGTATCCAAGGGACCAGATCTCCTAGGAGACTCCTGCAATCCCAGCCCAAAGGCTAGCTGTAGGAGTGAGAGTTGGGGTAATCTGGACACCTAAGGCCCTCTTCCTTAGACCCCAGGCAGATAAAACGCTGTTTGGACATTCAAGTTAATTTGGCTTCTGCCTGGTTTCAGAGCAACCCCCTGGCCAATCCAGGAGCTTCCTGGGTGCTCCTTTAGCTATCAGATTTGCAGGGACAGTAACACCTGATGTCCTGGCCACTAAAGGAGACAAAGTCACCCCAGGAGGCTAGCAAGACAGTGAGCCAGGGCAGGCGGTAAAGGGACTCCAACTCAGCCAATCAACTTGCCCCTGCTCAGCCTGTCTGTCCATTGGTGTTTGGAGCCAGCTACCTTGCCTGGTGCCCTAGAAAATCTCTCTCTGCATCTGTGACCTCCTGCCCCCACCCCATGCATTTTTCATCTAAACCCAGGGTTTTTGAATCCTTCTTTGACTGGCTTTTCCTGGCTAGGTCCCACCAGCTCTTCCGGAGCTATCCATCCCTTGTCCCCAGGACCCCTATAACCCGGACCGCTGTGTCTAGTCACAGCAGGTGCGGGGCTGGGATTGGGGTTGGCCAGAGAGGGAGAGGTCGGGTGGGTGGGGGGCAGGATTTGGAGAGGGTGTGACTCGAGCCTTGGAGGAGGGGCTAAATAATTCAGGAAGCCTGTTACAGAAGCTCTGTGCTCCAGCACGGCAGAGAGCGCCCGGAGCCGGAGGGGAGCGCATCGGTGAGTCAGGCTGCTCTGAGCCGAGCCCCGATAAGGGTGCAGCGCGGTGAGGCGGACCAGGGTTGCTGGGCTCCCTGGGACGGTTTGCTTGGATTTCTGTCTGGCTAAATCTTTGTGGGTTGAAACGTACCCTTGAAAGAAGTGTCCCGAGTAGATGTAGGAACAGGAGATCGTGGGCACGCAAGGGAAGCGAAGGGAGTGAGGGTCTCTCTGGTCGTGAAATTCCCTGTTCCAGGATGACCAGAAGTCCCCAAGTCAACACTGGCGTCTGCAGAAGCTGCACTGCCCAGCCTGAGCTCTCCGGCTAGAAGGGGACAGCACTCAAGAGAGCCTGGAGTGAGGGATGCGCGCGCTGCGAGCGCGCTGGGGTGGCGGAGCAGTAGCCCGCGCGGTGGAGGGCGAGTGCACAGCACGCCGGCTGGGGAGTGCTCACAGTCCCAAGAGTGCCACGCTGTCCCTAGGTAAGAGGACGATCGCCCACGGTGCTCTAGACTCGGTGTTTGTAGCAGGGCTCAGAGTCTAAGATTGTGGGTGCCAAAGGTTGATTCTGGAAGCTTGGGTTCCAAGTGCCGAGCACCGGGGCCCCTCGGTGGGGCCTGCTGGGTATCCTAAGGCATAGCCTTACTTCTGGGTCACCCAGTACATTCAGCTGTCTGCTGCCAGGTGTGGCAGAGGCTGGCACCCGGGATTGGGAAGGGCAGCGGGCGCTCTTGGGTTCAGGCAGAGAAGCTGCAGGGGAGGGAGAGAGGACTCTGGGGTCAGGGTGTTGCAACTTGAAGCCAATGTAAACATAAGGCTTAGCCCCGTTTCACTACAAAGCTCTTGCTTTCCTAAAACTTTCTGAGATTCACAAGGAAAGTAGTTTTTGGCTTGACCTTTCTCATCAGGTTTACTTCAGAGATTCAAGAAGAGCCTGCTTGTTAAGCTGGTTTTTCCAAATTGTTCCAGGTTGGAAATTGTAGCAGTTTGAAGGATAATTTATGGGTGTTTCGTGCGTTAAAGTGTATTACTGCAAAGTCTTTTGGGTGCTGTGGGTATTAAGGAAAACTCAGTGCACGTTCCCAGCTGCAGACCAAAAATACTGCTCTCCTGGGTGCCTCTGCCCCCATCTATCACCGGGAGGCCAGTGGAAACCCTGGAGAAAAGGCACTTGATATATTGCTCTCCATCCTCCCAGAGTATTCTCTGGCAGAGCCAGTCCACTCTCCCCATAGGCATGGCCAGCTAAACTTTGCAAGCTCAGAACTAGTCACAGAGGTGCCATGGATAACTCCTCTCCAGAGTCTCGAACTCCTGAAACCGTCAGTTATAACTGATGAAAAGGGCTGTCTCTCTCCCCCAGCAGTGCAGAGGGCAGTACAGTCGGTCCCTACCACCCTGCTTGACCAGTGTTAGAGTTCCCTACCAAGTAAAACTTTCTCTCTCTGCAGAGTCATGGGTCACATTTGGCCCGATGGTTTTCATCTGTTGAGTAAGCCATGTGTCAGTCTGGCAACCTGAATTACTAATTCATCATAGATGGTATTCCCAGAGGTTGACAGGGGACAAGCAGCTGGAGGAGAGCATGGTCTGGGGGATGAGGCCAGCATGGCTGGTACTGACATGCAGAAGATTTGACTGTCCCTTGTGCTGGGTAGTTGAAGGAAGATGGAGTTGATGCCACATCTCTGTACTTTCCTTCATCAAGAGAAAATGTTAAGGGTACCATGTATAGGATGTCAGGGTCTCTGTGGCATGGGGCACATGATTTGAGAGACTATAGCAGTGACTCAGCTAAAATCACTGTCATGCCTGAATACCCACCTGAAGCAGCCCCGGCCCATCAAAAAGTTTGCAGAACTGAGTTTGTTCAGGACAGTCATCCTGATGCTGGTGGCCCTCAGTTCTTTCCTTTTAACCTTTAGCAAAGAATGGTTCTCACATTCTCCTCTCACCCACCTTACAGCCTCCATCCCCTGAGGGCAGTGGGAGGAGAGGATGAGGCACCACACTCCATTCTCCTCCAGGGAGAATTCTATGCTGGGACCAGAAAGGGGGCCCCAGCTGCCAACATCAGCATGGAGACCAGGGCAGGGCAGGGCAGGGCAGGGCTGGAGCCCCAGGGAAGTTTCTCATCGTTACTGAGATTCAGCTGATGAGAAAATCACACACTTCTAAATGAGTGCTGAGCATGACAGCTGCTCACTTGTGGAGCACAAGGCCTCAGAACTGCAAAAAACACAGTCTAGGCATGCCACCAAGCTGTGCCTAGACCCCACACAGCAGTAACCGGCTGAGCCAGAGACCTGGCCATTTGCCTTCTCATAAGAACTTCCAGGCACCTCAGTACCTAAGCAGACCTTCCAGTGTCAGGAGGTAGGTTTGCTGAGAATGTATACAAAGTATCTGGTTGTCTGAGGGGCAAAGGACCCATGTTTTCAGAAAGTGTCTCTTTTCTCCATTTGACTGGCACATTTGACCGTGTACTGCTTCTCTCAAGCTTTGCCAGTTCTAAGATTAACTCAGAGGGAATTAGTGTCATGTCATAGTGACGTCAGCTAGATAAATAAAGAGGAAAGAAAGACCCTTCCTAACCCTTTCCTGGGATGTTTGTGTCTTGTCAGTGAGGCTATAGCTGTGATTCCTGATTCTAAATAGTGAGACTAAAGTGACCCTGAGACCAGTGTACAAAATAGGAAAACTGAGGCTTTGGAACCAATGGCTTTCCAGCAGGATCGCATAACACAGAGGTGTTTCTATTTGAGCTAAAGGGAATAGACCTTCTGTCACAAAGTTTAGACAGAAGTGGAAAAGTGAGGCCCCTCCACAGAAGCCACTGCTTGGGATTATGTTTTCTTCTCTTCTGTGGACTCTATAACATGTTTGAGGAATTTCTGTAGACCTATTGGCCTTGGAGTGTGACAGAGAGAGAACCAAATAGAAAAGTGGAGATGGCATCTTGGTTACTTTCTCCTGTATTTTGAGTAATCTTCCGATGGTGGTTTCTCAGTTCTAAGAAAGGACAGGCAGCCGTCTGTGGCTGAGAACTACTCATTAACCTCATGGAATCCGAGTAGTGCATTGCATGGTAGCATTTGTCAATGGAGCCATTGACACATCAGGACAATTCTTGGTTAAGTGTGACCACCCTACTCACACAGGAAGTTCAGTGTCCCTGCCTTACCTACTAAATGCCAGAGGTCGTGGTGGCAACTGAGCTTGGCTCTGTGCGTAAATGGTTCTTCCAGTGAAGAATTCCCTCGGCAATCATCAATAAAGGTCATTCTTCTCTCTGCTGCAGCATCTGTGACACAGCCACAGAACTGGAACTTTAGAAGCTCTAGTCTTTGTCCCATGAGCATCACTAGATCAAACTCAGTGCTTCCGTTGAGGGGACCTCGGTGTTGTGATGCTGCCAGGTGTCACTCTCTGCCTTCTGTGACTGGAATTTCACTGCAAATGACCTGCAGGAAAGGAAAAGCAGAAAGAGTGAAGGAGGGAGAGAGGGTATCAGGACATGGCAACTTTCTCCTCATCCATATGCTGTTGAAAGCACAGACAGACTGACTGACTGCTGGGGAGTTCCCAGGCTAAGGACAATCCTCCCCTTCCTGTTGAAGGGATTATCCTTTGGTAATAGGAGGCGCCCTCCCTAAAGCAGGAAGCCTCATCCCCTCACCCCCGGCACTGACAGCACTTGATTCAGCACTAGGTACATGTTGATATCAAATTAATACAACTAGCCGAGCTGTGAAGGTAAATTTCAATAATTCATTTGAAAGAATAAACCAGCAATGCCGCACGGAAGGGATGCTGCTCAAGGCACCAGTGATCATTCTCAAATAGAACAGCTCACGTTATCCTCACCACTGACCCAAGGCTTCATCATGGGACTAAAAAAAAATGGATAAAAATTAATATTTTTGTAGAATGTATTGGAATGCACATTTTCTTTTTATTCCCAACTTAGTAGAAATAGAAGAGAAACTTGATGTAGGGTGCTTAGATTTCAGAGTCCATTCTTAATGAGATCAAAAGAAAAAGGAGAAGAACCAGGAGGAGATGGGTGGCTCAGATGATTAAGTGTGTGCTGTGCAAAGCATGAAGACCTAAGTTCCAATCTCGAGGTCCCATCTAAAAAGCCAGGGGTGGGGACATGAGCCTGAAAATCTAGCACCAGAGAGGCAGAAACAAGAGGCTCCTTGGAACTTGCTGGCTGGTTTAGTCTAGCCAAAAAAAGTGACCTCCAAGTTCAGTAAGACACCATTTCAAAAAGAAAAATAATAATAATAAGGTAAAGAGGAAAGAGAAAAATGCCCAACATTACACATGTATAAGCACCTGTGTGTGTGCTCACACATGTGTACGGACACACACACACACACACACACACACACACACATACACAAATGGTGGCGGGGGAGGAGTAGGGGAGATTTAAAGGGATTACAAATGAGACTGATCTGTTGACAAAATCTGTCAGGTAGGGCTGGCTATAATGCTTTCTGAATTGCCCAAGATTTGGCAAACCTTTTGCACGTGCAGCAAGTCTTTTTATTGGTAGGGGTGTGAGTCAGAGTTAGACAGTCAGGGCTTCCGCGAAAACTCATCAGTAATCTAGCAGCTTGAGAAGCCCTGGCTCGGTCTGGGTGGCTTTTGCAGGTGGAATCTTGATGAGTGTCTGAGTCTGGCTATGAAGTTGACTGGAATGTGCTGTCCAGGTTTGGCACAGAAGCTATCCCATGCTGTGCAGTTACAACCCACGGATACTGGAATAGTTTCCAAGTTACCACAAGGTATTTGCTCTCTTGGACGATATCATAGGAGCACATCGTCGCTGCTCACCCCTAAGTCATTGAGAGGGGAGAGAATATTAATGCCTGGCCATGGATGATTTTACTTGTTTCCTTTGGCTCTTCCTTTCGTAGTAAAGGTTGGCATCCTACGTGCTGTTCCTAAGAAAGCTCGGAGACAACAGTCCCTCCTGGTGGAGGCAACAACTCAGCCATTGCCCACGTTAGAGAAGGGGAAAGTGTCACATCAGTCCTGTGGTTTACAGCCAGCTCTGTGGTTTACAACCATCATTACTCATGATGGTGACTTGCAGCTCTTCCCTATTCAGGCTGGTGAAATGATACCCCATTTTTGGATCTGAGTAGACCTGGGTGAGAGGTCAGCAGACAGAGGTACTGCCTCATCATTATGAATAGCCATGTGTTAAGCTCTCTGTGGCAAATGGGAGTTGCCAGGAGAGGTAAGTTCCCTTTGCATTCAGATCATAAGTTTAAAAAAATTTAAATTTTATATATATATATATATATTTATATATATGCAATATATATAAAAGAGGAGTCATATTGCTTTCTCATTGCCTGAAAGATGCTCAGTTAATAAATTAGGAAAGAAGGAGGCAGTGCTCTGTGGAGAGCAGAGATCCAAAGAACCAGTTTTCTCCCCTGTGTACAAAGTATACATCACTGTGGTGTGGCCTCTGTGCCCTGATGGGTTGGGATGGTTGGAACACCAAAGAGCCTGACATTAAATAAGCATGAAGCCAACAGGAGCTTCCTCCCCTAAAGCTCTTTCTCCATGTGGGGATGGAAGGGAGTCTGGGCTTTGGGGAACTGACCTCTCTTTGTGGTGCCTTCATTTTTAACAGAATGGCAACACTTTTGTACTTCTTGTGTCTCTGTATATATAACACTTCTGCTTTGTCGGGGGCAAGAAATCTTTTATGGCCCTGAAGTCTTCTCTAGGAATTTTACTCGTCTCTTTCTTTCTCAACAAATCTTGGTATTTGTTTGGCATTTTCTTTTGGAGCCTCAGTTCTCAGATTTTGCTGTCAGAAAATGTTAGACAGTTCTCTCGAAATAAGGCCTTCCTAGAGAAAGGCCATGCTTTCTGGCAGGCTGAGGAGCAGTTTGGTTTCCTTTGCTGAATAACAACTCCTCTGCATGCTTGAGAGCCTAAGTATCTTGTCACATTTCCAGGGGGAAGAAGGATGTTGCAGCTCAGTACGTGCTCCCAGATTTAGGCCAGGGTGGGCAGCTGTCACCCCTACGGTTAACCATTTGAATGAAGTCTCTCAACTGGCCTCTTTGCTGACATGCTCCTAGAAGCAGGGCACTGTGGGGGATGCAGGGCAAATACAATCATAATTCTGTAACAAGAAGCTTGCTCAAAAATCAAGAGAACACTCACTCACAATGTCATACATAGGAGTCAGGACACAAAGGACTAGGAAGCATGGAAAGTTCAAAGAAAAATGGCCCACTGTGAGGGGACAGGCCATCCACTATTTTTCAGGATTGTAGATCCAATGGAGCCAACATTTACAACTGTTCAAGAGTAATCACATCTTTGAGTTTGGATGTCTTATTTCCTCTTTTTCAAAATGTCCCCCTGAAGCTGGCTGTATTAATTAGTTTTGTTGCTGTGATAAACACCATGATCAAAGTAACTTCTAGAAGGAAGGGTTGGTTTGGCTTATGATTTCAGAGGGATAAATGTCCCTTACAATCTGGAATCATGGCAGCCAAGACATCAGGAACAGCTAAGGGTTCACATTCCCAAGAGAGAGCAGGAAGCAGAGTAAACTGGGATTGTCATGTGACTCGTAAGCCTCAAAACCTATCCCCTTTGACATATTTCTTCCATCAAGGCTATATAACTCCTGTAGTGATCCAAACAGTGCCACCAACTGGAGACCAAGTAAACAAACAGCTGAGCCTATGGGGCACATTCTCATTCAAGGTCAGCCTGGGCAACTTAGTGAAATGAGGCATAATGGGAGGGTTGAAGGTCAGAGATGGGCAGGAATAAGGCCCTAGGTTCACTCCCCACTTGTAAAAGTTAGAGTTTTATTGCTATAAAGAGACACCATGACCACGGCAACTTTTATAAAGGAAAATATTTATTTGGGGCTAGCTTGCAGTTTCAGAGGTTTAGTCCATTATTGTCATGTCAGGAAACATGGCAGCATACAGGCAAACATGGTGCTAGAGAAAGAGCTAAGAGATCTACATCTTGATCACAGGCAGCAGAAGGAGACTTTGTAGCACATGGATGTAGTTTGAGGAGCTCTCTAAGCCCATGTCCACAGTGACATACTTCCTCCAAGAAGGCCACACCTCCTAATAGTGCCACTCCCTATGGGCCAAGCATTCAGACTTCATTCAGGAGTCTATGAAGTCATTCCTGCTCAAACCACCACATTCCACTCCCTGACTTCCATAAGCTTGTAGCCATAACATAATGTAACAGTGCACTCAGTCCAATTTCAAAAGTCCCCATAGTCTATAACAGTCTCAAACTTGCTTAAAAGACCAAGTATTTTAACACATGAGTTTATGGGGGTCAATCCACCACACCAGTGTTAGGGGGTAAAATAAACCCCAATGACTCAAACAAAATCTGTAAGAAGGCTCCTTATCTTTTGATCTAAACTCTCACCTTTGGAGTAGTTACCATCACCTAAACAAGTACAAATTGTGTCCTCATAATCTCTAAAGGAGAGAGAAGTGAAGGACCAGGAAATCCCAGGAAAGCTCTGGGGGTGGGGGTCTGTAGGGATTTGTAGACGTTCAGGCAAAAATCCACAAGAATGAGCTTTGGATTGTTCCAACTTCTGTGACCACATAACTCTAGTTAAGGCATAAGGCACCAGAGTACTAGCCACAGCAAGCAGTTGAGCCAGTGTGGAGAAATGGCTGAGAAGCACCTTCTGAAGAAGCCTAGGAAGTCAGTGCTTTGCTGCTGTCTCAGAATACAGCTAGATGCTTTGTGGGGACCCAGGCTGCTTTGCCTCATCTCTGCATCATCTCTCCCCTCCCACTCCCCCACTCCCCCCCCCTGCACAAAGCATAAAAGGTGCAGGCTCTTTCCCCCTTTCCTGCTCCTCTCCAGGGCCTGTGGGTGCTTGCCCAAGTTCCCCCATCAGAATCCTATCCTTTAAGTTAGGCCACCACAGGAAAAAAATAGTGTACTAAGTTAAAAGTTGCTCGGGAATCTGTACAGACATGCACAGCAAATATTCAAGGAATTCTTAGGAATAAAAAAAAATCACAAATCTGGATTTTTGCGTGAGGACATCACAGGAACATGTTTTCTCAATTACTGAGCACATTTCTAAAGTGAAGTCACCAGTCCTCGGCTCATCGGGATTGGATCTCAGCTCGGCCACACCTGACCTGGACTGCTCTTTCCATTACCTAATCTGATTCAGCCAACCCAAGCCACTGCCCCTCAGTACCAGACAGACTCATCCCCAAATCCTAAACCAGGGTGGGAAGCACACCCCCCTAATAAAGGCCCAATTTCAGATTCTAAGGATTAAGAGGGACAATTTTATTCTTGCTGTAAGGGGCAAAGTCTCACAAGCCCTGGCATTTGCTTGCCCTTAGCACGTATTGTTAACTAATGACCACGTGTGCCCTGATAGGGCAGATGAGTTCTTTAGTTTCTGAAAGAAGAGGAAATAGTCTCTTTTGCAGAAAAGCACGCACCAACTGCCGAAAATATCACCCGCCAGAGCCCGCAGTTGTGTCCGCTGGATGATTTCCTGGGCTGACTCGTTTCCAAGCAGTGGCTCTTTGTCAGATATTTCTAATTTCTGAGATATTTTATTAATGATGTCCCCTTGGCAGAGGATGCTCAGAGTACACAATTAGCAGTGTGCCTCAGTACAAGATACTGCCCACACCCTCTCAGAGAAACAGTTCAGATCACCTGCCTAGAGGAAGAAGAATGGCTTCCAAAATACAGGGTGAGACCTGTTAGCAGACTGGGAGATAAATTTAGTACTACCATTCTCATTAATGTGAAGGAAGGGAGAGAAATGGCAGCGTGGTGGGGGGAAGAAATGAGAAGAGAGAGAGAAGAAGGCAGGCAGGGAGGAAGGACAGCTAGATTTGAGTAAAAGATCTAAAAACCAATACACATTGGGAATAATAGTGAAATCTTGTTATCGGTTGTATGTTCCTGTACACCTGTACACATGGAAGTGTTCAGACTGATTAATCGTGGAAAATGTTTTCTATTTAAACTATGAGGTATATTATTTGAAAGCTGCTGGTATAGAAGACAGAGTGCTAAAGGGTTACAGAAAAGAGAAGAACTCTGAAACCAGACAGCTTTGGAGTCCAGTCTCAGCTTCGTGATTTCTCATTGGATGGTCTTAGGTAACCTTGTTCCTTAAGTGTTGGTGTCTTCTATTAGGTAGACTAGTGGTACTGTCACAGAGATGTTCCGAAGAATAGATGCCAGCCGTAAATGAAGTCCTTGGTGCTGAGACAGCCCCTTGTAAGTCAGGGTTTTTGTAGCTCAGCCTCCATCTCCTCTTCCCACCCATCTTCCCTGTCTCCTCCCCTTCCCACTCATCGTCCCTGTCTCATCATCCTTTCCTCTATCTCCTCTCCTGCCACACTGCCCTCCATCCTTCTCTTTGTCTGCTTTGTGATGACTTATCTTCATCAAAGCTGTGATGTTTTTATCCCTGAGGTTTGCATTTTCTGACAGAGAAGCACTAATGATCACACATAGTCTTTGGCCTGGCTTCCTCCCCCTCTACCACATTTCATGTGTGCAGAGTCATCTTACATAGACTCTAGTCCCCTAAATGTGACCATGACAGCAATCATATAAGAGACACTGGTGTCACTGGAGGTCAGAGGGATGCTGTGGCCTCTCCCAGTCCTGTCACTGGGATAGATGCTTTGGTCCTGGTGTGGGTGCAGTGACTTTGGATGAAACTGCTATTCTTACAAAATCATCCTTCACACCTCTCTCTGTCTCTGTCTCTGTCTCTGTCTCTGTCTCTGTCTCTGTCTCTATCTGTCTTTCTCTCTCTCTACACACACACACACATATTTACACAAACATAAAATTATCGATATAGATATTAAAAGACAGAAGTCCTGAAACACCTTTGCAATGTTGGCAGAAGTATTTCCTGCCCAGGGCAGAGGGCTGAAGATTTTCTCATGAACACTTGGAGGGTTTAAGTTTCTCTCCCAGTAGAAGCAGCTGGAAGGTTAGTGTGTATACTGGAGGTGACACCTTCAGGTAAGACTAAGGCCAGCTCTGCCCTCAGCCCGAGCATGTCCTTGACCTTGTCTTCTCAGGTTCTCAGTGTAGGGCACAGGAGAAAGTGACCCCCATTGTGATTGGACTCTTGAGCCAGGAAGGTGGCTGTCTCAATTTCCTTGAGAGCCTGGCAGATGTGGCCCTGCGGGCTGATCAGTGGTAACTGCCTGGCTCTTTGTTTGTGGAAGCCTTGCTCCCCTGGGGCTCATTCCAGCTCTTCTTGTAAAATGTTTCTCCTCTAGGCACAGCTTTCACCACGGAGACTCAAAGAGGATTATTTGTGACATCTCAAAGGTTGAATTCCTGCCCAGACCAGAGACACTGACTCCTTCCAAACCTTTTGAGGTTGCAGAATGATAGGGCAGCCAGCAGAAAGGAAATAGACCCGGTCTTAGGGGCACTCAACACTTACACTTCAGTCTCCACATAACTAGTGGCACTAGCCTAACAAGGACACATTTAAAGTGATATTCATAGCAGAAGAGTCACTTATCCCATCAGACAGAGATCCACCCCCAGCAGGTGGACAATACAGAGCCAAGCACCTGGGAGCTGGAGTGGAGTGGACTAAACACCAGGCTGCTGCACCTGGGGTTTGGGGAAAAGCAAACACTGATTAACTTTTTCTGTGCCCATGGGGATGAGGGGAGGGGAGGGAGTGTATTTCTGCCTTTTCTACAACTCGCAATGACAAATGGGATCACTTGTCCTGAAAGTGACACACCATGAAGAAGGAAACAAATTACCTTTCTTTTTGATCTGCATTCAGGGGTGTTGTTTCTGAGCCGTCCACAGGGAACGTGCGAACACTTGGCAAGGCTTTGCGTTTCCCCTTTGAAGAGTTCAGAAGCCAAAGCTCCAGCTCTGGATTTTATGCCCATACGTCAGCATCCCTGGATCTTGGAAATGAAAGAAAATATATTAGGGGGTGGGTTATTTTTTTTAAAGTGTCCTTGATTTTGAGTTTTTCCAAAAAACAGTAAGATGTGTCAGGAAGCTGGGAGCCTATAAAACAGCAAATACGTCTCCAAAAGGTTCTTTATGTTGGTAGAGCTTTGACCTGCAATGTTTGTGATGGAGAATCTTCAACACACCTGCCTGTAGATTTTTCTTTTGTGAGTTGGGAAATATTTACATATTTGAAAGAAAAATTCAGATATAATCTGAGTTTGGTAACACATTTAAAAGAAGGGAGATTACCATGTATTCAGAAAAACCTATTCTTATCATGTACCATCTAAGTTGGGCAAACCACAAAACTTCTCTATTCCTGTTTCCTAAGCCATGGAATAAAGATAACATTATTACCAGCAGTCCCCGGGGCTCCATCTGGGACCAGTGGTTGGCAATCCCTCTCACCCTACTACGACCAGAGTCAATATATACTGGAGTACCCACCCTTTCCCCATCCAGGCCTTCTCTTCTGTCCTCTGGATCTATAGCTCAGATGTACAAAAGAACTGACCTACAGACACATGGTGGGGTGAGAGGCACTGGCAATCACTGGTCCCCGATGAGTAAGCATCCATCTCAAGAGCAGAGCAAATGCGGAAGCACCCTCAGAGGCCTGGGAAGTAGCGAGGTGTTCCGGCCATGCCTGGATGGAGCCTGTGCTAGGCATTCAGCAGACACCTGGGAGGTAGAGTTCAGGGGCTCTGAGGGAAAGGCCAGAAGAAGGAAGCAGAGTCTTCAGGTTCTAATCTCAGTGGTCAGGCTTGAGATGAGGCTGCTAGCACACACTTCTTCACATAAGGATTCCATCATCTGCTGGTCTGCAGCACGGATACTGTGTGTTACAGTGGTGTGGCATGGATGCAGAACAAAGATTAATGTGAGCAATTCCCTGTGCACCCAGTGGCCTGGCTGAGGACATCTCAAGGCAGATGCGACCATGGTGTCAGGATGACCTGAAGACAGGAAGCACTCCTACTGTCCTTATCCTTCATTGGCTCCTCCTGTGTCTCCTTTTCTGACTTCTCTGTCTCCTTCTGACCTCTAAATGAGAGTCCCTAGAGCTTGGTTCAGGATCCTCTTTATTTTCCAGATCATTCTCTTCCAGGATGATGTCATCCTGCCTATCATTAAACAGGACCTAAGATCCTGGATGTCTGTTTCCGTTCTGGACAGATCCCCAGGGCCCCAGGCTCTTCTGTTCTACAGGCAGGATCACGTGGGTAGATAGTGGACATCTCAAATTTAGAATTTTGACCGCCCCCTCACAAGCCACTCTCCTAGTCTTACTTTATTCCCACAAAATAATGTAGACATTGCCCTCAATTTTACTTCCCTCCTCACCGTTCCTATCCTAGTAACCAGTAAGTCTTGCTGGCATCACCCACATAGTCTAGTCACTTCTTGCCAGTGTTACTGCAAGTTTAGTCTGAGTCACAGTTGCTGCTCACCCCTGGCAGTCCCCTCTCCATTGATTTTGTTCCCCTGAGTACAGCATTTTATCCAGAAGCAGCCAACACACCCCTTGCAGATGGAAATCATGCCTTGGTGTGTCTCGGTCTCTAGTTGCTCTCCATATACATAGAATAAAATCCACGTTCTTGGTACACACCTATAATCCCTGAACTTGGGAGGTGGAAGCAGGAGGGTCAGGAATTCAAGGAAGCTACTTGGAACTGTGTGACTTTGACTCAAAGTCACATCTTTGTCGTGACCTTTCTTCACCAGAGCTCATTTTCCTTCCATGGGGATGTTTGACAGTACTTGGAAACAGTCTGGATTTTCACAAAATAGAGTTACTACTGGCATCCAGTGGGACAAGACCAGAGACACTGCTAAGGAGCCCACACCATCAATGCGCAAGACAATCACCCAAATAAAGAAGGGTCTGGCTCCAAATGATGATGGGAAAAATAGTGTCTTAACTGAGCCAGACTGGCTGTCCCCAGCCTCTCTGTTCATTTCCACCTTTACACGCTACCCCAGGGATCCTGCTATGACTTAACAACTGCGTGCAGCCATTTCAGGATCTTGGCAGGTGCCATTTCTGCTAATGGGGCCACTACCCACTCATCTGTGTATGGTTAGCTTTGCTTGTCATTTAGGTTTGCCAGGATGTCACGTGCTAACCACTCTAATTCGGAATCTGCCTCCACTTCCACCAAATCCGGTCACTCCCTCCTGCTGTCTGCTTTGTTTATTTCATAGTATTCTGTACATTTCCTTCTTTTACTGCCTCTTCCAAAAGAGTAGAGAATGAGGGAATTTGTTATATTCATCAGGAAGTTCTCCACATAGTAGGATCCCAGAAAATGTTTGCCAGATGTGTGATTTAACAAATAGTCGATAAGCATGGTCCAGTTGTGGCTTACTGTAAAAGGCAGAAGAGGATTTAGTGATCTTGAGTAGTTTGAGGTGGCCATACTCTGCAGTTCAAGTTCTTGGTTCACCACCTCCCTTCTAGATGTAATGTCCTAAAATGGAACAGGATTTGACATACATATCCCCCTCAGAGACCTATGTCTGCGGGTGGCTATCTTATAAGTTAGAGACAACTGTGGACTTGAATCTTTAAAAGGATGAAGGGCTAAGCTGAAGTCTGAGGGTTCAAGGCACCATTGGAGAGAGGACTCTGGAAAGAATGAATGGGAGCAAATTAGAACCAACAGGAACACTCTGGGTGGTTAGGGTAGATGGAAGGGAGGGCCCAGAGAATATCTGGTATTTCTACCAAACAAGTCTCTGGTCCACTGTTCCAGTATTATGAAAGGGATGGAGGTGCTTCTGGTAACTCTCTGCAAGGAGTCAAACAAAAGGGAGGGGCGTTGGTTCTGGGACATTAGGAAGGCAAATGAGAAGAGGGTGTCCAGACAGGACTTCCCTTAGAGTTGGTAGCACTGGGTATAAGTATATGAAAAACGGTTTCAAATGCTTGGACCCACTGCCCAACACCTGTGCTTCAGTGCAGCAGTCCTTACAGAACGTCATGTTGGAGGGGTGGTCCTCGACACTAACACACTGACAGGTAGGGAGCCCCACCCCGTCATGTCAGCTCCCTGCACTACCTCACAATGATGACACTTGATAAAGATGAAGCTTTAAAAGCTCACATATCCAAGGCCCCAAACTCTAGGGAAATACAGATTCTGGGATGGGAAGATAGTAAGGCCCCCATTGAGGAAGGATGCTAACCACAGGCACATAGCACCCGCCACTCCAAAACCTTATTCAAGAAGTTATGTGGTCAGGGTCTGTGCTTACAGGGCCACCTTAGGACATGTACTCATGACTGGCTGGTTTTGCTGCCTGGATACTTATGAGGAGATGACTGTATGGGATTAGCTGGCCAACACCTCGTTTTATTGGTCTGTTAATGTAGATTTAAAGTTACACACCTCAGATGGAGACAGCTTACTCCAACCTACCCAAAATATTATTATGAAAATTTACAAGGTCTAAAGAGTGATATAATGGTGATGAAATTCAGATGTGTTGGAAGACTCATGTCTAATTTAGTCCTGACTCAGTCCATAGAAACATGGATTTTTCCTGCAGACATAGCCTCATAGTTGCCTGGGTACTATGTGCCTTGTAGGGATGGGGCAATGAGGTTGTCTGTCACTCAGATTCAGAAGTTATGAGCTTCACCCCCACAGGACAACTATCCATCTCTGGCTTCTTATTCATAAGAACCCATCTGCCAGCCTGTCATGTTCAGCCTTCTCCTTCTCGGTGCACACAGGTTTGATGCTCTTAAACTTTTCTATCAACACACAACCTCTGAGCCTTCATTCATCCTAGGAACTAATATGGCTGATAATGGCTAAGAGCAGTGCCTACCCCAGGAGCAAATGCTGTGAGCAGTCACCACATCCTCACCCTTAGAAAAGGCAACAAACCACTCACCCACAGGGCATCCAGCAGGCCAGTATTAGTCTCCCTTTTTCCTGTGTAACATTAAATGAATTATATAAACTCCTTGAATCTCATTTCCTGAGCTATGGAAGCAGATTAATCACAATACTTCCCTTATAAAATGATTAAAGGGAGAGGTCATATAGCACTCAGCTGGCTCGGGACTTAGCCCATAAAGCTGTTCGAGAAACAGTTGCTATCCTCATGACGTTTGCAAAATCTTGGATAGTAAAATGCAGACATCAGTCCAGTCCTTAAAATATTTTGGAGCTGGAGGTATGTTTTTTTGTTTTTGTTTTTGTTTTTGTTTTTTTGTTTTTTTTTTGTTTTGTTTTGTTTTGTTTTGTTTTGTTTTTTTGGTACAGGAAGTGAATGGGATAGGAAGACATCCCCTAACAAGGACTGTAGAAGGTTTGTGTCCACATCTCAGCCTGGGACTTGATGTTCCTTTGTGGGCTAAGCCACAGTTATACCATCTGTAAGATGAGGCTCACATCACTGTGATGATCCAGGACAACGATGCTTAAAAAATGATTAACACAGCACGCTAGCCTCAACAAACAGCATCTCTGTTTTTCTTGCTGTTGTTGTTACATCCAAGCCCTCAGCCACCTCTTTGCCCAGATCCAGCATATAGGTAGATAATACCCAGCTTCTCCTCCAAGGGGCTCTTCCTTTTATAAGGTCTTTTAAGCCACCAAAGTCATCATGGAGTTGTAGAGACCTCTTGCCTCCAGGTGGCCTGACCAACAACGGCTTGTCCCGCAGCCCTCTCTTTTCGTTCCACAGCTGGTCTCCTAGCTACCATTCCTCATTCCTCAGTGGGCATAAAAGCATAGGACCCATGTCCTCTGAAGGAAGTTTAATTCAGCAACCAGTTCAGGGCAAGGAGCCAGGTCGTATCTTTCGCTACTGACCCTGTACAAGAGTGCTGGACCAGGGCAGAGAAGGAATTCTGGTAGTCTATCTTCCTTAGACACTGAAATAAATCATAGGGGTTCCCATTTTGGATGAGAACTACCAAAACAGAAGCATGAGAGTGTTTTCCCTCTATTCCTAAGCAAGCATTAAGATGGAGGCACTTTTTGGTCCTACCAAAATTGGTAATTATAAATCATTTCTACTGCAAGAGAATTGTCTGTCTTAAGTCCAACCATTCGCTAGGCATTTCCGTGTCCTAACTGTGTGCACACACTGTTCTGGGCTTTAAACATCAGAAGGACATTTAAGACTTGCATCTGCCTATGGAGGGCTAACGGGCTTGCTATTCTGCTTTGCACTTCTTATTTTAACTTTAAATCCAATGAAGATGTTATCCTTTGAGGGAGGGAACCACCAAGACAAACCTAATACCACAGGGCTGGCCATTAGGGGAAAACATAATTAAGAAGGAAAAAAAAAAGAACTTTATAGAAACCTCCTGTCCCTATCACATGCTTCCTGAGTTATGTGGCCCTGTGTCTGTCTGTCTGTCTGTCTGTCTGTCTGTCTGTCTGTCTGTCGGTCGGTCGGTCGGTCTGTCTATCTGCCTATCATTGATGAGAAAACTGCAAACACTAAAGAATTACAATACTTTCAACTCAAAGTTCAATGAAATTGTAGTGTAGGAAGAATCATGAGAAACCACAAGTCTTTTTATTTATAAGTAGGAAAAAATGGTGTTACCCATCAGCTGCCTGGAAGTTCTTGTGCTGTAGCCATAAAGAAAGGAGGAAGATAGTCTTTCAGGGCTGGTGTCTGGCAACTTTCTTTTCTTTCTTTTCCTGGTAACTGGCAACAACTGCATGCAAGCAGAAGCAGCCAGTGGCGCCCCCTGGTGTTGCAGTTCCCATTCAGCCTTGGGTACAGGAAGCAGCCAGTGTTAAAGAATTAAGCCAGTGGTCTCAGACTCTTGGCTTTGAAGACTGGACAGCTCCTGCAGAAAGCTGCTTGCTTGACTTTCACAACTCAGCTGTGGCTGGGACTACCTCCAGCAGGACTGTCTGGAATATCTGCTGGGACCACTTACTTAGGAGGTGAGTCTACTTAGGAATCAGGAAGCCTGGACAGTTACTCAAAAGTCAGAGACCATAATGCTCAGGAGTCAAGATGCTTGAGGAAATTAGTGAAGTGCTACTACCTCCTGGAGCACTGAAGGACAGGTTCTGCCATCAAGCAGTAGTCAGCCTTGCTGCCTTGACAGTTGGCCTGCACTGGGGAGCAGTCGAGGCCATTCTGCTACCATTGCTATCCCTCTATGGTGTCCCTGCTGCTTCCTATGCTACCAACTCAACACATGCACTGAAAGACACGAGAAGACACTTGAGAGAAACCTAATTGTGCCTAATACTAACACCAGGAGAAGTTTAGAAGAGTGAGCCAGCCAACTCACTGAGTGAGCCTGAGAAGCTTGTTTATATAAACTAGCCATGGACGTTTGGACCAATCCCAGCCATTTACTGGACCACTCATAGCCTTGCCTTTCAGCACCCTCACAGCAGTCTCTGTTAGGCAGCTGGGGGAAGTGCTTTCTCCTCTGGCCAAGGTGGAAATAGTTACAGAGACATCTACTGTGAAGGCTTGCCATAGCAAAAAGTCTGATACAAAGTGTTACAAACAGCCCTGGCTGGGGCTTCCCCATCAGAAGCCTAAGTGATCGGCCTAGTTGATCTATGCGTGGTTGTCTCAAGATGACCATGGGGTGTTCTAGATTGCCCGTGCTGGAATAAGGTAGTCCAACTGACAGACTGATAGTCCTTTTGCAGCAGTAGGGCAGCAAGGGCAAGTCCAACGGCCACCAATAATGAGTCAAATTATCCTGTCCCAAGTATCTGTTTATGTACAGGAAAATGAGCTGCCAAAAGAGTGCTCACAATAAGAACCTGTCATCAACACAATAACAATTGTAACCGTGTTTAATACCTGCCCAGTACCCTAGAGCAAGGTGGGTGGGTCCTCCTTGTGGGTCTCAAAAGGAAAAAAAAAGCCAAAGTTAAAGGCAGAGGTGCCTTTTCTAAAGCAGTGGCAGAGCCTTGCTGGGGCTTAGCATACTTCTTCCCTTCATTCTTTCACCAACACTTTGTGTTGAGACCTGAGCAGAGCACCCATGATATTGGTGAACAAACCCCTGCAGTTCCTGCCCTACTGATGAGGCTTGCAGACCAGTCTAGAAGGCAGTCTGTGATGAGCAATGCCGTAATGGAACCAAAAGTTTCGTCTCAGGTGGTGGCAGATTCATCTAATATTGAAAGGCAGACAGAAGGGGGTGGAAGATGGCTGCTCCAATGACAAAAGGGAATCCTCCTTCCTCAACCAGGAAAGTGTGTCCTTGAGAAGTGCGATCTCAAGTTCATACTGGCTCACACCTGCTCCACCACAGACTTCTCTGCCATCTCCAGGCTTTGTGAGGTCACACGGTAACTTGGAATTGGCCACAGTGGATGTACTTAACACCGCAGAAAGCCGCAGATGCCACAAATTAGGGGCTCCTCCTCGGAGTTTGGAAAGACACTTCCCCAGTACTCTGCAGGTTTCATACGCACCACCTGCTTCCCGGCTGTAAGCAGCACAAACACTGCCCTTTAAGCCAAGGGCCTGATCTCCCTCCTGCTGAAACCAAGTGCTTGTTCCAGTCAACAAGTGCCACTGGCCTCGGGGCTGTTTATTTCAGACCCTGAGCCATCTGGCATCTACTAGGATCCAGGACATCCTAACAAGTTAGTACCAAGCTTCTAAGAAAGCCTGTTCTGTGGTCCTCGACACCCCCTTGCCATCTAATGATATTTATCAACCACCCACGCCTGCCCAGCACTGTGTAAGACACTTAGCCAGGCAGATCTCGAGTCAGGCTTGTGACCCCTGAGGAATTCAGGCCTGGCTGAGGCTGCGAGGCTCACATTGTTCTTCCTTAATATAACATGGGTTTCTGAGGCACAAGAGTCAGGGCTGGGAACGCAGCTGAGGACACAGGACAGGAGATGGCACAGCTGCTGTTTGCTACTTTGTTCCTCAGAACAAGCAGCCTTGGGTGAGTGGGTATTGCAGGTTAGACCACATGTGCCAGCAACATTATAAATGAACAGAATCTACCACCTGTGTATATCCACTTACTGTCATAGCTCTATAGAGGGATTTCCCAAAAGAAAAAGGATTTTGCCATTTTAATGAAGACTACCATGAAATAAGAATGGGCAACCACCCCTGAGGTTCAAGTTTTGCTGTGGCGGTATGTTTTAAGAGGATGTGGTGTGTGAGCACACCTATGTGTTCAAGTGTGTGTGTATGCACATGTACGTGCACGAGCATGTTAGTACTTTCTTGCTTTCCTGTGCACTTCCAGTAGACTTCCACTCAAGCGCAGATTCAGGTATAGTCAGGGCAGTACCCTCAGCTGCTAACACCTGATCTTAAAGGTCATCTCTTAAGGTCATGAAGCATGAGGCTGAGAGCTTCAGGGTACAGAGGGGAGAAAGTCTCCACAACACAGGAAGTGTTGGGTGAGTAAAGGCCAGCAAGTGGTGCTAGGGTGGCTGGGGACAGATGCAATAATGGTTGCTGTTTGAGTGCTTTGTGTTCTTGAAGGAGGCGATGAGGAAGAGAGAGTGGCTAGAGAGTCTGGAGTTTACAGAGAAAGACATTGCATAAGGAAGGCAGTAAGCAACACAGCCTGGCCAATGGGTAGAAAGACCAGTGGTCCCAGGTTCCCTCTCCGCTGTGCCACACTCACTGTCTATCAGTACAGCTCCCCGAAGTATCCTGATCCTTTCCTGGGATCCACAGGCATCCCTTGCTCCTTCTAACAAAGTACAGTCATTTGAGGTTCCTGGTCCAGACACAAGAAGTCAGTTGGATGGGCTGGAGGGAAAGTATTCTTCCATTAGTGGTGGAGAGACAGGGTTAGAAGCCCACCACAGATCACAGCTGTGCAGACTGTCAAGGCATTAAGCCAAGGAGATGAAAAAGGGTCTACTCTCCAAACAGTGTCCCTGGCATCACTGCACCTGTGTGAGGAAAGGGTCCTTCTAATTCACAAGATGATTCTGTGTCGTCCTGACCTCAGGAGTCCCTGTCTGAGAGAAGGGCAGCTCTCTGGGGAGAGAAAGGGGACACTCTTGTTACCAACTTTACAGTATTGCCTAGGGATAGCTGAAATGTTTGTGGTCTGAAGATGAAGGGATGTTTCCCTTATTGACATTGAAATAATTAGCATGGTTAGTTTTCCATCTTCATTGTCCAAATATTGTTCAATAAAACGTCTTATTGCTGATAATTATCCAAACATTACAGCAAATGGGGGACTCCTGCCAGGGCCAGGGATGCATTTCCAGTTACAGAGTGCCAGAGTGGGTTTTTTTTTTTCCTTTAATTGCCACATAGTCACCTGGCTGGCATCCCTTGACTTCGGCTCAGTGGCTGCTCATCAATCCCAGGTGAGGAGCACACTGATAAAGAGTAAATTCTTCTCCATGGTCGGATCCCAAAATGTGTGGGTGACAAACACAGGGACATTGTTTCCTTGACTGAGGCTTGTTTTCCATGTGTGGGAGGAATTCCAGACTTGAGAATTCTGTGTCCAGACTTCATAGATTTCCCTTTTTCTGATCAAGACAACAGGACTAATGATAAAGAACAGAATCAGCTTGACTTCCATGATCCAAAAGGCTCTGGGTCAAAACGTGACCTCCGTGGGGATTGGAGAGGATCCAACAGCAACTACTGTCTTCTGTTGTCAAGTTGGACCACAGGCTCCACCAGAGCAGCTTTCTCTTGGCTTCTGCAGCACGAGGCAGAGCAGATGTGCCTGCCTGCTAATGCGCTGGAGGATGGAACTATTCTCCTAGCTTATTGAAATCAGATGCACGATAGTCAGAACTGCCCTGCAAACAGATGGCGGCTCCGTGCGAGCGCCATCAGAAAATTACGAGAGCTGTGCTTCCATCTTCTAGTGCTCTGACAACTGTGGTTTGTGGTTTTTATTAAAACCAAGCAAGCATGAGGAAGAGAGGTCTTCTCCTTTCTCCATGCACACAGTCTGAGGGGCAAGACCTCTGTCAAATAAAACACTTGTAGATAGCTAAAGCCGCACCTTTGCCCCTTGATCTACTTTCGCTTTCCATGGTTTCAGTCAAGCCGTGGTCAACCACAGTCTGAAAGTATTCAATGGAAAATTCCAGAAATAAACAACTCAGTCGTAAATTGCATGCTGTTCTGAGTAGCTTGATAAAAATCTCACTCCATCCTGCCGGGATGCCCGTCACCCCTTTTGCCTGGAGTTATCTATACTGTATGGACTACCCCTACCTGTTAGTTACCTGGCAACTGCATTGATTATCAGATTTAGTATAGAGAAGCCTAAGAAAGCGGCACATTGCTGTGCCATTCACTTTACTTCATCTTTTATATCATTCGGGCCTTGTATCATAGCATCACAAGAAGTGTGAGTACAGTAGAGAGAGACAGAGAAAGAGTGGAGAGAGGGAGGGAGAGAGAAGGGAAGGAGAGGGGGAGAGAGAACATAACTTATTGCAGTATATTGTTATAATTTTCCATTTTGTTTTTTGATATGTTAGTCCCCTACTGATTTAATTTATGTTAAGCTTTTTCATAACCATATGAATAGGAAAGCATGTAGAAGGTTCAACATTACCATAGTCTCAGGCTGCAGTCATGCAGCAGGAGAATATCTCAGAACAAAGAAGGGGTGATTACTGGATAAAACCCGGGATATGATAGATAATTCTGGAATGTGTCCTAAATGCTAATAGTAGTTATCTCTGCCCAGGAGGGATTGGAATAAAAATCAATATGCCACTGGAATGAAAGACAGTAAAGCTAATGGAGCAATCTATATTTAATCATCTAATTTGTAACTTGCCAATAAAATGTTCTGAGGTTGTGTAAAAATATATAAAGTATTTCATTTGAGTATTTTAGTTTAACTTCAAGAAATTTTTTATCTTACACTGCTAGAGAAGTAACAAATTAATCCAGTCACTCTGAACTTTACAGTTTAGTCTAAATTATTTTGAGTTTCTTTTGACTTTTCTATATTAAAAATACAGAATCTGGGTAAAAGGTTATTAGAGTAGGTTTACAAATGATTGTGTTTAGAGATTTTCGTAAGGAATCTATGCAAATTCTGTCTATTAGTTTCCTCTTCGTGAACAGTAAGTGACTTGGGCCGATTGTGAGCATTAAGTCAGATAGATAATGCATTGAAAATACTTACCATAACAACAAACACACTAGATACTGGAAACGTTTTAGCTATCATTTCAGCATTCTCTCTCTCTCTCCCTCTCTCTCTCTCCCACCTCTCTCTCCCTCTCTCTCTCTCTCTTTCTCTCTCTCTCTCTCCCACCCCTCTCTTTTCCTCACCCCCGTGTGTGTATTTAATATATATTTCATTTTTATCTTCTTACAAAGATAACAGCAAAACCTATTTTTTTAAATGATGTTTGTACTGTGTGTGCATACCTCTCCATCTGCGAGTGTGGGCAAGCACACATCACAGTGTGCTTGTGGAGGTCACAGGACAGCCATGGGTGTCAGCTGCCCATGCATTGTTTGAAACAGGGTCTCTTGCTGTTCACTGTTGTGTGCCAGGGTCAGTGACCCAGGAGCTACCAGAGATTCTCTTGTCTCTGTCTCTCACCTTGCGGTAGGAGCATTGGAATAGAGACGTGTACTACCTCATCCAGTTTTCCTTGGGTTCTAGGCATCAAACTGAGGTCCTCGTGCATATAATGTAAACACTTTACCTACTGATTTTCCCCAGCCCTCTAAGAAGTTTTTCAAAAAAGGAGTCAGGGAAGCTTCAATTATCTTAATTTCTGAGTCTATGACATAGATGTGAATGCAAAAAAAAAACTACACCAGGGGCCCTGACAAGGCCTCTAGCTTCTGTCAGCACATAGCTCTCTTCCCAGCTGCCCTTCAAGCTATGCTTAAGATGGCATGGCAGGTAGTAAGGACTGGGGAGGACCTTGTGATTAATCCCCATTTTACAGATAGCTTGCCCAGTGTCACAGGGAAGGGGAGACATGACTAGTCCAGACCTTGCTGCTTATCCATCCGTTCATTCTGGCAGGTGGTCCTGCTCCTGGCTAATTTATAATGATGTTGCCTTCCTCTGCTATGCCCTAGATGTCTTATGATGTCACACTGGGCCTACAGCAGGCACATGACAATGGCTCGATCAGTCCTCTGTTGTGATAAACTCTGCACAATGTAGACTGGAAACTAACATAAAGTCCCTGCCCTTAAAACATTCCCAAATACTCACCATGGAAGGCACAGCAGGGGTGTGGGGATTTTGAGGTGGGGAGATTTGTATACTTTAATTTATAGAAATAAAAACCATGAGAAAGGAATTGCCCAGTGAGCTTCCAGGAAGTAATAGTTCAGGTTACGTACCCCAAATAAAGTTGGTTTAGGGTATTTCTTTTCCTTGCTTGCATTTACAGTCCTTGGACTTCACCTTTAACTCCAGGTGTCTGTCTCAGCCCCTTCCTCTTGTTCATGTGCCCAGCATGAACGATCTCAGGTGCAGGCATAAGTGTTTGAACTTAGCATGCCCAAACCTAGCTCTAGATTCTGCCACTCAACCTAGCCCCCTTCCCAGTGATTTCCACCTTGGTGAATCTGCCCATTATCCAGTGATGCTGGAACACTTGAGTCCCTACTTCTCCTCAATTTCTCATCCTTGCACATCACAGCCCATCAGAACCTCCCACTGGCCTTTTCTCCTCCAACATACCCACCCCATGCATCCATGCAGGATGTTCTCTGTTCTCTCTTCACCTCCAGTGTCATTACAACCGGGATGACAGTCACCGTTCACTCATTACTGCAGGAACTGCCTCAGGTGTCCTTCCCTCCCCATTCTGCATACTCAGTTAAAGTGTCCCCTTTAAATGCTCCAGGCTCAGTCATGTTCTTTCTCAGTACCTTCTCAGGGCTTCCTTACCTCCTTCATGACGATGTCCAAACTCACCCAGGACTACAATGCCCTGTAAGTCTCACTTATCTGTCAGATCTGAGCTCTGACCATTCTTCCTGAGTCATACAGACACACCCATGGTTCTCAGACACTGCCTTCACTCACTCTCAGAACTCCCTTCTGGCCTCCCCATAACCATTACTGCACAGAAAGACTAAATCAGCACTTGCCCGTTCATAATGCTAAATCACTCCCTGTCCATTGCTTCTCCCAACCATATTGCCAGCTGGCATTTTGCTGTCTACAGCTTTGTTAGCTAGAATTTAAGCTCCCTGAGAGCTGAGAACTCTTCTGCTCTATTCGTAACTGTATCTCATCTCTAGAAGAATGTCCTGGCACATAGTAGGTGCTTAATACATAAATGATGAAAGAGGGAGTCAACAGTGTACTTTCCTACCATAATTCATTTGAGTGATTTGTGTTTGTCAAATGCCCCTCTTAGGTCAGTGTCATTAACCTATGTAATCCCTGTGGTTTCAAGCATAGTGCACCTGCAGGGGAAAAGATGCTCCCTGCCTGTGTGATGGATTATTACAAACGGTTGTCAGGTTCTAGTAAACAACTTTTGTAGCTTCAGTCTAATGCACATTGGGTTACTATTGCTGCAGTGAAACACATGACCAGTGGAACTGGGGGAGGAAAGGGTTTGTTTGACTTGCATATCCACATGGTAGTCCATCATTGATGAAGCCAGGATAGGAACTCAAGCAGGACAGGAACCTGGAGGCAAGAGCTGATGCAGAGGCCATGGAGTGGTGCTGCTTACTAGCTTGCTCCTCATGGTTCTCTCAACCTGATTCTTATAGAACTCAGGACCAACAAGCCCAAGGGTAGCACCACCCACAGTGTGCTGGGTTCTCCCTCATCAATCACTAATTAAGAAAATGACCTACAGCTGAATCTTAATGGAAGCATTTTCTCAAATGAAGTTTCCTCCTTTCAGATGACTCTAGCTTGTGTCAAGTTGACATAAAACTAACCAAGACACACATCATCTGCAAGAAGCATTGTACCCAAAGGTTAATTTTTAAGGATAGTCCCAGTGTTCCATTAGAACCTGGGATACAGCTCTTGGGAAAAGGAACAGTGCAAATGGCTCTCTGTGTGATTGAGAAAGGGGGAGGAGCTGGCTTGTGTCAGTAGTCAGGGCCGCCTGCGGTGACCTTTCCTGGGCCTGAACTTGCACAGCCAAGCTCTGGGGAAAGAGTCAGAAGCAAATGTAATGGGAGAGTTGATTGGATGTGAGCAGCCAAGGTCAAAGGGTCTGTCTTAGAGGAGGACATTCATGTTGTCTGCCACAGAACCGTGTACACAAACCACAGCGAGTCAGACAGTTGAAGAGTTCTGTCTCTGTCCAATTCTGCTCCACTCCACAAGAGTTAGACAGCTTGGTTCCTCTTCTTTGGAATCACACCTGTCTGTTTGTGTGACAGTGGGAGTTCCCATTGTGCCATCCTTGGGGCTCACACCCAGTGTCAAGGAGACTGCTATAGTAAGGTCTTCCTGCTGGGCGGTGGTGGTGCACGCCTTTAATCCCAGCACTTGGGAGGCAGAGGCAGGCGGATTTCTGAGTTCGAGGCCAGCCTGGTCTACAGAGTGAGTTCCAGGACAGCCAGGGCTATACAGAGAAACCCTGTCTCGAAAAACCAAAATAATAATAATAATAATAATAATAATAATAATAATAATAATAATAATAATAATGTCTTCCCAGTTAAGTGGATCCTTTGGTGAAGAAGTCTTACAAAAACTCAGGGTTGTGAGTGGAACTAGATCACAAAGCAGTGTGCTGGGTATCACTCTACAAATGCGTCTTAAATCAAAGCTCCTTGTTAAAAAAAAAAAATAGAACTTACCGTTGCATTCAACTATTTCCACGGGCTCAAATTCTTACATAGAAATAATTCACATGATGTGTCCCTGTCTGTTTACATTTCCTTCTGATGACAATAGAATGTTTTTCTAGTCTCCAGGTCACCATCAGTTATTTGGGGACAGATTTATCATTTAATAAAACCCTTTGGCATCTGGAAGACTTGTTTCAAAACTTTGATTTAAAAAAAAGAAAATAATTATACATTCGAAAGATAAATGAAGCACTCATGAGAGAGGAGAGAGAGAGAGAGAGAGAGAGAGAGAGAGAGAGAGAGAGAGTGTTAAATAAGGTCAAGAAGCAAGCTTGATATGATGGGTAGTTTGGCTTAACTGAGTGGACCACTGCCCACCCCAGAAGCCCACCAGAATCAAAGCCACTGCAGTTACAGAACAAATGGCAGCTGTCTGGGGTCTGGGGCCAGCTGTCTGCTGAGAATTCATCAAGCCCAATTGAGTGGTTCAGGGCAAATGACATTTAAAAAACAAAACTACAAGCCCAGTGGGAATATTAAGAAAAAGACTTGTCCAGAATTTTTTAAAATATACCTCAAGGACTCAAATAGTTGCAGTAGGCTAAAGCAGAACCCTTTAGACCAAGAGAAGTCACTTACCAAAGCTGCGTGAGACAGGAAAAGCATACGGATCTGTTCTTCATACTGACTGGCTTAGAGGGGCTGACATTCTCCCTCTCTCCAGAAAATCCCAAGACTGTAATTGTGCACGTCCATCTGTATTTTTTCCCAGGCTCTAATCAATGTAAAAAGCCATTTACATGGATGCTTTAGGTTAGTGTCTGAGTGAATGTTTTGGTGTATTGATTCAAGTATACATCGCCAATTTTTCATTACAATAAAAAAGACCCCATAGTGAAGTAAGTTTGATTTCAAGCAAATGAAATCTTAGAGAAGCCCAGTGCTGGCTGGCGTACGGGGAGCCCAGTGCTGGCTGGCGTACGGGGAGCTCTGAGCAACAAGTGCTATCTCTAACCCAGTGGTTCACAAATGTGCTTGACTGTTAACCAGTGTGAGTAACACCTTCGTTGCTGTGATGAAATACCTGACATGAACAGCTTAAAGGGCAGAATGACTTATTCTGCTTCAGGATTTCAGAAAAAAAATGCATTCAGAGGTCCAGTAGAGCCACCGGTTTAGGCCTGAGGCAAACATGTCATGGAGGTGAAAGTGCAGAGAAACAGGTAGCCAGGAAGCAGAGAGGGGATCCAAAACAAGGAATAGCCTTCAAGAACGTGCCTTGGGTGACTTACTTCCTTCGAGTAGGCTCTGTCTCTAGAACTTTCTATAACCCCCTGATAGTGTCATCAAATATTAATTCCATTTATGGATCAATCCATTCATTGAAGCAGACTGTTCATAGCTCAGTTACCTCACAATGACTGAACTCTTCCATTAGGAACCAAGTCTTCAATACTGTCTCTGTAGAAGATGTTTCATATGAAACCCATAGCAAAACTTTTGCTTCACCAAAACTTTTCTTTGATATTCCAAACTTGAGAAACACTGGTTAGACATTCCTGTGATGTCCAGGCCTAGGCCCACTTTCTCTTGTTCATTCACTGACTTCTTACATGAACATTTAAGCTTCTACAGGCCAGATCCTGCCTAGACACCAAGACAAATAAAAAGAAGGAAATGTCCAAGTCCTGGCTTGCTGGTAGCTGTTAGTGTGATGGGGAGAGATGAACACTTATACAGTATCTGCAATACCATGTGATACGGGTTTGTCTGACTCCTTCATTTATAGTCTAAATGGTTTGCTGACTACCCCTGTGCGTTTTATCCCCTCCCCCATGTTGTCTATACTTAAGACAAGATTCAGATTTTGCACTTGTCTCTTGTTCCCTCAGGTTCCTAACATGAAATGGCTATAGATATCAAATGGACTATATACATCAAATGGGCTATACATCAAATGGGCTATACATCAAATGGGTACTTGTTGGTTGAGTCAAGTCTAAACTACTGAACCAGATCATCTATTTTTTTTTTAAGTTTTGTAATGATGAAACTTTTTCTTAAACATTGGTATAGTCCTGTGCCTACAAGACAAAATTACTACAAAACTATTGAGTAATTCATTGGCTGTGCTTTTCTAGGAGCCATCTTAATCCACAGAAGTAACAAAATTCAAAGCATGCTGTCCCCCCAGAGGACAAGCCATGGCAAACGGAAGCAATGACTGTCCTCCATGGACACAACTACACTGTTAGAACTTAGGGCACATAGTCAACTTGACCTTCTAACCAGAGAAAGGCCAAGTTTCTGACTTTACATATGGGCGTCTTGGGAATCAAATGAACATTTAGCTACTCATTGTAGAATTTAGTACAGATTAGGGTTAGCCACAATTGGTAACACTTGGTTGTTAATTTCTTACTGGCAATTTCACAGTAAACTCCCAACATAAAGTTCAGATTTGTGCTTGGCATTGTCATCCAGATTTTATGCACATTTATTTGATTTATATACACTGGGTGGTTTCTAATTGTATGGCCATTAAGCACCTCTGATGCTTTAATAACTTGAGAATTCTTCAAAGCCACAAAAACTTAATTTCATTAAGCGAAGGAGAAAGTGAATTTAGAGGGGACAGTTTCCATTGTGTTCCCTTATGAAATGGCAATATGGCATTCACACTGTCTGAGCTACTGGCATCTGGGGTCAGATGATTCTCCATAGTAAAATGTTTTCTGGGCATTAGAGGAAGTCTGTAATATCCTTAGCACCTACCCACTGGATGCCACCAGCACTCCTGCTGCCTGCTTACTGATAAGAAAGAATGTCTCCACATACTATACAGTATCCCCTGGGGTGGGAAGAGGTGGGGGGAAAACTCTCAGAACAAGTATCTATCTTCTCAAATCACAGTTTCCCAATCCATATGAAAGATGGAATGCCTGGTCCACAGCCTTGGCAAGTAGTAGCAAGTTGTGCCCTGCAAGAACCCCCTAGAATGATGTCTGGGAAGTAGCAGGAATTCATTAGGTACTCAGGTTCCCTTTATTCTCCTGCTGCTCTCCTCCTCTCTCCCTCCAGCCCCTTCCCTGATGTCTGGAATGAACACAGCCAAATTCTATGCCCTACAAATGTCTTGGTGGTTTATTTCCAACTTTCCCTCCTATAGAACAGATCTACAGGAGCTAATATTATATCCAAACCTTATGTTTGGAGAACAGAACAGCCTAAGTCAGCAATGGATAAATGAAAGCCTGAGCCCACAGCTCTTTTTACTCACGTACAAGAACTTTCTAATATAAGCAATACATCCACACACAGGTTGTGACCCTTCTTCAGTGGCTCATCCTGTATTCCATGTGATAAGATTGTAGCTTGCCTAAACAGAGGCGCCAGTACTGTCCTCCACTCAAACCCATCTTTATCGGTCAAATAGCCCTGGTTACTTACTCAGCAACATTGTCTGAGCCTTTGCAGAATGAAGCAGCTAGGCGACATGGGGAGAAGGCGAAAGGTGGAAACATATTTGGTGTAGTCCTGAGCCTGGGGGACCCAGAAAGAAGACATATGGAAAGGCTTATGAACCTTATTTTCATTATGAAGGCATTATAACAACGTTACTAGCCACTTGGAGAATGAGGGAGAGGGCGGGGTTCACTCAGAGATCTCACACTCAGTACAACTGTTTCCATTTATATTTCAGTTTCCAGGCCCAGCTCCTATGTGCATGTGATTTCCTTGGCTGCACTTTCACACACTCTCTCTTAGGCTCTTAACTCTGACTAGATTACAAGTGCCCCTCCATGCCCATTGTCCACACAGTTTGCATATCTAATGACTGCACAGATGCTCACACACACAAAAAAAGATTTTCCACAAAGTAACTAACTATCTTTTGATTGAAGAATTCTTAGTGTCTGGTTATGCAATTCAGAATGTCTAGTTGTGGGAAAAAGAAAAAGGAGTTACACTTCTCCGTTCTGAAGACAAAAAAAAGGTAAAAAAAAAAAAAACTACAGACATTCTATAGTTTAAATGTGGAATAATAAAATCATCTTAGAATACATTGTTTGGATTATAAAAGCCAATTATGGAATATTACAACAAAATATGTATGTATAAAAATAAGAAAGTCATAAGAAATAAAATTCAACTATTAACTTTGTTCCAGTCTTTTCTCCAAGTTTATCTTTCCTATATGCATCTATCTAATGTAGTTTTATTATAACATTTTCAAAACTAGGGTCACTAATTGTTAAGCTATGAAGCCTATTAGTCTACAAGGCAGTTAGTGGGAAGGTATACTCAGCAAAATAAATTAGACTTGTTAGAGTGCAAAGAATGGGTGGTTGTGGGCTATTGGATCCCTTACACACACACACACACACACACACACACACACACACACACACACACACACA